>JACTAT010000039.1:4324108-4924108 GCA_014526335.1 Chrysaora quinquecirrha
TTTGTCCAAGATTGTAGGTGTGGAGGAGCGAAAATTGACAAATCCCTAGCTACTGTATTCAGAACGACTTTACGAATGAATATAACGTGCCTAAACGACCTATAAGATTAACGCTGATAGTCGACGTGATACTGATACAGCGTAAGCGTAGGGTGTACTACGGAGACCCACATATCAACCTTTTAATTGCTATACTACTCGTGTTTTACACGCTCTTGAGCACGCTATTTACGTTTGCTAGCGAGGCTAACGCTATACAGTAATGCCACACTGAATCACTATATAAACGTCTTGTAAACTATATCTGTGTGAGAGCTATTGGAGAAAAAACATGGACTTACACAGGATAATTGCGGGGGGTACAAGTGCGATTCATTTAAGAGCCAGGGGGGCATGTGTCCTAAAGCGCATGACCGCTATAGACAGCGTGATGTATGAATCCCTTTTGAAGTCAGCAAGAAATCCTCACTGAGGTTTTAGGAGTTGCATTGTTGGTATTATATTGAATATCAAGTGGAAAACACGTTACTGTCTGAAGACCCTCTCATTTGGTCATGTTACACAGAGCATAACAGACTCTTTTGTCGATTGTTGAACGCGCAGTCGAGGCAGGGGATACTGCCAATCCCATCCGCATGTGTGTGTAGTTTCGATGTTCATTCTCAGTTGATTGTTAATGGGAAGTAAACATGTTTACAAACAGACAGTGAGAAAAGGTACTCCCACAACGAGTAAACAGTTTAGATCGCAGTTAAGATCGCATTTGAAAAAGGTCATTGAATGTAATCATTCAGAAAGTTACCAATTAATGGCGATGGCAAAGGGGAAAACTGATAAGCAACTCAAAGATACGTAAGGGTTTGAAGTTATGGTTTTTGGTCACCAAAGGCCAAGTAAGTCCTCAGGCGAAATACCCAGAGCAAACGCAAAGAGGACTGTATCATTTTCCTCTAGTTGAGCAGTTTCCGCCATGTTTTTCGCTCATTGAATCTAGACCAACGACAACAACATTTCACTACAGCTTTAAGTTTGAGCAACAAAAGACCTTCCAATTCAATGTGTTTTAAGTAGGTAATTAGTTGTTGCTCTTGCTAAAGGATTCCGCAGGGACGCCTGCACATATGGAGGGCAAGGGGGGCAAAGGTTTGAAGAAGGGCAACTGAGGGGGTTTGGGGGCGTAGCCCCCAAGAAAATTTAAGTTACCACGCCCTTCAGAAGCCTGGAAGACGTGGGAAACGCCCTTTAAATGTTTTCATTGGCAACAAAACTGTTTAAGATTTACTCGATTTTGCAATTCTTATGCATTTTAAGTCTAAAAGTTTAGTAATAAGTAGTGGTTTCCGAAAAATGATTTTCTCTGTTCATTATTTTTTGAAAAATTATTGGCGACAAGTTTGACATTGATTTCCCTCGACCCAGAAAGAAATAATGAAATCAGTATATTATGGTCCTTTCTTGCCTTTCTTCTATTCTACAATTCTACAATATTTATCAGACAATTTTAAAGCTATTTTAAACATAATTGTTGTCGCTGAGGGCACATCTTGCCCCTCCTTGCCCCCCTTGGATAAGGGCAGGAGGGGCGGTCGCCCCCCTTGCCCCCCCACTGCAGGCGTCCTTGGATTCCAGTGCTGTTTGCGAAGGGTGGTACTTATGTAATGAGTCTAGAGTCTACCATCTTCTATCCAAAGCAAGTGAGACCAAAATAACACAGACGAGAACGAGGTTACTCTAAAGACTAAACTTCATTCTCGTGCAAGGAAAAACAAACAGGTGGATGATTCTAGAATGGCTTTCATTAGACGTGAAAGAACTTAATGAGTCCCAAAAGCTGTATATAGGATTAATCAGGACAAAAAACAAATTTGTCGGCTAGCAGAAGAATTTAAATTAGTGGCACGGTGGTGGTATTATGATATACCGCATTGCTTCGGGGTTGATAATTTAAAAGGCAAACCCATTTTGAAAACAAGATAACGTGGAGTGCGTAGACGATGAAAAATAAGTCCTATTTGTTAATCAAACAGAAAAGAATTATGCAGTCGAATGTGATTAAGAAATTAGCCAATCAGGATCAAGGATTTAAACGTTTCTTTGCCAACAGAAATTTGATTTTCTAGTTATCTCCCGCGATTCTAATTGGCCTAATGAATTCGTCTATTGGCTTTAGTCTTAGCTGTGTGTTTTGGGAACTTAAAGAAAAGTATAAGCCCCTCCAAATGAATTTTCCACCTTAAGTCGTAATCTTAAAGATATTTTGATGAAATTAGTCTTGTCGAAATCTGAATTCGTTAGTGAACTCCCTATTGAAAATGTGATTGTAATGACGGCTTAATTTGAACGCTGGCTCCCTGAACGCCTAAATTGTTCGTATTAATTAGGCTTCGGTTTTGGGGGAGAGTTTTATCATCAGGGTAATCAATGAATCTGCCGCTTGGTCGAAACCACCAGAAAAATCATGCTAACAAAGCTCAAAATCGTGCTATCAATCCTTATATATGGGGGAGTGCAGTGGGCGCTTATTGAAAGGTTAAGGTGAAAGGTTGTACAGTATTTAGCGCCAGTCGCTTGGATTTCAGTTTTAGGTGAACTAATAATCGATACCTTGACCCATGTTGTGACGCTACCGTAGCTGGGGCTCGACCTCCGATTTCGTTGAGCTTCTGACAGCCAGTTGGATTATGGCTCTTCCACCCATGCTTGTGCTTCAGGGCTATCAACTTTGCAGTTGATTTCCAAAGGAAAAGGCCCATGAGTAGCGCTGAGTGATCTTTGGAGTTTTGCAATGTATATAGCTAAATTTAGTATCTTTGACACAAAAAAGCCTTCAACGAATATGGGTATTTGAATTTTCAAAAGAAAACCTTATTTTTAACCAGATACGTGCAAACTGGTTCACAAGATTTCGCTACGTCAATTCTTAACTCAACTGAAGATTAGTTACAATAACCACACTTCAGACTGAGATTTCCTTACTTCCTAAAATAAATTCAGGTCAAACCTGTGTGGTTACTTTACGATTAACGTTTGTCTCTAGATTTGACGTATGGAATTATGGGATACGCTCACTGAAAAGCTAGCTATGCTCAAATACCATTATGAGGCTGGAATTATAAAATAAGAATTGAAAACGAGGCTGGACTCAGATTTCGTTATATTTTATTTCACCTGCTTTATTTCATCAACAGTTTCAAATGTTTGAAAGAGTGAGGCCCTGGCATAACGATCAAACATTGTTGGCTAAACATCTGAAATTTGCTTCTCCATCCAAAAAATGTTTGCTCGCTCGGTCACAACACAAAACATTGCTCCAATGTTTTGAAGTTTTTCAAAAACATCGCCAAGCAAGTTCTGCTTGTCAAGCAATTATCAGGCAATGTTTTGCGGGGTTTGCAACGTGGCCAAACGGTCAAACATTGTTCGTTACGTAAATCTCAAATGCTTGGCCAGAATGTTTGATCGTTTGGCCACAGCCTTAAATAAACCCAGTAGCAGTCGCAACACTAGAGCACTTTAGACAATAAGTTGTTGTTGTTGCTGGCAAAGCATATAGGTCTACAGCGATTGTTTTCTGAATTTCTCCTCAGTAAGGCCTGAAAAACGTTTGTGCTCCTTGTGCGTCAAAAATGTGTTCCCCAATATCAACAGTTTCATGCAGTTCCATCAACTAACAGCGGCATCTACAACTAAGAGGACCAACCTTTCAGGAATTACCGCTTGTTTTTAAACTTTTGGTTGCTTCTGTTTTTGCTTTCATTAAAATAGACATTGTTCTATTCAACTTCATGTTCCTTCAACTGGATATAAGCCTATCTGTCTTAATATTAATGCAACAAAGGGTCTTCCTTGGTACTCTATGAAATCAAACGGGTGGTCTTTGAGGAGATTCATTTGATTAACCCCAAAAACCAGAACATCTATAAAAACTAGGGTATTGATAGGGGTTTTTGGGCGAAAAGGACCACGGCATGACATGAAAAATAATAGAACTTGGGTGGGGGAGCGGGGAGGTGCACACGAACTGTTGGGAAACGTTGGAGTTTGAAATTCAACTGCACTCTAGAAGGAAGCATGCTACTTTTTAAGACGGGGCAAGTGCGGTGCGCAACCGGCCCCTCCAGAGCAATGACCCCTTTATCCCTAGAGATCTATTCATATCTTGTCTGTCTTCCATTAGCCACCCAGGTTCAGCAAATATGCACCCAGGGAATGGTATTCCAAAGTTTGTACGAGTCTTGAGATGCAAGCTGGAGGTCCACGTCATATTTTGCTGCAAGCAGCCCAGACCTGGGTCAACAAGGTTGATTGAACCAGAAAAACTGCTTGCTTTTGCGCCAAATTGCTTGCTTGCTGAAGTATGGGCTTATTCCTGAACAGAAAAGGAATTTTCATTGCATTGCAACATTGCACGCGGCTCAATCGTGATCAGATTTAGACACGAAGACAGGGGGACTTGATGTAGAAATGCAACAGGACAGCCTTGTCTTTGGGAAAAATTTAACCCACATGTACCTACTTCAAGCTAACCAATAGGCTAAAGGGAGCTTCCAAATGCGAAATGAGCAACGAAAAAGACTTACTTCACTTACTTCTTTACTGTTCTCTGTTGAAAAACTTCGTCCAGACTCTCTGCATTGCCTTTAATTTACTGAGCAGCAGTGAACACACGGGCTATAATACTCTGGCAAGGTTGTTTACTACTTTTGAGGCTAATAGGGTCAAGCCCTATTGAATTTGAATAACAATGGCTCATTCCAACCAAAAAATTAGAAACCGTTCTCAATACAAACAGCACCGAAGCGAAGAATATCAAATTGATGCATTTATGATACAGGAAACAAACGTTTTAAGTAACAAAACTTCGATACAACTGAGGTATAGATAAGGAGATCGGTTTTATAAGTTCCACTTAAAATCTGCATCCATGGTCGTGATCATCTTAAAGGGCATCTGCACCAACCAAGGCAGAACAATCAATCGCCACTGACCAATCAAGTAGCACAATGTTGCAATACAATATTTGTATTCGACTATGCTAGTAAATACCCATGTCTTGTACAGGGTTCTTGGTTTCTGTACAACAACTGGTATGGACCTACCGGTTTCACCTTACCAAACCTTACAAAATGTGTTCTTTACCCTGGGTACACTTTGTTTTTTTTATAAGCAACTTGACTTTCGTCCAGCCCTCAAATTTTAGACATTTCAGCCCTCAAAGTTGCTTAAACGTTGCTTAACATTTTTTGCACCTATTAACCACCCCTGACTTCTCTGGTCAAAATCGTCATCTGTTAGGCCTACAACATGACTTTTGGGACACAGTAAGTGGAAACACGTTAGCTAACGAACTTCAACATGCAAAACATAAGAACGAAGAACAATTTCCTAACACAAGAAAGAGAATAAGCTTGGTTGTTTGACTTCTTAGTTGCTTACAGTAATTCAATTGAGCCCTCAAGTTGCTTAATGTTAAGGTCAGTTCAGCCCTAGTTGCTTACTGAGCGATTGCTTATTTAAAAAAAATGTACTGGAGCCTCAAAGGGACAGGGAGGAGAAAATGAGAAACGAGGAAAAGAGAGAGGGAAAACATAACTAATTCCCTGTGACCCTTTGGCACCCAGTACGAACTAAAGTAACCTAGAAGAGAAGAAGATGCCAATCTGTGTATCTAAGCATGATTTTGTGAGACATTTTTGGGAATCAAAGCAGATTTATCAATCATCATTGCTCTGGAGAAAAGGTCTGCTGTTTATCCTTGTTGGTCGCAATATCTTGTAGGTGAAGATGAAATGATGATTTAGCGCCAGTCGCTAGGATATCAGTAATAGGTTAACTAATCGAGACCTCGACCTTTGCCATGATGCACCCTTCTCGTAGGCTCTGGTACCCAGGGTAGCCGTGACTCTACCGTGGCTGACCAAACTGAGCTTCTGACACCACGAGTCAGCTGTGGACTTGTTTGCATTCCTCAAAGAATGCATACATACGTTTTGCCGCGCGTTTTGCCGTTACGCTTTGTTTGTAATCGCCCAAGCTTCGATAAGCGTTGATTCCTCTGGGGCATATGAATCTCGTAAGCATATCCAACGGATATGTTATCAACCTCAATACCATTAAGAAATGCTACTCACCAGTCTACTGACCAATGCTCTCAGAAATTCCCTTTCTCTCTGCTTTAAGCCCTCTTTGATCGCTACAAATCTTTTCAGTCTGGAAACGAAGTAAACAAGAAATGCATTTGCATCTACTAATGAATATTCAATTATGAGATTAATTCATTGATTAATTTGTAGATTTCCCATTCATTTCCAACCTTTCAGGATCGATCCTAGCATTTTGAATTCAGCTCATAGCCTAACAGCCTCTCTTTGAAGTTGACCTCTCTTTTCTAAGAAACTGGTTTCTCTTATGACAATGCCTGCAGCTTGACCAGAACCGCGATTTTGCAGTTGGGGCTCCTTGAGTTGCACGGTGTTTTTTGCGATTTTGCAGTTGGGGTTTAACAAATCATAAGTTCGAGAGTGCAGGACACAAGTAATAAATCTATATAGTAACAAAATTGCTGATCCGGGACACATTTCCGTAGATTGCAGTGAAGCCCAGTGCAAAATGCGCAGTACTGGTCCTTCTGTGATAAGGATAGTGATGTTGAGGTCCAAGAAGGAGGGCCATGTCCACCTAAATTTCACTTAGCATATCCAGTATACACTTTTCATTTTATCCCAGAATTATCCACTTATTATCCTCTGATTTTTCTGAAGCTATCCCATATCCCTAATGCCCTTATGGGACCTCGTCTCGTATTCGGATATCATCATATCCAACCATAATATTGATTTTCCCTACACTACTACTACTCGGAGAAAAGGCCCTCAACCCCCAAAAGATACTCAAGAATACTGCATGGCGCATCCGTTACATTGGGTTAGAAAAAAACAGCAAAAAAGAACATGCAATATTATTCTGCTTGAAGCAGCCATTCTCATAAAACTCCGCAACAGATGGCACCAGCCAGAATAGAATTTTCAGTAGCAGCTAACAATTAAGTTCCTTTCAAAACTTTCAGCGGCGCCCATCGAAGCCGGACAATCTACTGCATTAAGAAGCAGAACAGACCGACGAATAGACCCAAATAAGACTAGAAATCATAGTGTATAAGGTTATAAACCCCAAATTACGGAAAGTTGAGCGCTGAATCTGTAAGCAGATTACGGTTTGGTGATTAAGATTCTAAAATTAAACCCGCGGATAATAAATTATATTTAGTTAACGGTAATTTCTTCGTTTCTTTTTACCGACTAAACAATCTGACGGCAGATTGAGGTATCAGCCGGATTAATTAAAAGCTATTATTCGGAACGTGTCATCAAGCGTTCCGATTGTAAGGATTCATGACGTCATTAGTTACCAAGCCTTTAATTATATTTACTGCCATGTCACGCACGAAACGTCAACATCTTCCGAAGCCAATACGCATTACATTGAAGGAGCTTTCTTTTGAAAATATTCGTGTTATTTCTCTCTTTGACGTTATCCAACCTGATCTAGGAACAATATGAGGGTCATAAGGGGTGAATAGTTGACATAATTTGACATGGCACGGCAAATCCCCTTGCCAAAGCTTTTACGCTCTAAACAGTATAAGTTAATGCAAGGCTTTATCTTCAAAGCTTATCCTTAACCTTATTGGGCCTATTGTCTTCTGCTCTTGTCAGATAGTTGTCACTGTTCCAAAGATGCTCTAAAATTAAAAAAACAGCACGACCCTATTTGAAATGTTTAATAGATATTCCCTTGATATTTGTGTATAACCTTGTCTCGGATTCGCGTTTTAGACTTATTGCATGAGTCGTTAGTTTTCGCTCCTCCACCACACAGACACCCCACTACAACCACCAGTTTGAGCGATCTCATTTTAGTGTTGGCCTCGGTCTCATGAGCGATAACTGGGACTCAGGTAATAAGTCAATTCGCGTTTGTTCAATGTCAGCAAAGAAGCCAAGAAACTGTGACGTTGTCAGCCATTTGTATATTACGCATGTTCTGTTCCATTATTAAATTGTTGAAAACACGATGCGATAGTCGCTCCAATTATCTGTCGGAAATCACTCCGTTGTGGAGAAGCAAACAATTTAAAAAAATATGTGAAACCTGCCTTGCTTGGTTTTTCTGAACGAAATCAATCCAATATAGTGTAGCAGGGGTGGAACAGGGGTCTTTGAAGACATAGCTACACATAACAGTCATTCACGTTGGCATTTAGCTTGGAATGCTCGCGCGAGCTCGCGCAGCAATGCACCACAACATTCAAGTAGCCCCGAACGACGGGGCTACTGTACATGAGGAATTTTAGAATTAAACAACATTTTTATAAGTAGCGGTCGCATGGCAAATCATGGTGGCATGTTTTCGTGCTTGTTTTTTTCTAGGCTTAGAACATTGATCTCTCTCCGCTGGATATGGCCTAATCGCTTTTAGGTTTTTGAGCTTTAAAGAAAACATGCTTTTTTAGCCTTTGTAATTCATAAATCAAAATAAAGATTTTTGTTACACTGTTTTCTTAAATTGTTGATCATTCACCATTGCAAATATATACAGTACATTAGTACTGCCAAACACAAGACATTAGACAGCACAATGCAATATTAAACTATACCACACAACGTTACTAGCACTAAACAACAAGAATACATTAAAATACACTACACTTCACTCACTACATTACACTACAGCGCACTACTACACTACACTACACTACATTAAAACGTACTATACACCATGAAACTTCTAAATTCGCCACACTAAACTAGCTACATCACACTTTTACAATACACTACAGTGTACTACACTACACTACACTGCACTTTGTAAGCTAAATTTGTGCCAAGATTAGATGCTGAGTGGAGTGAGTGTAAGAAGTTTTTCCTATTCGAGTACCGGTTCTTGACCCTGATCTGAACTATTCCCTATCTATTCCGGAATGTATTTCTGTTACTTTGAGGTAGCGAAGGATAAGCTTTGTAATAAATCAAAGAAGAAAATAAGCCATTGCATCATTGAGTAAGTGTATTAACGGGCTGATAAACTGGGTAAGTTGAGCTGACTTCTTCTATTTGTCAAATGTAAAGGTCAATTACCTGTTTTGGCACTAAACAGAATGTGGTCCCTAAGAAGCTGCTAAGAAACTTTCAGTACCAAAACTCTTGAAAAATTACGAAACTTTGAGTACTACAAAAATCATAGTTTTTTATAAGAAAACAGTGTTGCTTGAATAAGATTTTTCTTTGCTACCAGATACAATCTTATTGAGACACAAGAAGCTCACTTAAACCTTGCCAATGCGAATATAATACAATCTCTTACCTCAGAAACAGCCAGATCTGTTACACTCTATCTTTCTTCCACTACGATCAGACGTTGTTTACTACACTTAACTCCTTAACCGACACGAATAGGCTTTCTAGCTGAAGATTAATGCTAAGCTTATCCATTCATCCGAAATGTCTTTAAAGCCTTCGACAATGGTATTATAGATGCACGGCTGGAAAGGAAAGTGGCCAACTTAATTTGTTTTTCTCAGAGTTCTAATATGCTTTATGAGCTAAGATTTTTATAGACATGAATGCTGCATCTGTGGTCGGAAAGATTTATGTATGATATTTTGATATCCAGATGAGATGTGCTCTAAAACAGATTTTTCTTACAGAGTTCTGGTTTTAGCAGCTCCTACATTAGCCAAAACCTTGTGTTTTAATTACAATTACTTGAGCCCTCTATTCAGCACTTCTAATGATTTGCAAAAGTATTACGATTAGGCACTTCTCATTATTTGTATACGTCTTTTAAATGGGAAGAGTAGCAAAAGGTATGATAGAGCGATGATGCCACACCCAGTAACATCCGTCTGAAAGTGATTTACCTACCTACCTCTAGACTAGCTTCAAATGCCTTTTCTCTCTACGTAGAATTACTTTCCATGCATCATTACAATAAGCAGGTTGTTTACTCGTAGCTCATTAGCATGTTCATACATCATGAAGCTATTATAAGTTAGGACAACTATCTATAAACAGAGAAGTTCAACAGTAGATATTCCTCCTCTGAAACAATAGAAGAAACTACCTCTCTTTATTTCAATTGGGTTCCGATGTTCGTTGATTTAGCTACACCTATCTATCAAAATGGTTTCATTCACTGTCATAAGACTTCTTAATTGCAATGAATAAAATTTCCTTTAAGAAATACCTCTGTTTTCTTACAGGCTTACTTCTAAGAGATACGGGGCATGTTTCATACAAAGAAAGAAAGTATTTTACAGCTGAAAAGTCTCTCTTCTGATCACCATCTAGAAAAATTTAACATAGCGTAGCTAAATAAGCCTTTTTGCGCTCGGTGATCTATAGTTTTATTTTGATGCTAAGCTCAAAGCTCTATGGAGCGTTGCACCACCAAACTGTAGCAAACAGAGCGCAAAGACGCAAAGACATCGTCATGTGGTCTACCGAACCGAATTTCACACTAGGAGGGAATACGGTTTGATTTGAATCCCATATTCCTAAACCACGAGGTACAGTAGAGAAAAACAATTGCCTTTGTCTAATTCGCTAATCCATATGCAAATTGATGCATGTTATTCCAGCTGAATATTGTAATTTTCATGAACAGTTATCAAAGCAATGAGGAAGGTATATTTGATGAAACGTTACCACGTAAGTCTGGGGTAGACTTATCACACGAGTCTTAGTTATCGCTCGTCAAATTGAGACTATCAACGACCGAGCAACGAAGCGATAATTAAGATTTAGGGAAGTCTAAAGCTAGGCTTATTTCGACATTGCAAACAGTCGGCAGCTAGTCGGCGCACAGTTCCAGAAAATTGGGATGCTCTGCTTCTATGATTAGCTGCCAACTGATGCCCGTCAGCCGTCGCAACTGTCGCAGTCGATCTGAGCGCTCTTTCTCCTGCGACCGTAATCAGCTATACCCAATAAGTTCTGACTATTTGTTGACATGTCGACATAATTTAGCAGTTACACCTAGTTTGCGCCAGCTCTATCTTAACTATGTTTAATGTTCTTCTTATCGTAACCTAGGTCGACGTAAGCCTGGCTGAAACCTAACTTTCAAAGCTTTGGTTACCATTGCCGTACTGTAGTACAGCCTCAGAACTATGCCGTGACCTCGACTGGGCGTGTGGGTGGCAAAGTTTTACAAGAGAGGAAATCCAGTTACATGATGACTTGAAACAATATCTACTTATTTCTCAACAATTTATTAAACAAAGACACTTTTAAGCCTGGTCAGAGAGACTTTAAAGTATCTATTGTGTTGTTAGGTTATTAGAATGTTTTTGCAGCAGATTGGGCAGGATTCACTTACCCACGGAATTTATGTAGCTTATTGTTGAAAAAGGTTGCTTATTAACTATTAAAGCCTCTGAAAATGAATAACAAGATCGGTGTTGCTAATGTTCATACCATTAAAAGAATATATTTCAAAACAAGGGAAATCTCCGATGAAACTGTCTTAATTTTGCTACTTTTGAGCAAATTGCAAGTAGGGCTAGCCCATTGAATAAAAATACTTCTATAGACATTTTCTGAGTATTCTTATTTTGAGTTGAGTCGGTAGCACCAAGGAGTGAACGTGGTGGGACATGTCTACCCAAGGTTCTTAAGGATCAATTTTCTTGTTTGTCCAAACATGTAATTCTTACAATAAAAGGGCGTTTCCCGAAGTCCTGACATTCTTGAGGGCGTAGTCCTAGAAATTTTCCTGATTTTGGTTTGCTTCGTTCGCATGTCGGCCCCACTATTTGACGGCTGGCGCTACCCCTAATGAGCTAGCCTAGCCTTAAGTGTAATGTAGTTTACTACTGTAAAGATAAGGTCATCAGTGGGTAGTGTGATGATGTTTTAGCGTAGTAAAGTAACTTGTTCCAAAGATTTCATGGCACAGTGTGGGGCCTTAGCCTTCTACCTTCTATGCACCTTTGAGACCAATGTTAGTTACTGTCCGTTAAGTCCGTTGTCGAATGCGTCCAGCATCTGACTGGGACCTGACTTTATTTTTTTACAAAGAAATGATCTTTCCTTTTTCGGAACAAAATATTTGTCCGTTGTTCAGAGGTGCAGGTGACCCTGATAGAGATGTCACGGAGGTTTATTAAATTAAGGTTTTGATGCAAAATGAAGAGGTCTGGGGCAAAGTACCTTACTTTCGACCCGTCTGTTTTGTAAGAATATGGCCTAAAAATTGGTGAGGTACCTAATATGGGTAATATACCCTCAAAATCAAGAGAAAATAGTTAGAAAGAAAAGAGCTTACTCACTTGATCTCTAGAGGAGATGAGAGGCAATGAAACGGGACCATTCCCCATTAGATAAAAGTTTTATCTAGCTGTCCAGCTGGAGATTTCGCAATCCTTGACTCCCACTCCGTCCAGCATAAAACTATCTGGCGGACAACAAAACAACAAAACGGATGAATTGAATTGACCCGCCACCAAATAATACTCCATGTAATTCCACACGAAATTTAGCTCTGTCGAGCAACTCCAAAGGCTCCAACTTCTTAATGTGAAACTTTGTTGATCACGATCAGATTTATATTTTAAAATTTAAAATAAAAATCAATTATGGACTCCTCCTATGATAATTCTTATTAACCTGAAAGTATTAGCACACTTTTGTCTTTAGCAGTAAACAGCATAAGTAAGTTAATATTTTCCAAAAGGGCTGATTATCCAACACGGTTAGATTAAGAGCCACATATAGAAGATAACATTGGAGTATTTATTAGTTTTATTAGCTCCAAGACAAGACGAAGAAAGACTGAATTGAGCTATTTCAAGTCTAGATCGCACATGCAGTGCGGTTTAAGCAAGTCTAGATCGCACTATTACCGACTAGTACCCTTCCCTCAACTGGATCTCCAAATACTGCAAAAACATTGCTCAGTGCTGGAGATGAATGCTCCCCACTTGCATCCACATTGCCGAGACGATGTGGCTGAGGCGTCGCATCTTACGGTGGTTCCCGTTACAGGAAATCGCTATTCCCCCGTGAATCTTCGGCCAGCCAAGGGGGAGGGACTATCCGGCCCCCAGACCATGTGCTTACGCTTGGATATCCCGCCAGCTTCCGACTCACACACTGAATCAATTATATGATGACATCGTCTTTATACTAACAGAATTTCTTCAAGTAATTCAGGCAATTGTGGGAAAACTGTTCCGCGCATGCGTTATTTTTTTGACTCGCGGATGTGAAAAAAATAAATTCCTTGCTCTACGGAAAATTCAATTCCTTGCGCGCGAATAAATTCCTTGCTTTACGGTAGACTCACGACACGAGTCTTTAGTTTACGCTTCTCTTATTTTAATTTGTCACCACATTGAGCGATTGAAGAAAACAACAACAACAACATCGAGCCTATATTTTAGAATCGAATGGTAGACGTGAATCTCACTTGAAGAAGACTACCTAATTAGGTCCTGATGCTAGTCTTATTTTGTCGATTTTCAATGTCAATGTTCGTCATCACTAAAATTAGTAACTTGACGCACTATATTTTAGAATCGAATGGTAGACGTGAATCTCACTTGAAGAAGACTTAATTAATTAGGTCATGCTAGTCTTAATTTGTCGATTTTCAATGTCAATGTTCGTCAACACTCAACAAAATTAGTAACTTGACGCACTATATTTTAGAATCGAATGGTAGACGTGAATCTCACTTGAAGAAGACTTAATTAATTAGGTCCTGCTAGTCTTATTTTGTCGATTTTAAATGTCAATGTTCGTCAACACTCTACAAAATTAGTAACTTGACGCACTATATTTTAGAATCGAATGGTAGACGTGAATCTCACTTGAAGAAGACTTAATTAGATCATGCTAGTCTCATTTTGTCGATTTTCAATGTCAATGTTCGTCAACACTCTACAAAATTAGTAACTTAACGCACTATATTTTAGAATCGAATTGTAGACGTGAATCTCACTTGAAGAAGACTTAATTAGATCATGCTAGTCTCATTTTGTCGATTTTCAATGTCAATGTTCGTCAACACTCTACAAAATTAGTAACTTAACGCACTATATTTTAGAATCGAATGGTAGACTTGTATCTTACTTGAAGAAGACTAAATTAATTAGGTCCTGCTAGTCTTAATTTGTCGATTTTCAAAGTCAATGTTCGTCAACACTCTACAAAATTAGTAACTTGACGCACTATATTTTAGAATCGAATGGTAGACGTGAATCTCACTTGAAGAAGACTTAATTAATTAGGTCCTGCTAGTCTTAATTTGTCGATTTTCAAAGTCAATGTTCGTCAACACTCTACAAAATTAGTAACTTGACGCACTATATTTTAGAATCGAATGGTAGACGTGAATCTCACTTGAAGAAGACTTAATTAGGTCCTGCTTGTCTTATTTTGTCGATTTTCAATGTCAATGTTCGTCAACACTCTACAAAATTAGTAACTTGACGCACTATATTTTAGAATCGAATGGTAGACGTGAATCTCACTTGAAGAAGACTTAATTAATTAGGTCCTGCTAGTCTTAATTTGTCGATTTTCAATGTCAATGTTCGTCAACACTCTACAAAATTAGTAACTTGACGCACTATATTTTAGAATCGAATGGTAGACGTGAATCTCACTTGAAGAAGACTTAATTAGGTCCTGCTAGTCTTATTTTGTCGATTTTCAATGTCAATGTTCGTCAACACTCTACAAAATTAGTAACTTGACGCACTATATTTTAGAATCGAATGGTAGACGTGAATCTCACTTGAAGAAGACTTAATTAGGTCATGCTAGTCTTATTTTGTCGATTTTCAAAGTCAATGTTCGTCAACACTCTACAAAATTAGTAACTTGACGCACTATATTTTAGAATCGAATGGTAGACGTGAATCTCACTTGAAGAAGACTTAATTAATTAGGTCCTGCTAGTCTTATTTTGTCGATTTTAAATGTCAATGTTCGTCAACACTCTACAAAATTAGTAACTTGACGCACTATATTTTAGAATCGAATGGTAGACGTGAATCTCACTTGAAGAAGACTTAATTAGGTCCTGCTAGTCTTAGTTTGTCGATTTTAAATGTCAATGTTCGTCAACACTCTACAAAATTAGTAACTTGACGCACTATATTTTAGAATCGAATGGTAGACGTGAATCTCACTTGAAGAAGACTTAATTAATTAGGTCCTGCTAGTCTTAATTTGTCGATTTTCAAAGTCAATGTTCGTCAACACTCTACAAAATTAGTAACTTGACGCACTATATTTTAGAATCGAATGGTAGACGTGAATCTCACTTGAAGAAGACTTAATTAGGTCATGCTAGTCTTATTTTGTCGATTTTCAAAGTCAATGTTCGTCAACACTCTACAAAATTAGTAACTTGACGCACTATATTTTAGAATCGAATGGTAGACGTGAATCTCACTTGAAGAAGACTTAATTAGAGGTCCTGCTAGTCTTATTTTGTCGATTTTCAATGTCAATGTTCGTCAACACTCTACAAAATTAGTAACTTGACGCACTATATTTTAGAATCGAATGGTAGACGTGAATCTCACTTGAAGAAGACTTAATTAGGTCCTGCTAGTCTTATTTTGTCGATTTTCAATGTCAATGTTCGTCAACACTCTACAAAATTAGTAACTTGACGCACTATATTTTAGAATCGAATGGTAGACGTGAATCTCACTTGAAGAAGACTTAATTAATTAGGTCCTGCTAGTCTTAATTTGTCGATTTTCAATGTCAATGTTCGTCAACACTCTACAAAATTAGTAACTTGACGCACTATATTTTTAGAATCGAATGGTAGACGTGAATCTCACTTGAAGAAGACTTAATTAGGTCCTGCTAGTCTTATTTTGTCGATTTTCAATGTCAATGTTCGTCAACACTCTACAAAATTAGTAACTTGACGCACTATATTTTAGAATCGAATGGTAGACGTGAATCTCACTTGAAGAAGACTTAATTAGGTCCTGCTAGTCTTATTTTGTCGATTTTCAATGTCAATGTTCGTCAACACTCTACAAAATTAGTAACTTGACGCACTATATTTTAGAATCGAATGATAGACGTGAATCTCACTTGAAGAAGACTTAATTAGGTCCTGCTAGTCTTATTTTGTCGATTTTCAATGTCAATGTTCGTCAACACTCTACAAAATGAGTTACTTGACGCACTATATTTTAGAATCGAATGGTAGACGTGAATCTCACTTGAAGAAGACTTAATTAGGTCCTGCTAGTCTTATTTTGTCGATTTTCAATGTCAATGTTCGTCAACACTCTACAAAATTAGTAACTTAACGCACTATATTTTAGAATCGAATGGTAGACGTGAATCTCACTTGAAGAAGACTTAATTAATTAGGTCCTGCTAGTCTTAATTTGTCGATTTTAAATGTCAATGTTCGTCAACACTCTACAAAATTAGTAACTTAACGCACTATATTTTAGAATCGAATGGTAGACGTGAATCTCACAAGAAGAATACTTAATTAATTAGGTCCTGCTAGTCTTAATTTGTCGATTTTCAATGTCAATGTTCGTCAACACTCTACAAAATTAGTAACTTGACGCACTATATTTTAGAATCAAATGGTAGACTTGTATCTTACTTGAAGAAGACTTAATTAATTAGGTCTTGCTGGTCTTATTTTGTCGATTTTAAATGTCAATGTTCGCCAACACTCTACAAAATTAGTAACTTGACGCACTATATTTTAGAATCGAATGGTAGACGTGAATTAAATTTTGTTTCGTTTTGAATTTTAAATTTTGATAAAGTAATTTCACCCTTCCATTTTCTTCAGTTTTTATAATTAACTATAGATGCAATTTAAAGAACAACAAAAATACAGTAATGGAGAGTACAATCTGTACTTCCCAACTTCTTCCACGATGTCACTGAGACCTTACGGTTGTGACCTTTACAGCCAATCGCTATTCTCAATGAATTCTCCATCAGCCACCTAGGCAGGGAATACCCAGCCCCTAGACCATAATTAGATACCCCCAGATAGAGATACCCCTTGCTGGATTCGAACTCATGACTCCCGAATACGGAAACGAGACGCGAGAGGTGGTCCAATCAGATGAATACGAGGCGAGCCGTGGCGTGGCCATTGGCCAACACAATGGGCCTACAACATCAAAGATCACCAAGAAGACAGTGAGACACAGATCATCACAGTTTAAAACTATAAAGATTGAGAAATTAAGACTTAAAATTAAACATCTGCCAGCAATGCTAACGATTAATACCCCAAAGTCAAAATTTATATGCCGGCAGTAATTATTTGGCTGATTATTTCATCAGAATCGACTCCGAGATGCGTTGCTAGGGGGAGAAAAGACAAGGAGGCCTAAACGAAATGCACATTCCTTTACACCGAGCAAGTGAGCAGTGGACTAGCTTTGAACTTGAGTGAAAATGGAGTCAGAGCCTTCAGAGTTCGTCTGCATCGACTGCAATCTTCGATTTAAAAACTCAGGAACTTATGAAAAGCATAAAAGAAAATTTTGTCAAGGCAGGAGAGAAAAAAGTTGGTCACCGTCAACAAGAAAAGTGAATCTTAATGGCAGTGCTGTTTCTTACTTCAATGGTGGAGCAGATATGATAGCTAGGCCAGTTGCAAGTAGTGATTTCTGGGCTGGAAAGTCTAATACAGCACTGGGCCTGCTTCCCAGTAGCAGACAGAGGGTAAATAAATATGATCATAGGTACTACTGGAAGCAAAGCAAGGTATTGGGGCACCAGGCAGTGGGAGCAGAACCAGTGTGCAGAACCAGATCTCCGGGTGGAGTCTGAAATTTTATTGGCATACTGGCGTGGATCATTAAAAAGACAATAGCCTAGACTATTATTTTTATTATAAAACAATAGATCTATTGTTTCTTTCGCGTGAAGCCTGATTTGGCCGGCATATTCTCTGGCGTGGTGGTAACAGGGATAAATCCTGGGAGCAGAAGCAAAAAAATTCAGGGCAAAAACAATGGAAAATCAAAGAATTCACACTTATTATGAGGGCAAGGGGGCAATCACAGCTCCTTCTTCCCCCCCGGAGTCTGGCATCCCTGAATATGTTCTAGGGACATAATAAAAAAGATAATGTCCCATTGCTGCAATATTATAAAATCTCTTTCTTATGGGCCCAAGCAACTGTCCACGGTAGTATCAAAGTCAGGATGGATTCTTACCACTGGCCCTAAAACACCTTTTCAGGTATTCACTGGTCTGTGGAGTGTGACGCATGCATGTCTGAGATGAACAATACAAAAAGATTGAAATGCACTTCTGCAAGCACAAGATCTCATCAATAACTGCCATACTCCACAGACTGGCTCGTATGGAGCAGGGTGGTCCATCAATGCAGGCAAAGGGGTTAAGCTGAGCTGATTTTAAAACTTGCTCATTTGGAGGTGACCTAGCTAGCCTAGCTGGGTCTTGCACCATATTAAATTACCAAAAATTTCTTGGCTTCACAGGATAAGCAATCCATGCACAGGGTTACTCCACTCCTTATGAACAGGAACTTACAAGGAATGTCCAAAGGAATGATTCATTCTTTCAAATTTCATTTTGAAGGCCTTCAGCAATGAAGAAAGAACACCAATGCACAGATATGACAGCTTCAAACAAATTACAATAAACTCAAAATATAATTCCGAGATAGAAGAGCTGGTAGCTGAGCAGAACAAACTGGAACAGCATAAAAGAGGTACCATCTAATTTTTGACCATCTGCACATTCATTCATCTATGCAATGTTAGAGTTTCAGTATTCAAACTTTCTTAACACTTTCTTAACATAAATAAACTACTGCTGTCTTTAGTACTTTGGCATCTTCATCCATTGAGCAGTTTTTGAGAATTACGATAAACAGCGGAAACATTTTCAGGCATACTTAAAAGCTTTTTTGTCTAAACTCCTCAAAGTATGAATATCAGAAACAGACTAAAACAATAAACAAAGGTGGAATTTATACCCAGATGTGGCTTGGAATACACCAATCAGAAAGAAAATGGTTCTTTGTATGTTCTACAATGTTATTGTCCTAACAAAAGCCTCATCTTTACCTAGTTGTCTTATGTTTGTATTTATAGCAATACAGGAGAAGTTAGCGAGTATGAAAGTCGGAAAGAACAGAGCGATGACGATAGACACACCTCTTGGGGTCACCAATAGAACAGAACGAAGACAACAAAATGGGGGACGGTCTATTGTAAGTAGTAATGATTAGTAATGATTCTATGATAACTGTACTTTCTTTTTCTGAGTAGAAAAATTGTGTTGTTAGCGAGATTGAATCATTTGCAGCAAATTTAGGCAAGCTTGGTTTATGATTTTTGTAGGCATTGATTATCTGTTCCACTCTCTTTCTAGGAGGAAAAAATCACTGACCTTCATCAATTCCTTTCGAGGCAACAAAGCAACAACCAAAGGTAATTTACGATATTTTTCTGTTTCATTCTCTTAAAAATTACTGGATCGATTCATCGATGAACTGATCGTTTGGTTAATGATTTCATTGATCGAATGATTGACTGTTTGATCAACCGATTGATCTATCATTGCTCGATCGATAATGTGTTTACATAATGATTGACCGTGTTTGTGTAAATGTTTACCTTCAAGTGTTTCAAAATTGCAAGGAACAGCGGAAACATTTTCGGACATACTTAGCTTTTCTCGTCTGACAATCCTCAGAGTATAAACGTCAGAAACAGACCGAGACAAATGACTTAAGCGAGGACTTAAGCCTGTGGCAAAGTCCAAAATAATTGAATTTAACATTAACCTTTAAACAAGCTCCCTTCTTTATATAAATTTACTCCTTGACAATTTAACAGGAATGGATCAAGAAGAGAGAACAGTCAGACCTTTTTCGATGGATATCTATCCCACATAAAGTAGGTTAATATATGTATATTTTTTATTAATATCAGCATTTATCTTCTTCTTCGTGTGTCGTAAAAGACTATGACGTTGGTGACCGGGCTTCTGAAAACAACGCCGATCATGAGATACATGCAGCAAGTTCTCAATGCCAGTCCATCCATTTATCCTTGACGCGGGCTTCCCTGCCTTCTCTGCCCCTTCATTCGCCCGAGTGGATTTTAGCACGTCGAAAAAGCGTATGAGATTCCTGTTGAAGCAAAAGGATTCTTACAAAATTCCTACGGAAACAATTGAGATTCCTACTGTGGGTGTACCAGATTTCAAGGAGTGAATCGCCTCTTGGTAGGGATCGTCTCCAATTATTCGTATCAAATTCGTATAATAAAATTCGTATAATTATACGATATTATACGATTTTTTGTAAACCGTATACGAATTAATTCGTATCGACACGTTTTGCAACATGAAAAAATTCGTATAAAATTCGTATAGGATAACATATAAAATTCGTATAAAATTCGTATAACATTCGTATAAAATTCGTATAGGATTCGTATAGGATTTTGCAGAAAATTCAAAGAAAATTTGCATAACGATTCCCATACAATTCGTCTAAACAAATTCTAACACTGTAAAACTCCTTTGAGCTTTGGGATTGTTCTTCGTATTTTAGCGTATCCTTTCAGTTCTCACGTTATTCCTTTCATAAATTACCGACTTGCGTTCCTATTGTTCTTTGAGCCAGTCTACTATTGTTCCTGGAATGTGCCGCTTTGTTATAAAAAGCTGCTAATTTTATCTTTCCACGTCAAATTCGTATCAAAATCGTATCAAATTCGTATCAAATTCGTATCAAATTCGTATCAAATTCGTATCAAATTCGTATCAAATTCGTATGAAGGAAAAAAGAAATTCGTATACAATTCGTATACGTGATTTGCTTTATACGAATTAATTCGTATAACACATTTTTTCAACTGAGAAAAAATTCGTATAAATTCGTATAAAAACTATACGATTAATTGGAGACGGTCCCTCCCTCCCCCCTTCGAAGCGTATTGGTATATTAATATAGTTTCCTCTAAACATTTGCGTTGCTCCTTGTTTTTCAATATTTGTTATATTCGATGCAATTGTGGCTGGTCACACAGTCAAAAGCAAAGCGAGTAGTTTTATTCTTCATTTAATAGATCGTCTTCACTCTTTCACAGTGCAAGAAAGAAATGTTGTTCGACACGACTTGGCAAACTTTCACGAACAGAGACTTCTTGAAATGAGACAAGAGGCAGAGATGTACAGGCAGCAGCTGGAACTTGAAAGACTCAAATCTGAATTACTGACGTTAAGAGGAGGGTTGCCACAGCCGCATCCTTTGCCACCACTACCACAGTTACCTGCAGCACCACAGACCAATGCACCTCAGAATATGGTAAGATAATACATTGCTACTGTATTTCATTAGATACTTATTTTCAGGAAGCAATGTGGAGCCATGCAAACTCAATAAAATGGAGAATTGGGCATTTACAGAATGCCCTAGTTTTATAATTCTACGAAATAAAGTAATAACATTGATGAAATTTCCAAATGGTCTCAAGATTAGCAGATCTGCAGTGCTGTTAAGGCCTGGTTAAACTAGGAGACATGTCGTGCGCGACATTTATGTCCCCTCGGTGTCTCCCAGTTTAGCCAACTTGGAAACTTTGTAGCGCGCGAGACAATTTGTAGCAAGAGACACGCAAATGTTTCTGGGAGACAACAGAAACATTTCTTGTCTCCGCGACA
Source organism: Chrysaora quinquecirrha (assembly GCA_014526335.1). Classification (NCBI taxonomy): domain Eukaryota; kingdom Metazoa; phylum Cnidaria; class Scyphozoa; order Semaeostomeae; family Pelagiidae; genus Chrysaora; species Chrysaora quinquecirrha. The sequence goes on from JACTAT010000039.1 coordinate 4,345,837, forward strand.
TGCAAATGACTCAGGGGACATGTTGCTCGCTTGTAACTCGCATGCTTAACCATCCTGGGAGACACGCGGAACATAGTGTCGCGCGCGAAAAGCCTTCTGGTTGTAAATATCCGATTGTTTTGCAGATTGTTTCAGAAATGGAAATGATGAAATTACCAAAGGAGACTGAGCTGTTAGAAGACATTTTTCAACGAGCTCCTTATGATCCTGGGTAGGTAAATAATAACGTTCTTTCCTTTACTTTCGCTCTGTTAAAGTAGAGGCTAGTAAATCAATAACCCGGATGATAATCACCCCGGGTAATGTATGTGCAGTACAGTGGAGGATGTGCAGTACAGTGAGGGTGTGCAGTACAGTGGGGGATATTCAGCACAGTGGAAGGATATCATTAATACAGTGGAGGGATATCATCAGTACAGTGGAGGATGTTCAATACTTTGGAGGGATATCATCAGTACAGTGGAGGAATATCATCAGCTCAGTACAGTCAGTAATGATTGGTGTTAAAAGCACAATGCCAATTCGGCTTCACTTTCTGATTGATACATTTCCATCCGCATCTGGGTATGAGTCGCGCCTTAGTCAATTGTTTCGACCAGTTTCTGACGTTCATTCTCTGAGAGGAGTGTCAGACAAAAAGGCTTTCAAGTATATCCAGAGATTTTTCTGCTGTTTCTGGCAATTTTGAACTTTTGAACCACGCAAAAACTATTCACATAATATTGCAAATTGAAACTCTTGTCAATTGTATTATCCCAGCTCTTTCTGTCTCAGGAATGGCTTCGCTTTGTTTTGGGATTTCCTATGCGGAATTCCTTTGCCATCTGAACGATGTAGAATCGCTGTTACAATGTTCCAAGATGGAAAACCTGTGTCAGATGTCAGATTTTTACCCACAGTTCCTTGCAATCAGCCCAATGACAGTATAATGCCTGGCGCAAAGGATTCTGGTCGTATGGCAGTCTTGGGTGTCAAACAGGTCTTTCCAAGGTACAAGCATTTTCATTTTCACATATTCTGAGTTTTCAGCAGCTTATTTTTGATAAATAGTCTTGCCCCCTTTTGATTCAGATAAGCTAAGTTAAGTCACACGACTGACTATTCTATAAGAATTAAAGGTAGACTTTATAAAGCCGCATTTTGGTCGTGTCGAATTTAATTAATTCAATCCGGCAAAAAAGAAACATAAGAGCGTCGTTGACTTTATACGTGGTTAGCGTTGCGTCGAATTATTTGGGTTTCTTTACTCGGCATTTTTTGGGTTTCTTTACTGAAGAAGATGCTTAAAGGCGCGAGTTTCAAATTCAAAATGGCAGCAGTAAATGCAGTAAACCAATTTTGATTAAATTCGCTCAAAATGTGACCACATAAAGCAACGCTGCGTTTGTCCTAAATCTTTCAATTAGCCCCTTCGAATATACAAACCTCAACCTTGGGAATAAAATTGTTAATAAGTCGCCACCCCTATTCCTTTTTAGATGTATGCCTACGCAGTCCTTGACAATAGCTGCGCAGGTGCAGATGGGAAGCCAATACGATGCTTCATTTGAATCGATGCAGGAAGTTGGCTGGAGCAATCTGGATATATTCGACAATTTAAACAGGGTGATCAGTGGAAGGTAAGCCTTATTCGTTGTTGCCTTGTGAAAATGTTGTTTTTAGTACTATTTCTATGTATTTAGGCCCCTTCATTTGAATATCCCCTCGAATAAACGACCCCTGTAAAACTTGAATGACGTTATAAACGCCTCCTTCTATTAATTATTAAACCACCTTCGAATACACGCTGCAGGCGTTTAATCAAAGCATTACGATGCAGTGCTTCGTTCCTTTCTTGTTTTCTAATAACCAAAATTATGGACGAAACTCTTAGGAGTTCGTTGATTTTTAGAGCTTTTGGCAAGCTCTGAACTATGTTGGCTTTACTTTTGTTTAAAGATGCACAAAGATCCTGCAAAACTACTGTAATGTAAATGATACTGAAGAAGGCTCAACATAGCCAAAAAACACAGGGAAGGACAGCCTTAGGCTGTATGATTTGAGAGTAAATCAACGATTTCATTGGGCTTTTTAGGTCAGTGGAATCGTGGTTGGTTTTCTGATCATGCAGTCCAGGTTCAAACCAATTGTGGCATGTCACTTGTGGAAAATCTATCCTTGTGTTTGCCTCCATGATAAATATATTCATTAACCAATTATTGATTGATCATAATCTCAAAATAGATAGGTAAAAAAATCAGATTGTTACGGGTACACGAGTCTACGACATTTGGAGAGGAGAACAATTTTAAAGAGAAAGATGAAGGAAGATAAAGAGAGAGAAGAGGGAGGAGACTCTCCTCTAGGAGACTCTCTTCTCACTTTTCTCTCTTTCTCCCCTCTCCCTTTTCCCTCCCAATTTCCTAGGCTCTTGTACCCAGAAACATGCAGCATTGTAGAGTGTTAGTTTTGTGATCAGACAGAACCTATTTGTAATTGTAATCAGGGTTTTATAACATCGTCTCAGACGTCAACTCCGAGTTTTGTCCTGGACTTAAGCTTTGTTATACTACACGTTCTTCTCTAACTTTATGATGACTCATGTACTGGCATTGATCGTTTAACTCTTTTCTCTTCAGATGGAAGGTGCCTGTTAGAGTGCCTCCATTCGACCCTCGTTTGTCTCCAGCGGAACTAAACGCAATTCATCAGGTATGGTAGACATGGTATACTTATGATCAATCACTGCAAATATGAGGTATTTGTCGTCACTGAGAATTGTACTCAGTGCCTGATTGCAAGCAGAATGCATATAGAATCATCGCAGGTTAACTGCAAAGATACGATAAACTGTAGGCACGTTGAACTTGCCTGAGTCTCAACTGAATTCGCTCCTGAACCGATAATATGCCTCAAAACGTCCAGTGAGAATTCTTAGAACGTTCCCATCTCTTCGGTAGATTAAGGTCATAATTTCATATTGGGTTTTCTGGATTTTTGTCAAAGCATCAAGGCCTAAAACCAGGCCTATCAAACAGGCGTTGAAACAAGACCAGAAGAAGTTTGTTTTTTCGCCCCTGTTTTTCAGCTAGTTCAACTGTCTAGGCGGTATCCTCAATACTGACTCGTATTCAAATTACAATATCAATTCAGTTTTACTGATGTAATGTTTAATACATCTGTCGAAAACAATCTAATTATTTGGGTCCGTTCTTCATACTCTCAAAAATTTCAGACGAAAAAGCTTCGAGGATCTTTCTTACATTTTGCTTTTAAACCTTTTAATCAATATTCCTTTCTTTATCCTTTGTAATGATGTACGGTATCCTTCTTTTCTTGTAGCTAGATGGATGTGAGCTTTACTACAGACTTGTGAACGTCAGAGATATGGAAACACAGGAGGCAATCGTACTGAAAGCTCAGCAGACTAATCAATACAAATATCCTCCTCTGGTACGTTATCCATTCGCAGTTGTCTTTATTACGAAATTTAATCTATAGTACTATATCTATAGACATTATGTATAGTACTGACGAAAACTCGACATCCGAAATAAAAAGCTGAACGAGAGAGCTTTGGGCTTTATGACTTTGAGAGTTACTCCGCAATTTCTTTGAACTCTTTAGCTGAGTGGAAACGTCGTTGGCTGCTTGGTCATGCAGTCCAGGCTCGAATCTCATGTATTATGGTATATTGGAAAATCTATCCTAGTGTTTGCCATTCATGACAAATAGATATAATCAACATAGCCAAAACACAAAGATGTCAAACGGAGGAGAGCCTTGGGCTGTATGACTTTTAGAGTTACTCGGCGATTTCATTGAGCTCTTAAGCTTAGTGGAAACGTTGTTGGTTCTCTGGTCATGCAGTCAGGGTTCGAATCCCATCTATTGTGGTATGCCACTTGTGGAAAAATCTATCCTAGTGTTCGCTATGCATGAAAAATGTTCCTGTAGACATATATTTGATTGCCGTTACTGGAAAGGGAAGCTCTTCAACCGAAGATGGCTACAAGGATATATATCCATGGCAAAATAAGCAATTTTCTATGGTATAAACGTTCAGTACGCTTCTTGTCGAAGTTGCTTTTGTGTTACCTGTTGTAATGTTACTTTTTAATGTTATCTGTTTAGGAGCGCCAGTCTCTACCGCCTTCCACTAACTTGCATCTCGAGCCACTTCGAACAATGCTGTCAAGGCCGGATACCGTTGAAAAACCGCGAAAGAAATCAACAAAACACCGAAGAGTATCACCACCACCGTCTCCACCCATATTTAGCCCAGCACCCGTCGTACCATCATCACCCGGTATAGAAAGACAAAGAAAGGAGCCTAGTCCAAAGCCTATCACTCCCGCACCTATAAAACAGCCCACACCGAAGCCACCACCCAAAGAGCCAACACCTCCACCGGATCTAGAACCTTCCCCGCTGCCAGCTATTGCTAGCAAACCAAGGTATGCCAGCTTTGATGTGTTTGTGTTACTACTATACGTTATATGATCCGATGCGCAAAGGTCTAACGATGATTCCGCTGCACAAAGAATCTCAATAAAATTTCCAGCAGGCTCTCCAATTTCCCGAGCATATGACACACATTTTAACTTTTAGCTGCATCTATTAACTTCCATTGTCAGCCCTTAGCATGAAGCAACGCTAAATAACATCTATTTACTTACACCCAGTAATACAGAAGTACATCAATACACATATAGAGTAGTCCGCACAATTTGGCAGCTGTTTTTATTAAGGATTTTGTATGAAATTCTAAGAATGATTTCCTTAGCTGCATATTTTCACAGCTGCAGCGTGAATTTACAGCACAGATTTTACGTTGAATTTTCGTAACTAAGAAAGTTGTCTAAGAATTCCTTGGAAAATCCTTTATAAAAACAAAGGACTGGCAGATAGGGCTGGCATCTTTGGCGGAAGCCTCTATTAACGTTAAACCACATTCCTGAACATCCACATTCAGCCATTAATGTTTTTCTAGACCCAAAAACATCCAGTTATAACCCGCACCTACATCAACAAACCTAAACCAAATAGGATGAGAACCTTGCGGTTGAACGACTTGGAGACCTTGTAGACCTTTTTTAGTAAGCTGTTAAGCTCAGTGGAATTGTCATCAGTTCTCTTATTGTGCAGTGTAATTTGTGTCCCATCAATTGGTATGCCATGTGGGAAGATCTATCATTGCGTTTCCCATTCAGGAAATGTGCTTTGATTACGTATTGTACCGCTACATCCAATGTTATCTTAGTGCAGTTTTCTAGCCCAGTCATGTTAAGGGTTAAGCCCAAATTTGTAACCCATGGTTTCCAGAGTCTCACGGTAATCCAGGCAATATAATACTTATTTATATTGTTTATTTTCAGCACACCTAATGCCACGACAGCAGACCTTGTTGGTTTTCAGCTTGACAAAATATACGATTATCAAGAAACTACTGCGAGGCTGCAGATCACGCTGTATGGATCAGATGGGAAGGTCAGTCAGTCTATGTCCATGTTTCCATTCCTAAAGAGAAGCAGGATGGACTTGTCTCTTTTCTCTACAGCTTGTCTCTACAAAAGGGTGTCGTTTTGGGTTTCCCCTTCAGAAATGTTAGCTGGTTCAGTTCACAATTGATCCTGTGTTTAGCTAATATAGTTTTGGTTATTTCTAAACCGTTTCGCTCCCTCCGCTTCGTTCCCTCGATCGAAATTTCTTTTCCCTTCCTTAAAAACCCTAGACTTGTGGCAAGTCAAGTAAAATGTTAAATTTGCCTTTGTTTCGCCACCTAAAAGGCCCTAAAATTTTTGTTTAAAAATCTGTTTGTCGGATTTGGCTGAACCTCTTCGTAAGATGGTCAGAGGCCATGTCTATATATTTTTCTATCAGAATGTTTATTTTTCGTGGGATAATCCTTCGCTAAAAATGTGCATTTGATAGAAAAAATTCTATATTTGACATGGCTAAGCTGACATTTTCTTTTACATTTTTTAGGTTTTGAGCTCAGGACAATCAACAGCTTCTAAACGAACAGAGTATTGTAGATCGCCATTCCTTAAGTCTGTGCTTGGCTTCGCATTAAGAGAGGTATGTCTGTTTTCTACATGGATTTAGAGTATTCCAATATAAGCAAGTATCCCGATTGTCAAAATGCCCCGCACTTTGCTTTGTGAATTATCAATATTTAGTTGAACGAAGGGCAAGGTACTAGCACTTGTTGGAGTTCTTCTGAGGCAACTAGCATTACAGTACAGGACATTAAAGGGTAGCCCTGGAATTTTCCCAGTCCTTCAAGATAGCTAAGGTATTCGATTTTCTTCTCGTGTGTGACGGGCAAAACGTTTCCACTTGAAGGTATTGCTACTGTAACTACCCTGCTTCACTATTTAGCGCATGATGATGATGATGATGATGATGATGATGATGATGATGATGATGATGATGATGATGATGATGATGATGATGATGATGATGATGATGATGATGATGATGATGATGATGATGTTGATGTCACACAGCTCTTGCCTCTTCTACCGAAATCACTGCAGCCTCAGCCTCATTATTTCATATCTCTTCCTTTTCTGATACATTCTAAGAGAACGGATGATTTATAGGGAACGTAGACTATTGCTAGAAAATTGTTTGTATTTTCAAGCATATATCTGTTTTCGACATCTCCACCTGCTTTAAATTAGTCTAGCAATTCATGAAATACCTAAAGCCTCTTTGGTGTCGTCAAAACACACTCAGATCAATCTATCTCATTAAATAATGATCTTTTGTGGAGAAAAAGTCGTTCTTTGATAGATATAATCAACATGATTAGTATTTTGAGAAGAACCGAAAAGGTTACCGTTGTCCTTCAGGCAATATGCAATTCGATATAGGCAGGTTTAATTCTAAAAAATATTAACTCTAAAGGTGTACCGTAAATTGCTTTACTTTGCTTTAATTTCTTTTCCTTTGCTATTTCTGCTCTACTTTTCTTTACTTCGCTTTACTTAGCTTTACTTGGCAACGTACTTAGCTTAATTTTGCTTTACTTTGCGTTACTTTGCTTTACCCTGATTTACCTTGCTTAAATTCACATTACTTTTCTTAACTTCACTTTACTTCACTTACCATTACTTTTCTTCACTTCACTTTATTTCTCTTGATATTATTCTACGTTACTTAACGTTAGTTTGTGTTACTTTGCGTTACCTTCGTTTACTTATACTTTATGGTGCTTAACTTTTCTTTACTTTACTTTTTTCACTCTTCTCCGCATTTGTTTGCTTTTGTTCCATTTCTTTCCTTTGGTGTACTCTGGATTATTTTACTTGGGTACTTTCAATCTAAACATGTCTAAGCTAAGCATTATTCTTGCAGTGTAGCTTTGAAAATTCTTCAGAAATAAAAACTTTACTTCCCTCCTTCTTAATCTGTTTTTATATTAAGAAACCTATGTACATTCAAATTCTTGTGAAATTTCTTCTATTGTCAGTGCCTTTCCAAACAAGTCTCAACATTATAAAAGTACCATAAGACCTAACTGTTGGTTAATTTCATTAACGATATTCACATGTGTTTAGTCCTATGAATTCTTGCTGTATCCTCAAAGAATAAATAAAAACCCGGAAATGTTTTTGAAACTAAACATCCTCTGTAAATGTTATTTTCTGTCTTGTTCCCGGAATCTTTTTCTTGCACCGCCATTTTGTAACAATCTCATTTCCAGATCTTTGCCTCTCTCCAGTATCTGTAAGCTCATCTCCTTTAGTCGCATCTGGCGTCTCATACACATACTCACCAATCTGCTGGCTACCATCTTTAAACACATAGCGACCTGGGCCGAGCATTTTGTCGTCTATGAAATTGCCTTCGTAAAAGTTGTCTCCGAAAGTTAGCTTTCCTTCACCTGTCAAAGATAAATTGAGACAATTGGTCTTTCCTCGTTCCAAATTGCTAAAAAGATTATATATACTGCCTGCATATATGTGTAGTGGAGCATATAGGTACACATACTTTATTTACCGCAATACAAACAATATATGCATTGGGCTCTTTGCTCAGTGGAATAGTGAATGGCCCTCTGATCATGATGTCCACTGGACATTGTCCATGTTTCATGTTTGAATCACATCACATGTGTTATGCCACTAGCATTATACTTCTGTGTATCTCTGTTACTGTGTATGAGTTGAGACGGGATAAATCAACTAAAATTACTGGTTTGTCGTGAGTGTCACTGTTACTTCTGCTTTGACTCGAACCTGGGACCTTTAGTCATAAACCAAAAGATATGGCCCAAACACTGAAGCCGAATAGGAAAGAATTAGCTGTTCTATTTAATAAGGCTTTATAGCTCATAGAGCTCTTTCGCACAGTGGAATCGTGATCAGCTCTCTGATCAACCAGTCCAGCTTCGATCCCGAAAATTCTGGTACGTCAATATTGGGAAAATTTACTCTTGCTAGCAATCCAAAGAACCACTTAAACATTATATATGCTTAAATGAATTTATAATCAAACACTCGGGTCTGCCGAGAGGCAGAGTGGGCCTTGGGGTAATGTTTTGTAAGGGGCGCTTAGGATATTTTAGGGGCAGCATTAAGATAATTTCAATTTCGCAGGCCCCTTCGCAGCTAGGGTCCCTGACCTCGGATCCCGCCGGACCCCACTGCAAATACCATATGTATATATGTATACATTTATGTATACTTCAAACTCTTACCGTTTCTTTTGCTGTTTTTCCACATTCCTTCATACACCATCATGTCTGCTGCATACTTATAATTGCCTTTTCCATGTCGCTGATCATTCATCCAATCGCCCTCATAAACATCTCCATTGCCATAGAGGTAAACCCCATATCCGTGCCTTTTGTCATCTTTCCATTGCCCTTCATACTTCGATCCATCCGGATACCGGAAGGTTCCGTTTCCGTTTTTCCGGTTATACTGATACTCTCCATAATAAGTGGCTTTATTCTGTGAATGGAATACGTATTTGCCTTTTCCGTGACGGAGTCCATTGCCGTAGTAGCCTTCATACGTGTCTCCATTCGGTAATATAGCTCTGCCTCTGCCGTGTCGCTCTCCTTGTGGATTTCTCTCTCCGTCGTACTTGTATTGCTGGATCATTGGACTCTCTGCTGTCCGGACACTTAAATCATCCGTATCGGAGCTTTTATCCATGGCGATGTTACTAAGAATGACAAGCTGCTTTTCCTAAATATGATCCAAGTTTTTGCTTTTTCAATAGTTGTATCCTGTTTTAATGCGGCTTTTGGGCTTCCCCAAGATTCTGTATTATTCTTATCCACAACCCAGAAAATGCTTCTACCCAGAATTTCTCTCAATTTGCTTTCTTAGACTCTCTCTTCTCAACTCTGTTTTTTATGTAATGTACTAAATGTGGCGTTAGTATGAGTCTATTGTACCAGTAACTCTTCCCCTTAATATAGATGCAACTTCTCGAGAACTTTAGACCAAGTTTTGACCCTGTTTTCTGCGAATAGAGCTCACTTTATCCGATGGCCAGCTCTTCTCTGGCTAAACACTCTTCTCTTTTGCTAAATATAAATTTCTCGATTCATAGAGTTTTGCACCTATCGATGTTTTGGTGAATAGCGACAGTGATTCTATTTGTCTCAGCTACTTTAAAACAGTTTTAACTCAGCTTTGTTTAGCAGTTTTGCCAGTTCCTATCTAACTTTATTTAATTTTTTTGTAAGATTTGGTTGATCTCTTGTTAGTTTTCAAATATATCTCTTTCTTTTGATCACTACTTAGATTACTTTAGTTTTGATAAAGCTTTTTTCCCTTTCGCCAGCTGTTCCTTGGCTTCAGATTTGATTTCTTTCTTATTACTCAAACATCAGAAAAAATCTGTAAAAGAAACTAAATCTAAGTAACATAACTGAATAGTCTTTGAGCAATGCAAAAATTGCAAAAAATGCAAGAAACAGCAAAAACATTTTTGGACATGTTTTAAAAGCTTGTTTTCGTCTGACACTCCTTAGAGTATAAACTACATTAACAGACCGAAACAGTCGAAAAGGGGGGAATTTATACACATATGCGGATCTAAAGGCACCGGTCACAATTCTAGCTATTCTAGTTTGACAATTCTAGTATTCTACCTGCTTCGATTTTGCAAAAATTTTACTTCTGTTTTCTTATCCCATTTATAAATCACTATATGCAAGGTTTCTTTGAATTCTAAATTTCTTATAGTCTATAAAGACAGTCAACATTAGTTCGATATTGTTATCAAGAAGAGTGCGATTGCTTAGGACCAACAGTTGGTTGATGTATTGAATTTGTGCTGAATTCCAAAAAGATACGTTTGGCAGGTTTAGAAGGCTGTCTATACCTGCTAACTTAACTGTCCTAACCTTAACTTCTTCAGCAAGGATTCTTATTTACACTAATTAATTTTGTAGGAAATCAAAAAACTTCAGTGCGAAAGATATTAGTTAGTTTTATTGTTGTACAATCAGTATTGGATAAATGGTTTATCCATATGTAATATGATTTCTAAAGACCATACACTAAAGCCTTCATTTTATCCCTTACTGGACTGATTTTGGGCAAGTTTTTACCATCTTATCATCCCCTTCCCCCCAACTTCCCCCAACTCTTGAACTTCTCGAGATCGTGCTGAAAGTGCCTCTGGATAAATACTCCCTTTTTACTCTGGCAATATTGAATTATACTTACAAATATTTTCTTCGATTTCGGAGAAATTTTACCCAAATATCAGCCTCCTGTTCTTATAAAAGTTCTACTTTCCTTTCTCTAATTAATTCTATCCTTCTTAAAAACGAAATTATGCAAAATTGTGAACTGTTACCTGGTTGAGAATAATATCAAACTTTGCAGGTTCTTTTAGCTTTTCTACGGTCACAAGATAGTTGCTTCCTGGCAGTTGTTTCACTTAGAATAACCGATCTATACTTGGGATGATATTGAAAATAGTGATCACTATATCGTAGGTTTGAAATGCAAGATGCCTGCCTGCCACTGTCCACAGGTCTCTTTTCTCTGTCGATCAGTTCTTCTTTGTGAAGCCGATTGTTTTGTGATTGTTGGGTTTATTTTTAAATTGGAATCTTAAACGTCATGTACCTGTGGTCTGAAGAGCTAATAAATTATGAGCTGATAAATAATGCAGAAGTTGAAAATTTGAAATTTTATGTTTATGATACATATCAATACTTTGTTTAGCCTATACTTAACACCAAACAGTCCTACGAGCTGGTGGCGATGCTAAAGTTCTATGACATCTATCACAAACTTGTCTTGGACTGAGTGTATTCTTATCATTGGTGTCTGTAATGCTTCGATGTTTTTCAATCGCTTTCCAGAAACAGCTGGTCAGCTACACGACCTCATACTAATTATAATCTGCTTCCCTGCTACCGCACACAGCCGAATCAAGCCAAATTATTATTGTAACTAAGAGATTTAATTTTTGCTTGAATGACCCCCCTGCAGGATGTGTAGAGCCTGTTGAAAATACTGCTGATGCATGCATTTTCAGGGGGGCTAGTTTTTCATGATTGAATCGCTTGCCAAGTGTACTAGCTGAAGATTTGTGATTCGCATACATAGCTTTCTTTACGAAAAGTAAACTATTATTGCTAAAGGCATATACTTCCTTGTATGTTAACTTCACTCAGTCAGAGCCCTCAAACTCACTTAGAACGTCAGACTGACATTGACATTTCAGCCCTTAGGGTTACTTTTGGCATAGTCTATGCTTAGTCTTAGCACCTTGTACTTTTCGTTACCAAAAAGTGAAATTTAAGCAGTGCTGTAAGAAATGAAGAATGGTAGTAACCGAAACACAAAGCCAAATGGAAGGGAAACATAATGTCCCTGTTTACACTCCTCCGCTGCCCCAGACACGTCAGCTGCGCTCCAGTTTCAAGGTTTGAAGTTAAACGTTAACCTTTTCACTTACTCTTACTCTTACTTTAATTTTTACTTTTACTTTTTCCTCTTCCTTTTTCTTTCATGGCTGTATGACTTGCAGTGTTCTTTTTCTCTTTTGCTCAGTTGTTGGCTCTCTAATCGTGCAGTCAGGTTCTAGTCCAATAGCCACGCGTGGAATAATCTATCCTAATGTTTGCTATTCAAGTAAAACATGCATTGTGTAATATGCATGGCACTGAGAAAGATTTAGCGTAGCCGAAGCACAAATCCAAATGGGGGTTAGAACTTTGGGCTGTATGACTTGGAGAGTAACTCGACAATGTTTCTGGACTCTTGGGTCAGTGTCATGGTTGTTGGCCCTCTGATTGTCAAGGCCAGGTTGGAGTCTTATTAACTGTGTTATGCCTTTCTTTGGTGGAAAATTTTTTTACTGAACAGCCGCCACTGCAGCCATGATGCGATGAATATCCGCCACCGTATTGCAGATGCCTCCCCACTGCAATCATCGTATCCCCCACCGTACTGAATATCCCCCACCGTACTGCACAGACATTACATTGAGTGATAAAAGCTCATCTGAGAAAGCGAATTACATTGCTTTCTCATGTGCTTATCTACTAACTGTCATTCTATCTGCACAAGACCCTGGCTACTATCTTCCCTTCTCAGTTGTTGTTTACGAATTGAGGTTTTTCCTTTTAAATTTATATTTTAATTATTCATGCAAGAATTGAACGGTTCTGTTGTCAATTTGCGATAAGTTTGTGTGCTGCGGTAAATGGATGCGAAAACATAGCTTGTGACCTGTCTTTTTCACATAGGAAATTTAGACTTATTGTTATCCAAGCTATCCTTGTTGCTCCATTGTAACCCCATTTTTATCCTAATTTTTATGCCAAGTACCCTTTTTTTACCCCATTGTAATTCCAATTGTTATCCCAGCTACCCTTGTTGCCCCATTGTAACCACATTTTTATCCAAATTGCCATTGCCACCCCTATTTTAATCCCAATAGTTACCCCATTTTTGATCCCCATCGTTGTCCTTATTACCCTAGTAACCCTATTGTTATCCTAACTGTTACCCCCAGTTAGCCTTGTTACCCCATTGTAGTCCCAATTATCCTTGTTATACAATTGTACTCCTAATTGTTATCCCAAGTACCTTCGCTACCCCATTGTTATCCCAAGTTACCCTTGTAGGCCTATTGTAATCGCAACTTTTATCACAATTACCCTTGTTACCCCCCACTTTGTAATCCCAATGGTTATTCCAATTACCCTTGTTACCTCTGTTACCTTGTTACCTCTTGTTACCCAATTACCCTTGTTACCTTGTTACCTCTGTATTCTCGGTATATAAGTATGCTCCACATTGTTGTAAAGAACGATCTCTAATGGAGATCATACTAATCAAAACGTTTCCTAAAAATATATTCCTATATTTTGGAATCTCTCGTTTTTAAATCTTGTGGAATAACTTACGGAGATTATGTCTTAGAGCTTGTAGAACAACAGGCAAATTTTGGCGAAAATTGCCTCCATCAAAGAATTCCTATATTTTTAGGTTTTCTGGAAAATATATATTTTGTGAGTTTATTGTGTAAAACTCGGTCATGCTAAATGTTCTTAAAATAAAATTTCTTTATCCTTCAGGTTCACTTTAATGACATAAAAATAGGCCCCAACTCCTTCATTGTCATCGAGGTTTATACACCGTCGTCTGGTGGCTACCTGGCTCTAACACCGGGAGAAGAAACCGAAGAGGAACTAGTCTGTTGGACTGCTTTGCGTTTGGCATTATTACCGCAAGTAACAGAGCTGCTTTCAAGAAACTCTGGGCGGTCTCTGAAGCCAGGTATGCTGTACGTTAAGTTATAAGTCCATGAAAAATCTCTAAGTTTTAAAAACTTAGGTCCTGAAAGTTTTCATTTTCAGTTCCATATACTTTTGTTGGTTTCACCAAATTACCCAAAGACATTGCTTGGCAACAGTCTTTTCATTCAATTGCTTATTTAACACGTCTCTTGACTTACTAGATCTCAACGACGAGGAAGACCTCGCCAAGTTGAATACTGGAAGACATAACATTACTCTTTACACTCCTCCGTTGCCCCAGACGCGTCAGCTACGCTCCAGTTTCAAGGTTTGAAAGTTTAACGTTAACTTTTCACTTACTCTTACTCTTACTTTAATTTTTACTTTTAATTTTTCCTTTCATTTCCTTTCATTTCCTTTTTTCAACCTTTTCTTACCCGCTGTTATTGCTCTAACATTTACTGTTTTCTTTTTTGTAGAACCAGCAAGGGCTGCATGGTTGGGAGATGTTTGGTCAATCGTACATGACTCTTTTTATCTTTAATAAAACTTTTCTACCTCCACCTTTGCCATCTGACATCCCTGAATTCAACGCTGAAGATGACTGCCCAGAGGTATTAATCTGGTATTTTTTCATTATATTTTGGTTTGACTAATCCATAAACTTTATCTTAAACATGACTTTTTAAAATGTGCTACTGAAAACTGATCATTCTCTGTTTATTTTGGCTGTAAGTGAGTTGTATCCATTTTTATCCTTGTTTGGTCTTACTTTATTTTGGATCATTTTGGATCTGACGTTTTTCTATGCGACCATTAGGCTTACTACATGAGTTGTAGTGAGTCTATGCGGCCACTGACGTGCGAGGGGACATTTAAGGTCCTGCCTAAACGATCAAACATTGTTGGTCCAACATTTTAAATTTGCTTCACAACAAATGTTTGACCGTTCGACCACGTCCATGTGTGCCGGATCTATACGTATATGTTTAAGAGAAAGGTTCCTTAAGATCTCTGCTGTTGTTTAACTGTCTGTAACCTTCCTTGTATTTTTATCTAGGGAGCTTGGGTTGAGGGTAAAGAACGTTCAACTCCATCCAAAGTTTATAAGAATGGAGATGGTTTTGAGCTGTATATCGACGAAGCAATGTTCTTGCCAGACAACTGTGGTTTCACGAAGGTAAGTTATGCATTGTCATCTTTGATAACAAGAAGCGAGAAAAGTTCGTCTGAATGCCTCTGAGATTTAAAGAATACCGATTCCCACACAGTAGCTTTTTTGCTCTGATGAAGCCCTTTTACCTGACTAACCCTAAATAAACATTTCGGGTGCTTGGGTAGAGGGCAGTGAAGGTGAAGGTGGTGAAGGTGAAATGGTTTATTTATTAGCGCCAGTCGCTAAGATCTCAGTAATAGGTTAACAAATCGAGACATCGACCCTGGCTGTGGCGCTACCGTAGCTTTCTGGAGGTATAAAAAAACTTTTGCTAGCGACCACCCCTCACTGCCATTGCAAAGTTTCTATTGTGATTTATTTGGTGGAAGAGGCCTGAAAAATCAGCAAAAATTAGCTAGTTGGAAAAACGAACTTTGCCTGCCACTAGAAACAGCCTTCGTTGTTTCTATTACTCATTTGCCTAAATGCCAATCTGTTCTGCTGCGGTGTTCGACTTCAGACTCATTACGTATGTCCCACTCTTCGCGAACAGGTGGCTTTGCGTTTCAAAAATTGAATTGGATTAGCTAATGCTCAGAGTGGCATTAGTTCTGAGCGACCTAACTATCTATCAAGTTGGCCTGAGGAGCTATTGACCTTATAACTAGCATATGGAAGCCAACTCTAGTATAATTTTATCTCTGTATTTTCCAGGTTGTCTGCAGTCTCTATGACAGCAAATACACAAAGCTGAAAGAAGAGTTTGAGAATGATATTAATTTGGATCTAAGTCCTCATAATCCTGATTTCGATCTGAAGTTTGAGTTCCGAGATTTCAGTTATCCGCCCACGGCTACAATATTCATAAAAGTGAGTACTATAATTACTTTAATTGTACCATGAATGAAACAGTTATCAAATTTCGTGTAATAGAATTGAATGTTGGAGCTATAAGGGTGTCAATAGACCTTTTCAAAGAGGTATGGGTCGGATGTGACATTTTTCTGGAAAATGGTAGACATTTCTGGTAAAAGAATCTCCGCGTGCAACAATTACGGTCGTTTCAGGAGTTGTGCATCAAATTTTTCTTCAAATTCACTTTAAATTCAAATAAAAGTGAAAGAAAGGGAGGTTCAAATCCCAACTTATCTGCTCAAGGAGACATTTAATGAAGTATTTACCTGTTTGCGAGTTGCTTGTATCTTGTTTCCTGAATTCCTGCACATAATTTCAACATTTATTGTTGCAGATTCCTTTACTTTCTTTTTCTTCAATTATTCGAGTTTGGAGCAAAATTTGCTGACCTGCCTCTCCTAAAACGAACGTTATTCCAGTCGTTGCACCACGGAGTGGATTCGCTTGCTGGAAATGTCTACCATTTTCCAGAAAAATGTCACGCCGGACCCAGACCTCTTTGAAACGATCCACAACGTTCTTTAAGCTCAGTAAACGCCATCATCGTTGCTCTTCTTAAGAGTTAGGTTTCAGGTTGTAGGTCATCACAGTACTTGAAGTAGTTTTCTGTGAAACTTGCTAGTTTCGGTAGTTTTTGGTCTCTGGAAGGCCTCTAGTGATAATTCTTGTGTCTAAAGTACTTTTCTGTTGCAATTTCTAGGTTTATATGATCGAAGTATTAACGAAACGTGCTCAACGCCTTGGTGTTGCGATTCTTCCTGTTTTTGTCAAGCCAGGTAGTCTTGATCGAGCAGAAGATTCTGATAAAAAGGTGATTGTCATATACAGTATTGTTATGTATTGTTGTGTTGTTATAAGCCCCGGAAAACAGAGCAAAAGGGGCATCTTTTAACCTTAAGCATTTTAGTACATTTACCTTAAAAGATCCATTAAGCCCACTCCATGAGCCCGATCCGATCCATGGACCCCCGCTCTTTAAAGCCGCCCTCTATTACTCAACCCCTTTTCTGGCAAGTATTAAAGATAAGCGCCTTGAAAACATTGACCCGCAAATTATTGACGTTAGGAAATTTTGCTTGTCAATCAATGTTTAACTACTTGGCCAAAAGACCAAACATTGCTTGTAAAGGAAATCTCAAATGTTTCCCCAACAATGTTTGATCGTTTGGCAAGGGCCTGACAGCTATTACAATAAGCATATATTAGGTTCTGCACGTGTTACATCCCAGTTCAATTTGGCCACATCATCAGCCTGTCCACAGCTTTGTCTATATCCCCCTTAAATATCAAAATCCCGCGGTAATCGTGCAAGCATAATCATACAATTGAAGCAAGTCTTAAGATCTTGTTTTATTACAATTCAATTCAATCCTTCCTCGTGCATTTTATTTAATTTGTCTTCTGCATTACAGTTCTGCTTGAACGAAGGCTGCTACCAACTGAAGTTGTACAATGAAGTCAACAATACTAATCGACTTATTAGAAATTCATTGGAAAGGTATGTGTACTTTGTGGAAGGGGGAGGGCTTGTTTGTGCATGGAGTGTATAAACGCGGGGTATACACAAGAGAAAGCTAAAAACATTTGAACCCACATGCCCTATGCATGTCTTATGGGTTGATGGAAATGTGCTACCTCAGGCTTATCAATCCCATCCACGTGTAATTTACACACAGGTCCTATGTTATGGCTAAAGGCCTGGCTAAACTAGGAGGCATGTCGCGCACGACATTGATGTCCCCTCGGTGTCTCCCAGTTTAGCCAGCTTGGAAACTTTTTAGCGCGTGATTTGTAGCAAGAGACACGCAAATGTTTGTTGGAGACAACAGAAAAATATCTTGTCCTCGCAACATGCAAATGAGTCAGGGAACATGTTGCTCGCTTGTCACTCGCATTTTGAGCCACCCTGGGAGACACGCCGGATGCAGTGTCGCATGCGACATGTCTCCTAGTTTAGCCATAGTTTAATAGTAAGCTAAATAGGAAAGAAACAAGATATTTTGGGCCTAGGCTGAAGTGTTTCGTTTTGTCTAATTTCCAACCCTTCTATGTAAGATTTTCTTTCAAATGATACCCATGTTTAGAGAATTTAAGGGCCCGAACCCTCCCCCTATTTCCGCGGCACATATCCGTAAAAAAGTATATGTTCCCAAGTGTGTGGCCTTTTAATCAATAAATCATAAGACATTATGATGCTAAAAAATTACAACATCATTTATAACATGACATGGTGTGTGTCTTGTCTGGGCTACGGCATTTTCGTAATCTTTTACAAATTTTCCAATTTTTCTATTGCAGCCCTGTTCCTTGTGCTTGTCTTTTGGTAAGACTTCTTCCAGCGCCATGTCACTCAGATGGACAGCCAAAACAGGTTGGAATATCCGTTATTGTACACGTTTGTATAAGAGCATTAGAAATCAATGTAGATTTTTCACATAAGCCCCTCTTATCGCTCATCATAACGCAATGATATAGAGCTCCAGATGCTTCGTGGCTTATATATCCTTTTCATACTCATGACGAGGCTAACGCTAAAACGAGATCGCTCGAAACTATAGTGAATGAAACCTCAAAATTGGTCACACCGACTTGCAGTACACCATATTCTACCTGTAGATTCTTATCCATTTACTTTGGTCTTGATTACATTATAAAATATATTCTTTTTTTGAAAAAATATTTTTTCCGTCTTTTCAGGCTTTTGAGTTCCTGGAGGATCAGTGGGAAAGGGAAGGTCTGCTTGTTCCAAAACCTCCATACGCAAGTGGTACGTAAACATTTTATTACACCTATGAGATCAATCATGTTGCAATTTTTAAGCCAATGAAACTATAATTCCCTCATCTTATAGTGGTTAGCATCCTGTATTGGCTCCGTCTGCAGGACTTTGGTGTTACCAGAATCTCTACTCATAAACTACGAGTCACTGCTCTGCCATTCATTCTTCCTGAATAAATAGCTAGGATATTCTTTCTAGAATATCATTTTTGGTGCCGAATCGCAGCTCAGCGTTAGCTTTTTAGTCTTTGTAAGGTTAAAATTATTGAACTTCTACTACGCCCCGAGCTACAATCCTCGCAAAAAGGCAGGAACAAATTTTTTCAAAATTATCGCTAAAATGACTCATATCACCCCCTCCCCCCGACATAATGTTGGTGAAATTGATGTTGTCAGCTCCCACAACATTGAATCAGGTCATCAGGGAAGGGGCTTTATTTTGCGTATATACTATAGGACCGAATTTTGAAGGCAAAACATATTTGTTGCATATTGTCCTCGATATATCTTTGGCAAGGATTTTGGGTTTCTTGTAGAGAGTTGTATGTTGTTGTTCATTTGCTCTTGATTTTATCTTGCAACCGCTCTAAAAGGGGCTTGTTATCATATGTTTCCTAGCTGTTCTAACGTTTCCTTTTTCTTTCATTTTGAAGGTCAATACGATTCTTCAGAGTGTTCTCCTTCTATTATGGAGTGTCGGCTTTTCCATTCATACTTGAAAAGAAAGCCAACGACCATCAGAGAAGTTTTGACAAATGTGATGGAAGGAAAGAAGACTAAAAATGACCAAGGGTTGAATGATATCATCAAAGTATGTCTTTTACAGCTACGCTTGCTTAGAAGGAAACAGTTATTATATGGTTTATTACCCTATGGACAGGGCATGGTCATGACCTTTAACGATTACCCTAGTATCGTGTTTGAAGCCATTACAACGAAGCCATTTGGTGCTGCGTTCTAAATCTAAAATTTCGAACGTTTGACGTAATAAGCGGGCATTACCGGATAATAATGCCCTATCATTATTACGTCGCATTCGAACGTTTTCAGCCAATCAGATTGCATAACAGAGTTGCTGCCCTGACCATAGGGTAATACAGAACTGCCCTTAAATTCTCGCTGCTAGCTCAACAAGCCACACGCAGTTAACACCAATTGTCTATTCCTTATCTTTAAGCACGTATCCAACTCCTGTTTACCCTATATTTTTCCTTTCTAAGCCATTGAAGTGGTATAAATGTCACAGCACGTTGTGAACTGAGATTAGTGTGAGCTAAATTCACTATTTTGGAATACAGCTGCTGTTAATGAAAATTCCTTGTTTTGTTGGGTTATTTAGTATCCTCGTCCTAGTCCACCCACGCTCTCATCTCCAAATACTTTATGTTTTCGATTTGCTGAAGAATCTCGATCTCAAGAAACTAATTTAGTTCGGCACATGAAAATTATGTTAGAATGAAGCTTCTATTAGGAGCCCCACCCTTGTTTTGAGAATGGTAAGGGGCGATGAGATGGTGAAAAGTACAATTTTAACGCAACGTCGCACATTAAAACATATGTTTAAAATCAACAAACTGACGAATACGGTATGAAATGAACAAACTTTTGCATACAGTATGAAATTGGCTTGCTGACGAATACAGTATGAAATGAACATGCTGACGAATACAGTGCGAAATGAACATGCTGACGAATACAGTTTTAAATGAACATGCTGACGAATACAGTATGAAATGAACATGCTGACGAATACAGTATGAAACAGACATACAGTATGAAATGAACATGCAGACGAATACAGTACGAAATGAACATGCGCACGAATACAGTACGAAATGAACATGCGCACGAATACAGTATGAATGAACATGCTGACGAATACAGTATGAAATGAACAGGCTGACGAATACAGTATGAAATGACCAAGCTGATGAATACAGTATGAAATGAACATGCTGACGAATACAGTATGAAATTAACATGCGGACGAATATAGTATGAAATGAAGATGCTAACGAATACAGTATGAAATGAACATGCTGACGAATACAGTATGAAATGAACATGCTGACGAATACAGCATGAAATGAATATGCTGATGAATTGAACATGCTTACATATACAGTATAAAATGACCAAGCTGATGAATACAGTATGAAATGAACATGCGGACGAAATGAACATGTTGACGAATACAGTATGAAATGAACATGCAGACGAGTATATGAAATGAAGATGCTGATGCATGCTGACGAATACAGTATGAAATATGAAAATGAACATGCAGACGAATACAGTATGAAATGAACATGCTGACGAATACAGTATGAAATGAACATGCTGACGAATACAGTATGAAATTAACATGTAGCCCTGGTACCCGTCGATGCCGGGTTGAATTTTTTCAACTTTCCTTTAATAAAGTGGAGACTTTTCTGAGATACAATTCATTCACATGTTTAATTTGACGTATTAATCGTTTCTTGTATCAATCGACTTTTGTTTAGCCAAATCGTACAACTAATAAGCATCATGTTGATTAATTTGACGTCAACATGGCTTCAAGAAATCGGAATCCCGTCGCTTTTATTTCCATTCTACTACCTATTTACCTATTATTGAATTCTTTTAATTCATAACGTTTTTGAAAATTTTTTCGCCGAGGACACTCTCCGGAAAATGCCGATTACAAAGATACCTTTTGTTTTTCAGTCCGTGGAGTGGTTCTTGAGTTATAAGCGAACATATATACATACATACATACATACATACATACAAACAGTTCTGTTTTATATATATAGAAAGCATTTCTTTCAAGATAATTTCCCTATTCAGATGGATTTTTTGCGTTGCTTGTTAGCTAGCCGAGCTTAGATAAGTCACGATATCCTGGTCAAATAACCTTTCTTTCCATAAAAAATGCCTTAAGAAGTAATTTTGAGTGAAAATGTAGAAGATCGATACGCCAACGTCTCGAACCTGCAACCCCTGGCTTTGTAGCTACTCTAGACAAGAGCAGGACATGTTACTCCTCAGGACATGTTAGGTGTCAGAAGCTCAGTGTGGTCAGGGTTCGAGCCCAACCACGGTAGCGTCACAGCCAGGGTCAAGGTCTCGATTAGTTAACCTACTACTGAGATCCTAGCTACTGGCGCTAAAACACCATTTCACCTTCACCTTCACCCCCAGAAAATACCGGGACGTGTCTATCCTAGTGTTTGCTATTTATAAAAAATATATACAAATATGTATTGTACTGAAGAATGCTCAGCATAGCTAAAACGCAAGGCCAAATCAAATTTGAACAAGAGCCTTTGGTTCTTATCGTTCTCTCTCTGATTACAGAGTCCAGGTTCTAGTTCCATCGATTGTGGTATGCCATTCGTTGAAAAAAACTATATCTCTATAATATACCCAATCCTGCTCAGAATTTTAACCACATAAATAGTACAGGGTATACCTGGTGACAGGGCCGTCGAGAAGCAGAGTGGGCCCCTGGGTAATGTAATCGTACCGGACCTTTAGGAGGTTTTAAAGGGGGAAGCATTTGCAGGATCCAAATTTTCGCAGGCACTTTCACAACCCGGGTCCTGGACCTCTGACCCCCTGGATCCCCTTCTCGACGGTACTGCCTGGCGACAAATCAAATGATGGGTAAATCAGCATTTTCAGGGGGAGGGCGAGGAGAGGGACAACAGTAGTTTAAGCAGTTGTTTTCTAACACTTTTAAGAGGTTATGTGGGTTGTCGTTGTCTAATTTGTCTCTTTTAAAGTTCTCTGTCGATGGTGCTCAGAATCTGCCCTGGACTGGTTTCACATTCGCAACGTATTGCTTTTCACCACCAGCATCGTTTTACAAGGTATATATTTAGGGCGTGTTCTTCTGAACCATTCCGAATCCTTCCGAAAACAGGATGCTTCCAAAAACAGAAGCTATGATTTGCAAGAAACACGAATTCTGGAAATCTAAAAATTTTGGCGCAAAATTCTTGCTTGCTTCGTCCCAAGACCCATTCGTCGGTGTATCCTAGCAACTGGTAAAATGGAAGTCTCTTTCGAACTTCAAACCGAATATCTCTCGAAAGTCTCGGAAACCTTCTGCTTTTGATAGCAGAAGGTTTTGGAGAGCTCCAAACCTGCGGTTTTCAGAAGAATGGCTTTGAAAACACACATTCCGAAAAAAGAAGGCTACGGAAAAAAGAACTCGTTTAGAACAACACGCCCTTAAAAACATACACATTGTTAGGAGTCGTTTCTCAATCTTGTTGTTGCCCTCGAGGTCTGATTATATTGTTTCTTTTTGTTCTTCTTGCTCAGGGAAAGTTAGATGATCCAGCAGTTCTGGTCACCAAACTTGATCTTGATGGACTTATTCGACTTCCAAAATGGAATGACGGATTCAAGGTAAAACGAACTAGACTTATCACACGAGTCTCATTCTTCGCTCATAAAATCTAGACCAACAACAACAGCAATTCGCTACACTGAGCAAACAGCTGTATGATTGTTGTTGTTGTTGTTGCTGTTTGTAAAAATGTGGGAGGAAGATGATAAGTCTAAAAACGAACCATTCTTTCTTTGACTTCCTTCCTTTTATCATGACTATGTTTTTACTCTAGGCTTTTCGTAGGATGCCTTTTCATTCAGAGTCTTACCATGTTGCCTTATTACGTCAAGCAACGAGGTTGGTCTGACCTGTGGGAATTTATGCAATAGCAAACTTGCCTTTTCAGACCCTTTATCATAATAACTATCACTGTAAAAATTAGTCTGATAGTTACCTAAAGCATTGAGGTTGGTCTGACCTCTGAATTTTTCAGATTACCCGCTGATACCTTACCTGATTTCCTGCATTTACGTTCAGTCTTTTGTCTTAAACATTGATTTCTATCGCTTCAAAAGATTATTTTCTTAGATACACGTTTTTTTTTTATAAGAAACCGGTTTATAAGAAATCTAGAACTAGACATCCCAAAAGTTAAGAAACTTTTAGAACTAGGAGGAAGGAGTTAAGAAACTTAAGACATTTTTTCTGTCAGTTTTCCAACATACTGATTTCACATTTGTGGACGTAGTAATCAATTCCTAATTTCTAAAGATTTCTCGCACCTGCAAGTTTCTTACCATTTGTAATACAATAATATTAATAATTTGCTTGCTATAATCGGGGATTTTTTATCGTTTTTACTGCAATTTACTTCCATTAAATTAAGAAAGTGTTAAGAAACTTTTAGAACTAAAATTAGGCCAAAAATTAAGAAACTTTTAGAACTAGGCCCCGAGCCAGGTTTCTTATAAAAAAAAACGTGTATGCCTTCACGGAAAGGAACTAAATTTCAATTCTGTCGAACAGTCGAAGTACAAAGTCTTGACCTTAGGTAGCCTGCGTCACAGAGCATAACTTGTAGGCAGAGTCAACTCCCTTAGACTTTCAAACATGGTTGTTCAAACATTTGAGATTTTTCCTTTACAAGCAATATTTGACCGTTTTGCCACGACCTTCGATAAGGAATTTGCAAAAATATTACAGTAAAGTTTGTTTTAAAAGTATGTTTTATGACGTGGCCAAAAGGTAAAACATTTTGTTTGATTTTATTTGATTTGATTTGATTTGAATTGATTTGATTTGATTTGATTTGATTCGATTTGATTTGATTTGATTTGATTTGATTTTATTTGATTTGAGTTGATTTGATTTGATTTGATTTGATTTGATTTGATTTGATTTGATTTGATTTGATTTGATTTGATTTGAGTTGATTTGATTTGATTTGATTTGATTTGATTTGATTTGATTTGATTTGATTTGATTTGATTTGATTTGATTTGATTTGATTTGATTTGATTTGATTTGATTTGATTTGATTTGATTTGATTTGATTTGATTTGATTTGATTTGATTTGATTTGATTTGATTTGATTTGATTTGATTTGATTTGATTTGATTTGATTTGATTTGATTTGATTTGATTTGATTTGATTTGATTTGATTTGATTTGATTTGAGTTGATTTGATTTGATTTGATTTGATTTGATTTGATTTGAGTTGATTTGATTTGATTTGATTTGATTTGATTTGATTTGATTTGATTTGATTTGATTTGATTTGATTTGATTTGATTTGATTTGATTTGATTTGATTTGAGTTGATTTGATTTGATTTGATTTGATTTGATTTGATTTGATTTGAGTTGATTTGATTTGATTTGATTTGATTTGATTTGATTTGATTTGATTTGATTTGATTTGAGTTGATTTGATTTGATTTGATTTGATTTGATTTGATTTGATTTGATTTGATTTGAGTTGATTTGATTTGATTTGATTTGATTTGATTTGATTTGATTTGATTTGAGTTGATTTGATTTGATTTGATTTGATTTGATTTGATTTGATTTGATTTGATTTGATTTGAGTTGATTTGATTTGATTTGATTTGATTTGATTTGAGTTGATTTTATTTGATTTGATTTGATTTGATTTGATTTGATTTGATTTGATTTGATTTGATTTGATTTGATTTGATTTGAGTTGATTTGATTTTATTTGAGTTGATTTGATTTGATTTGATTTGATTTGATTTGATTTGATTTGATTTGATTTGATTTGATTTGATTTGATTTGATTTGATTTGATTTGATTTGATTTGATTTGATTTGATTTGAGTTGATTTTATTTGATTTGATTTGATTTGATTTGATTTGATTTGATTTGATTTGATTTGATTTGATTTGATTTGATTTGATTTGATTTGATTTTATTTTATTTGAGTTGATTTGATTTGATTTGATTTGATTTGATTTGATTTGATTTGATTTGATTTGATTTGATTTGATTTGATTTGATTTGATTTGATTTGATTTGATTTGATTTGATTTGATTTGATTTGAGTTGATTTTATTTTATTTGATTTGATTTGATTTGATTTGATTTGATTTGATTTGATTTGAGTTGAGTTGAGTTGATTTGATTTGATTTGATTTGATTTGATTTGATTTGATTTGATTTGAATTCTGTGGCTGAGCCTTGACACCACGAGCTGCAATGCTTGCCAAAAGTCCTTGGAACACCCGCATAGTTTACAAAAAATACGACTCCTCTTCCCTTCCTTGCTGGGAAATACAGAAAATCATCCCTCCCCCAAAACAATGTTGTTCTACCCAAGTACAGTCTGAGCTTTTATAAGATGCATAACGCGTTCTCGTAGGATATTTCAGACCGTAGAAAATCAACATTATTCGAGGGGGAGGGGTTTTTCTGCTACCTCTTTAGTAAAAGATCCAAGACTATGCATAGTTGCAAGACTTTTTGCAGGCATGGTAGCTGGATTAGACCACAACGCCACAGCATCTTCAAGTCAAATTCTTGTCTCAGCTGACAGCCATACGAAACCTGACGTTGAATTGTAGCTTTATAAGTTATCTTTTTCAAGGTTTTTCCGAGGAGATGCTCTCATTCAAATTTGGTCGTGGTTGTTCACTTATATGAACTGCGAATTCTTCCTAATGGAAACGATCCGATCTACGGATTTGGCTCCCAGGTTAGTGATTTTGATTTGATTTGATTTGATTTGATTTGATTAGATTTGATTTGATTTGATTAGATTTGATTTGATTTGATTTGATTTGATTTGATTTGATTTGATTTGATTTGATTTGATTTGATTTGATTTGATTTGATTTGATTTGATTTGATTTGATTTGATTTGATTTGGATTTTGATTTGATTTGATTATGATTTGATTTTGATTTGATTTGATTTGATTTGATTTGATTTGATTTGATTTGATTTGATTTGATTTGATTTGATTTGATTTGATTTGATTTGATTTAATTTAATTTCCTTCCATACCGTTGCATTTCATTTCATTTTGATTTGATATGACGCTGTTAAAAAGTAGATCTATTAATTTCTATATTTGGAATACTCCATTGCCACGGTCGGTTAAATGCTTAGATCACAAGATCCTTAGGCTTTATCAACGGTACCTTTCAATACCCATGCGAATGGTATCTTATCACCAGAGTCTAGAAAAGTGTTCAACCTTCCTCCAGACAAAAATACCCCTAACTTTAAACCTTCCTCACTTAACAAAGAAAAATAGGCGTGTTTTGGACGTGCCAAAATATCTTCTTTTGTTCTAATTGACCTTCCTCCGGTCAATGACCGTGTGACCGTAATTTTTTCATGACTCTGCTTATCACGAAATCGCATCTACTGACCTAGGAAGATTTTTTGATGCTCGCGTTTCAACCGCTCACGCAATAATTCGCAGCATCAGGTCCGCTTGCATTGTTCTTTTCTGTATAAATCCAAGTGCGATTCTGAGATTTTCACAGGAATAGCTGTGTTGAGTAAGAATTGTATTAGCCGAAACTTGTAGGAGCGCTTCCTCGTCAGAAATCATAATAGAATCGCTCAAGATGGATTCATGTACAGTCACAAAGTTTGCTCTTGTTTGTCTGTTTGTATTTCTACTCGAAACTTCATCCGAAGCTCGCTTTTTGGACGATCTCACATCAGAGTGCGATTTTGCCGATGTCACTTACGATTACCACGTTAAAGAAGGCGATATGGAGTGTGCTGCTGCCGTTCCGTTGAAAGCTTGTAGAGGCCAATGCGCTACTGGTTACAGCTTCGAAACCGGGCGAATCTGCAGGGCTTGTCAGCCGACGAAAGTAGAGATCGTCAGGAAGATGATACCATGTGTAAAAGATGGCCAGAAGTCGGTGAAATATGTTGAGTTCACGTCCCCTGTTGGTTGCAGCTGTATTGGACTATCAAGATGCTGAAGCTTCGATACAGATCAATAGAAAAGCAAGTCAGTTATTTTAAAATATCTATGGTTATATCTTTGATTTGGTTATCATTGTGGTGTTGTTGTGTGTTGGTGGTTATTTTGGAGTTGGTTATCCTTGTCGTGTTCGAGAATCAAAAACTTTTCTTTATGCAAGTACACGTTTTTTTTTATAAGAAACCTGGCTCGGGGCCTAGTTCTAAAAGTTTCTTAATTTTTGGCCCAATTTTAGTTCTAAAAGTTTCTTAACAGTTTCTTAATTTAATGGAAATAAATTGCACTAAAAACGATAAAAAAACGTGAATATAGCAAGCAAATTATTAATATTATTGTTTTACAAAGAATTAACCATGCTGGTGCGAAAAAATCGCACGGAAATGCTTGAGAATTGATTACTACGTCCAAAAATGTGAAATCAGTATGTTGGAAAACTGACACAAAAATTTCTTAAGTTTCTTAACTCCTTCCTCCTAGTTCTAAAAGTTTCTTAACTTTTGGGATGTCTAGTTCTAAGTTTCTTATAAACCGGTTTCTTATAAAAAAAAACGTATATTTTCAAGGGACATTTCTCAAGGAAATTCAGAAAGGCAGTATATGAACTTTTTTGCTCGTGTTCTAAGCGTTTGACTAACTGAAACTTGCTTTAGTGTTACATGTAACTAAGTTATCTTACGTTTCTTTTAATGTATTTTGTTGTTAAGACATATTATTAAATGTAAATATAATTGAATTGTTCCATGTTTATGTTTCTGTAAATAGCTTGATTTGGAAAACCTTCGTTTTGAAATGATCGGCTTTGTCGTCACCTAGAATCACTGCTTTATCGTAATAAATGACTACATGATTGATTTGGTTTATTATTGAAATAAAAGTCTACGTTCTTTCTTTGTACGGTAGCTCTCCCTAGTGATATCTACTCTGGGGCGCTGGAGGCAAGGGGGCAGTGGGGGCGATTGCCCCTCTCTTTTTCCGTCATGAGGCGTCTCTGAATATACTCGTCCATTCGAGGTACTTTGACATGTAAAAGTTTAAGCTGCAAATGTTACGCCGTGTGATTGTATAGGATCTACTTCGAATACTCTATTTGAGCTACTTAACTAATATTTTGTTTCATGCAATGAAATTGCGACAAACAGCGGAAAAAGTTTTGGGCATACTTAAAAGCTTGTATCGTCTGACACTCCTCAGAGTATGAATTTCAGAAGCAGACCGAAACAATAAAACTAAGGCGGAATTTACACCCATGCACCAATCAAAAGGGAAACTGAATTGGCATTGTGTTTTCAACACCAATCAGCTTGCAATGAAGGATGTGCCATCGCGCGCTGTTTTTCGCTTGTAGCAAATTTCTTTGTTTTCAAAGCGCTTCTCTTTTGTCGATTGAAAGTAGAGAATACCACAAGACCACGCCCTTATATTGCCTTGCGCAAGATAACGTACTGCAGCTGAAGCTGACTCATAATAATGTGCGTCTTCCTAGGATATCCATGTATTAGAATCCTTCCTTTCGCACTGACGTAATGTCTGAATTCTGTTGCCGTTTAATGTAATGCTTTCGACAGCATTTGATTTTCGGATATAGCAGATAATTTTATTTCAATTTCGTCTGCGTCTTCTGACTCATTTGCTTTGACTCATCCATACATAACATTCTATTTTTATTGCTTATCTGTAAAGCACCATACTCGCTACATCCCCTGAATCAACGACCTCATTCTTTTTCATATTTCCATGTTAATCTAGGGTGTTTTCAATTGAAGGAAATTGGAGGAAATTCTAATCCTGCTTCTAAAATCTGAAAACCGAAGGCTCCACATAGAATTTCTTTGAACGGGCTTCGATTTCATCATTGCGCAGGCGAGAATGAAATGGCAGAATTTCTGCAGTCTACCGACGTTTAGCTTTTTTGATAAGAACCCTGATCACAAGAACCCTGTTGATGTACATATATAACCTAGAAGGCCTTTCCAAGCTCATCAAGCTTCAGGGCTATCGCCTTTTGAAAAATGCCTGTTAGAGAAACACACGTTCTACATTCTACGTTCTACTTGTTGTCTTTACTTGTTCTGTTTACAATTTTTTGCAGGCTTGGACTGTGATTCCCGTTTGCAACAACGACTACCCCAATCATGGTTACTTTCAAGTTGGACTATTTCACGATGCACCAACTGCCGTAAGTCTCTTTGCATTCTACAATAGCCTTTTTTCTAAGTCTTGCATTAAAACCTAGATGCTCACAATAACTCTATTAAACCCCTCCCTCTATTAAGCCCCCCTCTCCCCAATGCACGGTAAAATATAAATACTTTAACAGTTCTATTGGATTCCTGCTGTATTAGAGCTCAACCTTTGAAGCAAAATTTGTAACCGACCCCCATCTTTATTGAGCGCCAGTGGCGTAGCCAAAAGGGGTACTTGGGGCAGTCACCCCCAATCGTCACCAAGATAGGATTTATATAGTCTAAAGCTTCCAGGGTGGCTAAACATTCGAGTGACAAGCGAGTAAAGTGTCCCTCGAGTCGCAGAGACAAGAAATGTTTCTGCTGTCTCCCAGAAAATGTGCGTGTCTCTCGTTACAAATTTTGTCCTTCGCAACAAAGTTTCCGAGGTGGCTAAACTGGGAGATATCGATAGGGCTTTTTATACGCGACAATGTGTCGCGCACGACATGTCTCCTAGTTAAGCCAGTCCTTAAATCTGACAACAATGTCACAGGGTACGAAATTTTTCCTTTTGGTCACGCCCTAATTTCCTTGACCACACCCTTTTACCCTTCCAATGTTGATTGTCTGGCTAAGCCAGTGTTTAGCGCGCCTTAAAGCCGCTGACGTCTACATTAGATGGTGTATACGAAATGAAAAGCGAAAATTAGTGATAGCGTATTTCACATCTCAAAACTTTAATGTGTTTAACTTCTCATTCAATATGTTTTACGCCTAAAGATTTCTGACCTAGTGCATCCTTTAATGTATGTAACAACATTCTTGACTGTCGAAAAGCAGAATTTGTTCAAGTTTTTATTAAGTACCCCTCTCTAATAAGCCCCCTCTGTGATAAGTTCCTCTCTCTAATGATGTTCGCCCAAATAAGCCCCTGGAAGCTTCATAGAGCTTTTACAGTAGGGGCACAAGCAGACCACCTTTTAAGAAGCATTCACGTTGCTTTAGCTCCCCAACCGCAGCTCAAACTAATTTTTATTGCTAACTTAAAGCATTAAAGCTGGACCTTTAATCTTTAATTTCTCATCTCCTTCGAGAAATTTCGAGAGATGTTAATACATGTTCAATTCTATGAAACATCGAACTTGTCATATTGATCGTAAATATGGGCTGGTCATAACTTTTGGTTTTTTCTATTCCAATCCAATTCACAACTTATTATCGCAAAACTGCTTTTTATTTCCAGGAAACGCTGAATTTGCTTGAAAATGAGCCACTCATTCAAACTATCGCTGACATGCGGAAAAGAAAAATGGTGAGCTTCTTTCAGTTTGTTGTTCATTCAAATACACAACTACCCTGATGCAGATCAAAATGCACCCCAAACAATACCGATACCAGCTTCGCCTTTCTGACTGGTACATTTAGTCGCATTCCATGTACTAAGGCCTGAAGATCTTCGGCGTGCACGCAGGATTTTTTCGGCGTATCGGCGTGACAAATGTAAAATAACAATAGAAAATGGCGTGAGAGTGTCTGAAAATAACAATTTTTATTGTTTTCTGGCGTAGATTTCCACAACGTTGGCGTACCTTCGGCGTATTATTTACATGGAATGCACTTTCGAGCGGCATCTGAATATTAATTAGTTTATTGTTTCGGTCCGTTTTTTTTCGACCATCATACTTTGTGAGGAGTGTCAGACGATAAAAGGCTTAAGTATGCCGGAAAATGTTTCCGCTGTTTATTGCAATTTTGAAATTTTGTGATGCTCAAAAATTATTAATCTCCCGTGAAATGAATAATTAATAATGTTCCCGATAAGGAGTCCCAACAAGCAACATTGAGACAGAGGTAGAGGGCATTTTAATCTATTCTAATTCCCATATTTTTGAAGAAAATGTTTTGCCTGTTTGAAAAGCTTCGCGAAGTTTAGAGAGACGCGACAATTACGTTTCAGTGATGCACTATGATTAAAGGGAATAAGGACTGTTTGATTTTTCTCCAGACCTTATGACGTAGATTGTAGCCTTGAAAACGCAACTTGAACTTAAGACAATTCCCTGACGTATACAATAAGTATCTTTTATTTCGTAATCGCCGTAGGTCAAAATTGTTGATGGAGCATCGGTTTTATCAGAATCGGTGACGCAAGAAGAAGGAAGAGCTAGAAAATCTTACTAAGGTATTATTTTTGCGTTATTGTCTTGCGTTATTGCAATATTTTATATACATACTATTAAGTTCGAGCCACTATTTTTCTGTTTGCTTCAATTTTGCTATTATTTTCCTGATTCTTTTTCTATTATGGTTGTCCTTTATCGTCGAAGTACCTGCCTTTTATACTCTCGGGTGTCTTTGGCCAATTTGTCCAAATTCACTTTGTATATGTATGTGCAGTACTATGGGTGATACTCAGCACCATGGATATCCTATGAGTCGTGTGTGTGGGGAGGCATCTCTATATATCCTTGGGGATATTGGGAACCGATGGTTTGTACCATGAGTCTTGTGGGAGATATTCAGTACCGTGGGGAAGATTGTCCAATTGTCTTAATTTTTCGACGATTTTGAAGTTCTAGGGGACATTTGCACCCTGCCTCTTGCCACAGCTCTTCTGCTCACACCGATTCCTACTTCACAAAAACTATTGAAGTATCACTTGCACTCATAAAAAACTTTCATTTTTAGCTCACTGTACGTAAAACCTTCTTACCGCGTGGTAATAAATTCCTGAATCCAGTTCAGTCGAAGAAATTTGCAAGTATCATCCCCGCAAATCATAACACTGATGAATATGGTAAAGTTTTATCAACAAAATTCAAAATGGTAAGTCGCATTGCGTTTTATTATTCCAGTATAAAGAATTTGGATATGAAGAACTTTAATACTTGTTCCAGGGAAAATCAAAAGTGGCAGGGGAACAGCAATAGTGGTTGGAAATGCAAACGAAGTCCCTCAGCGATGTATAGCCACAATTTTCTATCAACTGAGATCTGGTGATATTTTTCTCATCACATGGACTTCAGAATGAGCAGACAGTGCGCCAGCCCAATGCCAAAATGCTCTTCGCTTCTGTGGCGTTGACGAAGGAACGAAGTTTTTCTGCAGGCTAGCACATTATATCATGTGAAAAACTAGAGGGCATAAACCCCAATCGAAAGTTTAAAAAATAGTAAAAAGAGAAGACAGATATATGAAGCAAAGCAGGGACGGCGGTGGGACGAAAATCTGTTTGACCAGCACTTTGAGATGTTCCCTGTTCACAGTTCATGTTCAGTTTGGATTAATAAAAACAGCGGCTAGGCACAAATTAAGAGCTGCCAAATTCAAATGCACGAGCTAATGCTAATTGCAGCACTTCTGTATAAGGAAATTACTTTGCATCAAATAGCTTTAACCAATCATGATACACACGAAAAAGCTACGCTAGCTCTAATATGTGTAATAGGATTAATTATGCACTCTAATATGCACATAATCTTTAGCCTCGTTTCCACTTGTATATATATTGTAAATTGTAACACATAAGCTAATCATTAGTCAACCTTTAATCTCAGTTCGAGTTGTATCTCTTTCGTGCTGTTAATGACATACGTTTATTCCTGTTAGTGGCCCCGAAATTAAGTTACAAGGGCTTTTTGGCGTGATTTTTTACAGCATGATTACGTGAAAGCGGCTTTGAACTTGATGGTGGCGTGATTAAAACTTGACACGTTAGAAAGAATATGGCACAAAAATGCATTAACCATAATTTGAGAGAAGGTCTTGCGGAAACTTTAAAACATGCAAAGCACGCCTCGAAGAAAAAAAGAAGAAAACTGCAGCCGAATATGAGGAAAATGGATCCTGTAAAAAAAATCTGCGAAGCGAATAAAGATGCGAAGTTTGCATTGTCTCCATCGGTGAGTATGGATTGTTATATGCTGCTTGTTCGTCTAAAAGATCTAACGACTTTCTGAAGCTAGCACAAGATGGCATTGGTATCACAGCAGAAAACGCTCCTTATCAGTATCCTAGCACATGGTCTCATATGTCCATTCACTGGTACTTGTTTTTATTGCGATATCGCAGTCTTTCGCAGTTCAGGAGTAAGCCTGATTAATCACGACACCGGTTCTCTGAGTGATATTGCTTTGCCAACAGACCAAAGAAACAGAAAAAGAAACAAAGATATGGATACCATTGAATCGATTTCTCTTCACTTGTTTTGTTCAACCAAAAATTTTCTTCTGGGACAAGGATTCTGTTGTGACATTTGAAGTAAGCGATACAAGTGACAGTCGAGATGGTATAAAATCAACGAATGCCCAGTTTCATGAACCAGTAGGGATCACCGTCTTGTTTTACCATGGTTTTTACATCTGTGATGCGAGCATTGGTGCGATGAGGCGATATTCAATCTTCTGAAAGTGCCATTGCGTTGGTCAAAGACTGTTTTGAAGAAATGGCAGCTTTGATACATCACATTGCTACCAAGCAGCCCAACCTCCCAAAAACTTAAATGGCCCTGGGGAAGCATATCTGCCAAGACCTACTTAGCCTACTAAGGTGGGACTTTTGCTGCATGACATTAGATATTGAATACCTTCATTCTACCGTGAATCATAAACAGTGCAGCAATTCGCTAGATCCTTCAGCTCAGCTATGAAGGGAAACAATCACTTTCAGCCTGGACTGCCTACTATTTCAAAATTACTGAAAGCTGGTATCCTTTGCCAGAGAACAGATTACATATTTACCAAATGAGAAACGCGCATGCGCGAAAGAATCTCCCACAATTGCTGGATTTTTGAAAAGCAATTCTTCGAGGGCTTTGAAGATTCTATACACTATCGATTCGGTGTCATGAGTTGGAAGTGAAAGCAAAGGGGTATCCAAGCGTAAGCATATGGTCTGGGGGCCGGATATTCCCTCCCCCCGGAGGCTGGCGGAAGACTCATGGGAGAATAGCGATTTCCTGTAACGGGAACCACCGTAAGATGCGACGCCTCAGCCACATTGTCTCGGCATTGTGGATGCAAGTGGGGAGCATTCATCTCAGCACCGGATCAGATGTTTTTGCTTTTGCTTTGCAGTTACAAATAAAACACGCTGGCTGGGCTGACTGACTGAATAAATCGATAGATGATGGGATGTAGCAAATCCATCCTATTTGTAGGTCAGGTCACAATAGAATGTCATTTAAAATCTACTTTAGCTAAAACCTTTGACTGGACTTCCGATTTTTGGCGCGTGAACGTGATATTTCGACGTGATGGCGTGAAACCGCGAAAATATTGACGTGATCAATTGATAGACCTGCTTGGGGTGCACTGCAGAATGTCATCAAGCACACAGATACTCACAATAGGGTAAGGAGAAGGTTGTTGTGTTAAAAAGTTTGCATAGAAGCTAATGTTTCTGTATCACACTGGAATCTAGACCCTTGACGCCACAGATCTGTGGCGGACAGAGGCGAGAAGGACAATAGAAGTAACAAAAGAACAATAGAAGTTGGTGCAAATATGTTGCATCTGGCACACACCAATTCCACCAAGGTTTCTGTTTTATATATGTTGGAGGTGCTTTCTAGACAACTTGGCCCATTGCCAAGCTGGCCCACTCCCAAGTTGACCCACCCCCATTGATAAGTTGGCCCACCGCAATGTTGGCCTGTCATTTACTAAAGTTATTTTGTTACGTGTGTTCTGCTGCCCTTAAACAGTGTACATGTTTTGATTTTTTATATTTTAATGGGCCAATTCGGTAGGTATATGCTGACAGGCTGACATGAAAGGCTGACTTGTCTAACATATGGTGGGCTGACTTTGTAGTAGGCCAATTTGTCCTGTTACCTTGGAGGTCAGTTGTCAGTTTTTTAAATTTTCACCCCTTTCTAAGGTCCTGGCCAAACAATCAAACATTGTTTGTCAACATTTGAAACTTACATTTCAAACAAACTTCTCAAAGACATTGCCCAGCAAATTCTCCTTTTCAAGCAATGTTTCTGATGGCCAAACATTTGAAAATTACTTGATAACAAGCCATGTTTCATTGTTTGGCAAGGGCCAAAGATTCTTTGTGCCGACACATCTTTCAGTAGGGCTATATCACTGAAATAATTCAATCAGAACATCCTACATAGCAGGAATATTTAAACTGTACACTATCTGCATTAATAAAAAATTATCATTTATAGATAAAGGAGATTGATGAAATGTGGAGACAACATGAAAAGGAAAAGAAGGATGTCTTTGATGAATACCAGGAAGAAAGATCTAGAAATATGGCAAAAAAGCTTTATAAAAAGACCCTTCATAGTGATAAATCAGGTGGTAAGCCCCCAAAGTCTGGATATTGGACTAAAAAACTAATGGAATATGAAGAAAAGATCCAGAAAGGTAAATTTTCTAAGCTTTTAAGTTTTTGGATTAGCTTAAGATTTTGGAAAATGCTACCACTGTCACACTGCACATGGATCCAATTCAGAATGAATTTTTCCTTATTTCACTGAGACTTTCTTGGTATAAAATTTCACTTAGACTCAGTTGGTTTGTTAGCATCCCCCATTCAAATTCCAACCCCCCATTTATTTTGAGCCCTGTTGTTTTAAAATGCAGTTTCAATGCCTTTGCCTATTCCATCTCTTCAGCAATTAGGCACCTAGTAGTCACTCATGTTTTCTCTTCAAACCACTAATCTCTCTGATTTTCTTTTCTTGAAGATGGGGACATACAGGATTCAAGGAGCTATACCCTGAGGAATTTGGACTCAAAAAGTAAGTTATAAAGAATAAAAATATTTAACATTAGTATGGTTAAAAGGAAAGCTCGATATGTTGACTGATTTTCATTCACTCCGGGTGTCAGGGACTCATCCTTTTTGTAGTTGATTTGAGGTCCTTTTTGTCTTTCTACTTTTTTAAGAATTGCCAGTTATCAATTAAATTTAGTGAAGAACAGTTTGCCAGAAAATCAATTACCTGAAAGCATGCAGAAATAATGACCTTTTAGGAAAATGTTTTGTTCACAAATGTCATGTGAAAACTCCTGTCAAATTTCATCACAGATTCAGATTTAGTTTCTAAATTTTGGTAAAAGATAAATTTTGGTAAATTTCAGATTGATTTTGTTAATGATTGTAACATTTTTGAAACTCAGCATTAATAATTTTGGATCCACGAATCCATGCTTAAATCATCAAAATTCCGCTTGCCCCTGCCCCAAATCAATTAACATAGAATTAAAACATGCATATCTAATTTAGCTTTATAATGAAGGTACCAACAATTTGAAATTGTTACTTCTTTTCAGCAACGTGGAAAACGAGGAGAAGGAAAAGTCAAAGATTCAGATGACGAAGACGTGGATGAAAAGCTTGTTAAACTGCAGCCCAGAAGTCGTGTTTTCAGATCAGACCATGCTAATCAAGAAAGAAGGTTTCCAGAGCAATATCAAAGAAGATTTGTACGTGGAAGAGGAGATACTCGAAGAGGAGGACGGTTTGAAGGACCTCGTAGGAGAGCAAGGTCTAGAAGTGGTGGTAGGGAGAGAAATCCTGCCGGGGACAGAAATCGTGCCAGAGAGAAAAGTCGTAGCAAGGAAAGACTTGGTGGAAGAGACAGGGTTCATGACAGAGAAAGAATCAATAACAAAAGAAGAAGTTATAGTATGGAAAGGAGTAGAAGCAGAGGTAGAAACATCAATCGTACAAGAGACAATAGTCGTAGCAGGGAAAAAGGTGGTGATAGAGACAAAAATCGTGACAGGAAAAGAAGTCCGATCAGAGACAGAAGTCCTGGTATCAAAACAGTCCATGATCAAGATAGAATTTATGGCAGGGAAAGAAATCGTAGCAGAGACAGGGATCAGAACAGAGATGGAAATCGTAGCAGGGAAAGAGGTCGTGTCAGAAACCCAAGTCGTAGCAGGGAAAGAAGTGCTGACAAGGAAAGAGTTTTCATCGAGGCAGAGTTCTTGACAGAGAAAGAAGTCATAGTAGGGAAAGAATTCAGGGCCGGGAACGAAGTCGTGGAGACAGAGATATGGACAGAAGCAGAAGTCGTAGCAGGGAAAGGAGTCCTGGCAACAGAGAAAGGAATCATAGTACGGAAGAAGATGTAACAAAAGGTCGATGGAGAGAAATAAATCAAGACAGAGATGAAAAGGAAGGTAGGAGTAGATTTCTTGATAATTTTGATAGGAAAAGAAGCAGAAGCAAAGAAAATCAGCAAAAAGCAGGTCAAGGTGCTGGAAGAGACAGAACAGAGAGGGACAGTTCCCCGATCACTCTATTAACAGCAGGGACCAGTCCTTTGACGAAAGGGAAAGATCCCTGGAAAGACGGGATGACTACCCTGGTGATACTGAAAGCAGAACTACGAGGAAAGGTTTGGATATGAAAGAGAATCTTGAAGAAAAGGAAGAGCTGCTAGATAAGGTTGAGGGCGAGGAAAGTGAAACATTAACTGATGCTTTTGGCCGTGATATTTCAAGAAGGGCTTATTTTAAGTCTAAGAAAATCATTTATGGGAACAAAAGTGACACTGATTTCTCTATCGGTACAGAATCTGCTGCTGATGGGGACAGAAAAAATGAGGAAAACATGAATGGAGATGACTCTAATGAAAATGATGATATGAAGCCAATCAAGACGTCAGGAAATGGTCCTGATTTATTGGACCACGAGTCTGAAAAGCTAGGAGGGACTGATGACATAGAAAAGCAACATGATGGTGTTGAGGGCTCTGCGAATGAAGATGAAGCAAGAGATGTTGATGTAGAAGGTAGAAAACCGGAGCAGAGGAAATCGAAGCACCGAAATAAAGAAAAGAGACATAAAAATAAATCAGAGAAAAAGAAGAAGGGGAAGAAGAAGAAAAAAGTCCATGATGGTTACTCGAGTAATGATGAGCAAGTAGCTAAGGATAGGGGGTTAATGGCAAAGCAACGTGTGAACGATTTCACTGAAATTAATCAGTTTATTATTGACGAGGAAGAAGCTGAAGATTTAACAGAGGAAAAAGATGTTCCCTTGGCCTCAATGGAGAATACAGCTATGAGCAGAGAGGTTCAAGATTCTAGAGGATTGCAAGATAATACTAGGAGCCAACTTGATGATCAAGGGGATGTTGCTGTACAATTAGATGTTACAGAAGCTGAGAGTTTATTGAAGAAGAGTTTTGACGAAGAAACTGAAATTAGAGAGCGAATCAGAAGGAAATTGATGCAGAGAGATAGAGGGTTATTGAACGAAACACAAGTAAAATCGACGGAAAAGGATAATGTTTTGGCTGGCTTCTCAGATGAGGAAATGAAGCTCGATAAGCGAGATACCTCAAAAGAGCAGTCTCCTTATGGAAAGAAAAAATATAGAGAAGTTATTGGTAGTTTGGAAAAACCCAGGGAGGTTGTCCATGGAAACGTTAGTTTCTCAAGCAGTGATGAGGACTCGCAGGATAGACGTGCAAGTAAAGATTCACGTAAAGATAGAGGTAGGAAAAGTAGAGAATCTCAAGACAAGGTGATGCCAAGGAGTGATTATGGACGGTTGAGAAACGCCTCTTTTTCTAGCAGCGAAGATGAGGAAAGCTCACTTGAGCGAAAAAATAAGAAGGGGAAACGTTTGAAAGATAGAAAAAGAACAGGCTTGGGTGCTGGCTCACCTAGTTCGTCTAAAGAAAGTATGGATGTCATGAGAAAACCTCATAGGAATAGATGGGATGTTCGCGAGGGTGGAGAGAAGAAAGAAGAGGAGGCTTATGAAGAGAAAGCCTTGGCTGGGAAGAAACATGGGAAAGAAAAGAGCAGAAAAAGAAGAAGGGACACGACAAGTGAAAGTGGTAGTTCTGAAAGTGAGTTTTCTAGTGGAGTAGGGGATAAAGTATTAAGAAAGAAACATAGACAAAAGCAGAAGATCGATAAGTATGGCAAATTGAAAATGGAAGACAAGTATGAGACAAAGGTGAAGAAAAGAAGAGACTCAAGCAGTGGTGAATCTGATTCTGAAAGCTCTGCAGATGAAGTTAAGTTGAAAAGGAAGGAGAAGAAAGTCACAGAGAAAAAAGAGTTTATCAGAGACGATGATCATGGTATTAAGAAGAATAAAGAGATTCAGTACCATGAGGACTCAGAGAATGACTATAAGGTCAAGAAAGGAAAGATAAATAAGAGGAAGGAAGCAGATGAAAGTCCGAGCGAAAGTTCTGATGGGGCTGCAGAACAAGTTACAAAGTTGAAGAGGAAAGAGAAGAAAAGCAGAGAAATGAAATACAAAGAGGACGCTTTTGGTAAGAATTTAGATGACTTAGAGGAGGAGATGCCCAAAAGTCGTGACAAACGAAGCTTGAAAAGGTTGAAGAAGAAGAAGGGAAGTTATGTTAGTGAATCCGAGAATGAATCAGTTGATCGTGGTCAAAAACGAGATAGGAAAGAAAAGAAGAATAAAAAGAAAAAAAAGAAAAAGAAAAAGGATAAAAGAAGAGGATGCTTATTGAACAAACGTTGATTGAACAAACACGTTCCGCAGAGCGTAACGTAATGGAAAGAACTAAGGAAGACATAAAGGATGCATCGTCTGAGGACAATAACTCTGATGCAAACGATTTTGCTAAACATACAACTAAAGATCGTGGAATAACCAATGAGATACTGCGTAAAAGGCAATTAGCTGTTGATCCAGAAGAAAAGGATAGTGACGATAAACGTAAATTTACAAGGTCTTTTACTGAAATCGAAGTGGAAAATATTGGGAATACTGGTTTTAGTAAGCATGAAAAAGCAAAGAGCAGTCCTAATGAGTTTTCTTTACCCGGAGATCGCTCTTCGGCAAGGAGACATCGGGACTCTAACGATAGCATGGAAGAAGAAAGTTCTGAAAATGAAAGGAAAAAGCAAAGAAGTCGTCGTTATAGGAATGAAAGCTCGGAAAGTGAGACGAAAGACCGACGCAGCACTCGTAACGAGAAAGAAATCCGGTCCGAAAGCAAGACGAAGGCGACAGCCAGAAATCGTCGAAGAAGGAGTGAGAGCTCCGAGCTTGAAACGAAAGAGCAAAGTAAAAGTCGTCGAAGTCGAATCGATAGTTCTGAAGACGAAGAACGACGTACGAGTATTCGTAAAAGAGCCGTCAGTTCGGAAAATGATCAGCGAAGCAGCCACCGTCAGAAAGCAGATGGTTCCGAAAGCAAGACGAAAGAACGGCCAAGAAGTCGTCGTGACAGAAGCAAGAGCTCTGAAAGCGAGGCGATAGAGCGAGGTCGAAGTCATAGAAAGCGAGCCGACAGCTCGGAAATTGAGAATAAAGAACGGCGTAGAAGTCGCCGGAGAAAATCCGAGAGCTCTGATGAAAGCTCGGTAGATGAGCGAAGAGAAAATCGTGACGCGAAAGAAAGGAAATCCGAGATCAAGACTAAAGAAGAACGCAGTAATAAATATAAAAGGAGTGATAGCGTGGAAGCTGAAATGAAAGGACGGCGAACTAGACGTCGTAGTAGATCTAGTAGCTCGGAAAGAGAAACGAAAGGACGACGAGCCAGTAGTCGTACACATAGCAGTAAAAGCCGAAAACAAAAGGAGCAAAGCGTTTCGTCTGATAGCAGCTCACACAGAAGAGCCGAGTACCGAAAACGAAGGCGAAGAACATATTCGTCAAGTGATTCGTCTTGGAGTAGTGACTCGGATGTTAAGAACTATACGAAAAAGAAGAAAAGCGAGAAAGAAGTAAATATTCGCTCTTCTGTCAAGAAGAAAGCTCGAAGAAGAACTGAAAGTAGTGACTAGGAAAAGGAAAACAGCTGGACAAAGCAATACAAGAATCTACGAACAGAAAGTAGGGAAAGGAAACTGATGAAATTATAGGTGGACTTACTGTAAATGATGAAATTTTTATGGATGGTTTCGTGAAGGGGACAACGAATTATACTAAGGTCGGCTTTAATTTCACAGGAGGAAAGCTACTTTATAATGTTATGACGTCTATCGCGATATCTAATGAAACAAATGGAACTGTTTTGAACATAATGAACAAATCGATGATTAAACAATTAGCTGGACATACAACAATGATAACAAATGTTTAAATAATTTGGTAGTTAGTAGGTACATCGCCAGTCTCCAGTAGTATTCCATTCGGCTAGGATTTTATGTTCCACTTCACTTTTCAGAAGTGTCCCTTTTGATGTCTTTAAGTCAGTGCTTATTGCAGATACAAATACGATACCACCCAAATCCTGCATTTTAGCTGCGAAATTTAGGTTTGGAAGAAGGCTCCAGATTCGTTTCAGGCGTTGTGCTTCACCCCTGCATCAGACTGCAACTCAGATTTTTGAAACCGTTAACCCCCTATCTCTACCTCCTGTTTCGTTTCACAAAAATTTTCCCTTGTGAACCTGTATGCAGAGCCCATGCAGATTATATTTTCGTGCTGAGCAAGATGGGTTTAAGTTAATTTTCTATATTGAGTCCTATGGAATTCGTCGCCCAAGAGTAATGTGAAACTACCTGAAAATAGTATAAATTGTCTTCAGGCGGATTTGTATCTTTCTTTTCTGATGCATTTGTTTGCGCTAAGTACAAACAGACTTGTCGGAAAGAGATAGCTATAGAGAAATGGGGATGAAGAGCGTACCGTGAACACCCATGTGCTTTGCTAGCTTTAATAATTTGTTGCTATTAAGTATTCGTATATGTTGTATTTTGTTCTATTGAAGTTAGGTAAGTTTTTATGAAGTTCTTCTCCTCAAAAAAACGTAAATCAGGGTAACTATCGTTTTTTTCTCAGGCATATTTCTTCAATTTTTTCGCGTATTGTGTCTTTTCGCATACACTTTTTTATGAGAACACTTGACTCTTGATTTCAGCCTGCCTGTTTCTTATTTCGAAAGCGAGTTTTCACAAATTTGTCATCCCTACCCTTCTTGAAAACATGCTTAAAATGTGTTTCCCGGCAAGGGCTTTACGCTGGTGAACTTTGGTTGTGCGTATCTCAGATAGTTTCGGAGATAACAATAGAGTTTGACCCAAATTTCAGAGCCTGGTGTTTCTTATTAAGGTTGTTCTTATAAAAAAAACGTGTACTGAGTCTTTCTCGCTTTTGCTTATAAATTCGAGTGCCCCCCGGCATTTGGCTTCCGGTTTGTGCGTAGCCTTTTCTGTGACGCAGCTGACTTGATGGAGGTCACTGATTTAACCTCTTGGCCTCTGCAAAGTGTAAACAAAGATTTGTAAATGAGATGAGGACTGTACGTTATTTGCTGTTAGCAGAATATTAAAAGCTTGATTTGAGGAAACACCTGGACTATTCAAACCATTCTGTTAACGAACGAAGACCTGCAAAATCGGCATACTTAACGAAGGCGGATTTTAAGACAGAACTGATTCTTTTTAATAATGGGCTCAACTCTAAGAACTCATGCTGACTTTCCACTACGTGCTTGGCAGTTGACATTTTACATTGCGATTTCTGCAGCCGGTATTTTTGGGAACAGTCTGATTCTAACAGTATTGAATAGAAATAAAAAGATGAAATCGTCAGCGTTTGGTGTATACATCGGCTCTTTAGCCATTGCTGATTTATTTGTGACAATCTTGTGTATTCCTGTTTATGTAACATCAACTTCCTGGTTTACTAGTCACCCACAAGGGACAGCTGGCGATGTCATGTGCAAACTCGTAACGGGATATTTTGTATTGTTTCTTTTCGCTGTTGTTTCAGTCTATACACTTCTTGCTATTTCTTATGAAAGATACCAGGCGATATGCCATCCGTTCGAGTCAAGAGCCCGCGCGACTCCCAGACGAGCGAAAATTATCGTCTCCGTTATATGGGCGTTTGCAATTGTCCCGAATTTACCGCTTATTATCGGACAGAGGAGTGCGAATGAAAGCAAAGCCAGCATTGGAGCTCATTGCACTTATTATTTATCATACGAAAACCTCGATTACGGAAAAGTTATTTTCTCAGTTGTATTTACAATACAGTATCTCATCCCAATAACTTGCATGGTGCTGTGGTTCATCAAAATCCGGAACACATTGCGCAGTAAGAAGATGAATGCTTTGAGCTGTGAGGTTGCGCACGTCCAAGCTGGCGAGCTGGCTGCGATAAAAGCCAGACGGAAAACTGTGCGGACTGTCATTATCATGGTCATTGCGTACTTCTCTTGTTGGTCTCTGAATCAAGTTCTGTATTTTTGCCTGAACTTCGGCGTTGGGATTCCGTGGAATGGCGACTTGATGCAGCTGAGTGTCATACTATGTTTTTTGTCATCGTGTGTCAACCCCTTTATCTACGCGTTCAGAAGCAAGCAGTTTAGCGATGGCTTTGCGGAGATTCTACATTGTCGTAAAAAAACTTCAGAGCCGACGGTGGTGAGGGCGAGTGCAAGGAGTGCAAATTACATGGTGTGATACCATAAAGATAATGCAGCTGTGACACGGCGGCGCTTGATGTTGCCCCTTTTCGTTAACTTACGGGAACTCAGGGTGCATTAGATCTCTGACACCACGCCCACCCATGTCAGATATATGGGTATAGCAATTCCCAAATACCATACAAGATTGTGCCATTTTGGATCTCTGCATCTCGAAGGCCCTGTAAACAAGTTATGTATTTAAAGAAATATACAAGTTTATATTATAGTTTGATTTTAAACTAAAACTCAAGAGTACAAAAAATAGAATCTTATGAAAAGACTACAGTGTTAATGCTTAGAATATTCTATGAATAATGCTAAAGATCTTAACTTAAGAAAGAGTTTTCTGTTAGAAAACAACAAGCATAATTTAAAAGGTTATGTAAGATACCAAATATTGAAAGATACAATTGCAAAATGTTCTTCTGTTATCACACTTCTGTGTAGCCTTTCCTTCTTAGAAACCTGCAGCATAAAACTTCAGCAAATCCTTCACGGAAATGTTTGCTCCTTATTGCATATATAAACGGATTAATACAGGATGAGAAGAAACATAGGATAACACTTGCTTGCATGACATTTCCATTCCATTTGATACTAATCAGACCAAAATTCAGGCAAAAATAAAGAGCCTGATTCATGGACCAGCAGAAAAAATATAAAACAATGACAATTAAGACTGTATTCACACTTTTACGTCTCATTCTGATCGACGATATCTCTCCAGCTTGAACATGTGCTGTAGGGTTCCTCAAAGCTCTGAACTTTTTCTCTCTTAGTTCTCGTTTTATGAACATAAAACAGATCACCATATAGCTGATTGGGAATATATACTGGATGCTAAAGACAATAACATAGACAACCTTGGGTGCTATGTCATTACCGTAAGCATTAGAAAAAGTGCAATGTGCCCCACACTGGCATGTTCTGGGGTGGTGACTTTCTCTCCGATTATGGATAACAAGCCAAGTAATAATGAAAATACCCAAATTACACTGATGACA
This sequence comes from Chrysaora quinquecirrha, assembly GCA_014526335.1. Taxonomy (NCBI): domain Eukaryota; kingdom Metazoa; phylum Cnidaria; class Scyphozoa; order Semaeostomeae; family Pelagiidae; genus Chrysaora; species Chrysaora quinquecirrha. The sequence continues at coordinate 4,390,755 of JACTAT010000039.1, forward strand.
ATTTTTGCTCGCTTGGTAGTGGACTGGGTTCTTGCATGAAATGGATTACAAATGGCTGTTCGTCTTTCATGTGATATTGCAACCATAGTGTAAACAGAGACTGTGGCAAAGAAAAACAGGATATTATATCCTGACAATATTTTACACAAAGCATTCCCAGCAGTCCCCAATGGGTGATCCGTGAACCATGATGTTGAAGTCAGATAAATTGGCACACATAATATGCAGACTAAAATGTCTGCCAGTGCCAAAGCTCCTAAATACGTTCCAAATGCAGAAGATTCTAGGCTCTTGTTCTTTCTCAGCACGAAAAAAATTAGGCCATTTCCGGTTATGCCAACAACAGCTATGAAGATGTAGAAAAACAGCTCCCAAGCTCGAATGGGAAAGGCGTCGTGCGTTATTAAATTCGACATTGCTTCCCAACATCAAACCAAGAAGTAATCCTCATGAAAATTTCATTTACAGGCGAAAGTCCTGGAAGAATACGATCACTTTCGAGGAATGGCACAATTTCATTATTCTCACTTGCCCTTCTTGTTTCATTGTTTCATTTTGCAATACTTCGTGTAATAATTAAGCCTCTTTCTCAAACAGAGGCCGTTTCAACAGAGACGCACACACACACACACACACGTGCATAAATTTCAGTTCTAGTAGCAAGATCATTGCACGATGGAGGGTAACAGAATGATCACAATATCTTTATCAAAGTATAATCAAGCAACAGTTTGGAACAAAGACGATGTAATACATCTTCGAAAACAACACAGAATCATTGGGAATTTGGTTGGTTCATTGCCTCGAAAGCCCTGGCAAAATCAAGTCATGTCCTTACCACTTTTGCTTATGCCAGAAGAGGTCACCTTATTAGTAAGAAAAGGCTATGCAGCTTTGAAGCAAGAAAGCGTGTGTCCTCCTACCCCTACAGTTGATATCGTCCGTGATTTCAAGGAATTAAGGGATAAATCACATTCAGAGCAAATAAGAATCTTTGTAAGGGACAGAGAGAATAAAAAGAAAATTCACGATAAAAGAGTGAAACTAGCCTCCTTAAATGAAGACCCTTCCCCTATGGAGACTAGCAGCACTGAAAGAATTGGAGAAGGTTCTGATGCTAGTCCTGGCATAGATTCAAAAAATGCAAAGAAAACTGAAAATGAATCCAAGTGCAAGCTTGTCTTTGATGAAGAGGATTCTTGTTGTAAGTCCCACAATAATGAAAGTCAAGCATATGTGAAAGCAAAAGATGAGGAGTATTCCAAGAAAGTTGAGGAAGACTGTAAAGTTGATGAAGATGATTTGAAATATTACTCAAAGTCAACCTGGGTACACATACCAACAGCATCTACACAGTGCCTAAAAGGCCTCACAAAATTGAAACCCCCCTTCCCAGACTGTCATTTTCCAAGCACTGAAAAAGAAAAACTCAGTTACAGTGTCTACTCTGATCTTTGGGAGAAGGGGTATTACATTAGCACTGGAGAAAAATTTGGGTGTGATTTTCTGGTTTATCCAGGAGAGCCATCAAGATTTCATTCACATTTCATTGTTTTGGTTATGCCATCCACAAGACAGCTAAGTGCTATGGAGTTGCTTGCATATGGCAGGCTTGGAACTGGTGTAAAGAAGACTGTTGTCTTAGCCATTGTTGATAGGGCTAAAGATTATTTGGTTCATTACCAGTCTTTATCATGGACTGGCAATGATGGTTTGAATTAGCAGTTTCTAATGAAGTGGTGGGTTATAGGCTAGTATTATGTTCCTCTGAAACTTCTGTCAAATTCCTTTGAGAAAACCTCTGCAGGACAAAATAAGTCACTGGTAATAAATGGGTAGTTTCACCCATTAAATAAGTTTGGTGCAATAAATGTTGCCAAGTTATTTCAACATTAGTAGCTGATTGTAGTTTCTACTTCTGTATAATGACAGGGATGAACATATAACGAGTTATTCATTGTCATGAGATCGCAGAAACACTAGAGCTTGATTTCAAGGGGATGGTGACAGATTTTAGGGAACAGAAGGAAAAGTCAGGGAGTGGAAAAATAAATAAAACTGATAGTATGATGTCGCACTAAATTGGAAATGCCTATGAAGAGAGCAAAAGACACTCGGAGTTGGAATCTGGCAAGTTACTTGCAATCACTTACAACCAAGAGAGAGTATGTTATATCGTTAGACACTGTTTATTCACCTCCAGTAACAAATCGAAAGGATTTGAAGGAGAAGTCAGGTGGAAATGTCTAAAAAGAGAGTGAGAAGCACTTGGATTTCAAATCTGATGAGCCACTTACAGCTGTGACTTAGATAATTTTTTATCTTTTTCACATACCTTCCAGTATCTGATTTTAGAGAATTGAAAGAATAGTCGGTGGATGGAATGGAAAATTACTGAGAGGCAAATAGTGCAATATTGCCGGTTGCCGTAGGTAGGCAATGTCTGTTGGATAAAGAGGGCAAGACACAGTCAGATTTTTAATATCAGGAGAAGAGCTAGTAACAAAGATTAGACGTTCTTTCGAATAACTTCTTGAATTTCTGTGTATGGACTCTACTCTCCAACCTATCTTGTTGGAATTGAAGAGGATTGAAGGCAAAAGCATGGAACGGAAAAACATTGAAAAACTTACAGTATATAGGTCGCAATAGATGAGAAATGTCTTATAAATAGGGTATGAGACACTTGGATTTGGAATCTCACGAGCCACAAAGTCATCAAAGACAACCACAAGGAGAATGATGCCTTTAGCACACACTCTCCAGCATATGATTTTAAGGAATTGAAGGAAACGTCTGGCATTGGAAACTAAAAAGAGACCAGTGGTAGGATGCTGCCTTAGATAGGAAATGTCTAGCTAATAAAGAGGGCGAGAGACAGTCGCATTTTGAATCTCAAGAGCCATGGAGTCATCAAAGACAACCCCGAGAGTGACGCCTTGTGCATATACTCTCCAGCATATGATCTTAAGGAATTGAAGGAAACGTCTGGCAGTGGAAAAATAACAAGAGACCAGTAGTAGGACGCTGCATTAGATAGGAAATGTCTAGCTAATAAAGAGGACGAGAGACACTCGCATTTTGAATCTCAAGAGCCATGAAGTCATCAAAGACAACCCCGAGAGTGACGCCTTGTGCATATACTCTCCAGCATATGATCTTAAGGAATCGAAGGAAACGTCAGGGAATGGAAAAATAACTAGAGGCGAGGCTAGTAGTATGACGTCACCGTAGGTAGGAAATGTTTAATAAAGAGGGTGAGAGACACTCGTATTTTGAATCTCAAGAGCTATGGAGTCATCAAAGACAACCCCGAGAGTGACGCCTTGTGCATAAACTCCAGCATATGATCTTAAGGAATCGAAGGAAACGTCAGCCAGTGGAAAAATAACAAGAGGCAAGTAGTAGAATGTCGCCGTAGGTATGAAGTGTCTAATAAAGAGGGCGAGAGACACTGGCATTTAAAACCTCAAAAGCCACAAAGTCATCAAAGACAACCATGAGGAGAGTGTTGCCTTGTGCATATACTGTCCAGCATGTGATCTTAAGGAATCGAAGGAAAAATCAGGCAACGGAAAAATAACGATATGCCAGCAGTAGGACGTCGCCGTAGGTAGGAAATGTCTAATAAAGAGGGCAAGAGACACTCGGATTTTAGGGTTGGAACAAGAAGTCTTGCTCGGCTAAGTCAATCAGACGCAGGAATGGTTGGACCACGTTGTACATCAGCACAGAAAACAAGACAAACAAGCTGACAAGCATCCCGATTGACGAGAGGGGCGAGAAGACTGACTGAGCTGCTCATTTTCGCTGATAGTCAAGGAAAGGTAGTGCGAAATTGAAATAGTCGGACTGATTGAATGGCAGTGCAAAGAAAGTACAGGAAATGCCATGATTAGCTATAACAAAGTGGGATGGATAATAATCATAACAGCTAAAAGATGAGTTATGTTTGTTGGAGCGAAAGGTTTACTTGAAAGGACAGGACAATCATAGAAACGTTCAATCTAATTGATACATTTGCCCTTTAAAAGCCTCTGGCGGCTACGGAGGGCTTGCACCATACCAGCAAGATGCAAATTTAAAGGAAAAGTGCTAGACATTTGAGGAACACCTGAAGACAAAACAAAGCTTCTCTGAAATAAAAGTGCTGTTCACCGTACAGAGACCCTACCCAAACTTTGTTATTTCAGCCTTTGACTAATTTCAAGCTATTGAATTTCTTAAGAAACCAGGAAAATAATATTGCAAATCTATGAAATGCAAGAATAACAACCCCTACAGTAGTGTCGTGAGTCCCAAACCCAAGATCGTAAACGTAAGTCATCCAATGTTACCCCTTGTTGTCTCTCAATCAAGTTTTACCCACTCCATTCCCTCGGTTCCTTGTGGCCTGCTTCATGGTAACGAGAATGTTTACGTTGGTTATCCTCTGCTCACAAAGAGAGGGACAAAATTTGCCGAAGATTGGTCAGTCATAACTTGATAAAGAAGCAACCTCTGTGCATCACTTCTACTTTAAAACATTAAACTAACTTAGCTATAGCATTGTGGTGATAAATAATCAACAAACAAGATGCCAAGAGCTGCGAGTGGTCGTTCTGACGTCAGTGAAGTTGAGCCTGACGGCCTAGGTGAGCTCTGATCTTTAGAACATATGGCCTAAATTAGTTTTTTCGTATCTGCGCAACTTTTTAAATTGATTTGAGGAAATCTGGAAGATGATTTCGCTCCACCTGTCTCATAAGAATAACTTAGACCGGTTGAATTATCACAAAAACTGAATTTCTCTATTTTCTTGCAGCTCTTCTCCATTTTCTTGTTGTGCATACAAGGGTATTATACTCCAACGTTCTTGCACTCTGTGGTCCGTTCCACAGTTTCTCTGAGACTAAAACAGTTTTTAAATTATTTTTTTTATATAGTTAAACATTTTTTTTTCTGTAGCTGAGCAAGAGTTGGTTAAACTCCAGCAGCAATATCGAATCATGGAAGGTGATAGAAAGGCTTATAGTGAGGAGTCCCAGAATTTGATACGCAAGCAAAGAGCTGCAATCGAGGCACTCCAAAAGGAAAATGAGGAATTAATGAAAGAAAATAAACTAGCTGGAAGTCAACAAAACAAGACAAAGGTATAATAAATTACTGAATTAATTTTCATAATATTCAGAAAAGTACTACTCTTAGGATCGAGTTGTGAGTGATAATGCCAACTTTTTCCAGACCTTGAAAAACTTTTTACAGTGTTTTATTTCTTTAATGGGGTCTTTTGAGAGGCGATGCACCAACAGGTTTAGTAATCTTGATACCTGGACTCTTACGGGGCCCACAAAAATTGAAATTCTTTTGATATTTCCCCCAATAAACCCCCTAAAGGTCCTGTACAGTTTAATTACTTCAGGGTCAGGGCTCACATTGCCTCTTGACAGCCTTGAGATTACCTAATAAGACTCTGAACCAGCATTTGACACTGTCATTGCTTAGGTTGAGGCTGGGGCTGGTGCTTGAGCCCCGATCTTACCCAGCTATCTGGATTATTATGCAGAGGTTAATGTTTTAGCATCTTTGAAAAGTTTTCCATGTTTTCCAATTCAATTCAATTCAATTCATTTTTATTCGTAGAAATACGATTTACAATAATAAAATGTACTATACACGACCCAAGAAAAGCAGAGCTAATCTTGCTTGGGCCGCTACAAAGCTAACGAAACTAACAATTCTAAAAATATTGGTTATAATGATGAAAAATAGGTTTGCAGACAATAATAATATTAATCAACATCATAGTTTCTTACTTGCTTTAAGTATACCACTGTAGAATGTATCTCTAATTTTAATACTCAATTATCCCATGTCTAGGACACTGCCAATGTTGATAAACTCTCCGTTTTAATGGACATGGAAGGTGAATTTTCTGTTTCTTATTTTTGTCTTTATCTTCTATTAGTATTAAACCCACATCATATTCATGAAACTAACTTAGATTAGGAGCCCTTCATTGTTCTTGACAGAATTTTTCTTCTGCTTTAGATGAGTTGTTGAAGAAAGTGCAAGCAGAAAAGATGAGATGTCAAATTTGGATAATGAGGTCTATAGCTTTGACTTTCTGCTTCTGTTTTTCCTTTTTTTATCTGACTTGGTGTAAGTAAGACGTATCCTACAATATTTTTGCATTAGATTTAGGCCAATATGAAACCTATGTTCGCAAAAGTTGAAGGGCAACTGCCCCCCAGTGACCCTCCTTGGCAACACTTCTCTGTTTGATAAGATTATAGTTAAAAGTTGCTTATTGAGCAGTTGCTTATTAAAAAACGTGTATGTCGGCTGGTCAGTTTGGACAGGTCAGTTAGTTACTTCCCAAAAATCACCGTTAATCGCCAACTGGGTCTTTCTCCTTTCTGTGTTCGATGTCCACCTGAGCCTGGCTTAAGGTGACAATCTTTCCTTTACAGCAGATTTCAACTGACTCTTTTGTATTCTCTAGATCTATTCAATGGAGAGGAAAGTCAACAAGCAAAGAAAAAACATGGGAGGGTAGGTTTTGTATCTTTTTGTAAAATAACCAATTTCTAATGCTTTAAACTACTTAGGAAAAAGCTTTTATCATAGCGCGTTTTTGCATCAATGTTCCGCTTGCGATTGAAATATTCCTTATGGCGTAAGTTTAAAGATTCCTGATTGTATTCTTCTTGATTCCAGTGTTCATATGAGCCAGGCAAAACAAATAATGCTGCAGAAACAGACCAGAGTTTTGGAAAACCGGTTAGATCAGGTATAAATCAAACGATTTCTATATGCTTTTTTCATTTAATTGCTTTATCATGTTTGCGAAGAAGACTGATTCGCTTCTTGAAAATCTAGTGTGTTTGCCGGAAATTAACGATGTACAAAACACGATGATCTTGCTTTCTCGTGATGACCGAATGTAATTTCAGGACGATTTGCGTCAAATAAGTCCGCGTGGAGGAGAGCCTTGGGCTGTATGACTTGGAGAGTTTCTTGGCGATCTCATTGAGCTTTATGCTCAGCCCAGGTTCGCTCTCTGGTCATGCAGCCCAGGTTCGAGTCCCACTTATTGTGGTATGCTACTTGTCGAAAAATCTATACTTGCTACTAGTGTTAATACGTGGCATTGGCCGATTTGTCATGCACGAACGATGAAACGCTTCCGATTTCTCTCTGCTTTGCAGCGGAAATCAACAACCTTGCTTTCTGTATAGACCTGTTTAATTTGTATAAATTTTTATCAATCTGTCTGGTTCTAGGCTAATACAAAATTCAACGATGCACTAGCAAGAAATCAGAAGCTTCGAGAACATATATGGCCCTTCAAAGTAGAATACCAGCAAAAGCTTAATGCCTTTGACCATCGCTGCATACGCCGAATTCTTCACATAAAATACACAGACAGTAAGAAATGAAGAAGTTTGCAGGCGATGTAAGCTCGAAGACCAGCTTACAAATGTGATCATTCAAAGACAGTGGAAATGGGTAGGACATGTACTAAGAATGCCTGACCATAGACTACCCAGAGAAACCTTCATATCTACTGGCTTCTCTCATTGGAAGAGACCCAGAGGGGAGTCAAAACCACTGTCAAACGGAAGTTCCAAAAGGTTGCTGAGAAGTTTATCCTTGTACCTTTTGGACTGAGCAGGAAAAAGTACAGTGACAAGTGGGTCAACCAGCTGACCATCCTAGCAGCAGACCACAATCAGTGGAAAGTGATAAGCAAAGAAGCCGCCAAGTCCCCGGACGGGAGAAAAGGCGTAGCTGATTCTTGACGCAATCAAAAAGTGTTGGACGAGCAATGTTTTGGACGTGGCCAAATGGTCAAACATTTTGCTTGACAAGCAAATCTCAAATGTTGGACGAACAATGTTTGATCGTTTGGCCAGAGCCTTAGTATTACTGTAGTACAAATTGAGTACAAATGTTTGACCGTTCGGTCAAGTCCAAAAACATTGCTCGTCCAACATTTTTTGCTTGCATCAAGCAAAAAATGTTTTTGAATTTTTTCAAAAAAAATCACGCCACAAATTTGCTTACTTCTGCTTATCATGCAATGTTTGATCGTTTAGCCGCCTTTCCAACATTGCTTGTCAATCATTTCGTTTGTTATTGTCATGCTACAATTTGCAGCATTTCAGCACCTAGCAACTTGCAGCATTTGAGCACCAAAATGCTGGATAACAGTGTTTTTGGACGTGGCAAAACGGTCAAACATTTGTTGTAAAGCAAACTTAAAATGCTGGACCATCAATGTTTGATCGTTTGGCCAGGGCCTAATGCTTCTCATTCGGTCATAATAATTTTTGATTAAGTCATTGCTTTTTTCTTCCTAGAGATGATGCCCAAGCCAAAATGATGGCACTGAAGGAAAAATCAGATAAAGACTTGGCTCAGTATAATATGGAATTAAAAGAACTGATGAGAATCATAGATCATGATCGAAAATTGAAGGAATTCATGGGGATTAAGAGTGAGGATAGATCTGATGCCCAAGAGGGTATATTAACCTCTCGAAAAGCTCACGAGAAGGAAAGAATGGGCGACAAGGAAGATGCTATCGAGGCAAGTGATACATTCTATAGTATAGCTTGTTAAACGTAGGATAGCAAAGCGCATAACGTAAACTGAGATGAAACATCGGTGTTGGAAAAGAAAACATGTAGGGGGGGGGCTGTGCGTTCACATTCTGTTGTTTACGAGACTTTGCCCGATTTCAGGCGAATTATTGCTTCAATGTGGCCTTTTTAAAAATATCTTTGCACAGTTATGGGGGCTCCTACGTACATCAGATTAAAACCTCAAAAAACTTGAATTTCTGAGCTATTTTGGAATTGAGTGAGTGATGGATGAGTTGGGGGTGTGTCATGGGTACTTCACAAAAACATTGTTCGGTAAACATTTTTGTCACACGCAGAAAATTTGTTTGAAGTTTATCAAAAACATTTTTCAGCAAATTCTGATTAAGCATTCTTTTGCGACGTAGCTAATCGGCCTAACGTTTTCTTTGAAGCAAAGCTCGAAATTTAAATCAACAAAGACTGATCGTTTGGCCAGGGGTTTAGGATGATTTTGTATAAAAATATTCAACAGATTAGTAGCTTATTGTTTTGGTGAAATAGCCACTGTATTTCCTCGATTAAGCAACCGGAGCGCTTCTTTAAGAATCCGCCTCAAATAGGAGCAATTGTTTGAAAATTTATGAATTAATGACAAAAACTAAGTTTTGCAACATCTATAGCAAAAGACGTCCCTTGATTCCACCTATCAGGAGCTTGCACATGCACTGCCAAAGGAGTGTCTGAGATCAACTTGACAGGCAGCTCTATTCAAAGGGGGCACGTATTCGAGCGAGGGCGCTTGTTTGAGGTATTACGGTACTCGTTCTCTTTGTGTAATAGGTTCTTTCTTTCTTAGTCATATGAAGCTGCTTTTGAGAAAATCAAGAAAACGACGAACATTGATGATATCGATTTGCTTGTGGATATTTTCATCGAGGTTGAAGATAAAAATTTCGCATTGTTCAATTATGTCAATGAATTGAACAACGAAATTGAGATGTTGCAAGAAAGTATTGCTGGCATTGAAGATGATGTTGATCGCTTCAAGAAAGAAAGCGTCGAACTTGAACAACAGAGAAAAGATATACTTAGTCAACTTGAGGTAATCTAACTCGCTTATTAGCTGTTTAATTTTTTGGTTTTGGTATTACTTTCTATTCCTTTTTATTTTCATGACTTCGTGAATTCTTTATAGAAACGACACGCTGATGAATCAGAGAAAGCCAGAAATTATGATGAAAAATACAAGTCTGCAAATAAGATATTAGAGCAACTAAAAGCAGGTGGGTTGTGTGATAAAATTATAATTATAAGATAAACATCACTTTCTATCTTGACCTAATCTTAGCCTAAAATACACACTCAATAAGTAGAAACGATAAGGTAAGAATAGTCTTATCCTATCGTCGCTTCATCACTTATTTATCATCTACAAGCTGCATACCACAATAAGATGGGATTCAAGAACCATGAGTCGAGTCGATGACCTCTGTGAAACACTGCATTATAACCTAATATACCAAATAATGACATATAAGGATATGTGGCACTGAAGAAACGCAAAAAGTCAGACGGGAGGCGGGAGCAGAGCTTTGGGTTGTTGATTTGGAGAGTTACTTGGTGATTTCATTGAGCTCTATAGCTCAGTGGAAACGTCGTTGGCCCTATGATCATGCAGTCCAGGTTCGAATTCCACCTTATTGTGGTATGCCAGTTGTGAAAAAATCAAAAATGCCATTGTGTTCGCCATTCATGACAAATATATGTTAAAACATTGCATTCTATCTTGACTTAAAATACACACTCAATTAATAGAAAAGATGAAATAAAAATAGTCTTATCCTATCTTTTTTCATCATCAATTTATCATCTAGATATCACTGTACAAAACACTTTCTTTTTATAAGCAACTTAGGGCCAGCTGCAAAGTTGCTCAAAATTTCTGAAACTTCATCAGCCAAATAGAGGACCTGGATCTTGCTGTTTATTAGTCTAACTGAATTTGCCTGAGGTTATTTAGAGGTCCCTGTTAAACCGTACTTTGTACAAATATAGCAAACTTGTGGTGTACCCAAATCAAATCAAATCTGCCCTCGTGTTTTTCTATGAACTTTTACAATAATTACACTAGATGTAATTGCGCTTTAATTAAAAGCAACCAGCCCAGGGCATGAGACCTTGGTATTAGCTGCAGAAACAATATTATTACAATACATTTGCACCCCCTTTCTCGAAGTTAACAAAACGTTTGAAAGTCAGAGATAGCATTCTGGAAAAATTTGACTGAGCTTGGGAAATTCCGCCATTTGCTGACATTTGTCGCCCATTCCACCTCCTTTGGCTGGTTTTACCGGTAACTAGGATGAGCTAGGAGATACTATGTCGCTAGATCAGGTCCAGCCTTCGGTCTCTATAGGATGTTGTTATACTTTTTCTATTTTGTACATGATCTATGACTTTTACTTTTATTTACTACTATCTATGGCTTTTACTAGGAATCGACTCGTTGTTCAAGAAAATCAATTGTGATCAGACATCAATAGTAGATATGCTTGGAGGACATGCTGGTGTTACTGAATCGAATATGGTGCAGGTTGGTGCTTGAATTACACATATTACCATATTACGAACCTCGTAAAATTTGTTACGTTACACTCGTAACATCTCGATAGCTCGTACCGTCAAGCGGGAAATACTTCTTTGGGTGGCGAAAGTTGGAGTTGCTGAGATATTACAGTAGAACCTGTGGCTGTGTAACGGACATCTGTGGGACCATTCTTGTTGCCCTTTGAGGAGAAGCGTCCGCAGTATGGAGGTTCGTCTTTACAGAATAGGCTGTTTATAGAAGAAATGTCTTTTACAAACATATAATGATCGTTAGAACGAAAATATCTAAGTAACCAAATAACAACATATCTCCCATCATACTTTCATTTCTCTTTTAGTATCTGGGCATCATCGAGCAACGTACAAATGAACTACTGCAAGTGCAAGCCTTCGTCGCTACAAAGGTAATCGATTTATCAGTTGGTCAATTTATCAATCAATTTATCAATCAATGCATCAATTTAAAATTTATATTCCAACTATTTTCCCGAAACTCTTACACCCTCCTGTCCCTTAAACTATTGGTTGGGTAAATGCCAGTCCTTCTCTGATACTTCTGTTTAAAGTAATTTCAGCTTGCCTAGGCCTTGTCAGATTGCCTAGGCCTTCTTTACTTGAGGGTTTGACTGAAATTAGCTATATGAGTTCTACGTATTGAAAGAAAAGGCAAGAGTATTGTTAGCAAAGAAATAGGGCAGTTTTTTATAAGCCAACTAGTACTTTTTTACAAATATGGTAGGCATTTAACACAGCGTAGCAAAGTTACATTAACAATACTAGCAAAACAAAAATAAAAAACAGATTAATGGATGTGTAGAATTCAAATGCCAAATGAATCATATTTGACATTTCCCTATTTTTAGAAGCTATTTTCAGATGCATGTTTCAAATATAAAACTACAGATCTAAACGCTTTCTGGCTCTTCCATTAGCATTATTTCCACTAATTTAAAATGTTTTCGTTCTAATAGAGAAGTTATTATTTTTAACACATCTGGGATAAAAACTAAATGACCCTTCTGTTTGAAGTCCCTGAAGCTTTTGGATATTAAGGTGCTTAAGGAATTTTTAAGGTGAAAGCAACATGAATAGAAAGAGACAAATAGTTGCTAGACTATTTGTTTCGAGTGCAGTTTGCCTGAGAAGGCCTTTGATGAAAGCAAGATTTCTGCATGGAATGTTCTGTGTTTTTTGGGTCTAAATCGCTGAAATATTTAAAATGTACTAGCCTTCAAATGTACAGAGAATTCAAGAATCAGTTGCTCTTTGACATGCAAAATCAGGCCGATGGAAAAAATAGATGAAATTCAGCTTTCTGACCAGCTGTTTCTTTCCTTTTACCGTGATGCAGAAATCACAAAATGTAATTATCTGTTGCGAGGGCGTATACAAAGATCCTCATTACTTACATCTGTATAACTATACGTGAGAATTTTGTCATATGTGCACAGTTCCTCGTTAAATCCATCGGGCCTCCATACGAGCGGCAGGAGTTCGCATTCGCTGAGATTGAATTAGAAAACTCACATTATACATATACAGTCAGTAGAACAACAATCAAATTGGTCAAGAATCATGAGTTTGCAATACTTTGGATAATTAATGAAGCTATTGATGTGTGCCTTTTCTCTTCTAAATCGTTCGTAAATAATTAAACTTAGAATTTAAGATAACATTTTAGCTAACTCTTTGGTGTTTTAAGTATTTTTCTAAACCAGTAGAAGCCTGATTCGGGGGGGGGGCTTCACAGTGTTCAAGCTACGAGAGGTTAGGCGACATTTTGCCATGGAAAATGGCATTTTGCATTGCTTACATTTTGGTCTAGGGTGCACGAACTAATGAGCAACGGAATTCCCTCGCTAAGTTTTATTGCTGGACATTGAATAATGATAGATGTGGGGTGGCCGAGTTGTCAAGGCGTTCGGCTCATGGCCGTGGGGTCGTGGATTCGAATCTCGTCGGGACCACTTTCAATAAGCCGACAGACAACTCAGCTTCCAACGACGGTAAATGGGAACCCAGGGTATTCATTCTAGAATATCAGTCGGGGAGGGGGGCACAAGCTGTAGGTTCACACGACCTACCTTAACAAATAAAAATGGCTTGCTTGCTTGCTTGATTTGTAATGTCGTCTTCAACCTTAAAGTTCAACATCCCCGTTAATATTATTTTAATGCTTATCTGTTGATTATTTATTTTACAGGACGAGGAAAAAGCACAGGCCCTTGAAGCCATTGGTTTGCTGGGCAAGGGACCTCATAAAGTTCAGTCCACCATAACGGTACCTCTTCCATCCACTGGGGATGACTATGAATCTGATGCCTCGCTTGGAAGTGAAGACGAATCGAGGCCACTTACTCAAAATGAGCTTGTCTCGAGGATTATGAAAGGGGTGAGTTTGTAATAACAATATTTTTTATAAGTCCCTGTTGCCAGATAATTTTTTATAAAAGTCTTGCCTGCAAGGAAGGGGAAAATGGAGGGAGGAGGGAGGGCAGGGAATGCCAGATAATGGAACGCGCGTAGTGAAAAGGGTGGCATGATGCTGTTGAGGAGGTGGCAACAACCTGTACATATTTCATCAGCAGGGAAGACTGTTTTACATTTCTGGAAATGTAAATTAAAGATATCTCAAATCAGATGAATTTTTCACGAATCAAATCAGATACAGGTCTGATACTCGCTATTTCAAATTTTAGCTCAAACTGGCATCAGTTGAACATTGAGAACACGCTTCCCCTATCAACCTAAATTCTTCACTCACAAATATTTCGGTACAAACCTAACTTTCCGGGATTTTCTATGTTTCCTGGCGCAGGCCCGAGCTTAAATTCTCAAGTTTTCAAACCGCATTAGAGATCGAACATGCCGTTACTTTTCTACTGCGGAACAAAAAATTAGTGTACATTTTCGTAATAAAACTGCAAAACTTTATATGGGTAGATTCAGTTGCAAATTGTGAAAAATCCCTACCCTGCCACAACACAAATTTTTTTCAGCTGAAAGAGCATATCTCAAACTCCTTAAAACACTATATCTCACTCATGGGAAAATTGGCAAACATACTGAAATTTTTCTCCAAATGTATTCATAATTTTAAGCTTTTAATGACATGTTGCCTAGGCCCATTCCATTCTATTTTTCAAGTACTGTTCTGCTTTATGTAATGTACAATATTGATTAAAATTCTTTTAGCAAAGCCTGTGAATGTTATATTCAAAGGGCACTGGGACTTTCCACTTCAAAAAATTATTGTGTTTTGTAATCCTAGGGTAATTAGTGTCTGTTTTTTTCTTTCAGATCACCAATGCAATGTTCTGAAAAGTGTTGAGCGTTCCAGAGTCAGTACAAAGCTGTTAAAAATAATTTTTATGGGGGAAATAAATGCCATCTTCATTCAATCATTCACAAAAAAAGTTTGGTCCTGAAGTTTTTGCTGTTCAGGACGAAGCTTTTTTGGGAATGATTGATCAAAAATAATCCTACATTCCAGCTGTTCATAGAATCTCACTTGTGAACCACACTTCACTTCAAGCAACAAATTATGTATAATAGTCAACAAAACTGGCCAGTCTTGTGATATATTCTATGGAGCAGATGTGTACTGTAACTGATAAGCTGGGCAGTTGCTGAAAGGATAATTAATGCTGAAGAAGGATGTTGTTAGAGATATCTCTGTTTTTGTTTAGAATAGAGAATGAATTTCAAATTTCAAAAATTTAGTTTGTTGAATTTGTTAACTTGTCATTTCTGGGTGAAGCTAAAATAACTAATTTTTTATCTTACTTTCTTTTCTTTATTCACTTTTCACATTTTTTAAACATTTCATAGTGTTCTTCTAAAACCAGAACATATGCATTATAGGATACACTAAAGGATTTTCTTAGAAGGCAATAGTAGACCAAGATAAATGAGAATAAGTGCTGCCATCTGAAGTTATTCATGAAAAACCAAGAATGAAACAATAAACTGATTTTTTCTACACGAAAGAGTAATTTATTGTTTTTCCCCACAAAGAGAGTTTATCATGGTGTGGCCTAAACCAAGAGTGGAGAGTTGTTTGCATAAAACATTTACTATCTCTTTGGAAAATTTAATCATCCATCATCACTGATTTCCCCAGAAGATATCATTGTTTTATTTTCATCTTGTCTGAGTTTCCAAAGCTTTATTTAACACAAATAATTAACAAAAATTCGAAACATTAAACACACAAGCAAAATCCTCACAGCTTTCTGCCTTTGCTCAACAGCAGAAAGTTCAACTCAATTCTCGTTTTTGCAAGTGCAGAAGAAAATACCCAAATGGTTGCAATTGTTCAACAACCTTACATCGTCTCAAATCAGTTTCACCAGTAAATTAGATGTTTACATTTTCCCACAAATTGGTGTAGTAGCTGTTTTGATAGCATCTAAAAATAACCCAAAGTTACAGTTTCGTTTCTATAATTTGGGCATTTGGTAGTCACTTGGTAAGTCCATCAAACCGGATTGACCCTGTTAGACCTCAATGGGAGTACCCCCCAAAAGAATACTGGTCTTTGCAAATATCATCTTTAAACAAGGTCGACCATGTTATCTATGACCATCTTCCTGTGCAAAACTCATTGGGGCATCTTAATATCTTTGAATTTATCATTATTTTCTGATCTTTTTAGATATCAAAACGTGAAAATGCTCCTAAGAAAGCCCACTCCACTCTTCATCAAAGTGTTGAGAATCTGAACGAAGAAAAGGCAACGAGTAAGAAAAAGAAAGGAGGACGATGATGACATTTGGTGTTTTTTGCTTGAAATAGAAGACCCCTGCACAAGAAAGCATACCCTGGACTTGTACAGAACGGATATTTAGTTGTTGCAAGTCTTATAAACTTTTGTATATTATAGCTGCTTATGGCACATGTCAACAAATGTAATAAGTCTACCACTCAAGTAAGTTGAGCTACAGACGGGAGAGTCGTGTGCCTGTAAAACATTTTCTGTTCCTGGTTATTCCGATTTTGACGCTATGTGAATGTTCCTGGAAGCCATTTCGAAGATATTGTGACGGAAATTCTGCCCCACAGAAACAGAATTGTTGCAATATGGGTTTAAGAATAATAGTCCTTAGTCATTTCAGTCGATGCTGCGGGGGATGATAAATGTGACCCTTAAGACATCTGAACTAACATATTATTTGCTAAGTGTTACACGGGTTACACACTTTTCAAAAGAGGTGGCTTTTTAGAGTATCAAAGCTCGATTGTGACAAAAAAAGAAATAGAATAACAACATGTCCAGTGTTAAATGAAAGATTCAAAGATTATACCGAGCAAATGATGATATTGAAAGATAATGTACTTTTTTCTAAAATGTTTCATGTTGCAAGAAATAGAACTATGAAAAAGGTAAAAATTAAATGATAATATCGAACAAGTTTTCAGGTTTTGTTTAGCTCATGTCAGACTGAAAGCTTCAGTTTCAAATAAGAGCAAGTTCAAGAAAATTTTGAGCTTGAAATTGAATGAAATTTAGAACATCGAGTCTCGAGAGAAAATGCCTGGTTCTCATAGAAAAAAAATGTGTTACGTTTTCTTAATCGTGTTTCCGTTTCATTATCTAGAGGCAAAGGTCGTGACCCTCATGACCCCTCTATTACCTGGTTAGGGTTGTCTGTCATGTCAGTATATAAGCAGGCTCAACTATACTCAGGTTTTAAACGGTTTAAACCTTGAGCTGAAATTGCTTTTCTGAGCCGAAAATTTGGTCATGTACTGTAGTATTTTAGTGAAATAGCTCCATTCATTGTTCATTTTATTAGTTTATTAAAGTTATTGTTTATTTTATATCATTTCCTTGTTTGTTGTTAATTCATTTATTGGTTGAAGTTTTAATGTAAATAGTGAATGTGAAACACTGCTTTGATTTAAAGGAATAATTTACTGTTGTTTTTGTGGGTTCAGCTTCTGTGTCACTAGTTCAATCTTAGTGCGACTTAATGTGCTACCCCAGTACCATCTCTGGCCATGGCCACGTCTCGTTATTTCTTTAGCCCTGAATTGAAGAAGGTTACGTAGCGACTCTCTTCAGTCTTGTATTGTCATGTTTGACCTCAGTGGGAGAATCATGAAGTCGTATATTGTGAATCAGACTCGCTCCGTCACTACCCTGGGTGCCAGAGTCTTCAAGAATGTAGGAAAGAGAGTAAGAGGGGAAGAGGGAAAGGAATTCCTTTCTTCAATTTCAGTTTCCTTTAATTTTTTTTATTTTTGAAGGCTCTGGCGACCAGGGTACTCCGTCACTTGCCCTTTCTCATGTTTCTCGCTAACTAGAAGCCGTAGACTAGAGACATGAAATCCTGCTGCGTTGAATAGTCTTGCCCCACCCGCCTCTGCATAACAGAATCTTTTTCACTGAGCTTCAAAAATTTTTGTCGCGGCTCAGAAGTTTTTATTTGAAGGTGCTGTACGTGTACGTAATGGTCATGATCTGATCAAGCTATCTCGTGGCATCAGGAGCTGAGTGTGGTCGGGGTTCGAACCCCAGTCACAGTTCAGTACTGAAATAATCTCGAAATCTTGTTAATTCATCCACTTAGCTAGATCGAAATCTTCAATCCAGCCACTTCTGCTAAAATACTATTTCAACTTGCGCTAAAAATACTATTTCACCTTCATGGAGATCTCTCCTCTGTAATTAGAATATGCGCACAGCTGGCCGATAGTATTCTCTATGCGGTCAAATGTAAATGACGATACAATAATGAAGGATAGAGGATAAGGCCATTTGAATGGGATCTCAAGACATGCCAGAAGCACGCTAACGCCCGTTGAGATAAGAACAAAGCGTAACCCGTTTTGTTAAACCCCGGTTTGTCTGGCTAGCGGGTTGCACGATTCCGTTAGTTGAAATCACGTTTCATAATCATTTATTTTGTATATTGTGTGTTGCAAAGTCGTGTTCAAACGAACAGGGGGTAGGTGGTCGAATAGCCTCAATTTCGAAGTTGAGAGAAACAAGCAGAAACATATATGGACATTCTTAAGCTTTCATTCTTGCGGTTCTTGTATTCATTCTTAAGCTTTTTTCGACGTCTGACACTCCTCAGGGTATAAACGGTACATTTTGATCCGCATCTAGTATAAATTCCGCCTTAGTCAATTGTTTCGGTCCATTTCTGACGTTTGTACTATGAGGAGTGTCAGGCGAAAAAAGCTTTTAAGTATGACTGGAGATGTTACCGCTGTTTCTCGCAATTTTGAATGAGGGACAATTCGCTCTTCAAAAGGGCAAAAGGTGTACGGGGTGTATTTTTTATGTTTTTATGAAAACAAACGGCTTTCCGAGGAATTTCTGTGAAAACAATAAGTTTTGCAGCAGGGATGTATGAGATTTTCAAGAAGTGAATCGCCCCTCGATTTTGGTACCACCAAAAAACTATGAAAATGTACAGCTTTTTGGGTATGTTTCAACATGAGCAAAGGTAATGAAGTTACCCCCGGAAATTTATTTATATCTGACCCGAAACACTACGCCATGCATTCGCATTTAGAACTTATTTTGATAACGAGGCCAATTAGTCTGACCTTTCAACTGAAACAAAACAACGCCAGTCCAGCTGATTCATCGGCGTTGGCATTTTTCAACCAAGAAAAGTCGCCGGGGATGAGAATTTACCAACTGAAAGTTTGTTTGAGACCTTGAATTTATCAGGCATATATTTTGTGATATTAACTATTCATTATCGTTTTAAATAATGGCATGTTCTAGTCAGCCATATGGTGGTCCCGAAATCATGGTGTTTAGGCCGACCATGCAGGAATTCCAGGACTTTTCTGCTTACATAAAAAAGATGGAAGACAGCGGTGCACACAGATTTGGTATAGCCAAAGTAAGTAGAATTGAATTTACTATTTGATAAGGCTTCACATATCAAGCATTAATTTTCTTGTATTATTCTAAGCTTCGTGTTTTTCAAGGCATGAAAATGAAAGGCAGAGTATGGCGAACTTAGACTGGCCTTCTTGACAGACAGACAGACGTACCCTGATGCATGATATGATGATGGCATGCTGTTCTCTTCAATGCGCTCTAACTCGCGACAGGCATTGATTTCGTACAATAATGGATTTCCTGCAAAACCGAGTCAAATTTAAGAATATTGTTTGCAATAGAGAAGTTGAACACTTCATTTCTAGAAATTAAAGTCAATACGATTTTAAAGTCAATTAAAGTCAATAAGAGAACAAGATAAGTGTCATACAAGAAATCAGACGTGCATCCAATCATCATCCGGCCAACTCGGAGCTATTTTTGTTTCAGCAAAAACAAAGAACCAAAAGAGAGAAAAGACCATATAAGTCTCCGCTTATAAAACTAGCCTATACAAGTATTGTTTTTAATTAATAGCAAAATGGCCCATTCAAAGTTTCTTATATTTTTCAGATTTTTGTACAAAGAAGTTTTTCAGGAAGTTTCTAAAAATTCTTTATATTATTCAAATGGAGGAAATCGTAATTCGATGCAAATAGTATCTAGACCCGAGCAATTAATTAAAGTTTAGGTTAAATGAATCTCTGTCTGGTATACAGATTGAAACAGAAAGTTTCTTAAGAAAATTTTTTAGTACTTGAGTTTCTTAAATGAATCTTTGGCCAAAAGTGCCTAAAGTTCTAAGTTTCTGGTAAGAAAAAATATATTTATTATGCACGAAATGGCAACAAAGCTAGGTACAGGTTACAGAAATAATCTGTTATCTTGTTTCTTCTGAGAGTCTAGCTTTTCATTTAATTCCATTATTAATGTGAGAGTTATCTCTTTAATGCTTGCAGCTTAGGTTTGATAAAAACCATCTTATTAATCTTTTAGGTAATTCCACCAAAAGAATGGTATGCAACAAAAAACTATGATATGGAAAAAATTGGCAAAATGGTTATAGATTCTCCCATTGCTCAGTTAGTCACAGGGCAGCAAGGTGTGTAGAAATAATAATGTGGTGCCCTTTAGATTACAAATCCATCATATTTTGAGAGAAGGGAATACCTTGTTTCGAGGGGCAATTCACTCCTTGAAAGTCTTGTACACCTTTGCTGGAAGTCCTATTGTTTTCTCTAAAGTCCTTTGAAAGTCCTTTTGTTTTAATGGAAATCTCATACGCCTTTTTGCAGAGTGAAATGCCCCTCACCTTGTCTGAGAATAAATCATGAACTTGACTAGACTAATAACATTTCCCCTTTCATTTTTAGAAAAGATTTTTAACTCCAGAAGGACATTCTCCTTTAGCTTCCATTCCTCATTTCTGATATCTTAGATAACTACTAAATCTACAATTTTCAGGCTTTTTCCATTATTTAATGACTTTTATTGTGTTTTAGGTCTGTACCAGCAATATAACATCCAGCAGAAGCCACTGACTGTAAAAGAACTTAAAGACCTTGCAGAAAGTGACAAGTGAGTAATAGCAAACTCGAGCAATTCAATTACGCATCAAAAATGCCCAGCATCAGTGTGGTAAAATGGGCGTAGTCAAATAGAAATAGGGTGTGGACTTAAGAAAAATATGCAAGGAAAAGTTAAGTGAAAGTTGAAAATATTTATTGAGTTGCTGGGTTTTTATTCCATTCATTCTAGAGAAATGCAGTGATTGAATACACCAGACATGTCAGTTCTCTGTGTAATCACAGTCAAACCCAAACAGTAAACACAAGATAAAGCAGTCTGTTTCCTGCAATTACAATAATTACTGTATTGTTGTTTTCTGGTGCAAATATCAACCCCTATAAAAGTAGTTTGGGATAATGAGCCTTGATTAAATTGCCATGAAAGTGTACAATTTTTTTATCCCAGAAATCGTAACCTTGTAGTTCTCAGAGAAATCTTGAAAAGTGCTTAAGACCCAAAAGTCCATTTTTTGAAAACCGTTTTAGAAATTTTCAGTGGGTTGAAAATATTTGTCCCCTTCCTCCATATAGAAATATGAAGGCTGGGCAATTTTTACTTTTCTGAGATCCAGACAGTTTTGTTCGTCCCAGACAATCTCAATATTATGTCTCATATGGAGAAATAGCCTTTTGTTTTTTAATGGGTGCATTTGTGGTGCTTTTTTGGTTTCTATGGTGAAATTAAGGTTTTGAAAGGCATTCCTTATTGTGTCCAGCTAAACAATTGTGGGTTGATTTGATTTTGCTCTCTCCTGCCTGAAGCCTGGGCCATTCTCTCTTGCCTAGAAACCTCTATGAGATGACTGAAAATTCGGCAATTTCACCGCCTTGGAAAAACCCCTCTGTAGAGGCCAGATATTCTAGACTAGTTGCCAAATAAAAATGCGTCAAAAATTACCCAGTATGCATAGTAAAAGCAAAGATAGGTCTTACTTCCAAGAATTTGTAATTTGGCTTGTCTCACTTGGCAGTGCTTGTGAGAGATGCCAATTAGCAAGTGTACCTGCCTGGGGGTGATGCAACAAAAAGTATTTTAAGACGGCATTTCAAAGTATTTTATTTTAATACCCTGACTCTCAGCTCTCGACCTGGGGGAACATTTAGTCAATGCCCTATCCACCACTGTCTGTCAGCTCTCGTCTTGGGGAAGTTTTAGTCGAAGTGCAATTGATTCTCTGGCTGTCAGCTCTTGACCGCGGTTGAAATTAATTCAAAGTGGAAATAGATTTCCCAGTGCCAAGAAAAAGTTACGGTCACACTCATTGACCGGAGGAAGGTCAGCCAGAACAAAAGAAAATCTGATGCCACACCTAAGACACGCCTTTTTTCTATTGTTAAGTGAGGAAGGTTTTCAGCTACGGGTATTTTTTGTCTGGCGGAAGGTTGAACACTTTTCTGGACTCTGAGATACCCTTACTCTCAGCTCTTGGAAAACACAAAGAAATGGTAATGAAAACGAGAGCATCTCTATCATTCGAAATCAGCTATTTTACATGTACATTTTAGGTATTGCCCTCCCGACGGAGATTTCGAGAAACTCGAGAGAGCTTATTGGAAGAACATCACATTCAATCCTCCAATTTACGGAGCTGATGTTGCAGGATCAATTTATGACAAAGATGTCAAATGCTGGAATATCAATCATCTGAATACGATTCTGGATTTGATTGAAAATGAAAGAAAAGTTAAAATCCTCGGAGTTAACACTGCCTATCTTTATTTCGGTATGTGGAAAACAGCTTTCGCATGGCATACAGAAGATATGGATCTTTACAGTATCAATTATTTGCATTTTGGTGCACCTAAATCATGGTAAGGTTTACTTCGAAAACCATTTTCCGATAACTAGTGACGAAAGGACGTAAAAGTTGCACGACTCTAACCGTTCCCCTTTTGATTTTGCCTTTAACACTCCGCTGAAAGAAGTCCCCATTTAGAGAAACAGTCGCACTGTAAAATAGTAGTGCCTTTATGATTCTAAAATTCAATAGGCTAAGAATGCAACTACCATGAATGGAAAGCAAGATGCCAATGACACGAGAATTATAACAAGAATGAGATTGAAACTATATTTTTCTATTATGTCGTTTTAGACTCATTAATCAAAACCGCATACACTTCCATAAGATTTTTCGACTTGGTCGTGTTTTACACCTAGAAGTCACTTCTTTGTTTATTGTTACATTTTCAAGAAATTTTTTTTCGACTTTACTTTTTTACAAAATATGCCAACATTGATTCTACTAACTACTAAGGAGCTGTTTAAGTCCTGACCAGACTATCAAACATTGTCGCAAGTTTGAATTTGCTTATCACGCAATGTTTGAAGGTTCGACCACGTCACAAGATATTTGTTGACAGGTAAAAGCGAGCGATTCTGCAAGGGCTTTTGTAATGTTTTTGAAAAATTCAAAATTATTTAAAATGTTTGACGAGTATTGTTGCTGCAAAACGGTGAAACGATGTTGATTGACAAGCCACTTTAAAATGTTTCAGAAACATTGTTTAATCGTTTGGCCAGGGGCTTTGTAGTTAAAATTTGATTTTTGACTTTTCTTATTTTTTCAAGGTATGCTATTCCTCCAGAACATGGAAAAAGGCTGGAAACCCTTGCTGCAGGTATGTGATATCGTAGGTAACTACGAAGCTAAATGCAACTCTGGTCATTTAACATCCGTACACATTTCGGTTCGAATTCCACCCGACCTATTGCTATCATCTATTGCTAGACGATCTTGTGCTCTCTCTGACGATCTTAGGATGGTGGTGTGGCCGAGTAGTCAAGGCGTTCGGCTCACGATCGCAAGGTCGTGGGTTTGTATCTCGTCGGGACCGCTTTCCACAAGCCTACAGTCAACTCAGCTGTCCATCCTTCCGAGGTCGGTAAATGAGTACCCAGGGTATTCGTTCTAGGATATCAGTCTGGGGGCACAAGCTGCAGGTCCACATCAGCTGTATAGCTGCCAGAACCCCTGATCTGCATTAACAAATAAAGATTGCTTGCTTGCTTGCTTGCTTGCTTGCTTGCTTGCTTGCTTGCTTGCTTGCTGTTCCATTGGCGTTGGATCTTTAATAATTTTCTTTTTATTTTAGGTTTTTTCCCTGGAAGTGCACAGACCTGTTCGCAGTTTCTTCGGCATAAAATGACAGTCATATCGCCACTGATGCTCAAGAAGTATTCCATTCCATTTTACAAGGTATCAAGTATTCTCCACCTCCATCCAATTTTTATTTAATTTTGTTTTTACTTGTATAACAGAGTCTGAAAAGAATTACATTGGTCTACTGGCTTACGGTCAATGGAGAAGGACAAATTATCATGCCACACCAAAACACTCCTGTTTTCGGTTTGCAGTTAGGCGTAGCTTTGTCCGGAGGAAGATAAACAACTTTTCTGGACTATGTCTAATGAAAATACTTGAACCATTGACGTCTTGACTTATTGTTGCTTTTGCTTGCTTTATCAAAAATGCAACAACTGGCTAAATGTGTTCGTGTTACGATTGCTCTACGTTTCAATTGCTACTTGCGTTGTAATTGCTATAGTTATAGTTATCAAACAGGATGCACTGTACACTGTATTTTTCTTATCAGATAACCCAAAATGCTGGAGAATTCATGATAACGTTTCCTTATGGTTACCACGCTGGCTTCAATCAAGGCTTCAATTGCGCAGAATCAACCAACTTCGCCTCGCTTCGATGGATCGATTTTGGAAAGAAGGCTAAACCGGTATGTTAAGTTAACATGGGTTAGTCCGTATCGAGAAAAGTGTAGGAAGGGTTCGAAGTTTCTTTTTGGAGACGTGAGTAAATTAACTTCTAACTTGTGATATGGATTCGCTTAAGGCCCTGGCAAAACGATCAAACATTGTTGTTCAAACATTTTAAATTTGCTGTACAACAAATGTTTGATCGTTTGGCCACGTCCAAAAACATTGCTTGACAAGCAAAGTAACAAACTTTGTGGCGTGATGTTTTCTGAAAATTTCAAGAACATTTTTTGCTTGACGCAAGCAAAAAATGTTGGACGAGCAATGTTTTTGGACATGGCCAAACGGTCGAACATTTTGCTTGACAAGCAAATCTCAAATGTTTTACCAACAATGTTTGATCGTTTGGCCAGTGCCTAAGGTTTAGAGGGATTAAAAAGCATTGCGAAGTGATCTCCTTTTAGCTGGCTTATTGCTAAGGAGCTGCAATAAGCGGGGGTTTGAGAAGTTAATTCAACCCTCTAGTTTTCGGCGGTTAGAGTAATCAATAATCATTGACCGTCTACTTATTCTGATCTGATTGTGCCAGTTCTTCTGCAAAATTTGAGAACCAGAGAATCCTAATAGGAGAAGAAAAAAATGTCCCAGATATAATTTAGAGGGGACGGGAATTAACAACTAACAAATATGTAGTTTTTGATAAATAATATTGCTGTATCAAGTTGTCTTTTACGCTTGTATCGATTTTTCTTCCAGTGTACATGTCGCTCTGATAATGTGAAAATTGAAATGGGTTTATTCGTAAAGAAATACCAGGTACGCTTGTATTTGTGTTTTCAGCCTGGGAGAAGAGGGGGGGTGTTAATTGGATGTCCTTTATACGGGGGTTTGACCGTTAAAGACCGGCTTCAGGAATTTTTCTGGCTTCAGAATCCTAGAGATAATCCGAGTGAAAGTTTCAAAAATCTTTGAGAAATGGTTAAAATGGTGCTGCTCCAGCATTAATGTTTTATTGATAATCTCTGATTACGATTTTGAAACTATCATGCAAACGTTACTCGTTTTCTCAACATTTAGTGGCAATGCTGACTGACAAGAAGCAGGGCCAGTTATAGGTGTTTTTGGCAACAGTATCTTTATTATTGTTATTAAAACATTGTTTTTTTTGACGTTGGTTTTCTTTTCTCAGCCCAAACAGTACAAGGAATATTTGGAAAGCAGGGAGAAGAGAAAAGCGTCTTCAAACGAACAATCAGAAGAAGAGAAAAAAGCCAACAGCAAGAAACAGGAAAATAAAATCAAAGTGAAAAGGTTAATAATCTTGAATTTTCTTAAATTGCTTACTGCTATACCAAAGATACATAGATTTTCTTTCAAACTAATCAATTGTAAGAAAGTTTGGAATGACCCCAGTAACTAATTAAAACGTTCTTAGCAATCGCACACTTCTTTTTTACTCAAAATTTTCTGAAAACTGTCTTAACAAACTCGTTTTGTTACCTTTGGTTTACTCATAGGTTTAATGTAACTGCATAACTGTTAAACGTTTAACATACTGTTAAACGTTTAAAAACTTAGTATAACGAACCTTCTGCCCGAAAAGTCTATACGTTCAGGACACGTTTTGGTTGAATATAAGGGACGTTTTGGGCAGACGAACAACGCAAATATGCACGAATCATCCATGATATTTATTCCATTCGGTCTTTGTTTCCCTAAGTCTTATAAAAACTGTTTCATTCAGCAATAGCAGTCTTCTTAATTTACGAGAAATGATTCCTAAATATTCTTCGTTACCTTGCTTAGGTTTGAAATATCCGGCACTGAACGTGTTTGATATGCAGATACCAAGTACAACTGTCATATAATTCACTGCCTTACAAAAGAAGCCCTTTTCTAACTTGTATGTTCTTCATTCTCAGGTACCCAGCTATATCTGCAGTCAAGTCCATAGTGAAGGCAGCCAAAAAAGAAAATAGCGAAGATACCTCAAATTACAAAAAACAAAGACAGCGTGCTATAGAGAAAGCAAAAAATCTTATAAAAAAGGCGGAGAAAGCGAGGCGTGTCTCCAGTGAAAAGAAGTCTTTACAAGGTATGCTGCATGTACTTGTGTTGAAACGTATTCTTCGAGTGCTGTTAAACTGTTTTGTTTTTAAATACTCGGTTCTTATCAAATAAGAGCCCTAATATTTTCAAGCAAGATATCAAGACGAACAAACATTGTCCGTCAAACTTCTGAAAATCGCTTGTCAAACAAAATTTTGTCCCATTTGGCTAAGTCGCAAAACATTCCTCGTCTCACATTTCCTGCTTGTGTCAAGCAATAAATGTTTTTTGCAGTTTTATTACAACGTGGCAAAACGGACAAACATTGCCAATAAAACAAATCTCAAATGTTTGACAACGGTCTAAAGGCGCATTTACAATATGAAAATTCAGCGACATATTAATACGTATAAAAATAGAGACCCCCATAGATACCAGAGTATTTGGCATGGTTGGAGTAAAACGCAAGTTGGTTCCCAGACACCCCTTGGAATAATATGCCTTAGCACTAAAATGACGATGCTAAATCTAAATCTGGGGTCAAAATTTTTGTGTGATGCAATTTTCAATTTTTTTGAAAACGAGGCCCTTATTTGAAAAGGTGTATTGATCCTTTCCGAGACGGAATTTTTGAAAAGCGTCCCTTGCACTTAATCGAGGAAACATGGTAGTTGTGTAGCTTATTTTCATGTCCTATATAACGTCTTTTGCAGATGAATTGCCGTCGCAGAAGCAAGGCGGCAATGAAGCAAGGACACTAGAAAAGCATTGAAAGCTACAAACGATAGACAAATGACTAAGGACCCAGACGCAGTCACTGGGAATACTGGTCCTGCAGCTATATTGACGCAAGCACACTTTCAGAGTGAAGAAGAACGAAGACGACAACGAGAATTGAAATTACTTGAGATCAAGGCAGAAATGGAAAGAGAGATTGAAGAGAGAAAGAACAAATTGAAAAATATAAAAATTGCAAGAGCACGACGTCATGAGCTCAGAGATATGAAGCAAAAACTCCGGACGAGAGACCGCGCAACAAGCCGACCTAGAAAAGTATCCGAGAATAAGGAGACGGTTGAGACGAAAACCAAATCTACACCGATCATAGCAGAGCGAAAAGCGCACCCTTCGGTTATCAAGGGCAAAGGTATTTTCGTTTTTTTTATGGAGCTATGGTATAAAATAGAGGCAACGCAGTGCGCGAATCCTTATATATAGCAATGAGTAAGAGAATTTCCTCTTTTCACTTTGTTCATCTTTCTCCACTCCGATTCTTACTGCTTCTCGCAGTGGCCCCCTAGTCCACTCTGATTCCGCGTTGTTTCCCTTGCCCCTGATTCCCGTATTTTTCTCTGATTCTTACTGTTTCTCATCGTGACCCCTAGCCCCCTCTGATTCCCCTTTGTTCCCGTTGTTCCCTGATTCCCACTTTTTATTTCCTCTCTGATTCTCAGTGATCCACACCATGATCTCTTATCCTGTATGATATAATATAAATATGTGTCCTACTTGTACAGTTTGGGTATAAGTTTAGGTATAAGGAAAACTTATAAAAATCTGTAACTTCTTGGCATTCTTTATAATATAACATTACAGACGAGGCGATCTATTTACTCGTAGTTTTTAATAATTAAGATTAAAATTGATTTAATTTCGATTTTCATCTAGAATGGACATCTACTCTTAGTGGTCTTTGGGTCGATGAGATCCCGAGTTTTCAGCGCGAACAGGCCTACAATAGACGACTATGCAAGAATGGCCATGGCTGTGCTGTGTGTGCCTATTTTGACCATGGGCTGGTAAGTAGTTACAGCAATTCAAAACTGATATCATCTCGTTGTACAAATAATTCGCCTCAACATTTAGTCAGAGGGTAGGGGCTATGTTTTCTTCGACACCAGCACCACCCGCACTTTGCATCCCAACATTTGTAGTCTTGTAGCAAAGATTACGTATACTCATTTAGACTCCATTCTCGTTACAAGGCTCGAACAATGCATGAAAACGAAAGTGAGGCTGCAAGCAATCATCAGCAAACGCTGGCGTCACCACTGTCTACCACTCCCCTTGTTCCTGTCACGTGCTTTATGCGACCTGAACTAAACAGCACAGGGATACCAAGTAGTGAAACTCGACCCGTGGTGCTACCTAGTATGATGAACAAAGAAAGCCGATTGGTGACATGCACGAGCTGTTTGGTCACCGTCCATGAAAGTAAGTTTGTTTTGTTGTCGAATTAAGTTGAAGATTTACTCGTAAAATTTTGTACAAATCATTACTTACCATCAAAGTGCTGCGAAATCAAAATGCTTTGTTTGTCAAAATTTTCATTCCATACTGTATTCGTCAGCATGTTGATTTCATGCTGCATTCAACAGCATGTTCATTTCATGCTGTATTCGTCAGCTGTTCATTTCGTGCTGTATTCATCGGCGATTTTATTTCATGCTGCATTCAACTGCATACTTATTTAATGATATACTATTTTCATCATCGTGTTCATTCATGCTGTAATCATCAGCATGTGTAGTGCATTAGCCAGCATGTTCATTTGATACTGCAGTTATAGGCATGTTTATTCTGTACTGTCTTCACCAACATGTTCCGTTCGTACCTTTTTCATTTTTTTCTCGCTATCATTAATCAATGTTGTTTTTGTAAAGGAGCAAATTTCCTTTAATATGAAACGACATGGATATAAACAAAAACCGACTAATCACACTAGAATGAAAGAGCATTGAAGTATATTTTGATGCCAAAAAAGTTATGACCGGTATAACCAGCAGATGCTTTAAGATGGCATGCTCAGCAAATGCCTTTTCTTATGAACTGTGTATAATTTCGACGATTTTGCAGTTGTCTTCTATGGCACAACGCTAAGGTGTGATAGTTATTTAGCTTAGGTAATGATACAGTACAGTGACAATAATGTTTTAACAATTTGTTGCAGAATGTTATGGAATCGATGAAACAATGTCCTCATATGAGAATAACTGGTATTGTGAACCATGTAGGACAAATCTTGATCTACAATCGAGATGTGGAATTGTGAGTGAAAACATTACATTGAATTATAAATATAATAGTGTTTGTAACCTTAAAGGAAATATGTCCAGTCCATATAAAATAAGTGTA
Organism: Chrysaora quinquecirrha; assembly: GCA_014526335.1. Lineage (NCBI taxonomy): Eukaryota > Metazoa > Cnidaria > Scyphozoa > Semaeostomeae > Pelagiidae > Chrysaora > Chrysaora quinquecirrha. Next base: position 4,420,245 of record JACTAT010000039.1, read on the forward strand.
CACCCTTAGTCTCAAGATATTGCTTACTAATAGTCCATTTAATTGGGTAGTTATATCTGTGGTCATTCATGATTGGCCAGAAATGAACAATTCATGTCTACAGCAAAGCTGTCTTGCTTCTATGGGCGTATAGCCTTTAAAAGGTTTGTCTATTTTCTTATGTCTCCTGCTGACTCTTTTGTGTTATGGGATTTATTGGGCTTAACTGTCTTGATGAGTTCTCAACCTAGCCTGGACTTATCACTTTCATTCTAGTTACGACTCTCCCCTTTTTTTGCTCCAGCTTTCCTCCCTCATGCTGCAACTCTTCACGCCGTCATTCTCTTCATTATCATCATCACCATCACCATCATCATCATCATCGTCATCATTATCATCATCATCATTATCAACATCATCATCATCATTATCATCATCGTCATCATCATAATCATATAGTTTTGCTACAGCGGGTTACATATTACTTCAATACTTCCTAATTTTGTGAAAACATTAAGCTACTTGTAACAGTTCATACGGAAATCAAACCAAGACTATTAAACACATCCGCAATGATTGGAGAAATCAAGGAAAGATAGACTTAAACTTGCTGCTGTTTGCGAAGAGTGCGCAGTTTATGTTAGGTCTCCGAATAGTTAACGAGCTTTGGTTTCTTATTCCAGCGCTGTGAAATGTGTCCTATTCGCGGAGGAGCCTTGAAACCAACTACAGACGGCAGGTGAGTGCACAGCACGCTCATTTATCTTATCGCAAAATCTACTACAGATCAATCTTATCGTTTAACTGTTTAAGATCTTCTAATCAGTGTAGGCGATTCGTTGGATGACTATTTTAAGCGAATCCTGAACTACTATATGCTCGTGCATGATAGAGATATTTGTAAGATAAGCTGTCATCTTAAAGAGAGGTCCACTTTTGAATGGACAGACCTTATCCGATTTTCTCACACAAATGAACCTAAATGAGAAAAGGCAAGAAAGTCTGATTTGTAGAAAATCCTGTACCAGAGTACAAAGCAAAATATCAATAGTTTTCTCCCCTCCCCATAGGCAAATAGGATTCTAAGACTAACGCCTTATGACTCTTATTCCAATGTTTCTCTAGCCTGGCTAAAACATCAAACATTGCTTGTCAAACATGTGAGCTTTGTTTTACAAGCAATGTTTAACCGCTCGGCCACGTCACAAAACATTGTTTGACAAGCAGAGCAACGTTTATAGCAACGTTTGTGAAGCTTCAAAAACATGTCTGCTCTGCTTTTTCCAAAGCTGAAAATGTTTGAAAAGCAATGTCCTGTGACGTGACCAAACGGTCAAACGCTTTGCTTGGCAAACAAATTTCGGATGTTTGACAAACAATGTTTGGTCGTTTGGTCAGGGCCTTAGTCTGTGGATTTTAAGCGAATCTCTCCCTGGCCTGAACTTGATGCTGTATATTACTTACTTCTTAATTAAGGATCAACGTTGAATAAATCTTTCTGTTTTAGATGGGCACATATCGTATGTGCTATTGCCTTCTTCGATGTTACTTTCACTGACGTTCAGAAAAGAGGGTTGATTGAGTTGGGCTCTTTGAACAATGCTCGTACAAAGCTGGTTGGTAACTGACTTTAAAAGCGCTTCATTTCTTTAACTGTTGTTTTACCGGTCTTCTGTTTGATATGATGACTAATCTTAAAAAAATTGGTTATGCCATGAGGCCCTGGCCAAAGGATCAAACATTGTTCCTGAAATATCTGATTTTAATTTTAACTAATGTTTCAGCAAAATTTTTTGCCCCATTGTAAACATTGCTTAACAAACATTTTCTGGTTGTGAGCTTTTGAAGTTTTCCAAAATAACCGCTAAGCAATTCTGATTGTCCAGCAATGTTTTGCAACGTGGCCAAACGATTGAACAATATTCGTGAAACATCTGACATTAACTTCGCAATCATTGCTCGTCAAACATTTGTTGCTTATGGCTTTTTGAAGTTGTTCAAAATGATATTTAAGCGATTCTGCTTGTCAAATGGTGTTTTGCAGCGTGGCCAAACGGTCAAACATTGCTTGTAGAGCAAATCTCAAATGTTTGACCAGCAATGTCTATATAGAAGAGATGCGGGATGGCAAAGGAACCCCTTTGAACAGTTGAAGTCAATCTCAGATCCTCAAACACTTGAAAATGAAAAAGCAATTTCACAAACATTTTCACTTGACGCAAGCAAAACATATTTGGTGACGTGGAGACGTGGCCAAATGGTAAAAATTTTGCTTGACAAACAAATGTCAAATGTTTAACAAACGATGCTCGATCGTTTGGCTAGAGTCTGATGATAAATAAAAATGGATGTTTAACAAGATCCCATGTTTCTTAGAGTACTGTCAATGTCTCTATTCCTTATGTGTCCAAAATTTGTTGCTTTTGGTTTCTAATCATCCAGTTCTTTTTCTAGAAATGCGCATACTGTCATCGATCATCGAGCGACGAGATGAACAATGGAGCCTGTGTTCAGTGTGTAGCAGGAAAATGTGCCCATAGCTTCCACGTGACATGCAGTTTTCAAAATGGCGTCCCACTGTATTCCGGTGACTGGCCTCTGCCACTGGAGGTCTATTGTCACCAGCATGTCAAAACTAGATCGTCTAGGGTATGTATAACATATCATTGTTCAGTAGATTTCTAAACAAGTGGCATAATGCAGTGAAACCGCCCTGTAACTCGGTTAGTTAGTCATACAACCCAAGGTTCTCCTGCTGTTTGACTTTTTGTGTTTCGGCTATGTTGAGCCTTCTTCAGCATCATAAATATTTATATATATTTGTCGTGAATTGCAGTCAAGGATAGATTTTCCACCAGTGGAATACCACAATAGGTAAGATTCGAACCTAGCCATCGACGTTTCCATTGAGATAAAAAGCCCAATGAAATCTCCGAGTAACTTCCCAAGTCTATAGCCCAAGGCTCTCCTCCTGCTCGACGTTTTTTTGCGTTTCGGCTATGTTGAGCCTTCTTCAGCGCTATACATGTGTTTATATTATCGTTCAGTATATTAGGTTATGGTGCAGTTTTTCACAGAGGCCATCGACTTAACTATTCACAGCCTCGTCAAGGGTCGTACAACCATTGCCCACTATCGGTTCCGCGTTAGAAATCCTAATGGCTTGGGGACATCCACCTGGCTTCAGGGTAATCGCCTCAGCATCGATGGCCGGGTTAGATAATACACTAAAACCAAAAGCAGTAGTGTTGCAAGGGAAGCGGGGGCTAGGGATTCAAGATTCCTTCTGACGGCATTTAGCCTTCTGTTTCTCAAAGCATTGCCTCATTATTTTATTTGCTGCGTCTGTATATTATAAATATGAAGTGTTATTTGTAATATGTTGCCTTTTAGGGAGAGAAAAGACTTCTTGCCGAAATACAGGAAAATGATTTTGTATTTGCGAAACATAAAAATGGAAGGTACGTTTATGAATGGCATTCCACGATTGATGGGCTTTGAACTTCGCCGGGTAACTCTCAAAGTCATACAGCTCAAGGCTTACTCTGGGTAATGTATGTGCAGTACAGTGGAGGGTGTGCAGTACAGTGAAAGATATTCAGGACAGTGGAGGAATATCATCAGTACGGTGGAGGGTTTTAATCAGTACAGTGGCGGGAGGATATCATCAGTACAGTAGAGGATATTCAGTACAGTGGAGGGATATCATCAGTACGGTGGAGGGATATCATCAGTATAGTGGAGGATATTCAGTACTGTGGAGGGATATCATCAGTACAGTACAGTCAGTACTGAAAACCCTCCACCGTACCGATGATATATCTCCACTGTAATGATGATATCCCTCCACTGTACTGAATATCCTCCACTACATTACCCGGGTTGAGGCTATCCTCCAAGCCAGCTTAGCATGCTTCTAGACTAAGAAGTGTAGAATGCCTATTAAATGTAGCATTATTTTTATCCCTTTTTTAAGCCAATAGCTGTAATAATAACTAATTTTTATCGTCTACAGATTCTACAAAGGGCGCGTTGAATCGATCGAGTCCACGTTGTTCTACTATGTAGTCTTCGAAGATGGCTCATTCTGCCATGATTTACCTCCTGAAGACATTGTGGTACGTTTATGTGACGGATTCAATTCATTTTCAGGGCTGTATTTTACTTACACTCTTTTAATAAAGCCAGTAAATTTCGACTGAGGGTGGGTGTTCTTATATCTTTGCCTTATTACAAGTAAACAATATTCATTCGACGTCCTTACTCTTTTATTTTCTCTAGAACCATCAACCTGGTATGTTGTATTCAAAAGAAGAAAAGGTAGATGTTCTTTGGACGGATGGTATAGTATATCCATCGATCATTAAGAGCCATGAAGTCATTCTGAAATACGAGGTAAATTCTTAACAGTTAATCTTAAATTGATGTTCCACAAGTGGCATAGGCATGCCAATACCACAATAGGTAGCATTCAAACCTCGACTGCATTATCTGAGAGCCAAGGAAGTGTCCACTGAGCTATAGAGCTTAATCTTGTATATATATTTGCTAAGAATTTAAGAATTTACGCGCCAGAGTTAGGGTCCACAAACAGCAAATACTGGACCCTCGCTTGAGACAACTCTATGTTAGCCACCACATTGCTCACTGTGCTATTGGTAAACCTGAATTATTTAAAATCATCCCATTCTTTTTTGTTAATCACAACGATAGAATTTATCGTGAAGAAGTGGAACAAAATTTTATTAAAAATATAAGCCAGAATTAAACCGAGACAAACATCAAAACGAGGTTTAACACAATCGATCAGTCAATTTTCTGATTCAATTAAATTGGATTAATATGACGCAACATTTGTAAAACTTCGCACAAAACCTTATGCATTGTATAAAGTAATTTAGATTGAAAATTCTGCTTGAACAGATGAAACCGGTATCGAAATAATCTGTATTTCTGCTTTTATTCTACTCTCATATATTTGCTATAATATATGCTGGACATATATGAAGACTATGAACTTTTTACTAAATTTCTGATTTCTTGAAGAGTGAAATGCCCGTGAAATGCCACCCGCTTTCTGTCATGATCTTCTTTTTTTTCATTCTAAGGTTGTTTTCGAGGATGGGTCTGTGCTTCTTTTGAAGAGAAACGATGTATACAGAGAAGATGAAGAATTACCTAGAAAGATTCGAGCGAAATTGGTGAGCTGAGTTCTATTTGTCTAATTCGATCTGACTGGTATTTGTTGTTTACGAAAGCTGCAAGTCCTGTTTTAGCATACTAACAAGGGAAGCATTCCCCCTCCAGTCCTCCCTTCTTTTCTATTGTTCTTAACAGCAACCTCTGTACCTTTTATTAAAGAACAATTAAATGTCCCCCTGTCAAGGTCCTTGAAAGATGGCCTAGGTTATTTGTAGCAGAGGAATGGGAAATTAAGATCATGCACGGACTGCTCAGAGAATTTGGGTCTGGGAAATGTTGTTTTAGACAATTTGCACAAGTTTTTGTTGTTATTGACGCTATTTTTGTTAGCGTTGTTGTTGTTGCAGTTGTTGTTCACGTTGCTATTGTTGTTAACGATGATGCAGAGGTTGTTGTTTGTTCTACTACGCCATGATTCTTTGTATTATCGGTTCTTGCATTTATTTTTCTAGTCTCATGCAACAGAGACAGCCAACTTACTTTGGAAGGCGTCAAGTATACGAGAATCACCAACAAAGAGAGCTAGAATCGAGAATAAAAAATTCGCCAAGCTGCTTTGAGAGAAGTAAAAAAGAAGTAAGAAGTGTTGAATTCAATACCAAATTCCTAATGCCCACATTCGTCCGCTTTTTGTGATGTTCCCCATCATTTAGTTAACTAATGGAAAATGGCCAGATTTGTTTCTGTGAATGTAAGTCTCTGGCCAAACGATCAAACATTGTCCGTCAAAACATCTACAATTTGCTTGTCAAGCATAATGTTTTACCGTTTGATGACGTCATAAACATTGCTTGTGAAACATTTTTGCTAGTGACAAGCAGAAAATGTTTTTGAAGCTTTTCAGAAACATTACTAAGAAATTGCTCTTGTCCAGCAATGTTTTGCTGCATTGCCAACGGTCGAACGTTGCATGCGAAGCAAATTTCAAATGTTTTCAAACATAGTTTGATCGTTTGACTAGGGTCTTAGTTCCGTGAAATAAAAAACTAAGTTGAATAAAGACCTTCCGTAATCAAGCTTAAATAAAGAAGCAATAGCTTTCCTTGTTCCTATTGGTTAGATCTTTTTGAGAAAAATTTTATAAGGCTAGCATTAGCAGTCACTTCATTCGAACTATAGTTTCGTATTTTTATAGCACTTTTAGCACTCTTTATGCACTTAGGAGATTCAAAATGTTTTGTGTTTTTAATAAATTCCTTTGCTTCAGTCATGGTCACTACATTAATCTATCTTGTCAATATTCTAGAGTCTGATGCTGCTCAACTTCCATTATCTTTGTGTATATACTACGTCTTTTACGTCTACATATAGTATTTGTTACTTTATCAATTTTGTCGCCTGAAACCTGTCCAACATTCTGCAGCCTTGCGGTCTATCTGTCTTCAGCTTGACCGAAATTCAAGTCGCCTTTGTTTCGACCCTGCATTTTATTAGGTACCCTAGAGCCGAGCCTAGAGCGCAAATTTGGCTTCCAATTAAACTTGAAAGTGCTAGACAGTTTAGACAGTTAAAACACTTTAAACCTTGTATCTTGAACATTCACTGTCCAGAGCAATACAACTGTAACTTCCCTTGAACTTTCAAGTTCCTCTGCAGCATCTTAACCCCCTATTTTCCATTGCTTGTGCATGTTATGTATATATTTTCACTTATGATTGAGTTAAATTATTTTTTACTTATTTATTCTGTGATTCATATATTTATATTCTTCTCAAAGTATTCTTGTGTTTTCACAAATTCTCTGTTTGTACGAAAAGCAAAATATGTTTGTGTGTTCTTAATCGTTGAATAATCAAACAAAAAAATAACATTTTGTGCATCCATATAATTTATTTCCGATTTTCTATATCGTTGTTGTTTGAATTAACAATTCTTATTATTGTTGGTTGTTAAAGTTTTGTTTCGAGGCTCTTAATAAGGGTTGTTGCTTCTTTCCCCCAAAAATAGTCATCTCATACCCCTGTTTTCCCCTCTCTCTTCCTCATTCCCCATTTTTCACTCTCTGTTACCCTTTGAGGCTCTTGTACCCACGGTATAACCTTCAAGACTGAAATTTATTTCCCTGATTTTTGGCCTTTCGCAAATATTGTGCCCCCCCTGCAGCACCCTGGTTCCCGAAATTTTTTCATCATTTGTGCTTCCCAAATCCTGGCTCTTTTGAGGTTATGTACTGTCATCAACCCTTATTAGAGCATATTTTGTTTTCGTTCTTGTTAATAATTGTATAGAATTATAATATTATCTAAATTTTCTCAAATGACGCATCTTTAACGTTAACTTCGATAGATTCAAGTGGTCCTAGATATACAAAAATTAATATCCTCTTTCTTCTCCTACTGTAAATAAATGCCTCTGATCTTCGGAACATCTAATCTAACATACCTGAAACATGGTTTCTGGCATTCTGCTTCTATTCCAAAATATTCAGATCGGTATTAAATTAGGTATTAGATCGTTATTAAATATTCAGATGTTCAATATTTTACTTTATATGACCTGCAATGAAGCAAGCAAACAATTATTTTAAGGCTGATGTAGATAGATGTGGCGATGTAGATAGGTGTCTTCTAACCCCAGTACCCAGGTGGCGGACTGGCAGGGATGCTAGGTTGCGATTACAATTGGGCCTTCTTGTTAGAGGGTCTTTAACAAACAGTTTCAGCTGTTTTTTGAGGAAAATCTCTTCGATTTCTTGGGATTTCGAAGAGATTTGGATTTGTTTCGCTCAGTCTGAAAACAATTGGAAATCACAGAAATTGTTTCTCAATGCAGATAATTGGAAAGAAGTAAAATAAAAGATAATCAGCATATGCGCACAAAAATATGGAAGCAAGAAAATATAGAAGTGCGAAAATATTTATCAAGGGAGACGATTTTGCCATCGAAATATCGCAAATAAGAAAAGAAGTATTTTGCATGAACAGTAGCCCTTGCCTCGAATTAATTTTTTACAGAGGAGCTCGCTAGAAGCAACTAACAAGAAAAATTGCTATAGTAAAAACAGGCCCCTTTTACTGGAAATAGCAACCCTTGAGATTCGCTGCCAGTCCGCGTCTGAGTACCTCCAATGACTGAAGACCGAATAGCCAGGGAATTCATTCACCCTCCTTGTAAGAATTAAGACTGTATTGTTGTGAAAGAGGGAGTGTGGAGTCAATCTGTGATAGATCCGCACTCGCGATTTATTGAAGGTGACCCAAACTCCATGAGCACTTGAACACACTTTCTGTAATAACTTATTATTCTTTTCACGCGCTAAAGCTAGATAATTTTCCAGACGATGCCCCTCATTAGATGCTCAAATCAATTATGTTGTGCTTATACTTATTGTATTAATTTTAGTGTTTATATAGCATGTATGTTGAAGTTAAGTTAAGAACACATGCAGTATATTATTGCGTTTTTACATGTTTTTGTCGTTGCTGTTACATATAAAATGTCTTTGGTCTTCACAGACGTTTTATTTTACAAACTAAAGTGTATATTGTATATTTGACAGAAAGATAAGAATGGATATATTGTTGAGAAATACAGTTTTTATTAAAATTCGTTTTAATGTTGCTACTTGCATGCATATGTATCAAAAACCAAAATGTGTCTGTCTCTGATTTACGGGCTCTTGTGCCTAGTCCCAGGGGGAGGGGGTACTTCCATCCAGCGACAATTTTCCTACATATGGGTTGGTTTTTTTGTAAAGGATCTCTACACATGGGTAGTAAAAGCTTTTAGACATGCATTGCTTTTAAAAGCCTGATAAATCTTTGTATCTAGAGTCATTTTCATGGTGCAAATCGGGTAAATGCGTTTCTTTCTCGACGCAAATGCCTTTTCGTCGCATTTACAGCTTCCTTAGGTGTTTGAATTGGGTTGAAATATTTGAGATATTGGTACAAATGGGTGTAAAATTTCGTTGTTTTTTCTGTAAATGGGTACCACGACTAAGAGAATTTATTGGTAGACATGGGTGGGTTTGGAAAAGCTGGGCTAGTCTAGTCTTTTCAACAATGAAGTACCACCCTCGGGTGCCTTGTGCTCTATGGCGTCGTGGTCTAATCCAGCTACAGCTACATCGACGTGCATAGAACCCAGTGCGCTCAGGGTTCGAGCTTCAGCCGACGCAGCATCGCAGCCGGTCAAGAATCGAAATCTCCTTAGTTCATCTACTTCTGAGATTCTAGCGACAGGTGCTTAAAGCAGCATTTCGCGTTTCACCATGTGTATATTTAACTAAGGAAAGACCGACTGCGGAGAAGATTGCGGAATTGCCGCAAACACGCTATTAATGCTGCAAGGCCCGGTGTCCATAAAATTGTAACGGAACGATTTTCGCGCGCACCATTATAGCGAGAATACAAATGCGAATGGAATGTGATGAAAGTCTGTTGGTCGCATCCATCGCTGTAATTGTACAAAGTGAAGATTGTGGATTTGTGATCGGAAAAGTCAAATAAGATTCAATTTTTGTTGCGGTCCCCGTTCGGGCGCTCCCCCTCACAGTACCCCCGTCTCATTCATTGCCGTCATTTGGACACCGAAAATGGAATTGAGTCTGTACAGAAATGGCGGCTGCTTTGCACTCAGTTTCGGGCGAGGTGGTCTGGTTGTTTTCAGATTAATATCACGAAGTCTCTTTCAGATGGCAACGCGTACACTGTTACACTTGGAAGGAACATAGAGGGCTTGTTTTAGAAATGGAAGGCTTCAAATGATTTCCTGCGGAAAGCTTGGTGAAATGAGTTCGACGCACATCGTTTTTCTGTTTTGAGCAACGAACGTTGTCTAATTTAATTGCTGACAAATTGCTAGCTACTCTAGCAGCCTATACAGCTAGATATAGGCCATCTACAAAGTTTGAAGACTTTCTGGATCGAACGAGGAACAACATGAAGAAATTTAAGAGAAGAAGTTTTGGTGGGTCTGGTAAGTGAAAGCAAGCATAAATTTGTTAATATCTACTATTAGGCCTCATAGTTTTTCACTTCAATCATTCCTTTTATCGAAACATGATTTCATTTTTTTTATTTTAGCATCAAAACTTGAGCAACAAGAGGAAGCCCCACCACTGGATCTTGTTAATAAGGGTATGAAACTGTATTTTGTTGAATAGAAGCCATCTTGCCGGTGACACCCCAAATTTCTCTTAAAAGTTCAATAGAAGTGTGTATAGGCTATAGGTCACACAATCATTCTATTGAAAAAGTGGGCTGTGCAGATGCCTACTCTGAAGTGTGGCCCCACATCGTGTGATTATCCCCAGTCTAGGGATTGAGGTTGGGTTATTATTCTTATCCCCCGATATCAAGACTGAAACTGATATACATTTCTTGCTGTCAATGATGCCTGTAGGATGATTTTCTACTAGTGAACCATACTAGAAAACATAAGTACTATCTATGCCTTAGATCTTCAGCGTAGACTAAAATTAAATCAGTAACAGGTCAACTTGCAACACTGCCAACTCCTCACAGTCAAGTTGCCACACATCTGGTCAACTCGCCTCTTCAAAAGAAGATGAGCCACACCTTACTGAACAAGTTGACACTATCAGTGTGATCAACTAGGGTTTGGGGGCAACACCCCCAGTATTTGCTAGCCAATCTCCGAAAAGCCTTCTAGAAAGCTTTTACAAGATTTTCATGAAGAAAAACTTATCAAATGTTGTCTATGAAATCTAGACTTCAAACTGAGATGAGTTCCCAGTTGCCGACTGAGATGAGTTGCGAGTTGACCAGAACACTGTGGGGACTTTACTATAAATGTGTGGTGAGTTGACTATGTGGCAAGTTGGCAGTGTGGCAAGTTGATCAGAAGCCATCAAAAAATCTAAAAACTATAGGCTTTTGTCTATAGTTGATCAAAATGTCAGAATCATATAAAAATGCTGCTTTGCAAGTTTAACATTTCCACTTTGGTCACTAACTATAACCGTTGTTCCAAATTTAGTTGTATCACACTGTGGCATAGCTGATAAGATAGTATTGATTAAGATCAAGATTAGTTTCCCTATTCAAACTCTACTTGCTATCAAATATAAATTGTGATATATTGATGATTTAATTATCCAGGAACAATACTTGGATTAGAAACAGCTGCTTTTTGGATATTTTGTGATAAAAGATAATTCTACTTGAGTAATACTATTGTGCACATGCTTAAGTCTCTTGATTATGGTCATACTCACTTAATATTTCATAAGAAACCTACCTCAAGGTCTTGTTCTTAACTTCCTTATTTCTGGACTTATTTGGATTAAATTGTGGTACCAAAAATTCCTAATTGTGCCTTAATTTAAGTTGAAAATTGAGTGTCAGTCACAACTTATTCAGAGACACTTGTATGTGAGTAAAGCTTGAAACTACTCAAGGAAACATATGATGTATGCATAACATACCATGAGTTTTGGCATAAATGAATGGAATAGGCTTTCTTATTCTTGATTGTTTACAATGAAAGTTCCTTAGCAATTTTATCTTTAGTTGTAAAAGCTCGTTTAAATTTTGGCCCTCTTCATGTAGGTTCCTTATGTTATTTATAAAAAAGGTGTATATTAAGCCCTGTTGTTATTGGTTATTTTAGATCCATCTGAAAATATGAAGGAATTATTGACTGAAATCACACGAAAAGATCAGATGGCGACTGGAAAACGAATGGGGTATCTGAACAACTTTGCGCAGGTATTTTTTATGTTCCATGCTTTCTAGGAAAAAGCTTATTCTTTCTTAAGAATATACCTTTTCAACTTAATAGCCGCCATATGTCTGAATTTTTAGGAATTTCTCTGTGTGTTATTTCTCATCCAAAGTTTGGATTCAGGACTCACCAACTTAACTTTGGTCTAGGTGCTAGTTTTCACGATCTAATCATCTTAGTATTATTTTGAAGTGATTAAAATTTTGAGAATTTTGAAAATTTTTGAATGTACCCATGTTTTTCCTTGCAGCTTGTGAGATGTGTTTCTCCAGATACAGATTTTGGGCTGACTCTTAGTGAAATTTTGATATGGTGAGTTGCTGCTTTGTAAATATTGAGCATTTGTGTTTTTTTCAGTAAAATTTCAAGTTTAAAAAGTGTAGTAAAGGTTGAAACTCAGAATAACAAGATTTGGTATAAGACTCGGAGGAACTTTCCCTCTCTAGTCATGGTTTGGCTGTTTTAATCCCCTGTAACATCAAGTTTCACTTTTCTGATTGGTGCATTTTGATCCAAATCTGGGTCTTCTCTCTAAATCAAAATTTCGAAATTTATTGCTTTTCGATTTGTCTGTTTCTATAAAAAACTGAAAAATCTCTTAAATGAATAGGAAATCTCTTAAAAAACGTATTTCTTCTCCGAATCTCTAAATATCCCCATGTTCCCTCAAATCTCTTGCAATCCACATATTATCGTCAACATGGACTTGTTTAAGAGCGATTATGCCAATAATCTGTATTCCAATTAAAAGGCTTTGTTAGAGGATCGTCTTAAAAAATTTTGTAAAGGCTTTCTAATGAGATTTAAGACTTCAGATTGACGCATCTGGTGCCCATGTCTGATTATAAGATACGCAAAAATCGGTGAATTACAAACTCCAAAGCAATTACAACTGAACTGTGGTAAAGTTGTCTCCTCTTCACTCGCTGTTTCGCATAGAAGTTTTTTCATGTGGGATTTTCAGAGGATAAACGGAGTAATTTGATCAGAAATTCTTTTTAACCAAGAATTTTCCGACAGAACCGTTTGCCTTGGCGAAGAGCTTAATACTCCTCTTCGGTGAACTGCCGCCATCATGAATAGTTTTAAAATTCTTACATGATACGCTTTTGGATAGCGCAACAAATCTAAATATCAAGTTATAAGTAAACGAATTTCCGTATCATTCACCTATAAATGTAGATTAGCCAGCCATAAAGAATGCTTTGTGACTGTGAAGGGACGCTAAAAAATAGGCCAAAATATGATTAGATTTCTTCTGTACTATTCAGACATTGTATGTATGTTGTCAGTTGTTTAATACTGTGAGTTATTACCCTATGGTCAGGGCAGCAACTCTGTTATGCAATCTGATTGGCTGAAAACTTTCAATACGACGTAATGATAGGGCATTATTCAATTCAATTCAATTCAATTTTATTTGTAGAATAAAGAGCCTAAAACAATGTATAATTAATAATATAAAGACTTTATTCTACACGACCCAAGAAAAGCAAAGCTTATCTAGCTTGGGCCGTTAACAAAACAAAATAAGAAAGATACAAAATACTTAAAATAATTTTTTTTTTCCGGTACTGCCTGCTAATTACGTCAAACGGTCAAACGTTTGAAATTTTAGGTTTAGAACGCAACATTTAATGTCAAACTTAGACTGATTACCTGAGTCGTAGTTTCGCTATTGAATTGAATTGCTGGACGCTCAAACCAGTTTGAGCGATCTCCTTTTAGTGCTAGCCTCGGTCTCATGAGCGATAACTGAGACTCAGGTAATCAGTCTAGTTATCATAAAGGGTCCTGGCTGACCATCCATGTATGACCTATGGAGAGGATCGAAATCTTCAAACGGATTGAAATTTCTGAATATAGCAGTATAGTTGTAGTCACTTGTACTGAATCCATGTACACATACGAGTATCTAGTAGTATATATACATAGGATACATAATATATAGTGATGTGGCCTGCAACTGCCTGAAACTGCTGTTCCAACAGATGTCTTCTTGAATATAGTGTATATAGTGTATATAGAGTATATATAAGTAGATGGATGTATATACGCGTATATAGTTGCAAATCCCATGCTCTCATAGATGTCTTCTTGAATATGGTGTATATAGTGTATATAGAGTATATATAAGTATATGGATGTATATACGCGTATATAGTTGCATATCCCATGCTCTCACAGATGTCTTCTTGAATATGGTGTATATAGTGTATATAGAGTATATATAAGTATATTGATGTATATACCGGTATATAGTGACCCAACCTATGCTCTCACAGATGTCTTCTTGAATATGGTGTATATAGTGTATATAGAGTATATATAAGTATATGGATGTATATACGCGTATATAGTTGCATATCCCATGCTCTCACAGATGTCTTCTTGAATATGGTGTATATAGTGTATATAGAGTATATATAAGTATATGGATGTATATACGCGTATATAGTTGCATATCCCATGCTCTCACAGATGTCTTCTTGAATATGGTGTATATAGTGTATATAGAGTATATATAAGTATATGGATGTATATACGCGTATATAGTGACCCAACCTATGCTCTCACAGATGTCTTCTTGAATATGGTGTATATAGTGTATATAGAGTATATATAAGTATATGGATGTATATACGCGTATATAGTTGCATATCCCATGCTCTCACAGATGTCTTCTTGAATATGGTGTATATAGTGTATATAGAGTATATATAAGTATATGGATGTATATACCCGTATATAGTTGCATATCCCATGCTCTCACAGATGTCTTCTTGAATATGGTGTATATAGTGTATATAGAGTATATATAAGTATATGGATGTATATACCCGTATATAGTTGCATATCCCATGCTCTCACAGATGTCTTCTTGAATATGGTGTATATAGTGTATATAGAGTATATATAAGTATATGGATGTATATACCCGTATATAGTTGCATATCCCATGCTCTCACAGATGTCTTCTTGAATATGGTGTATATAGTGTATATAGAGTATATATAAGTATATGGATGTATATACCCGTATATAGTTGCATATCCCATGCTCTCACAGATGTCTTCTTGAATATGGTGTATATAGTGTATATAGAGTATATATAAGTATATGGATGTATATACCCGTATATAGTTGCATATCCCATGCTCTCATAGATGTCTTCTTGAATATGGTGTATATAGTGTATATAGAGTATATATAAGTATATGGATGTATATACGCGTATATAGTTGCATATCCCATGCTCTCACAGATGTCTTCTTGAATATGGTGTATATAGTGTATATAGAGTATATATAAGTATATGGATGTATATACCCGTATATAGTGACCCAACCTATGCTCTCACAGATGTCTTCTTGAATATGGTGTATATAGTGTATATAGAGTATATATAAGTATATGGATGTATATACGCGTATATAGTTGCATATCCCATGCTCTCATAGATGTCTTCTTGAATATGGTGTATATAGTGTATATAGAGTATATATAAGTATATGGATGTATATACGCGTATATAGTTGCATATCCCATGCTCTCACAGATGTCTTCTTAAATATGGTGTATATAGTGTATATAGAGTATATATAAGTATATTGAAGTATATACCGGTATATAGTTACCCAACCTATGCTCTCACAGATGTCTTCTTGAATAGGGTGTATATTATGTCAACTTATATTATGTCCACCTTTATAGGGTGTATGTATGTCAACCTTTATTTTCCAAAATGCTGGATGTGCCCTGAGGGGGGTACATGACCAATGAATTCTACAAACGACCTGCCCCATTATAATCTGGATAAAATCATACCCATGTTTAGAGATTTTCAAGGCCGAAAACCCACCAATATTGGTGGCACACACCTGTGTAAAAACAATATGTGCTCCATAAGTATCCCAACCCTCCGCTGCAAACGGTTGAAATTAGCGGCCCGTGGGTACAGAAAATGAAGGAAGATTTCCATTCACTCTAAGCAATATCTCAAATTGGTGGGCCAATTTTTGCAAAAGCAGCCTGCTCCAGATACGGAGTCAGAATCTAAGTTTTGGCTGGGTTAGGGGAGAGTAACTGTTCCGCACCATCTTTCGAAGGCAGCCCGCGTGTAACAGTACAGTTTTCCTCTGTTACATATCCAACCTTTTTCAGGCGCCCCCTCAAATAATCGCCCATTCCAATTCTTCAACTTTGCGATTAGAAGCCCCTCTCTATAAGTGCCTGCGCGCTTACTACTGAAAATACGGTATTTTTAGTTTACAATATATGTATAAAGAACAGGTATATCGAAAAAAAACTATATCCAAAAACAAGAATGTCTAAAAAAGTACGGTGAAAATATGCATAGGGTGAAGCGGTGAAAAACTGTAGTATTTTGAAAATGAAATATATATCACGAAAGTCAAATAAGTATCTAGTTGAAAATCTGAACAAGCATCTGAGATTTGTTAAAAATATTTTTACTGCTTTTGGCGCGCCATAAGAGAATTCGATTTTTTGGTTCTACAGAGATGTCTTCGTTTTGTAGACTTCGGCCATTTTTCTATCAAACAAAGACATTGTCACACTCTATTTAGATTTCCTCAAATTTCCTGAAAATATCTAGTGTCTTTCTCACCCCTAAAAGAAATCTAGCACAGTTGACATCCACAATCTCGAACTCTCAAGGGAAACTGGACTTTGTTCGAGATTACGAATGTTCGAAATAACGGATGCCCCATATAAATGTAAAAGGAACGGAAAGGAACCCTTATTGAAATTCTAGGTTACTGACCCTAACTTTCATGAAACAAGTAAATTATTTTGCAAAATAAAAGGCCAGGGTCATCTGCTTTCTGGATAAATTTCATCCCTACTATATATTTGAACTTCAGATAAGATGTTGCATCACATCTCCGTGCGATGATAACAGACATAGATAACAGGCATCACCTTTGGGTTGGCAAGCAGTTACGAACGAGAAGAGCTACTTTCTACCAGGAATTTCCTGTCAAGCTCTTGTACCCACATCTCTATCAACAAATCATGGCCGATCAAACTGTTTCATCCGATAGCAGCATCGTAAGACTCTGATAACGGCAATCCATCGTGGCTTCTGGCAGGGGCGTAACTAGATCCATATTCCTGGGGGGTGTAAAAGGTTTTCGCCCTGCGAAACTGAGTGGTGCCCTGCAGACCTAGTAGGCTTTGTCGATGTCCATTTTTCATTTAATGATAAATTTCTAAGCAACAAAAAACTAAATTTGAGACTTAACTGCCTATGAAATATCCCTTCACCTGTTTTTAGCGAGGATTAAATGTCAGTTTAGATTTTGGCACCGTAATGAATGAAAAAAATTGGAACTAAGATTAGGGTTACTAACTGGGTTACTAACAGGGAACTAAACTTGCAAAATACTAGTTATTTTGCTACACATGTTAGGGACAATCGGCGCAATTTAACCTTCGACCAAGTGTTCACAATCTCCTTGTCTGTGAGGTCCTTCTCGCAAGCAAGAACAACTAAGTCATTAAGACGTTCATCTTTCATAGTCGACCGTAGGCAGTTCTTTATGATCTTCAGTTTGCTGAAAGTTCGTTCATCTTTTGCTACGGATACAGGGGCGGTGAGTAAGAGCTGATACGCTCTGCACACTGTAGGGAAGACTGCCTGGTGCTCGTGTGCGAATATGGCAGCTGCTCTGGAAGAATTTACGTTTTTTGACGCAATCATAGTGGCGAAGATTTCTAATTCAGCCATAAGGACTTCTGCTTCGGCGGGTGGAAATAATTTGCAAATATCTTCAACTGTCTGTTGGCTTGGCTTCTTCACTAGTGGTTGCAAACCATCTGCCAGAGGCCTGATCTTTTCAAGGCAAGCTCTGGTATTTTCGGAATACTCCGTAAAATGGCGGGAATATTCTTTTTGCCGTTTTCTGAAATTGTTTTCGCAAAAGACATCTCCTGGGTTCGTCAACCGCGAAAACGAAATCCACAAGTTGCGTTTGAAAGAGTGGTCGACTCCCTTCATATTTGTCTCATTATAACATTCTTTCTCGTTGCCCTGCGAGATCTTCAACTGCCCTGCGAAATCCACTATATTTGAGACTGGGGGTGTCACACCCCCCACCCCCGGGATTTTCGCCCCTGGCTTCTGGGCTTCATCTACTGAAACCATGGGCATGGTATCATTCCCGGTAGAAGAACCTATGAACATATTTTCAGCGCGTCTATTTAAATTTGGTAAAGTTCGAGATAGAGAGCAGTTTTTCGTCCATGGGAAATCGAAAATGGTTCAAGAAAGCGAATGTTCGAGATCTTATCAGCAGACCCAGAAACTAGTTTCACAAACGAGCTGTTCCTGTGGTAAGTATCCCGTAAGAAAAGACATCACCTATAAAGCATGCATTGATGCAGAAGATCAACGGAAATCAAGATGTCCATGCCTCACAAATGGCCAATGCTGTAGTTCCCGGTGCCATTGTATCAATTGCTGCAACATTGGAGACAAAGACATGAATAGAAAAACAATGTCGCAATCACCTGTCAATACAAGATCTCGACCTGGATATGATTTGTATAAAAGAAAACAAGGTGAGGAGTATTTATTAGATATGGGCTCCCAATTGAAAGATGGTCCTTGGACCAAATTGGAAACAGTCACTCTTGTGACATGCATCTCGTTTCTGACGAAGGTAAACATTGCAGTATCAACCTCTGATCTTTCACTTTTATTCCAAAAACCAAATTAAGGAAAAGGCAGTCAAATAAATAATAAGACAATTAAATCGTCCTGTTATATCAGAGGAAAGGGAATCTGTACAAAAATCCTAATTAATTTGGTTCGCCACTCTTTATACTATGTTTATTATAAAGCGTTGATTATGTTAATTATGTTTATGTTGCTGTTTACATATGTCAACTTACGTTTATCTGATTTTAGTTATAGTTTTGTTGTTGTAGACTCGAAGGACTCTAACTTTGTAGCTAGCTAAAATGTGTTTCTAATATTATAATTTTGGCATTAACTATCGTAGAACATACCTCATGTTTAATGCCATGCTTAGTTCATCAGTTTATCAGGGTTATGACGATAATTATAATGATGATTATGACCATGATGGTAGAAAATTCATATAGTATGCTGATACGTTGATATTAAAAAGTTGCATGACAAAAAACCAAATTTCAGCTCTCTTTCTCTTACAACAATATACGGGTATATACATCCATATACTTATATATACTCTATATACACTATACACACCATATTCAAGAAGACATCTGTGAGAGCATAGGTTGGGTCACTATATACCGGTATATACATCAATATACTTATATATACTCTATATACACTATATACACCATATTCAAGAAGACATCTGTGAGAGCATAGGTTGGGTCACTATATACGGGTATATACATCCATATACTTATATATACTCTATATACACTATATACACCATATTCAAGAAGACATCTATGAGAGCATGGGATATGCAACTATATACGGGTATATACATCAATATACTTATATATACTCTATATACACTATATACACCATATTCAAGAAGACATCTATGAGAGCATGGGATTTGCAACTATATACGCGTATATACATCCATATACTTATATATACTCTATATACACTATATACACCATATTCAAGAAGACATCTATGAGAGCATGGGATATGCAACTATATACGGGTATATACATCAATATACTTATATATACTCTATATACACTATATACACCATATTTAAGAAGACATCTGTGAGAGCATGGGATATGCAACTATATACGCGTATATACATCCATATACTTATATATACTCTATATACACTATATACACCATATTCAAGAAGACATCTGTGAGAGCATAGGTTGGGCAACTATATACCGGTATATACATCAATATACTTATATATACTCTATATACACTATATACACCATATTCAAGAAGACATCTATGAGAGCATGGGATATGCAACTATATACGGGTATATACATCAATATACTTATATATACTCTATATACACTATATACACCATATTCAAGAAGACATCTATGAGAGCATGGGATTTGCAACTATATACGGGTATATACATCAATATACTTATATATACTCTATATACACTATATACACCATATTCAAGAAGACATGTATGAGAGCATGGGATATGCAACTATATACGCATATATACATCCATATACTTATATATACTCTATATACACTATATACACCATATTCAAGAAGACATCTATGAGAGCATGGGATATGCAACTATATACGGGTATATACATCCATATACTTATATATACTCTATATACACTATATACACCATATTCAAGAAGACATCTATGAGAGCATGGGACATGCAACTATATACGCGTATATACATCCATATACTTATATATACTCTATATACACTATATACACCATATTCAAGAAGACATCTATGAGAGCATGGGATTTGCAACTATATACGCGTATATACATCCATATACTTATATATACTCTATATACACTATATACACCATATTCAAGAAGACATCTATGAGAGCATGGGATATGCAACTATATACGGGTATATACATCAATATACTTATATATACTCTATATACACTATATACACCATATTCAAGAAGACATCTATGAGAGCATGGGATATGCAACTATATACGGGTATATACATCAATATACTTATATATACTCTATATACACTATATACACCATATTCAAGAAGACATCTATGAGAGCATGGGATTTGCAACTATATACGCGTATATACATCCATATACTTATATATACTCTATATACACTATATACACCATATTCAAGAAGACATCTATGAGAGCATGGGATATGCAACTATATACGGGTATATACATCAATATACTTATATATACTCTATATACACTATATACACCATATTCAAGAAGACATCTATGAGAGCATGGGACATGCAACTATATACGCGTATATACATCCATATACTTATATATACTCTATATACACTATATACACCATATTCAAGAAGACATCTATGAGAGCATGGGATATGCAACTATATACGGGTATATACATCAATATACTTATATATACTCTATATACACTATATACACCATATTAAGAAGACATCCATGAGAGCATGGGATTTGCAACTATATACGCGTATATACATCCATATACTTATATATACTCTATATACACTATATACACCATATTTAAGAAGACATCTGTGAGAGCATGGGATTTGCAACTATATACGGGTATATACATCAATATACTTATATATACTCTATATACACTATATACACCATATTCAAGAAGACATCTATGAGAGCATGGGATATGCAACTATATACGGGTATATACATCAATATACTTATATATACTCTATATACACTATATACACCATATTCAAGAAGACATCTATGAGAGCATGGGACATGCAACTATATACGCGTATATACATCCATATACTTATATATACTCTATATACACTATATACACCATATTCAAGAAGACATCTATGAGAGCATGGGATATGCAACTATATACGAAGACATATATACATCAATATACTTATATATACTCTATATACACTATATACACCATATTAAGAAGACATCCATGAGAGCATGGGATTTGCAACTATATACGCGTATATACATCCATATACTTATATATACTCTATATACACTATATACACCATATTCAAGAAGACATCTATGAGAGCATGGGATATGCAACTATATACGGGTATATACATCAATATACTTATATATACTCTATATACACTATATACACCATATTCAAGAAGACATCTATGAGAGCATGGGATATGCAACTATATACGGGTATATACATCAATATACTTATATATACTCTATATACACTATATACACCATATTCAAGAAGACATCTATGAGAGCATGGGATTTGCAACTATATACGCGTATATACATCCATATACTTATATATACTCTATATACACTATATACACCATATTCAAGAAGACATCTATGAGAGCATGGGATATGCAACTATATACGGGTATATACATCAATATACTTATATATACTCTATATACACTATATACACCATATTAAGAAGACATCCATGAGAGCATGGGATTTGCAACTATATACGCGTATATACATCCATATACTTATATATACTCTATATACACTATATACACCATATTTAAGAAGACATCTGTGAGAGCATGGGATTTGCAACTATATACGGGTATATACATCAATATACTTATATATACTCTATATACACTATATGCACCATATTCAAGAAGACATCTGTGAGAGCATAGGTTGGGTCACTATATACGGGTATATACATCCATCTACTTATATATACTCTATATACACTATATACACCCTTTTCAAGAAGATATATACATCAATATACTTATATATACTCTATATACACTATATACACCATATTTAAGAAGACATCTGTGAGAGCATGGGATATGCAACTATATACGCGTATATACATCCATATACTTATATATACTCTATATACACTATATACACCATATTCAAGAAGACATCTATGAGAGAAGACATCTGGAGAGCATGGGATATGCAACTATATACGCGTATATACATCCATATACTTATATATACTCTATATACACTATATACACCATATTCAAGAAGACATCTATGAGAGCATGGGATATGCAACTATATACGCGTATATACATCCATATACTTATATATACTCTATATACACTATATACACCATATTCAAGAAGACATCTATGAGAGCATGGGATATGCAACTATATACGGGTATATACATCAATATACTTATATATACTCTATATACACTATATACACCATATTCAAGAAGACATCTATGAGAGCATGGGATTTGCAACTATATACGCGTATATACATCCATATACTTATATATACTCTATATACACTATATACACCATATTCAAGAAGACATCTATGAGAGCATGGGATATGCAACTATATACGGGTATATACATCAATATACTTATATATACTCTATATACACTATATACACCATATTTAAGAAGACATCTGTGAGAGCATGGGATATGCAACTATATACGCGTATATACATCCATATACTTATATATACTCTATATACACTATATACACCATATTCAAGAAGACATCTGTGAGAGCATAGGTTGGGTCACTATATACCGGTATATACATCAATATACTTATATATACTCTATATACACTATATACACCATATTTAAGAAGACATCTGTGAGAGCATGGGATATGCAACTATATACGCGTATATACATCCATATACTTATATATACTCTATATACACTATATACACCATATTCAAGAAGACATCTGTGAGAGCATAGGTTGGGTCACTATATACGGGTATATACATCCATATACTTATATATACTCTATATACACTATATACACCATATTCAAGAAGACATCTGTGAGAGCATGGGATATGCAACTATATACGCGTATATACATCCATATACTTATATATACTCTATATACACTATATACACCATATTCAAGAAGACATCTATGAGAGCATGGGATATGCAACTATATACGCGTATATACATCCATATACTTATATATACTCTATATACACTATATACACCATATTCAAGAAGACATCTATGAGAGCATGGGATATGCAACTATATACGGGTATATACATCAATATACTTATATATACTCTATATACACTATATACACCATATTCAAGAAGACATCTATGAGAGCATGGGATTTGCAACTATATACGCGTATATACATCCATATACTTATATATACTCTATATACACTATATACACCATATTCAAGAAGACATCTATGAGAGCATGGGATATGCAACTATATACGGGTATATACATCAATATACTTATATATACTCTATATACACTATATACACCATATTTAGGAAGACATCTGTGAGAGCATGGGATATGCAACTATATACGCGTATATACATCCATATACTTATATATACTCTATATACACTATATACACCATATTCAAGAAGACATCTGTGAGAGCATGGGATATGCAACTATATACGGGTATATACATCAATATACTTATATATACTCTATATACACTATATACACCATATTCAAGAAGACATCTATGAGAGCATGGGATTTGCAACTATATACGCGTATATACATCCATATACTTATATATACTCTATATACACTATATACACCATATTCAAGAAGACATCTATGAGAGCATGGGATATGCAACTATATACGGGTATATACATCAATATACTTATATATACTCTATATACACTATATACACCATATTTAAGAAGACATCTGTGAGAGCATGGGATATGCAACTATATACGCGTATATACATCCATATACTTATATATACTCTATATACACTATATACACCATATTCAAGAAGACATCTGTGAGAGCATGGGATATGCAACTATATACGCGTATATACATCCATATACTTATATATACTCTATATACACTATATACACCATATTCAAGAAGACATCTGTGAGAGCATGGGATATGCAACTATATACGCGTATATACATCCATGTACTTATATATACTCTATATACACTATATACACCATATTCAAGAAGACATCTGTGAGAGCATTGGATATGCAACTATATACGCGTATATACATCCATATACTTATATATACTCTATATACACTATATACACCATATTCAAGAAGACATCTATGAGAGCATGGGATTTGCAACTATATACGCGTATATACATCCATCTACTTATATATACTCTATATACACTATATACACTATATTCAAGAAGACATCTGCTGGAACAGCAGTTTCAGGCAGTTGCAGGCCACATCACTTTTTATTATGTATCCTATGTATATATACTTCTAGATACTCGTATGTGTACATGGATTCAGTACAAGTGACTACAACTATACTGCTATATTCAGAAATTTCAATCCGTTTGAAGATTTCGATCCTCTCCATAGGTCATACATGGATGCTCTGCCAGGGTCCTGACCGTGCCCTGTCCATAGGGTAATAAACCATATATTAACCCTCGCCTCTGTACAAAACATCGCAAGCTCAGTTTTGTACTGACGGCTTCGGGTTGATATTTTCTGGTATTACCCTCAGAAACAGTAATTGTAGGCTTATTAGACAGTGCGAGGCTGAGCCATTATGGGCCTACTCTTGTTCTCGTGTTTTTACACGAAACGGTTATGAAAACTGTTCGAACTGGCCAAATGTCATTAAGTTCCCATCTAAACCAAAGTCTAAACAGAGGCCTATCTGTGGTCTGAGAACCATCATCTGTAACCGTTCTCGTAGCTCTAAGCTTCCAGATATATTCCTCATTGTATATTAATCGTCGTTTCTTCCTTTTCTATCCACAGCCTCAGAGTGGCCTTTGTGAGTCCCGCAAAAGAAATTCGCGCGGCAGCTTTAAGAGCTTTGCGTCATCTGCTTCAAACACACGAACAGGCAAAGGCTGTTCTCATCCAACGCCTCGATATTTTCATCGCAAGGTGTGCTTTGTTATGTTTAATTGTTTCTGTTGATTTCAATCCTCGAAATTTCATAGAATATTCCTGTTAGCTTTTCTCGAATATTGAGGGAGGGATTTAAGATAAAATGGAGCAAAGATGAAACAAGATATTTTTGCCAGGGGCCTTATAAGGGGCATTTCACTTTTCTGATATTTCATGAAAACAATAGAAATTCGAGCAAGTAGTGTACGTGATTCCGAAGAGTGAATTACCTCTCGGAGCCTCTGATAAATTAAAAATTTTTCGTAGATAATTTTCAATTTTTGTTCTTATTCTTATTGAATGGCCAGTTTTCTTTTATCAAGCAATAACCATATGACTGAATGGTTTGTTGTATTTATCAAATATTCGAGGGTTGGAGGGCTATATTCCCATGTATAGGAGATTTAGTAATCTTTGGAACTTGGAT
This sequence comes from Chrysaora quinquecirrha, assembly GCA_014526335.1. Classification (NCBI taxonomy): domain Eukaryota; kingdom Metazoa; phylum Cnidaria; class Scyphozoa; order Semaeostomeae; family Pelagiidae; genus Chrysaora; species Chrysaora quinquecirrha. The sequence goes on from JACTAT010000039.1 coordinate 4,446,100, forward strand.
GTCTTGGTTCAAATAGAGATGAAATTTATCTCTAGCCATCGAGATGAAAGATTCCTTCCATCGAAGGGGCTTATTCCTGTTGAGGCTTTTGTTTTTTCTTGAAATCACAGTGCCAAGCTTCCTGCCCTTGCCATCTGCTACTTAAATTGTGATGGTTAATGGCTTAGATATGTTTGTCTTTGAAGGTCCTTAGATCTGCCTTCTGCAATGGAAGTTGAGAGAGTGCAAGCATTGCGACTTGTTAGAAAGGTATGTTCAAAATCTATCTCTGTAAGAATATTAGTAAATAAAAAAATGCTTTGTTCATTGTTTTGATTTGGTAGAATCTTAAGCTTTTTCCAAGTTTGTTAACATTATTTCTTTCCTAATTTAAGGTCCTAATAGCTTAAAGATAAAACATGTTTTTCAATTTGAAATTTGCACGTCAAGCAAAATGGTTTACTTTTTTCACCACGTCACAAAACATTGCTCTGCAAGCATTTTTCGCTTTCGTTAAGCCAAGAAGTTTTTCAAACCTTTTCAACTCAACAGATAATGCCTTTCAAGCTATGTTTGTGACGTAGCCAAACGTTCAAGCATTGCTCGAAAGCACATTTTAAATGTTTGGCAGACAATGTTTGATCGTTGGGTCTTAATTCGTTCCTTATTGAAGATATTTCGATTTTATTATTATTGCAGATGATATATCTGTGTCCTCAAGAATTTCCTATGACAATTGCAATGTCACTGGCTGCGATCAGCTCTGATATGTCACAGAATAAAGATAGGATGTCAAGAGCATGTCTTGCTACTTTATGCGAGCTAGGTGAGTAAATTTGAAAAGCTTATTGCCTGGTTTCTTTAAGGTTGCAGGGGGTAATTGAAAATTAGGAAGTAGTACCCGTGGTCTTTGTCTAGCACAATGGTTATTGTGCAAGAATCTCACTCAATACGTTATGTGTTCGAGCCATGGTCTTTTCAGATAACAACCTTTTGACAAGTTTTTAACACAAATGTGCCTCTCTCTCTCTACCCAGGTGGACAAATGGGTACCTGGTCGATAGTAATGGTTGCCTTGTTTGGCTGCATCCTGCTACATGCTATATGCATCCAGGTTAAAGTGTAAAGTCAACTGAGTAGCCCTAGCCTAGGGCCACCAGGCTAGTAATCTGCTATAAAATAACAACTTGTTTAGGAACATTCACCATTTCTATCAACCATCATTTGTCTCCATTAAGGATGGAAATCCAGGATAATCATCGAATACAATTTATACCATCTACATTGCAATCAGTCAATGCAAAATAGTGTTACGTTTTGCTTGACGTATGCTACACAGTTTTGTATTCACGGTTGAAGGTGGTGAAGGTGAAATGGTGTTTTAGCGCCAGTCGCTAGGATCTCAGTAGTAGGTTAACTAATCGAGACCTCGACCCTGGCTGTGACGCTACCGTAGCTGGGCTCGAACCCTAACCACACTGAGCTTCTGACACCACGAGTCAGCTGGATTACACCACGACGCCACAGCACCTTATACTATTACTTACACCTACGAACCAGAGGAGCAATTCACTCCTTGGAATCTTGTACTCCCTCAGCTGAAATCTATATTGTTTTCGTGGGAATCTTGTAAGAGTCCTTTTGTTTCTATAGGAATCTCGTACGCTTTTTCGACTAGTCCAATGCCCTCGTATAAACCCGGAGTGGCCAAGCTTCTCAGTCAGTTACGTTAGACAACTGAAGTTAAGCTTGGTCGTTTGAGGTCAGCATCTGGATAGGTGACTTTCCAGATGGATGACTAAACAACTCACTCTGCCGTCCTTCGGAAGGGACGTTAAACTAGGGGTCCCATGCCTGGATGCGACATGCATAGTAGGCCTAAATTAGCTGAAAAAGCTAGAAATAACAGCCTACTCAAAATAAAGTAACAACAACAACAACAACCCGCAATTACTCTATCACAACTTATATAACTTAAATCCTAACATTTCTCTTTTTCAGCTGTAAAAAATATTCAGCTAGCATCTTACTGTGGATCAGTGAATGTCATCATCAGCAATATCCTCGACTGCTGTGTAAGTGTTCGTTCGACTTCTTGCACTCTGTATTTACTTCAATCATAGTCAATAGAAAAGATCTTTTTCTGTTCTTTTTCTATTGCATATGCTTCGACCTTGCTCTTCACTGGGTGTTGAACACCAGTTGTACTTGTGATAGAAGGGCAAGCCAAGCTTTGATTGTCTGCTCAGTTCGATGTACGATTTTTTATATTTCTTAGTCCATTATAAGCCTCACTTTGTTAATCCCACTAATTCGCTAAATGTCATTGCTTGTTGTTGTTATTATTTTTTTACCATTTTTAAGTGTGGAGAAACAAATCAAAATCGGGGGGCATAAACTAGATATTCACGTAGTAAGTCTAATTCTTTTCGGCCTTTTTCAAAGTTTCATCTTCTAAAGATTTTTTTAGATGAAAAATGCTTGCTCAAATAGTTTCTTTAAGGATGTTGAGAAATATTTCTGCTTCTTATTAATGCAATTTTGCACCCAGTATTCCTCTAATTTTACTAGAAGCCATTCGTACTATCAACCCATTAAGATTTTTATGAGTTGTTTTATGTAGTTTTTGCTGTAAAAATGAATTGATTCAAAATGCTCAAAAACGTTGGCAATTTTTTGCAGGTTCCGAGGATGAATGAATCAATGACTGTCACACTTCTTCATCTCTTCAACCATCCAAAATATAGATGTTATGTCCGCAAAAGTGTTGGCTTAGAAGTAGGTTTATTACACACCCGAAAATACTGTTTTAATATCTTCTCTTCATTAAAACCACTTCTTTAAATAATATGAGAGCTGCATTCTTGTTATTGCCACCTCATGCTGATTATTTTGCATGAGATGCATTTTAATAAAGGTCGCATTTGTCTGTAATAAGATTACATAGACAGATTACATTACATTACTCTATTTTACGCTGACAGATTACATAGACAGTTTACATGACATCTGCTTTTGAGATTACATAGACAGTTTTCATTTGTCTGCCTATTTTGCATTAGATGCATTTGCTCCCTTCGCTTAGCATGAACCGTGTTTGTTCAAAATTGCATGCAATCTGTCAACATGCTTTCCTGACGTTTTCCCTATGCCTAAATAAGCTTATACTCTAGTTTGTTTTCTGAGGCATGTCTCTATACTTGTATCTTTTCACAATACATGACGGTGACACATCACTTTTGCTGGTAAAATGTCTCTTCTTTGGTAAATCTAAGTACATCAATCCAAACTTTTATGAAATATTTTTTCTTAGGCACTATTGGCTCCATTTACTGATTTATACTACAGACATAGTTCAGAAATTCAGGATAACCTCTTATTGTAAGTCTGTTTGAAGCGTCTATATTCTGATTAAAGTTGCTGCTATAAAATTCAGTGAAACACATTTGAAGACCCTTTGCCTTGAATGTGCTGTGGCGTCAGGGTGTAATCCAGCTAACTTGTGGTGTCTGGCTCAGTAAGATCGAGTTTCGAGCCCTAGCCACGATAGTGTCACGGCGAGGGTCGAGGTGTTGCTTGTTCATCTCTTCTGAGATCCTAGCGACAGTGACTGGCGCTGAATACACCATATCACTTTCACCTTATTTTCTTCAAGCATTTTTATTTTTTTCGCGTCTGCTTAGGAATATCCTTTTTGCCCCTGCGAACTCTACTGTTATCAGAATAGATCATTTCAACTAAGGGCCTCGTTTTCAAAAAAATTGAAAATTAGGTCAGAGAAAATTTGAATTCAGCACCTTCTTTTTAGTGTTGAGGCAAAGTTTTATGCTCCTAGTCCTTAAGATCTTGATTCTGTAGCGATTAAAAGTTTGAAAAGGTATAAGAGATTTAACCGTGTAAAACGATTGAGTGTGTAAAATTTCACCCCCAGCGATTTTTCACGGTCAAATACTTTATTGAATTTTAAACTTTTAACACCTATAAAATCAAGATCTTAAGGACAAAAATTCTAAGGAAACACCCGGCTTAACTCAAAATTTGGAGTGAATCTTATAGCTTGAAATATGGTGTTCATTTTATATTTATGAATTCTTTTGATTTTGTTACAGAGAAGACCAAAGGTCTCGCATCGACGCGGCAAGAATAGCACTGGTTACGATATTTCGAAGCTGGCCAGGTAATAGCTTTATTTATGTCCCAAAGCCATGGGATTTTATTCATTTTACACCCGTACAAGTTATTTTGTTTACTTCACAAGAGACATATATTATTTAACGTTTGGCTTAGTGCACATTGACCCACTAAAAGATTTCTTTGAGCTAAGCTTGCTGTTGAGTGTCAACGTAGCCTTTTGTTAATTATTCGTCAAGATACATCATCCATCTTCTTGTATCCAGATTTATTCCGAAACTTCTTTTCACCTTCCAGGCATCATTTGCATGTGTGACCCAGAAGGAAACGGCCTAGAATCAATGATGGGAGTTTTTCGTCTACCAAACGTTGATATAAGGGTGAGTGAAACCTTCTTAATGTGTAGAGAATCTCAGTGCTTTAAGGCCTTGTTTAAACGATTAAACATTGTTGGTCAAGCATCTGAGATTTGCTTTACAATCAATGTTTCACCGTTTAATCACGTCACAAAACATCGCTTGACAAGCAGAATTTGCTCAACAATGTTTTTGAAACAACTTGAAACGTTATGCTTGTACCAAGCAAAAAATGTTGGTCAAGCAGTATTTTGCGGTGTGGCCAACATTGCTTGTAAAGCAAATCTAAAATGTTTGACAAGCAATGATTCATCGTTTGACCAGGCCTAAGTCCCCGATTATAATTTATTGTATTCTTTTAGGCTGGTATTCTGCAACTTCTTTACGATGTTTTCTGTTTACGAATGCCTAATAGAACTACTGACTTCATCGAAGCTCTGAACAGCTGTGGTAAGTTGAACATACTTTTGGGAGAAAAAGACTAAATGTTAAATTCTTGATAGAAATTATTTGTTGATTTACATTTGTCTTCCCTTTTTAGATCCATCGAGTATGCAGTATTCTTGGAAATTAAGCGAAGGTTTCATAGTGGACGAAGCATTTTCTTTGCTAAAACACAGGGCATCAGGAAATAGGTATGTGCTTATAAACATGAATTTCTTGTGATTGTGTATATATATGATTTTCTGACACTTATTTTGCTTTCTCATTTCAAAATCCCACAGCCTGAACTTTTCTGCAATAGCACACATATTGAACTGTACCCTTCAATTGCTTCCCTTCAATCTTTACTGTATTAAAGACGCTGTCTTCCCCTCCCTACACAGATAGCTCCTTTTTCCTTTAATCCTTTTTATCCGAAATGTTTTTACAGAGTAACTTATTAGGCCCTGGCCAAACGACTAAGCATTGTTCGTCAAACTTTTTCAATTTGGTTGTCAAGCATAGCGTTTGACCGTTTGGCTATGTCACAGAACATTGCGTGTCAAACATTTTTTGCTTGCATCAAGCAAAAATGTTTTTCAACAACCAAAAACGTCGTGCAACAAATGTAGCTTACTTTTGCTTATCACACAATGTTTTTGACGTGGCATAATGGTCAAGCATTGCTTGTAAATTCAATCTTAAATTTTTGACCAACAATGTTTGATCGCCTTGCCAGGGTCTTATCATAGCCCATTTATTTTATCAGCAAAAAGATTTTTCTTTAACTGCTCTCGTCTGAAAATTAATCTTCGTTTCTTATCTGTTTCGAGTCGTAATGAAAACCTAACTGAATTATCTTATTTTCACAGGACAAATCTGGTTCAAAGTTACATAGCGTTGGTTTTGAATGCATTTATTGATGCCGATCTTTTGGAGGTAAGATTAATGCCATTTTTGATCCAAATATGTTTAAAGATAAAGTGAGCAAACTAGAACCTCCTACTTATTGCACAATAAATTACATGCAAGTCTGTTCGCTTTTTCGAAATTCAGCATGCTGCTTTATTAATTCTATTGATCTTCTGCTGCACCCTGCAAGCTCATTGGTGTTTAATGTCCAGAGTTGTTTCCAATGTTTGTCCCAGTTTGAAGTTCTGTACCACTCATAAACTAGTTAAAGTCTAGTTGTAGACTGGCTTCTTTCGGGAAAAGGGTTTAATGGTTTCGTAAAAGGGTTTAATGTCTTCGTTACGACAGCAATAATTTCTTCAAACAGCTGTATTCATCATTGTATATCTACAGAGTTTGGTTGAGGTTATTACAACAAGTGATGAGGAATTGTCAATAACTGCAACAATACTACTTGGAGAGCTTCTTCATATGGTGAGTGAACATACAGTTTGGATGGATTTTACACATTTTAAGCCCCGGCCAAACGTAGCCATCATCATTTCACCCAACTTTTGCCAAAATTCGTGTTGGGCGAAGTGTTGGCAGCGTTTGGCCACCTTGTTGGATGAGCCAACATGTTAAGTGACGTTGGCTGAATATTGATTAGGGTAAAAAAATTTATCCAACATTTCAGAATGTTGGCTTTGTTTGGCCACCTGCGCCAATAAATGTTGGTTCCATGACTGAATGTTAGGGAAGGTTCTCGCTTTTAGCGAATCCAAATAAGAAATTTCCGACAGCAATCCAAGGCTCTTCGAACAGAACCACTTTCCGATACGAATGTTGAAATGTTTGCTACGCTTGGTTCTTAAGAATTCTATTTGTTACTCAATACATTAAGATAATTCTCAATAACAACATTTTCTCCCTTTTCAGGCAAACACAATTCTACCTCCAGAATGCAGTGGGAGCTGCAGTGGACATACACACTGCCTCCCAACATTGATGTCTTTAGCGACAAACTTGGAAGTCTCATCTTCAAAAAGAGGGTAAGCTCTTCTAATAATAAAATTAGGCCCCGGCAAAACGTCAAAAATTGCTTATCAAACATTTCAAACGTGCTTTGCAAGCAATGTTTTGTCGTTTGACCACGTCCCGAAACATTGCTTGTCAAACATAATTTGTTAGCAATGTTTTCAAAAACTTCAAAAACATTTTTTGGTTGTCAGAAGCAAAAACCTTTGGCTAGTAATGTTTTGTTACATTGCCAAACGGTCAGAAATTTTGCTTGAGAAGAAAATTTCAAATGTTTGAACAGCGTTTGACATTTTGGGCCTTGCAAAGTTCGGCCATAAAGTTTTATGGGTCTATTTCAATGCAATGCAGATGTAGATTTCTCTGTCATATTTGTTTCGCAGTGCCTGTCATGTGACTTTTACCACTTTGTTTTTCAGAAAAGCAAGTGCTGCGATTGGCTATCTAGATCAGATTCACCAAATGAAAAAGCGTGAAGCTATTCCTTGCACAACATTTCTTTCACAGCTTCTTTCACAAGTAAGTTTAATAAGAAAATTTGTTTCTAAATTCAGGTTTTGTAAGCAAAACGAAAAATTAAATTTTGTTTGCACTGTTTTCGCAAAGGTAAGAAATGATTTCACTTTTCAAAACAGTTTAAAGCGTTCAGTGATAAAGTCAAGTTTAAAAGTATTAAGTTATCTGTTTTTTTGTAAAAGGCAACGCAACATCAAATGAAGCATTCGAAAAGCTCTAGAGACAAGAATGAACAAACTATTCTCAAGGTAAAACTTTGAAAAGCTTCAATTTTTTCATGGATGGTCCCTGACGTCCCATCATAATGCTAAGACTCCCTCCCTGCCAAGTACATATCTTCTCACTTATGCCCCGTTAACACTATTCAGTTTCTTAACGAAAACGATACAAGTCATACCGGCATAGTCTGAACGGCATAGTCTAAACGATGCCTTATCAAGGCTGTTTCTGACACAGTATTAGACATGAAAATGGCCGCTTATCATGATAAGCCTTTGATAGTTATTTGGGCAATGGTTTGGGAGAGCTCCGTCGCCTATCGTCGGCAAAAGAGAAGCGAAGAGAAGAACCACATTTCTCATTCCCTGATGATGGGAGATGGTCCTCTCTTGAAGCGTTGCCCATATAAAATTGAAAGGCTTGTCATGATAAGCGGTGATCCCTTTGCCAACACTTGTCCCAAGAATCTTGGCATATTAGAGAATTGGAGAGATGTAGATAATGGTTCTAGAGAACTATGTCCTTTACCCCTGTACCATATGGAACTCTACATATTTCTGTAGTCACTCTGGTGCGATGCTCTAACAAAGTGCCTTCGATCCTGTTGTTAGCCCTATCCCGCACATTGCTTTTGTTGTTGTGTTTAATGTTTGGTGTAATCTCTTCTAGGAACCTGATGAAATATTGTCTGCAATAAAAGATTCCCAGGTACTCGTGATGAATGAATTCCTGGTACAATGGGACTGGGATCTCATCAGTGCTGTATTAGATGTAAGTATCAATACACTTTAGAAGGCAGTACAATACAATGCAATACAATACAATACAATACATTACAATACAATACAATACAACATTATGCAATACATGACAGTGCAGTACAATACACAATGTAATACAATATAATACAATATTCTGCAATGCAACACAATACAATACAATACAATACAATACAATGCTACAATACAATGTAATGCAATACAATGCAATACAATACAACACAATGCAATACAATACAAAACTACAATACAATACAATACAATACAATTCTACAATAGAATACAATACAATGCAATACAATACAATACTACAATACAATACAATACTGCAATACAATACAATACAATAGAATATTATGCAATACATGACAGTGCAGTGCAATACACTACAATACAGTACAATGTAATACAATATTATACAATACAAAACAATACTACAATACAATACAATACAATACAATACAATACAATACAATACTACAATACAATACAATGCAATACAAAAACTACAATACAGTACAATATAATGCTACAATAGAATACAATACAATGCAACACAATACAATACTACAGTACAATACAATACTACAATACAATACAATACTACAATACAATACAATACTACAATACAATGTAATACAATACAATACAATACAATACAATACAATACTACAATACAATACAATGCAATACAAAAACTACAATACAATACAATACAATACTACAATAGAATACAATACAATGCAATACAAAACAATACTACAATACAATACAATACTACAATGCGATACAATACAATACAATATTATGCAATACATGATAGTGCAGTACAATACGCTACAATACAGTACAGCACAGTGCAATACAATACAACACAAAACAATGCAATACAAAAAAATCCGCAAGGCAGTATAGTACCTTTACTTGTTGCTAAAATTTACCTTTTTCTAACAGTCACCAAAACTTTCTGTGAAGAGGCAGGACGACCCAACACATTTGAAGTAAGGGATTTTATATAGAGTTTTCTAATTGTGAATTCTGAAGTATTTCAAAGATTTTTCTAATTTCAAATTGTAATATTTTTCAATCTTTCGATCTACGTCAAACTTTTCGACCTTTTTCTGATGAAAATGCTATCTCATTCCTTTTCTTTTACCTTCAATCGCAAGTCAGTGATATAATGAGTGTTCCTCGCTATAACCAAGTGAATTGAGGTCCTTGATATGTTGATATTTTGATTTGGGCCCCGAGACATAGTTGGCTGCGGCATTCGTTCAAGCGATTCTTTTGCCCGTTCTGATTCTAAATGTACCAGTGGTTTATTTATAGTTACTTTTCTTTTTTACTACTGATTTGATATACAGTACTATCTCATCACCAAGAAACTGACTTATAAGAAACTGCAGCCTGTCCGATGGCACAATATATGTCCATTTGATATATATATTTATAAGAAACCAAGCAGTCTGGTTTTGCAATAATGAATTTCTTAGTGGCGGGGTAATACTGTATATCAGGGTATTTTCTTTGGTTTTTAATGTTTATTTTCTTTCAGATTTATTAGGAGATTATTACAATTCTACAAGCCTTCCAACAAACAGTTCTGTTTGGTTGATGTCGAGAATAAACTGGCAAAGAAACTGTCAGAAGTTGGACTTCAGTTTATTGATTTCCTTCTTAGAAAAGACGAGGTGAGACAATTCAGAGAAAGAGAGTAAAAATATGAAAGCAAAATCCTTCGTTTATTTACAAGCCCGTTATTATTTGTTTGCCGTTCCAAATATTAACGAATTAAGTTGATATTAACACTACGTAGATTTAATTTACAAAGTAATTTAATTTCCTTCGTATTAGGTATTGTGTTCTCTTGGATAAATCGTACAATTTAACCTAAGTTTAACTTCCTTTTTTCAAAGTTTAACCTCATCGTCATCAAGTTTAACTTCGTTTTAGCAACCAGAGGGAGAAAAATTACTTCAAGAACTTGTACAAGAAATAAGTGATGCTTTAACTGAGGTAGAGTGCCTATTGTATAAAGTTATATTGCATTCTATGGCATTTTGTTGTATTGAATGACATTGTGTTGTATTGTATTGCATTATATTGCATTGCATCATGTTGTATTGCATTGCATTTTGTTGTGTTGCATTGTATTGTATTGCATTACATCATGTTGTATTGCATTGTATCATGTTGTATTGCATTGCATTGTGTTGTGTTGCATTGTATTGCATTACATCATGTTGTATTGCATTGCATTGTGTAGTGTTGCATTCTATTGTGTATTGTATTGCATTACATCATGTTGTATTGCATTGCATTGTGTTGTGTTGCATTGTATTGTATTACATTGCATCATGTTGTATTGCATCGCATCGTTTTGTATTGCATTGCATCATGTTGTATTGCGTTGCATTGTGCTGTATTGCATTGCATTGTGTTGTATTGCATTTCATTGTGTTGTATTTCATTGCATCATGTTGTATTGCATTGCATCATGTTGTATTGCATTACATCATGTTGTATTACATTGCATTGCATCATGTTTTTTGCATTGCATCATGTTGTATTACATTGCATTGCATCATGTTTTTTGCATTGCGTCATGTTTTATTGCATCATGTTGTGTTGTATTGCATTGTATTGTATTGCATTGCATCACATTGTATTGCATTGCATCATGTTGTATTGCATTGAACTGTGTTGTATTGCATCATGTTGTATTACATTACATCACGCTGTATTGCACTGCATCATGCTGTATTGCACCGCATCATGTTGAATTGCATTGCATTTTTCGTATTGTATTACATTGCATTTTATTTTTCTTCATTGTATTAAAAGATAACATCTCTTGCTTTTATGCCAGGCAACTTCCTCTGGACCTATGACTGGGGTATTTTGCACCAGCAGTATAATGGATACGCTGAGCAGAGACTACCTTCTGTTCATTGGAAGACTTTCATCCTCTACATTAGGAACACGATGTCTGGAGAAGGCTTCAGGAGTATTTCAGCAGTAAGTTTTGTCTCAATTCCTTGCCAAATCAGATTTGATAAAAAGTGATCAACTACGTTTAATACCTTTGGAAAAAGTCAGATCTTTGGGCATTGATGAAGGCTTTGATGTTTAAGTTCTCAAGAGAAATTCATATGTATTGTTTAATCTTATTTTAGCCTTCTTGAAATATGCAGTATGATTTCCCGGGAGTACATGATGAAGCTGATCTTGGCAAGCTTTGATTACGGCAGAGATGGAATTGCACGTGTAATTCTTGCCAAGGCTTTAACAGCCTCTCCATTGGTAAGTTGATTCAGTCCTGATCAGAATCATTGTCATCAATGTCGTTGCCATTGTCATCATGATCATCGTGATATTTATTGTCATCTTCATAGACATCATATTAATCCTCATAATCATCGTCGTGACCATGATCATGATTGAAGATGCTGTGGCATCGTGGCCAAATCTAGCTGGCGCATGGTATCCGAAGCCCAGTGAAGTCAGTGTTCGGGCCATAGCTACGGTAGTGTCACAGACACGATCGAGGTCTCCATTAGTTAACCTACTACCGAGATTCTAGCAACTGGCCCTAAACACATCATCTCACCTTCACGATCATTATAATTTCATAATAATCATCATTGCCACTGTTATCTTCATTATTTTTCCCATGATTGTCGTTATCGTCATCATCATAATCATCATCATCATCATCATCATAATCATCATCATCATCATCATCATCATTATCATCATCATCATTATCATCAAATTATTATCATCATTATTATCATCATCATAATCAGTAATAACAACATTTCCGCGCCTTTCTGTATCGAATCTTCTTACATCACTTTGAGTATTTATCATTAGACCTCTAGTCCCACCAGAAAGCTGAAGCTAATAATATTCCTTTTGATTATCAAATAATAAACTGTTTTAATTTTCTTAGGCTTCACGTGTGTATTCGACCAAGTTTATGCGAGTTTTGTTGAGAGCAAAAACACCGTATTTCAGCAATTGGGGAATGGAACTTTTAACTAACCAGGTATGTTCAAGAAGATGAAGTATTTTTCTCTAAAATCTGCTCGGCCTTAATACATTTTTTATTAATAAGCAACTGGTCGATAAGCAACTAAGGGCTGAGATTTGCTCAAATTTTTTATTGAAATAGCAAACTTACAATTACATTGAACAGCATGAAAGGAGCCAAAAGTGGAGTTTTTAGGGGATACCCAGTCATTCTGTGAGGGCCGAAAGACCAGATACGTTAAGCAACTTCGAGGGATGGACCGGATGTCAAGTTGCTTATTAAAAAAAGTGTAAACGTATTATGATTAAGAATAAAACTCACATTTGCATTTCCTAGCAAGTCTGTCTTAACAACTAAAGTTTGCTTCCTTGCCTGCTGTTGGTATAAACTGAAAATAAAGGGAAAATCATATAGAATCAATGAATATAACGAATACAGAACGAAATGTTTGAAAGAATTAATTTTTTCCTAGCTGTATGATCAAGAGAACGAAGTAGTTGCAGAGGCAATAGACGTATTACAGGAAGCCTGTGAGGATGAGGTGAGTTTCCTTTACAACATTTTGCTTTACCAGTAAACCCAATTTTATACCAGAGGGCCTATCTGTTGTCCTTCCAGAGATACGTTAAGTAGTCTTCAGAAAAGCTCACAAAACGATACTTATACCTGTAAGGTTAGTTTGCTATTAGTAAGTGAAGGTGAAGGTGAAATGGTGTTTTAGCGCCAGTCGCTAGGATCTCAGTAGTAGGTTAACTAATCGAGACCTCGACCCTGGCCGTGACGCTACCGTGGCTGGGCTCGAACCCTGACCACACTGAGCTTCTGACACCACGAGTCAGCTAGATTACACCATGACGCCACAGCACCTTCAATATACCATTAATAATACCATTAGTATGGAGATTTAATGGCTATCGTAAACTCAAGTGATCCGTCATGTTTAGTGAGTCTTTTCCTGGAGTTGTAGGGATAGTTGTAGACTATATTTTATGGCCAACTCATGTTAAATAATCGTTCTTTTCAGGCAAACCTGCAGAGGTTAATAGAAATTAGACCTGCTTTGCTGCATTTAGGAGAAAAGGGAGTCATTCTTCTCATAAGGTGATTTCAAATATTATAGCCACTGTTTTGTTTTTATGCTTATTTTACGCTCTTACACTACTGCATTTATTAGACCTTTGAAATTCTGTTTCTCAGGGTATGATAAGAGCCTTTTAACATAAGTCTTAAGGCCTGGCTAAATTAGGAGACATGTCGCGCGTGACATTGATGTCCCCTCGGTGTTTCCCAGTTTAGCCATCTCGGAAACTTTGTAGCGCGCGACAAAATTTGTAGCAAGAGAAACGCAAATGCTTCTGGGAGACAACAGAAACATTTCTTGTCTCCGCGACATGCAATGACTCGGAGGACATGTTGCTCGCTTGTCACTCGCATGTTTAGCCACCCTGGGAGACACGGCGAATACAGTGTCGCGCGCCACAAGTCTTATAGTTTAGCCATAGCTTTAGTTGTACTTATCACCTACATTGCCCATCTAATATTGTATAATCCTAAATAACCGGTTAATATTTTTGCTGCTTTCGTAGATATTTATCCGTGTCTCGTGGTTTCACTTATCTCTCTGAAGTTGACTACGTCGAGCCACTTCTCAGTGCTTGGAAAAATGTGAGCAACTTCTATTTCAATCTCTCTGTGATTCTTTAGAACTTAACCTTTTTAAGTACCCCTGTTCTTTTTCCTTTAATAAATTGAACATAGCCTTTCATTGTGTCTGAATTAGTCATTTTATCACAACGTTTTACGTTGAGCAGGCTTTATATCTCGATATAAATCTGAGCAAGGGTTATTTCACTCTGCATAACGGCGTGGTTTTCGTTAAAAATTGATTTTTAGAGAATGGTGTAACGCAGTTTAGGCTCCCTTAGTCAAGAACGGAGGGCCCCCAGCCAAAAGGGACCCCTACTTCGTATAATGTGTTTTTGGTCATACTATGCGACAAGGCTTCCTAAGGCCATCCCATAAAATATCATGGGACACTTAAAGTGCATTTTTCAATGTTTTAAAGGGCATGTTTTCAAGAATTTTCCCACTTCTTCAAGCCCTCTTCCCCTTACAGCTCACTTTGCTTCACTGTTCCTGCATAAAGACCTCCATCGAACTTAGTTCCTACGGGCCCTGAGCGCTCTATTACGCAACTGTCATAGAGGTGTCTGTTATATGTAGGTTTCGCTGTAAAAAATGGTCTTAATTATCCATTGCTATAGCACTATCCCTTTCAGCGATAGACCTATGTGCAGTCAGATTGCATTGATAAATCAGGGATTAATTTTCATTCTCATTAACTCTTTAGACACTGAACTGTGAATATGTACGCTGGATTGAAAACGAACTTGCCGAGGCTCTGACCTTGTTCAAACGCCAATCAGATGAAGACAATTATATTAGACGATCAAGCAGTGAAAGGTACCATACTCATATTGTATTTTGATTTTTTCGTTTCACTTCAGAATACTTCTTGAAAGGGAATACATTATAATACTGTTCTATCCCACCCTGTTCTACTCTTCCTTACAGTATTACCCCACCACCAAGAAACTGACTTATAAGAAACTGCAGCCTGTTTGCAGGCTTAATATGTGTTCATTTGATATATATTTATATATATTTATAAGAAACCAAGCAGCCTGGTTTTGCAATAATCTCAGTGGTGGGGTAAGGCTGTATTATGTCGCATACTAAAAGCCTGGTGAAATAAGCCAAAATTGCTTTGCTGACATTAAAAACGTAGAAATAGTTCGTGAAAGGTGACAGTTTTGCCCAACAGTGCGTGAGCGAATGGAGTTACTTATTGAAACTAACACACATTCTTTGTCATGTAGAATTGCAAAGAAAGACGTTTTTGTCATTCCTCATTTATATGGTGAGCTGGCTCAGCATCGTACTGGAATAAAACTTATTCAAGAAAAGGTACTTTGTGATATCAATTCATAAAAAAATTCACTGTATATATCACCGTTCGATTCGTCTACTCCCATCACAGGAGGCCCACCCGCACAAATATCATCAGTGATATAACCATACTTGTGTTGTTTTCTGCCTAAAACGTCCATAACATTTATTATATACGTATAAAGCTATCACAATGTGGCGTCTTCCAAACAACAGCAACAACCAAATATCTATATCGAAAGTAGGACGTTTTAGGCAGAAAACAACACAAGTAAGGTTATATCACTCATGATATTTATGCGATTGGGCCTCCTGTGCTCCCATGCTCATAAAACTTTGTCCTCACAAGGGACAAAAGCAAAACACAAATATAAGACTTGGTGCATCTGCTTTTTGTAAAAGTTGTTTGTGCTTGTACTTATTGGTTTTGCATTTGCTTGTTCTCACTATTGAAATCTGCAACACTGGAATAAGCACAGGCCTAAAAAGAATGAAAGAGTCTTGATATTCTTGTGTGGCTTTTGTTTGTGTGGAGACTTTCCTCACTGTCGCATAAGATCCTTTGTGTTTTCGTCTGTGCCTCTTTCTTTAATAAGGGCTACGCTTTGACCTGTCTAAAACAATAAAAGGTTTTCACATTGTCTATACGCACTGTTTATATATTGCATTTGTACTATGTACTGTTTATATATTGTATATCTGTATACCTTATCTTGCAGGGTTTTCTTAAGGACTCCATCAACACACTGCTAGATAACAAACTCGAGACTCCCAACGATACTCTTAATCTAAAAGCTGCATTATGGGCTTTGGTAAGAGAGACTTAATATTTCATCTTATTCAATTTTGTGAAAAGTTCTAGAACGCCAACTAACCAACTAACTAATTAACCGACTAACTAACTAACTAACTAATTAGCTAGCTAGCTAGCTAACTAACTAACTGACTAACTAACTAACTAACTAACAAACTAACTACCTAACAAACCAGCTAACTAACTAACTAACTAACTAACTAACTAACTAACTAACTAACTAACCAGCTAACTAACTAACTAACTGACTAACTAACTAACTAACTACCTTACTAACTAACTAACTAACTAACTAACTAACTAACTAACTAACTAACTAACTAACTAACTAACTTACTTACTTACTATCTAACTAACTAACTAACTAACTAACTAACTAACTTACCAACTAACTCATCTTATAGTTTCATTGATCTTTCAACCTTTCTTTTCTAGGGACACATTGGCTCAACGAACTGGGGCATCGCTCTGTTGAATCCTTCAACAAGAACCCTGAATTCAAATGATTTGAATTATATGGATGAAGATGACAGTGTCATTGAGGATGACTATGTCGATGTTATCAGAGAGATTGTTGTTTTGTCTCAAGAATGTGAAGTGCTAACAATAAGAGGGTATGAACTTTTATTAAATTAAAGTCGCATATTTTGTATAACTCATTCCGAGCTCATTCAGTGGCATAGTGGAGGCAGCCGGGGTTTGTGAATTCTTCTAACTTCGGGTGCTCGTCTGCTAGCATCACTACTCGAAATGAATACCTATGAGGGGTGCTCGCTAATAGCCTTAAGAGATCCTGGTCCATTGTTTTAAACCTAAGTTTTTCTGTTTTGCTACCGTGACGCTATTGCTGTTATTGATAACGGTATTGATAATTAAATAAGCATAATGGTTCAAGGTGCTATTGCGTCGTAGCCTAATTCAGCTGGCTCGTGGTGTCAAAAACTTAGCAAGGCGGGGTCCGAACACAAGCAACGGTAGCGTCACAGCAAGTGTCGAGATCTCGAGTAGTTAACCTACAACTGAGATCCTAGCGACTGGCGCTAAATACACCATTTCACCTTCATCTTTCAACTTCAACGGAATGTTAGCAGTTTCGTTAGAGGCAAGCAGACAAACAAGCTAACAATCGTTCTTTGTTAATACGGTTGAACTTTTAGGCACCTGGATGCTAATGTGGATCTTGGGATGCCCCCATGCAGTTTTATTTTAAGGTTACCATCCTGTTTCTTATACAGGGTGGCCCAAAAAAAGGGACCCCCTAACTAATTAACTAATTAATAATTAATAATTTATTCTTAAGTTGGAATTTTATGAAAATAATACTACATGATATTCAACTCAAGTAAGATATATCGTGTAAGTATCATGATGATATGGGTTAGTACCTCTGAATAAATTGACTTTAAAACTTTACAATCCAAAAACGTACTGTAACAAAATATGCAACTTTATACCCTTACGTAATCCTTACACAACAAAACAGAAAAATCAATAACTCATTCTTTCAGTCAAATGAAATTCAAAATGTCCTCAATCCTGCTCAAAACACTTCACTAATATGACTGACCATATATTAATGGTCGTGACAATTTTACTCTGGGATAATGATTCTCCTTCACGCACAATTGCAGTACAGTACGCAATGATTGAATATAAACAGCTGGTTTTTGGACATCATGCATTTAATGTCCCATTACGCCGAGATGGAAACTCTTATCACCAACATATTTCTACACGATAGTGCACTTGACTTAAATATAATCTGGTATAAATTTGATGATCTGCAAGCATGGGCAGTTGAGTTGCCTTTAGCGACGAGACAAACTTCGAACCTACAACCTTGCGAAAACGAGCCAAACTTGTAGATCCCTCGTCTAGTCCACTTTAAATTGAACTCCTCGGCAACTTCACTTTGTAGAGATGTAAGCCACTGAGTAGAACAGTATTCAATATGCACTAATATTCTTGGACGCTTTGTTTCTCTAACCCGTATACTTTTTGCGTGATTTCTCTTGATCTTTCTGTTTAGAACTTGCTATTACGTGTTAGGACTAATAGCGAAAACTTCACAAGGTGCTGACAAACTCCAAGACCTCGGCTGGGACTGCGTACGACACAGAGGTGTCGAAACATGGCCTGTTATTGAGCAAGAAATCGCCTTTCTTCCCGACGATTACATAACCGACGAAGATAGCGGAGAGGCCGAAGATTCTGAAGATGCTGACGAAAACGTTAATAATTCAACGACTGGATCAGGTATGGATCGATTCGGTGGCGTTTATCTCGGAGACGAGGGCACGGAAGGCACAGAGCCTGTTCTTTCGGAAGCCTTCGAGTATACTCGAATTACACTCGGCGAGGATAAAAAACCGAAGGGTAAGAAACGAAGTCCTGATGACGAAAAATCTGAGGCCGACGAGAAACGATCATTATCGGATTTTAAAACTCGTAACTTGAATGTTGATGATTCTGGGAACTTTACTGAACATTCACTAAGTTTAATGAGTGGAGTAGAGCGACTTGTGGATTCTGAGACCAGCAGTGGGATATTTTTTAGCGGTGATGATGCGTCTATTTTAACAAGAAACAGTCTACAAAACGATCTATTTCTCACATTAAATAATTTAGAGAAGCAACAACAAGCATTAAAGCATAGTCAGACCGAACCGAACTTATCTCAAGTCGCGAAAAGTACACCGAAAAAGGCCGTCGAGCCACCTGAACAAAGACTAACAAGGAGTATATTTGGTGTCGGTGGGATTTATTTAGGCGAAGAAGTCGTCGAGGAGCCTAAGGATGAACGAGAAGCGTTGCTATTTGGCAGTAAATTGTTTGCACCGAAAGTTGAGGAGAAAGATACTGTAACAAAGGATAGTAGTTCGAGTAACGCACGGCCTGTGAGAATGGAAAGGATGTTCTCAATGGAGCATCAGTTAGATAACCTTAGGCCCATTAGAGAAGTTGAAAGCAAAGAAAATATCGCTGATACTAGTCAAAACATTGACAGTAAAAATGTTGATATATCAATAGAAGAAGTTGTTATGGAACCAGCTGGAGTTGATATTGAGGTTAATAGAGAGCATCAAAGGAATGGCGATAGTAGTTCACTGCAGCCAGAATCATTTCCTAGCCAATACAGTAGTTTACCAAGCGAGAACAGCTCAAGTCGACAAAGCCCCGTCGATGTGTTTGACCAGAACTTCAATAACGATAAGCGAGCACGGAGCTTGAGTTTTCCCATTAGGAAAAATTCCACGTCGAGTATTCCAGGTTCGAGGAGCGCTAGTTTCTCCGGTGGTAATTTGCAGAACGGGCAACAAATCGGTCAATGTCGGTCTGAAAGTGACCCTGGCATGAGTGGTGATTCGAGAGCTGAAAGCTATGGTAGTCAGGATAGCGACAAAGAGGTGAAAATTCTCGGAAGCAAGCAAATTATATTTAGAAATTATGAAAAGTCAGGGAGAAGTGCGAATAAAAGTTTGTTTCCTGATTCGTCGTCAAAACTGGGTTTACGAGAACGAAGTGACAGCGATGAAAGGCAGGCGAAAAATTTCATCCCGGATGTTAGTAATGCATCAAGAAGGCTCCGGAGGCCACGTGGTAATACGATTAACCTGAGTGTGAGTCCAGCCTCGTTTGGATATAGTGAATCCCCTGCGCTAGCTTCAGCCCGGGATGCGTTTGGATATGCTGCGTGGACTACTTTGAGAAAACAAAGGACTTTTAGGAAGGAAATCGATTTGAAAGTGCAGCAGTCAAGTGCAGTCAGCCCGTATCGTCAGATAATCGATAAACGATACAACAAACGAGGGTGAGTAATCTTATATTTCTGTCACTCCGTCAAAATGACGTCAGGTTTCTTACTGCCGACTATACGTAGTGATACCTTTCAGAGGCAAACGACCTAAGAAGGACAGTCAGCGATGTGAAGTTACCTAATGTGGGACTTGCTCGCTAAAAGCTGGACCCAGGGGGTTACTCACATATATTTAGGATAGGGGTGCTCGGGTTACTTTTTGGATCTAAAATTTGGGCAAAAGTTATTTTTTGGGTCAGTCAGTTTTACAGTTTTTTTCTCATTATTTTTGGGTCTCAAATATGAGAACAGTTTAAGAAAAATCTTGTTACGACACCTTCGTACTGTAGTACTACATCTGTCTTAGCTTCCACCACCTGAGAACCTTGTTTTAAGTCTAACCTTCTTTCGTTTATAGGAGAAGCCTCGCGTTTGGATCTAATGAGCTTGGCCGCGTTGGTCGTCAGGTCAGCGTTCCTGCCTCGTTGTACATGATATCGCGTCGGCATTTCAGCACAGCAACGTCAATCAGTAGCACTGGAAGCGACACTTTCACGCCGTCTGCGACAGAAGGAACATTGAACTCTGAGGACTATGTAGGAAGATGTTTGCCCGTCAATTTATATGATATTTTGAGGGTGAGTTGATGTTTGAATTGACTTGAGGCGAAACCACCTTCAGTGATCCCTTCAGTGATCCTTCAGTGATCCGTGAGTGAAAGCCTCTCCAGTGACCCCTCTAATCCCTAAGTGTGTAGTTCCTTGGTGGGGGGCAATTTAGTACAGAGAATGCTATCGATTTTAGATATTAACAACATGTATAGATTATTTTATATAGGCTATTAAGTCTTAAAAATAAGTAAAGTAGAACGTCCATGTAACGGACACCTGTGGGACAAATGTTACGATTGTATAAAGGTGTCTGTTAATGGAATACTTATTGATACTTATTGACTAACGTTGCCAAAATCTGGGCATTTTCTTCCACTGGCTTGTTTGTGTAGCTTCCTCAGTCGCTCTATAGGAGGTACCGTAAGGTATTCCTCCCTAATGGGCATCCCTATTTAGACAGGAGATCAAAACCCCGTCAGACAGAAAAGGGTACAGGGCTCTTTACGTCCTGGACATGGCATTATCTTTTGCTGTCTTTGTTGTTCAAGTTTAAAGTGACATTATTCAATCATTCCGGGTTTTACATTATGATGTTCTCCTCTCTCATGGGTATCCCATTTAGACGGGACATTAAAAACCCCGACAGACAGAAAAAGTGCATTTTACGCCTAATCTTTTGCTGTCTTTGTATAAAGTGACATGATTTCTTCATTGCAATCATCCCCGACTGTACATATTGACGTTCTTTCTCTGCAGTTGAATTCGTACGATTACAAAGGCTCCTGGGCGGATAACTTCAAGCCTCTTAATGGCCAAGCTCTGTCTGAAAGCGAGGATGACTTCCCTCATTTTGAAAATCAATGTTTGAAGTGCATGAATCTCACAAAGTCAACTTCAAGGAACTCAGTTAAATCAAGCCAGCGAAAATCAGTTGAAAAGAAGGAGGATAAGAAAAACTCGAAATCTCCACTTGGGAGAACAGAGAGTGGTTTTCCTAAGAAGAAATTATCAGCGTCTTCAATGCCACAGATCGATCCTGACTCAGAAGAGAGATTTCTTGTTTATAAGGAGATATTACGGCTGATTGTTAATCTGAGTAGTTCTGTAGCATCGAAAGCATCTCAACAAGGACTTATTGGGTAAGTTAATTTCGATTTTCAGTGATAGCGTTTTGGCATTTTTCTATTTCGTATATGGTTGGAAATACCGTAAAAGATCTATTAAGCCCCGGCTAAGTCCCCTCTTTTGACTGAAAATTTGAAATAAACCTTTAAAATTGCGAAAAATAGCGGAATCATTTTCGGGCATACTGGAGATATTACGACTGATTGTTAATCTGAGTATGCTATCTGAGTATGTTATCTGATTACGACTGATTGTTAATCTTAGTATGCCCGAAAATGATTCCGCTATTTTTCGCAATTTTGAAGTTTTGTACAACTCAAAGAATAAACCTTTCTTTATCTGTTACGCCTTCTCTCTTTATTTTGGCCATTCGATAGTTTAGAAGGAAAACTAACGAAATGAATATGACATATGAAGTGATTAGTAATAGGCTTGATATCCCAAAATTGTGTCTTATAACTACTATTAACTACTATGTAACTACGAATTGGGTCTAAGTTTAAAGCTTTCTTATATAGTTCACGTTTTAATTACCTTAACTTGATTAATTATAAGCAGAACATGTTCCAGTATTTATTAAGCTCACCCCTCTCAGACCCCCTCTCTTATAGGTTCCCCTATCTTGTAAGCCCCCCTCAAAGACTTCTAAATTGAAATAAGCCCCCGGGGGATTAATAAGTTCGATGGTCGGTAGTCCCTTTGAATTGAATGCAAGTAGCAGAAAATTATCCTATCAATAGTCTCAGGGGAGTCCATAAACAGTAATACTCGTAAAAGTCGCATAAGTTGGCCGAATGTAAACTTCGATAATACCATTTATCATTTCTTTTTCAGGCTTAAAGAACAGTATGCTTGGGCATTCGAGGATCTGTGTGTTTATTCACAAATGATGGACCAGCTTGGGACGTATACTTTTAGATTGTCTATCCGAAGATTCATTCAAGCCATGTTTGACAACGTCAGCTATCAAACGGTAAGGCAACTTATATGCTTTATGTTAGTAACTATACTCTTAAAATATTTTGAAAATCACTTTTGTGATGCATGTGTTTGGTGTTTCTTCGCCTTGGTTTCTGCATGTCTGAACACAAACACAAGGAATTGCCCTTTCCGGCAATGGTTCACTCGGAGATTCACCGTACTCCATTAATGCTCTATTTAACATACTCTGTGGTGGTGCGATTGCCCCACCAGGCCCCGCTGGCTACCCTAGGGGCCCTATAGTCATTATGGGCCCCTGTTTTGTTCTTCCATAGTGAAGGTACCTGGAAATGTGCCGCATTAAAGGGTATTCTTTTTCGGACTTCTAGTCTAGCCAAGAGTATATTTTTTTCCGATTTTGGTCTAGCCAAGGGAATCATATTTGGCAAGGGAACATTTTTAAAAGAAGCTAATAAAAGGAAAGGGTCGACCTTTGAATTTTC
This sequence comes from Chrysaora quinquecirrha, assembly GCA_014526335.1. Lineage (NCBI taxonomy): Eukaryota > Metazoa > Cnidaria > Scyphozoa > Semaeostomeae > Pelagiidae > Chrysaora > Chrysaora quinquecirrha. The sequence goes on from JACTAT010000039.1 coordinate 4,469,187, forward strand.
CGACTTAATACCAACAATTTCAAGCGTATTTTTCTAGACAAGGGTATCATTTTGATAGAATTGATCTAGCCAAGGGTACCATTTTCTCGTAAAAATTAGTCTAGCCAACAATGCCATTTTGAATATGCTGGCGGCAGACCCCTACCCAAAATTTAGACAAGAACCCCCCGTGCTTTATTTATCATTCAACAAACAAACATTGGGAGATTGTCACAGAAGGAGAGGAGTTTGCGTTGAGTGAAAATTCACGTGTGGCGTTCCAAGCAATTTGGCGGTCGTATACTGTATGAATATTATCTTCTTTTTTCGTAGATTTTCCACCAAGCAGACGTCGTACTGGGTCGAGCAATAGAAAAATAAGACGCAATACCAGAAGTAACAACAGCTGAATGTAAGTGCAGTTTTTTCTGTCTCAGTTAGTACGCAGTCTCAGCTGTTTCCAAACATTCTATGCACTAGTGGAGAATGTAATGGACGATAATGTCTTTCTCGTAACTAAAACAGTCAATTGCAAAAACTGATCTACGAATTAAATTTCTTATTTTTATAAATAAATCGAGCCTGATCTTGTCTCAGAAATACAGGGGGTGGGGAAGAAATGTGCAAATGTGTGGGCCAAGGCAAAGCAGGTTGGGGTACTGGGTGCTTTACGACCTGTAAGCATGGTCAAGATCAAATTAAAACGATTTTGAGTGATTTTTCAAACTCGCGAATTTTGCTGTTTTGAATTGACATTAAACATCACAGTCAACTCGAGGTTTCGAATTGGCCGGGCATTTGGGGGTCAATTTCCTTTAACGTATCACCGCATATGTAAAAAGACGCAGACTTGCTCCTGAATTAGTCTTTGCTGCACGTTGGAGCATTGATGTAAATTTAAAAGTGCAAACAACGAGTCGAATACGCTTTGAAAATCTCATGTGAGAACATGAACAGGTTTTCTTTAACTAATCTAAAACTATAGTAACATTGCGACGATTTCAGTTTTCCATGTTTTACCATGATTGTCAACGTGTAATACCAATTAAATAGAGTAGAAATATGATGTAATGTAATAATTCATTAAAAGCTATTTGAATAAAATTTGTTTCGTTTAAGAAACTACACGTTTTTTTTATAAGAAACCTAGCTCAGGGCCTAGTTCTAAAAGTTTCTTAATTTTTGCCCAAAGTTAGTTCTAAAAGTTTCTTAACAGTTTCTTGATTAATCATAAATCATAAATTATAAATTGCAGTAAAAACGACAAATGCGAGAAATCGCACGAAATTAGCCACGCTGGTGCGAGAAATCGCATGGAAATGCTTGGGAACTAATTACTACCTCCACAAATGTGAGTCAGTATGTTGGAAAACGGACGCAAAAATTTCTACAGTTTCTTAACTTCTTCCTCCTAGTTCTAAAAGTTTCTTAACTTTTTGGGTGTCTAGTTCTAGGTTTCTTATAAACAGGTTTCTTATAAAAAAAAAACGTGTACTGTTTTTCGAAATTTGTAGACTTGTGTGCGAAAATACTGAAGCTTGCATCCTTGCAGTGATTACTTATTGTTTGCACGTACTGTAGACTGCTGATAACATCTCGTGATCGAAACGGCCATTTTCAGCAGTCGAAACAGCCCCGCCCTTTTCTCATTACCGAAACCTTTGCGAGTAATGGTCATGTGAGAGCCATGGCACATATGAAAGTTTCATTCACCTATTCCGCGTAGGGGAAGCCCCAACGGCCTTGAAAGTCCCGCGCTGGTTTGAATCGTCATTTCTTCAAGTACAGTAAAATATTTTCATGGAAACTGCATAGAATATCATTATCTGTTTAGAGTAAGGTTCTGACTTAAACCGGGCTAGTTGTTTGATATATGAAATGGAAGTCGTTACAGATATCATTAAGTTTACAAAGGACCTGGTGGAGGGCACAGGTGGTGGGGATTCCCTAGTTCTCAGAATGTTCTGGAATTTCATTGACAACACCTGAGCCCGAGCCCAGGTGATACTGATAGGGAAACTTTTAATGGCCGTAAGTCACATGTTTGCCTCGAATGAAGGATTTTTCTGTAGATAATTTTCTAAATATACAGATTAAGTAAGGGGAAATCGAGATTTCGCTAATAGGGAAAGTCCCAGGGAAGCAATAAAAGCTGAATGAACGTTTGTGAAGCAAGTCATTGAGAAAAACAGTTTGTTAGATAGTCACAGAAGACAACCTGGAAACACACCACCTCGCTAAAGCAGCTTTATCAACAATGAAGTACATGAAGTCACTCGAAGATAACGCCTTCCAAGTTGCAAAAGCAGCGTTTAATTTGCGACGTCTATACAAACACTACAAGTATGGAGGCCACGAGAAAATTACTCGAATCACGTTCGACCAGCTGAGAAACAACATTGCCGAACTCGAACAGCAGCTGGCTGTGGCACCATCGTATGAAAAGAAAATTTACGTCATCATCAAGAGTTTTGAAGTTCCCGTGATGACATTCCGCGATTTTATGATCGCGGTCGCCAAGGAAAGTTCGACAGACAAGCAAGAAATAAGATTGGCCCTCGACTCACTGATTGAGCTGCTGAACGCCACCTTGCAGTTGATAAGAGCCATGAAGTTCTACGAGTTCCATGACTCTAACAGTCCCAAGCCTATATTCTCCCATGATGTGGAACAAGAATTGAACATCAGGGTCAAAAAGTGTCACCCAGAGTTATCTATGCAAGAAATACTGGATTTGAGAAATTATGTGCTCTTCAATGAAATAATCATTGTTGGACAATCTTTCAAGTTTTTCCTTTGCAATACCAAATGAACAATAAAATTGAACTTTGGTACATATCTAATCAGGTTCACAAATTATGTTTAATGTTACTTCATTATTAATTATAGCTATGTTTAATTTTAATTATATTATAGTTAATATTACATTTTTAGACTTCATTCAGTTTATAAAATATTTACAAAACGACATTTTGCTGTAAATAATTTTTAGCTGTACACATATACACTTTGTTGTGCATAGTTTTATTCTATATACATATATTATACATACATCAGAAATTGTTTATTTTTAATGGATTTTATTTATTGTATAATATATATATTTCTGTACTGTTAATATATACACAAAAGTGTAAATTGTTAAGCTGGAATGGATAATTCTCTGTATTGTTTTATTTATGTTTCATCTTGAAAGTTATATACAGAATAAAGTTATTTCATTCTAATTTTTTTCATCTCTTTTCTTGCAATTCAAATTTTTCTCGGAAACAACGAGAACGGAATGCAGTTTGGCAAAGGGAAGTCCCATTTTACATTAAGTCGTAGAGTTTCAAACGCTAATGATAAACTACTGTTTTTCGAGTTTTATCTTTTACTAATCAAAAATACTTTTTGTATTATAAAACTTTATAGCTCTACTGTATTATATTAGGAAAAAGAGACTTTATAACACTGTTAAGAAATTTCTATTTCCTTATAAAGAATTAAGTGCAGTGTTTCTAAATTGCTGCCTCATTTATAATTCTGTTTTCCCGCCTGTTTCTTTAGTTTGTAAAATAAGTTCTTCAATATCATTATACATAGCCATTGGTGAAACATTTGAATGGGCAAATTTTGCAAATTTACCCTCGCTATCAATAAGGTATTTACAAAAATTCCAATTTGGTTCTTCCCCACTTGACATTTTTAACCATTTATACAGAGGGTGTGCATTTTCTCCAATTGTTTTTATCTTGGAAAACATTTGAAAATTTGCGTTATAATTTTGCTTAGCAAATCTTTCAATAGCGCTATTTCGTTTTGGCTCCTGTGAACCAAATTGGTTGCATGGGAAAGCCAGAATTTTGAATGGTTCTGCCTTGAGCATGTGTTGCAACTGGACAAGCTCTTTGTAGTGATTGTCAGTGTAGCCACATTCACTTGCAACGTTAACGATGAGAAGAACCTGGAAGGAAAGAATGACAAAAGTCAGGAACCTATCAAAGAATTTTATTTTATTAGCGAAAAGTGAATGACTTCCATTCCACGGAAGGGCAGTTCCCTCCTTGTACAGCCTTTGCTGGTATTTCTGTAGTTTTCATTGTAATCACTTGGAAATCATTTGTTCTAACGGTGCGCCTTTGCGAAGAGCAATATGTATGCCTTTTGGATTGATTTATGGAGCCTACCCCAACAGGTCCATGATGATTGTGTGTGTTTATTGTATGCAAATTACGATACGACGGGGGTGTTGTTTTCTCATTTCTTAACCCCGCAAGGGATGGGAAAAAACTTTCTTTCAAGAAAACAGTAAGTTGTGCGATTCTTCTACGATTTTTTAAAAAAGGTTTTTGGGTATTTTCGTCGGACGCTCGTTGCTTTGATCGTTGCTTTCCTTGGTGACCGTGACATATTTCCCTAACGATAGCGTGACCCCCGGGCATCTCAGATGTACGACGTGGCGTTCGTTCTTCTTTTGGTCTTGGCCTATCTCACCTTTCCGGCATAAACTCCAAAGTCGATAGGATTGCCACTGATATCTTTGGCTTTAAACGCGTAAATACTTTCAGCATATTGGTTGTCATCAAACGAGTTGACGATCTTGATTAGAAGACAAATCAAACTGATTTTTAGAAACATTGTTCTGAGTGAAGGAATGCAGACACCATGGACTCCTTCCAGACTCTTTTTTTGGGCAATTGGAAAAGTGGAAGGTATTCGCGCAATCGTAAACATTATCTCTGCTAACTGCGCCTGCGCAGATCATTGCAAATCAGCTGAGAATTTAGACCAATCAGAGTTCAAGATGAGATTGCTTTAGCCAATCAGAATCGAGTTTACCAATCGAGTGGTAATTTTAAATTGCATGGAGAAAACCGTTAAAATTTTTTGTTTGGATGGGCCTAGTCGAGTCGAACGTCAGTCAATCGATTTCGAATAGACTTTTGAGCGATGTTTCAAAGTGAAATCGATCAGAGCTTTGGCTCAATTTTTACGGAAGCTATTGAAAATGGTCAAACTCCAAGATGGCAGAGAAAATCTAGTAGTATTTGTAAACAGAGTAAAAACGTAGATAACATCTCTTGCAGAATGGAGCAGGACCGCACATCCACTCCTTCGCTAAAAGCAGCAAAAACACCTTCTAAAACACCTACAAAATACCCAAGAACGCCGAAAAAGACTCCGAGTAAATTTTCAACCGCTGGAGATAGATTTATTCCGAACAGATCTGCAATGGACTTCGAAAACAGTCATTATAAATTGGTACATGAGCGGCCTAATTCTGAATTTGACAGTCCCTCAAAGCAGGAAGATGAAAGGAGGCTAAAGAGAACTTCAATCCGAATTTATCAAAGTCAAAGATTATGTCATTCAAGGTTAAAGCTCCTCTTGGTGACGGTATGCCATTTCAACACAACATTTTGTTTATACAGAAATCATTCTAGATGTTGAATAAGAGGTTTGAGTTTGAGGCTAAACAACTTCTGATGGGTCTGTCATTAGTAAATATGCATGCTTGGCATGCTGAATTACAAGCCTATAATCATGTTTGAAAATAAAATATGTACAGTAGGCCTAATCTATTTTATAGTTTGTTTACTGTTAAAAACAAGCATTCAACTTAATGGTCACTATATACTTTTTCTTTCTTGTATTAAGGTCATCTAAGTAATTCAAAAGTACTATATAGTCAAAACATGACACCAGCTAGTGGAAAGAAATACAAAAGTCGATATATTCCACAAGTGCCAGAAAGAATACTCGATGCCCCAGACTACATGAATGACTACTGTAAGTATATCTTTCCAAAGTTGATCAACTTAAATCACTGTGGAAGATGTGGCATATACATTTTTTCCTAGTACCATCATTTAATACTGGTGAATTTTACTTTTTGTGCTGCCCCACAAGAGGCAGCTACACCTCAGGATGTAATGCCTAGCTTTCATACAAGTAGCCTTAATAGCCAGCCAGTAAGAGACACAACCCTATTGCATCCGTAATGCAACAGGCAACACTTTAAATGGTCATTGTGTCCCATATGACATACCTAAAACCCATTTGGGTGGTTATCTTAAAGATGATTTACTCTAATTTTGTCAAAAGAATGAAACTTGACTCATTATGTTCAGTATATACTTACATTTCATGTTGATTGTGGGATTTCTATTCCATATTCTGGGTTTTTACTCCAGATCCCTGGTTTTAAAGATAGCTGTTTTCCTTCTAGATATATACAAGCCCCCAGGCTACCTTTAATTATAAGCCAAACAAAAGAGTGCTTGAATTAATGTCAGCCCAAGGCTTATGTTCAGCATTTTGCAGTGAAGCATACCAAGCTGGCAATATACAGTCTTTTAATGAGCTTATAATAAAAAACATGAATAATATCATATTTTTATCACAGATTTAAATTTGATTGATTGGGGATGTGGTAGTCATGTTGCTGTAGCCTTAGCACATAGTGTATACATATGGGATTCACAGACAGGCAGCATTACTCATCTGTGTGAAATGAATTCACCAAACAGTTATATAACATCACTAAAATGGGACAAAGCTAATGGTTACTTGGCTGTTGGAACAAGTGACAGTAATGTACAGGTTAGATCTTTTTTCTCATCTTGCTAATCTTATGGTCTGCCTCACTGTTATTTTGACATCTGTAGCTAGTACTCAAGTACTGTATTACCAACCAGATGCGACACTGTAACTCAAATGGCCCTGTCACTAAGACATGGGCCATGCCAAACCAATAAGTCGCGCCTTTACTCAAAGTTGTGTGTAATTTCAATTTGCTTTCTGTAGCTTTGGGATGTTGAAAAGACAAAGAAGCTGCGTCAAATGTCAGGACATGCGTCTAGAGTCGGCTCGATGTCTTGGAACTCTCATGTGTTATCAAGGTATCGTAAAGTAATTAAAACATTACAGTTCTTCAACTTAAGCTTCTTTCTTGTTGGGGGTTCACCGCGACTTATTTTATAAGACCAGAAGACCACACTTTATCAGAAAATCGAGGCTCGTTTTGCCAAAGAATATGAACAACGTAAAAACATGTCCAGCCTCAGATGAAAGTTAGAGAGAAAAAATATTTTTAGGAGTTTCATCTCATGTTAACAAAACAGAACTATTCGATTTCTTAATGAAAATATATTCATTAGAAGACATGCAAAGCTGCTATTTATTGTTCCTACATACAATTTTTTTGTGTGTAGTTTAATGTAGAAAACTCAACGTTGAAATAGATCACCATTAAGTACACTCGAGCCTCGAATTAAGAGTGTCCACTCTTTTCAAAGTTTCTTAGGTTTTGGACAATTTGGTACTGAAAATTTCTTAGCAGTTTCTTGGGGATCAAAATTTTTTAGTGCCAAAACTGGTAATTGAAACTTAAATTTGACTAATAGAAGATTCAATACAATTCACGTTTATATCAGCTGTTTTTTTTTTGTAAAAATAGACACTTATGGTGTAACAGAAGTTCGTTTTTCGATGCTATATTTCTAATTCTAAAGACTGTTGAGACCTGCGAGTTTCTTATCATTTTGGGGCTAGTACCGAAAGTTTCTTAACCAATATTGATCTCAGTACTGAGTTTCTTATAAACGAGTATCTTATAAAAAAAGAGTGCATTGCAGTAGTATGCTACTTCTATGTAACATCTTTGGACATACCTAAAAGCTTTTTTCGTCTGACACTCCTCAGAGTATAAACGTCAGAAACAGACCGAAACACTTGAAAAAGGCGGACCCAGATGCGGATCGAAATATACCAATTAGAAAAGTGAAGCTGAACAGGCATTGTGTTTAATGCGTAAATGTTAATATATGATTACAAACATATATAACATATACATAATATCTTCTTTTTGTAGTGGAAGTCGTAGTGGTGCTATACATAATCATGACGTGCGAATCGCAGATCATCAAATCGGTGCATTGTCTGCTCATTCGCAAGAAGTATGTGGTCTTGAATGGTCGCCCGACGGTAGACATCTAGCAAGTGGTGGGAATGATAATTTACTTAACATCTGGGATTCAACATATCATGATTCAAGTACCCCAATGCATTCACTAACACAACACATGGCTGGAGTTAAGGTTTGTATTCACAAACGTTTTCTAGCATAAGAGGAAATGTCTATTTTCATAATTTCCCAAACTAGTTTCTATTTTCCAGACCATTTTCTCGTCGTAGCAATGTTCAAGGGGCAATTCATTCCTTGGAATCTCATGCACCCTCTGCTGGAATCTCTATTGCTTTCATAGCAATCTCGTGAGAATCGTTTTTCTTTCGATAGAAATCTCGTACGCTTTTTCGAGGAGTTAAACGCCCCTCGAAAATTTTGGTTTTGCCAGTGAAAATGGCAGATGAATCTAGACACATTCCTATTGCAATCACAGTCCACAGCACATTGTCGCTAAGCCGGATAAAATCGTTAAAAACTATACAGTTTGCTAGAGAAGAGAGCATGTGGAAGGTTTAAGAGTTCCCAGTGCTTTGGTATTCACCTTATATATCTACGCTTCCTACTCCATGAATGTTTTGAACTCCGTGTGAAAATAAAGATACATATATTTGTGCCTTTCCTCGCTCTAACCTGCAATAAAATGAAAATAGCTTCGCACTCCAATGACATTTTAGACAGCCCTCGTTACTAAGATAGTGTCTTAGTCATTTCTTGAGTGCTACGAAGCCAAGCTAAGGTTCCTAATAACACTATTTCTTTTCGAGTTTAACTAGACAGTTGAAAAGCTTTGCTTGGTAAGGATCAATAATGGTGTATCGGTTTACTGAAAAATATTGTTCTTTTACCTTTGCGCTGCAGTGTTTTTTCTATTGTTTTTCTCGACCTCTTCGCGCAGCAATAAGTTTTCTGCTTATTATACCCAGCATCCAAATTAAAAGTGGTATTTTTTGTTGTCTCTCATTGCTTTGGTGCTGTTTAATCTAACAATGCCTTTTGATCACATTTCAGGCAGTTGCATGGTGCCCTTGGCAAAGTTCTGTTTTAGCTAGTGGAGGTGGCTCTGCAGATCGCTGTATAAAATTCTGGAATGTAAACACCGGAGCATGTTTGAATTCAGTTGATACAAAGTCACAGGTATGAAGCTGCAAACATTTCATTTGAATCCAGGAATCTTTAGATTTCCATTTCGCATCGACAGGCATCCAGGCTCATCTTTTAATGGTGAAAATGGAAAGGTATTTTAGCGCCGAAATCTTAGAAGTCGATGAACTAACAAGATCTCGATCTTGGCTATGACGTTGAACTCTGACCTAACTGAACTCTGACCTAACTAAACTCTGACCTAACTAACTGAACTCCTGACACGACGCCACAGTTTCGTCTAATTTTTTATTGCAAAAAGAGAGGCAGAGGAATCCAAGGCAGCAGAGAAAAAGTTACAAAAGGTTAGGCTGGACTCATTGTGGCATGCTGTATTAACCTAACTATTCAGCAACTAACTAGCTAACCAGCAACCAACTTGCTAACTATTAGCTAACTATGAAATGAACGTACTAAGTAATATCTGGTCAACTCATTAATTAACTAACTTGCCATCTTAACAACCAACTACAGTAAATAACAATCGAATTAACTAGCTATGCATCAAACTAACTTGCTAACTAGCTATCTAGCTAGCAAACCAACAAAGCAACAAATAAATTAGCGTAAAAACTATGGAACCAACTAAATTGGGAATCCCGGGGCATTAATCTCACGGAAGAAAGAAACTCAGAATTCATACGCGGTAGCAAGTCAGATCAAACCATTTTCTTAGCAAGTATCTCATGACTTTGTTCCTCGAGGTTTATTGGTCTAAAAAGCTACATTATCTGTGCTTTTATTCGAAATGCAGAGAAATCACGTCTCCCAAACATTAATAATGGAAAGGTTTTACAGTTATACAAATTGTATAATTCTCGCCTCTGCGTTTAAACGCTAGTTTCCTGCAGGTATATGATTTTCTGTTCCCGATTCAGGTCTGTGGTATTCTATGGTCCAAGAAATACAAAGAGCTTATAAGCGGACATGGATATTCACAGAATCAACTGACAATATGGAAATACCCCTCGATGGCTAAGGTAATAGATTTAAATGGACATTCAGATAGAATATTACAAATAACTATGAGTCCGGATGAAACTTTTGTAATGTCTGCTGCTGCGGATGAAACGCTTCGTCTCTGGAAAGTATTCCCAACTGAAGAGAAAAAGAAAACTACAATGGGGTCATCTCAAAAAGATTCCCTGTCAATTTTTAAATTTCGATAATTTTTGTTGCGTTAAATTTTCTATGTTTTTACTGTCGTGATGTACGTGAAATCGAATCATGTCCCAACTAAGTTACCCTATTCCCTCTAATGGATGACCCCTTCCCAATACGGTTTCCAACCAATGAGATCGTCGGAATATTTTGTAAATACCTTTGACATCGTGAAATGGGCTCCGACTGGTGTTTAAGCCTTCTACGTCCGTCCGACTTCACTCCAGAATTTAATCGCTACCGCTTTTTGGTCATAAAAGTGTAAATCGTGCGCATAAAATACTCCATATCTTTGTTTCTAGCGCTTATAGCCCTAAACGTTATTGAAAGGCAGTCTAGCAAGTTTTCCCCCGTTAGTGGCCACCGCCGCTTAAGACAAACGATAGACAAATCCTGTTAGAGAGAATACGCGTACGCATAATACAATATTCATATTGAAAGCAGCTTTAAGTTCAGGGTTAAATGAGTGAGCTTCTCTGAATACATGTATATGCTTTTATAATGGGACGGATAGAGGGCTGGATTTCAACAATTTAAAAGCAAGTGTAGTATCTTCCTTCAAAATTTTGTTTTGTGACTTCTAATCTTTGTACTGCCAGCGAAAAGAAATTTTAAAGGTTTCTTTTTTGATTTTAACGAATTTTATAAGTCTTAGCTATACTACGTTCTTATTCTTAAAACTCTTTTGTAAAGTCTTTTACTGCTCTTAAACATCCTGTCTGTAGATTTTTATCTAGTGAATTTAGTGACATTTTTAAATTCAGATTTGCTAAAGGTATTCTGGGGCAAATGGTACCCGTAGAAAAAAGTCTAAAACTTATAAAAAAGACCAAATTTTGTAACTTTTACTTGAAAGGTTCAAAATATCAATGATTTGTGCTAAGGTCTTTGCATATTTTGTTTTTTACTTAAATGATTAGGAACATGATGATTGGTAGTATATCAGTGTTATGTGCATATTTTGTGTTTTGTAGATTATTGTGATAAAAGCCAGATATCTGTAAATAGTGCAATGTTCTGTTAATGAAAAAAAGCAGATGTTGATCCTAAGAAGTTTTTGTAAACTGTTTTCTTTTTAAAACAAGAAAAAACAGCAATTTTCATGCAGATAACCCATTGAAAGAAAAGACTCATGAACTACCCAAAGGCAATTTCATTCTTCAACTCAAGCACAACACACATTAAGCCTTCTTTTAATAATCTCTATTGTGTTTAAAACTACTCTCTAGTGTTCGCATTCAGCCATTAAGCAACAATTTGAAAAGGGAACCAACACCATTGTTCTTTCCAAATTCTGTACAGCATAAAATATCTTGATTTTCCAATAAAATCTGTTGATTTTTCCATATGTATATTACTAGACATGTGACATCTACAATTCAACTTAAACTTGTTTACTTGACATTAGAGTCCCAAATAAAAAGTGTTGCACAACTGGGAATTTATTTAGTACCTCAGCTTTGTACATTTTCACCAAGCCCGAATTCACCTTACCCCAGTTAGGAATTGAGCTTATTCCCCACAGGGTATTTGAATGTTCTGCAAACGGCCCATTTTTTGTTGCATTTATGTGTTTGATGCAGCCTAGAAACATATACTCATTACTGTATTTCTCAGCAATGGTTGCATTGACTAGATTATCAGGGAGAATCATTGGATGGTCTATTAGTTGAGCACTACCCCAAATAAAGGGTAAGAAGTGGAAGTCATCTAACCCCCATACACCCTGACTTCCAGCAGGTTCCATTCTATAGACAATCTGCAACTTTCTTGTTAGTTCAATGTACTCGTGAAAAATTTTGAAGACAATTGCAGCCTGATCCTTGGTTGTTAGGACTCGTAACTTGTACAGGCAACATAGAAATGCACAGAATGCTGCCTCATGGCCTGTCCCATAATCAATTCGAGTTTTATTTCCAAAACCATCACATAAGTATGCCTTCAGTTCATAAACTGCCTCTTTGTAACTATCTTCTAACAATGGCATCAGTAAAGATTCTGCATTGTCATCCACCCGTGCAAGCCAATCCCTAAATGCTTTGTTTCCAAATCTTTGAGGCTGCTGAACCGGGGGGATTTCATCGATCCATCCGTCAAGTGTTTTGATAACATCTAATACTTTGCTTGCAGTGCCTGAAACGTGGAACTCATCTTTCATCGACATTCCCTTTATCGACTCGTTCAAAGTTGAGATGAAACCAACGAAATCTCTATAAGCCTCCGAGCGATGCCATAATTTCAAGTCTGCTGGCTTCAGAACGAACCTTTCAGGTTTGATAAAAGTAGGCATCTGGACTTCATTGTTTGCTAGGCCATTTTCTTTTCCTTCACCCCTGGAGATATTTCGGCCTTTCCATTTTCCGATGACATGTCTTTTAAATTCTTTTGGGGCAATGAAACTACTGTATTTTATGCGAAATTCCGTGAAATATTCTCACAGAAAAGGGAATGGAAGATTCACTTTCTTCGTTGTTTCACCTTCAAGTTTCAGTTGCGTTTGTGTTCGCAGATTCTTCAATCAACAAGAAAAATAGCCTCAGACTGAATAAGAGACTGGAAGCTGTGCGGCTTTTTTAGCGGGAAAAGCCGGTGGGATGGGCTTGATGGACCATTCTTTTGCCCCCAACATTTTCCACATTTTGTTTAAATCTCTCGGTAACTTTTAATGATAAAAAATTTGCAAGAAAATTTTTTAGCTTATAAATTCTAACACGCATATTTCTATTCTTTTTTTCCAAAAGTGAAAGTGTGCGAACATGAAGCAAACGCGAGATGTGGGGCAATGTTTGAACGATCGGCATGGGGATGGGGGCATCAGCTATGTGTCGAGCACCTGAAACATGACCTAACCTAAAATGAAATGGGAAATGGACAGTAAACTGGACAGACAGGAGTGTTTTAAGGCAGTAGGGCGTTAAGGGATCGATCGTGGGACCTTAAACCACCCAAGTGCCAAATTCACGTTAAACTTTCTATAAAACGTCCTCGGAAAGCCCCTACTGTACACTTCCAGGACTGAATCGATCCTCGATATCGACAATAGGTATACCACCACATGTGTATAACTCTCGCCTCTTAAGATTAACGACAATGCATACTTCGCAGGCCAGAAATGGTGCAATGTCCATCGGGCTAAAAGCGTCGTTTTGTGGGTAATTCGATATTTATGTGTACAAAAAAGCTTTACTCCGAGACAAGCATTCATAAAAATGTGAAATATCTGTGTCAGAGGAATTACGCTCTGGCTTCGACTAACTCGCGTCTCTTTTATGAAATAACATTTATCAAATCCTTGTTTATTCTCCCCTCCGCTGTGTCTTCCTCTTTCTCCAACCCTTCTCTCTGCAATTTGCGTGTGGTCTGCACGTTAAATATTGGTCTCAACCGCAGCGAAAGACCACCTTTCCTTACATATTACGACGGGGAAAGACATGAATGTCATATCGTCAATAAAATCAAATCTTGCAGCGAAATTTTGTTCACTCTCTACTGCATACATGCAAGAAGCTTATGAGTCAAAGCATCGTTTATTCTCTTCTGTTTTCCAAAAATTAGAAGATTGTTTACTTTGTCTAAATTCACAAGAACCAAGAAGTAAACATAAAGCGTCGACAAAACGTAACCCCCTGTTTCTCTTGATCAAACATGTAACCTTTCCAAGGTGTCAAGTTTCACTAGTACAGAGGAAAACTTGTCATAGCATAGGACGGACAGAACTAAGCATCGTGAATAAAGAAAGAATAATGGACGGCGAAAGTTCTCATGGAATCAATCAGGTTTGTGCTAATTTATAGTTTAAAAGACTACAGTTTCGTCATTGCCTCAGCGTAGTTTTGTGTGTCGGAATTCATTTCCCACGTTGCTTATTTCGCTCATTAACTGCCTGATTAAAGTGTCCTAACATAAACGATAGTCACGAAATATAGTCTATAAATTTCAGGTTGAAATTTGTATTAATTATTATGAAGTCGATATGCTTTGGAAAGGTTGTATTGAGTAAATTTATGCCTGTAATTTTGAGTTTTAGCGCGATATTCACCAGACTTGCATGTCAGTTCCGTATGCATGTTTATGAGTTCAATATGTAAATAAAGTTCACTGAATTTAAATTTTTGATGCTTGAATTTGTACTCTTCTTTAGATAAGTAAAATAAATATCTTGTTTCGTTATTTGATTTAAATAAGGATTTTTTGGCTGTTGAAATTCGTCTGTTGCATGTCAAGTTTTGTACAGATTTCAAACTTCGAAATCAGTTCACATTTAAACAGGCATTTTGCAAATTAGCAGTTGCGTGGTATTAACATCAGGCAGGAAGTAAGGCGTTGAGTTTCCTGGGCAGGCATGCTGAACCCATACGTAAATTTTCATAAATCATTCTACTGTGTACTGGATTAGACAGATTGAAAGAACAAAAAGTAAATATTTTCCATCAGATTGATCCTTGTACGAAGTCCTATGCACCATTTAACCACCATTCACCAGATGGTTTTGAACAGGGAGCGCCCTGGCTCTTAACTCTTAGTGCAGTGTCATGAAATCGGTGGAAGAGGGGAGCTTTTTACAAATCTTTAATCAGAACATTTTCTCAAAATGAAAGTGTATTTCATTAAGCTCTGTTGTTTCTAAGCCCAGTATTGCCTTCAAAGGTTGCTACTCTTAGAAATCTGTTTACATATTCCCGTTAGGTAAAACTTAGTCACATTCATTTGAAATTGTCTTAAAAGGCAAACAGAGTACAGTAAGTTAAGGATGTAGGTGACTTTGCTGGGAAATAATTTTCTGAAAACAACTAGCTATAGAAGTAAATTATAATTAAGAAGCAGAAGGGTTGTGTAATTCGATAACTTTTTTGTTCGCTGTTATTTGCTTATTCGTGTCCAGATTGGGTGGCCTTCTATTTAATCATTCGCTATAAATGTCAAAAGGCAACTGTGCACTGACAAGGATTAGTAAATATTTTTTGAAATTTCAAATATTCCTAGTGGATTAATTAAAAGTGCTCGGATGTAAGCCAACGTTGGCATATGGAGCGCATCTTGCCAATTTCTTTTGGAATGGAAAAGGGTAATCTTGACGAAGGGCTGCCCATCAATACACAATCCCTTTGTCCGTACATTTCATTGTTGAAGCTGAACTCCACCGATCTGGTGGCAGACTCGATCAGTTCAATGAAATAAAAAATAATCAGTTCAATGAATACATCCTCAGGGAAAGATGGACTGAGCTGAAAGGTTCCTCTCGGTCCGCATTTCGCATTTTGAAGGTGCTGTGGCGTCGTGGTGTGTAATCCAGCTGACTCGTGGTGTCAGAAGCTTAGTGTGGTCAGGGTTCGAGCCCAGTCACGGCCAGGGTCGAGATCTCGATTAGTTAACCTACTACTGAGATCCTAGCGACTGGCGCTAAAACGCCATTTCACCTTCTCCTTCACCATTTCGATCCACATTGCATCTGGGTATAAACATATTTTAAATACCGCCTTAATCATTTGTTTCGGCCTGTTTATATGTACTCTGAGGGTGTCAGACATTTTAACACGAGCATCTTATTTCAAGGAATTTTGGTTTATAAACAGTTTTGTTGTTATCACAAAAAACAATTTTAAAAACAGTTATGTCTGGGTGTCCTCGTTATTTTCATATAAAGCCAATTCATCTACGATCATCAGGAGTAAAGGTCAAGTAATTAAAATGGTGCAGTCCAGAGAAGAGAGAAGTCTGAGAAAGTTTCAGCTCCAGGAAATATCAAGGGTGTTCTAAAACATTAGAAAACACTCAGACAGAATGAACTGACAAATTCTCGAAATTGCGTTAGAGAACGCGTCAGTGGTAGCTGTTTGTGAATTCCGGCTTTTCAGAATGTATCTTGGCTTGGGGCTGAAAACAAAACGAAAAATAACGAAAGTAGGTCAAAGCAGGTATAAAGACCAAGAAAAGATCATTGCTTTTTCTTCAATCCATTTGCGACTGTAACTGAGGAATCCCAATCAGACAATAGAAGAGACTGGGACCTAATGTTTCCTGGAGCAATCCTTGGATATAGTGAGGTTAACCTTGTCATGTTTTGAATCCAGGATTGGCGTCTCAAAATAGTCATAAGAGCTTTAGGTAGTTTATTGCAGAAATTCGACTATTTTCATCATGATTTGTAAAGATTATGAAAAAGGTGAGCCTCTCCTCATTTGTCTGAAATCATACCTTGGTCTTTTGGGTAGGCTGTAGGTAAGTATGAAAGGTCCAATGTGGGCTCAGCTCAGTCTCAGAGTAGGCCTACCTAGGTAGTAGGCCTAAGCCCCAAGCTATAAACCATGGAAGCATAGTAAGACAAATTTCAAAAATGGCTGCTCTTTCCAATCTCCCACCCTAAATTTTACACAAATTACCAAACGCTGCCACTGACTGCCGACTCTGTTGCTCCCTTCATGTTCTATTCCATTTATGTACTTTCTGTTGTTGTATTGTTAATCTCCTGTGCAAGTTCCATACTCTGTCGGCTTGCAAGCCGAAATCTTCAGCATGTACATTGTACATGGAATCCAGCCATGGGGCACAGAGAACATATTTCTGACATTTATACTCTGAGGAGTGTCAGAAGTAAAAAGCTCTTGAGTGTCCTATAATGTTTCTGCTGTTTATTGAACATAATTTCAAAGTTCTTTACAACTGAAAAATCATACAATATGATACCTTGGGATCTCTTTATCTAGGCAGCTCTGGTTAAATTCATTCTTTGCTTTGAAAAACCAATTTTTCAACTTCAAAACGACTTTCTTGTAGAAAAAATCCTAGAAATGTGTGTTTCTACTAGAAGTTTCATGAAAAGCTCTTCTTCTTCTAGGCATGCATGAGATGCAACGTTATTGCTTCCAAGATAAGAGGAAAAATCAATGGCTTTATGTTTCTGTTTGGTTGCTGGATCCAAGAAAAAAGTCTGTGTCTATTTTTGATTGGCATCACCATTTTGCTTGGACTGTGTGTAGGACTAAAAAAGACAAGCATGCAAACAGACATAGAAAATCTATGGGTAGAAGGTATGGTTATTTAATGAAATTTTTACATCATGTAAGGCTGTTTCATGGCTTTAACATTCAATTTTATTGGGAACATTTTGTTGGGTGCACAACTTTTTGTTATCAACTTTAGATCTTAGAAAGTTTATTTCGATCACATTACATGCTTAGTCTGAGTAGGCAGTTGAGAAGAGAGTAGACAAGCAAGCAAGCAATCTTTATTTGTTAATGCCAGTCAGGGGTTATGGCAGCTATACAGCTGATGTGGACCTGCAGCTTTTGCTCCCAGACTGATATTCTAGAATGAATACCCTGGGTACTCATTTACCAACCTCAGAAGGATGGACAGCTGAGTTGACTGTAGGCTTGTGGAAAGTGGTCCCAGATGAGATTTGAACCCATGACCTTATGAATGTGAGCTGAACGACTTAACCACTCGACCACATCACCTTTTGAGAAACTACTCCTACTTTTGAGATTGATAAATATTGATTGATTGTTCGAACCAATCAGAACACAAGAAGTTTTGTTGGAAATCAAATCGAATTGCAAAACACCTGAAAGAAGCCCAATCCTAACCCTAGACGTTAAAAGCTAAAAGCTGGAATCTTACACACCAGCCTTAAGCTGCTAGCTATTTCCCAAACCCCAAAATCAAGGATAGCCCCTAACCGAATAGAAAAGCAATTCAATTTCTGAATTAGAATATAAACTTAGTCCGCTGAAGTGCGGACCTGGGGAAGTGTTGAAGCTTCGTTTAGAAGTAAATTGAAAAGTTTTTAACCCTTCTTTGCAAGAGAATAGGACAATAACTGAGCAAACTAAATTGTTCTGTGAGCCACCTGAAAAGTTGAATTATCACAACTCTATTTCAAAAACTTTTTTAATTTTGGAAAAACCAAGCAAATATTAGACTTTCTTTGGTTAAGCTTGGCAGCCAGAAGGTTTCTTTTAATAAAAAGTCGACTAAAGAAATATCTCTGGCTTAAACTGTGGATTAAGACCAAACCATAGAGAGATTTAGGAAGATCTGATCATTGGATTTGACATATAACATTCACCTCACACATTATTCATGCTTCCTAAGCCCTCTGTGTAAATATTTCCTTATAACAAGCAAATAGATTCTTTCCAGACATAATTGGCCTTTCAGACCACACACCTCTCCACAGGAAACTAGTTTAATTCGTGTGTATAAAAAATTGCTTTGTTTGGAACTTGTAGTTTTACAGTAAATCAATTTTCGACTTTGGTTCAGTTGCTTTTTCAACAATCATTTATTACAGTGAAGAAAGCGGAAGCATATTTGGTTGTTCTAAAATAGAATAACGAATAAACCTTCATTTTCTCTCTTGGACTCTTCAGTTTAATTCTATTGGTCATCCTGCTGTATCTCGCGAGCTGATTGGTGTTTCAGAAACAATGCAATTCCAGCTTTGCCTTTCTGATTGGTGCATTTCGGTCGACATCTTCGAGCATCTTGGTTCTTGGTTTAAATTCCGCCTTAGTCGATTGTTTCGGTCTGTTTCTGAATTTTGTTATCTGAGGAGTGTCAGACGAAAGAAGCTTTATTCTTAAATACTTACAATTTCAATCTTTCAAGTTTCAGTAACAAAATCAAATCTGCCATTGTCGCAAAAGCGCACTCAAGAAATGGCCAGTCCGGTCGTGACCCCCGGATTGCCGATCTGTCGGCTCTTGCTTCCAGGGCAAATACAGAAAACTGTAATTAATATCGTAGACCACACGTATCCTTGCCTTATTCGATGTTTCGTCCGCTGAACAGTGAACTCTTTTGATGCTCGAATCTGCCTTGAGGCAAGTGGAGGAAATCATCTGACTAATTCTCTGTCTCTTTTTTAAATGTAGCTTTTTTAGACAACGCTCTGTAGGCAGCAACTTTTCTGTAAATAAAAGGGCTCTGATATAGATGGGGTAGTTGCTCCCTTGCTCCCGTCCTGCAAGCGTCATGCCCCCTTGTTCCCGTCAAAATTAACCGTTGTGCTCCGAGGAATCTCCTTCGAAAATAAATTCTCCAGAAATCCGTTTGCTCCAAAACACCCGTGCTTTCGCTGAGGTCTTAGGTCTTGCTCCCTTGTTAACCCCTTCAGGACCTCAATAAAGAAAAATGTAAATTAATTCCAAGTGCTTTCCTAAGGTTTCAGAAGAAATAAACCTAATTCTCTACTTCCTTTGCGTGCGCCAAGCGAGGCTAAGTAAGTGGATCGGGGGTGGGTGTGGGTATCATCCCATACCCCAACAAATTTTCCAAATATACCCCTTATCTTTTGCATGTTTTCTTGGCCAAGAATTCGTTAAAAGATTGGATTTTCGGACATTTCGACAACACAAGAACGAATACACGAACGGAATATAAAGTTTCAGATTTTTTTCATGCTGTATTGAAATTAAATTAACGAATATTTGTGTAAATCGTGGCGTCATTGAGGTTGATAGGTTAAGCTTTTGTAATTAAGAACATTATCCTTTTCATCTGGAGGTTACAACATCAACACGAGACTGGCGCCAGTGTAACAAAGCCTCGCATTTGCTCTGGTTAGACTTATTACATGTCTTCTCAACTTCAAAGTCCATCGTCCATCGCTATGCCAACGTCCCACTCTGTAGAAACAGCAACAACAACTAATAACAGACTCGTAGATGTTCATCATAGGAGCTGGAGCGGGATGGCGGGACGTGGGGGAGCGGAAGCTACGATGAATGTAATAAGTCTAGGTCCCTGTGTTAAACGTATTTCGGATGCATTTTAAGAAAGCGAGACCCAAGAGGGCTAAAGGTACCTTGGGTAATCGCTTTTTCCTCCCCTCCAAACCGCCATAGGGCCCTGTTAGATTTAATGACGCTTGGCTGAACTTGTTTTGCTGTCACTTGACTCGACTTCACTTGTGTCTCTGTTGCCTATGGACGGGCCTGCTCCTGTCAATGTTTTTGGAAAACTTCGGATCTGTGCCGGAAACCTTCGGATCTGTGGTGAAGCAATGTGTAAAAGCCCATTTTTTCTATTAGTTTTTCAAAAAAAAATGCGTCAGCCGTATGGAGGCGCTCATAATATAAAATTATGTAGAATTATATCCCTTGCTCTACGTATCTCAAAACGTGAAATATGTATAATTTTTCAAGAAGTTTCGTTTCATTCATGATTTTGAAATTTCATGTAACTTTTGATAAAATTTCTCTAAAACATGCTTTGATCTTTTCTAGATGGAGGGAGATTATCAAAAGAAATAGATTATATGAAAACTTTATATAAAAATGGTGATGGAATAAATAGTGACACAGAAGTATTAATTCAATTAAATAAAGAAAAAAATAATAATATACTAACAGTTACATCAATGCATGAACATCTTGAAATGATGAAGAAAATAGTTTCAATGCAAATCTATGTTCATCAGGAGTGAGTATTTTAATTTTTTGCTTACTACAGCAAGAATCTGTTTCGTTCCTTTTTGTTAAAACGCTAGCGAATCTATAATCACTACTGTGGTGGATAATCACTACTGTGGTGGCAGTTTTGGCGTACTGTGGTGGATAATCACTACTTGTGGTGGTTTACTATGCTTGCGGTGGTGGCAGTTTTGGCGTACTGTGGTGGATAATCATTACTTGTGGTGGTTTACTATCCTTGCGGTGGTGGCAGTTTTGGCGTACTGTGGTGGATAATCACTACTTGTGGTGGTTTACTATGCTTGCGGTGGTGGCAGTTTTGGAGTACTGTGGTGGATAATCACTACTGTGGTGGTACTATTTGCGTACTGTGGTGGTAGGTTTTGCGTACTGTGGTGGATAATCATTACTTGTGGTGGGTTATAATGCTATATGTGGTGAATACGAAATCATAGCAAAACTCTATAGATCAAGCAAGAAAAAACCACAGAATCCACCACAAGTAGTGATTATCCACCACAGTACGCCAAAACTGCCACCACCGCAAGCATAGTAAACCACCACAAGTAATGATTATCCACCACAGTACGCCAAAACTGCCACCACCGCAAGCATAGTAAACCACCACAAGTAGTGATTATCCACCACAGTACGCCAAAACTGCCACCACAGTATGCAAATAGTACCACCACAGTAGTGATTATCCACCACAGTAGTGATTATAGATTCGCTAGCGTGGTTAAGCTCCCTCTTATTAGATTTGTTTTCCCTGTGTTGAGCCTTCTCTCTGTTAAAACCGCTTAAGCTGGCTCTCCACTACGTGAAATTTTACGCGTGAAGGTATAGATTTTGTTGCTATGCATGTGCACAACTATATTTGCCATTTGTTCTTTCCTCCTAGCGAATGATGAAAAGTTGAAATGACAAAGGATTTCGCCCAATGGAGATCTGGCTTTAGAAAGGGGTTACTCGAAATAAAGCCTGTTCTCTGTTTAGTCCCCCTATTTGTTAGGCAAGTGAATCCTTGAATGATCTTGAAACCTCTTTTCTAGAAATCGTTTTTCTTTTCATTGAGCCATGGAAATCCTTTATATATTCGATTCAACTTGCATCTTAAGGAAGGTTTATGTCCCCATTTCACACACCGTCAACATTGCACACAATCAAACCTAGTTGCTGACTGCTAATCAGTGTTTTTTTTATGTTTTTCTGCGATTAGTTGACAGCTGATTCCCGTCAGTCGCAGTCCATCTGACCAATCTTTCGACCGTGATCAACTGTATCCTATAAGTTCTGACTAGTTGTTGATACGTTAACAAAAGTTTGTAGTTACATTTAGTTGATGTAGACTAAATATATTCGGACTTATCAAGGCTGTTTCTGACACCGTATTAGACATGATAGTCACCACTTATCATTAGAAGCCTTTGATATTTAGTTGGGCAACGTTTCGGGAGAGATTCTGAAACGATGATGGAAGACGGATCTCTCCCGAAACGTTGCCCAACTAAATATCAAAGGCTAGTCATGATAAGTGGTGACTATCATGGTGACGTTTTGTAGTTTGACGTGAGCGTGGTATTAGATGACTTTTGTCTTGGTGTTAACCCTGATTCCCATATGTTATTTGTTTTTGTATGATTTCATTTAGTATGTGGAGGCTGTCTGACCTGTGCCAGAAACCATCTTTAGGAACAATAGGAAATGGAAATATCCAAATGGAAAAGGTGAATGTAATGGTTTTTTTTTAAATTTTGTGATTATTAGTTATTACAAGAAAGAGTGATAGCATCTCTTGACATACACTTTTTTTAATAAGCAACTTGACTTTTGTCCAGCCCTCAAAGTTGCTTAAAATTTTAGACATTTCAGCCCTCAAAGTCGCTTAAAAGTTGCTTAACCCTTTTTACCTAACAACCACCCCTGACTTTGCGGGTCAAAATCGTCAACTGTTAGGCCTATAACACGACTTTTGGGAGACAGTAAACGTTAGCTAAAGAACTTCAACATGCAAAACAAACAATTTCCTAACAACAAGCAAGCATATAAGCTGGTTTTGTAAAAAATGTTAAGGTCAGTTTAGCCCTAGTTGCTTATTGAGCGGTTGCTTATTAAAAAAAAGTGTACTGTATTACAAGAAACGGTGATAACATCACTTGACATGCTTTTTTCGTCTGACACTCAATTGAATTACGATAAATTTTGCTTTTATTATCCCATATGTGCAACTGCAGCCTCATCTAACGACTTTCCTCTTCCAGATGCTAGAACAGTTGACACCCTGTTTGGTAATAACACCACTGGATTGCTTTCACGAAGGGAGCCAAGTTGCAGGACCAGTGGAACCAGCTTTTATACCGTATGAAATATTATGTACTTTGTACACTTGTAAACATGAATGCTTAAGTATTAGTAGTTCAGTGAAATGAAGTAGTTCAAGGGACTTTCAAAAACAATAGAAGGTTAGTCCTCGAGTCCTTTGAGGACGTGCTGTGCTGTTCAGATGCACGGAGAAAAGTTTCATCTCTATCGCATGCACTGTATGCATTTTCAGAGGAAATGTTAAACTGAGAAGTGACTTCTTCCATTTATTTGTCCCAAAAGCTCTTCTCATAGGTTTTTGCCTAGCCCAAGATCAGGCTTTGTAATACAGTGCATCCTCGATTATCCAAACACCTCCGAGTCAATTTTTCTAATTTCTGTTTGGGTAAGCCGTTCAGGTATTAACACTGTGGCAAGTCAAGGTAAACCAAAATACCGGGACATCAAGATGACTAGTTTCGACCACTTTTCACTGAAAATGTCCAACGAATGTACTGGCGGTTGAAGTGAACTTTGCTGTAATTAATTACGATTGAAAAATGAACGAATGTTGCTTTGTCTTAGCAAGGAATAACTAGTTCCTGCGACTGCAGAAGTTTCACTGTTATCAAGGCTGTTGCTTTATCGTGCTGCAGGCAGGATAAACATCTCTCCGAGGCCTCAAAGGCTTCAACAAGCAATTATGCAAAACAGAAGAAATAACTTTATTCCATGGTGCTGCATAACATATTACAGGTTATGCACTATCTTTTTAGTGTCACCGATTATAAATTAAAACCTGAAGTTGTTTGGATTTCGGATAATCGGTAATTTATTCGGATATGACTTTCAAGACGCGTTCATTTTATTGAGGTTCAGTTAAATGGAGCTCGGTTAAACGAGGATGCACTGTAATGAAATGTATTCTGTCTTTTCTTAGAACGTTTTTGTGTGCCTGTTTTTGATAGTGCATCAACTAATTGCTTTGTTACAGGATCTTGAAACGCAGTGAAACATGGGAAACACTTGATCCATATGGACTAATAGACGAGTTAGTACAAACGAATATGACAACTATCCCAGAAGTAGAACTAAAGAAATTATTCAAAAAGGTAAATAGAGTATATAAAATTTTCTATCTAAATGTCATTGCTTTGCTCTTTTCACATTATATATGCAGAAACAACTAGTTAATTGAGAAGCTCGTATTCTGAGGATGAGTATTGAACAACAACTGCGGCACTAACTTGAAGAATGATAGCACTATGCCAAATCATTGCTTTTAGAAATGCCTTGTTCAACATTGCCTTTGTAAATATGCAACTTAAGAGGATACTCTAAATAAGTAATCTTTTAATGACTAAATGATGTGCGTTAAAGCGCAGTGATAATGTTTGTTTAAGACGTATGTAATTGACATAAACCGTTACTGAAGCAGTAAATTTGTCTTTTAGACGGGAATAGATAAAGGATATTTGACGAAGCCTTGCCTGGATCCTCTTAGCAGTAAATGCCCAAAAACGTCATCTAATTTTGGATCTTCAGAGGTAAGATATGCTTCCTTAAGGGCGTATTTTTTTGGTCACATTCTGTTTTCAGCAGACGCCTTCTCTTTTCGGCAGACGTCGAAACTTATTTTTTTGGCTCCGTCTTCTGAAAAAGGGCAGGTTTCGCAGGCCTTCAAAACCTTCTGTCCCCGAAGCTGGAAGGTTTGACAGACATCGCAAGGAATCTCGCTCTCGCTATAAATGAATGGTTTTGTTCGATTTTGTTCTGATTAGCCTAGCGTTTCCGGCAGCTGTGTTTTTTTGGTACAGAAAACTTTTTCCTTCTAAGTCTACCGTTATAGAATTTGGAAGGTCTGCCAAATACCGCAGGTTACCAAAAAATACGCCCTATATGTTTATTTGATTCTAACTTCAATAACAGTAAACGTTTTCTGATGCCGCTCTGACACCGAGGGGCATCTCACTCTTCAGAAAGGTGTATGAGATTGCCTTTGAAACAATAGGATTTCCATGAAAACAATAGAATTTCAGGCAAAGGTGTACTAGATTTCCGATGAGTAAATTCCCCCTTGCCTAACACATCGTTATCAAATATCAATTTGTTTCCCTCTCCATTTATTTTGACCCCCTATATAATAATTTTTCAAATGCTTGAGCTCTCCCCGTTAAATTTCATCTCCCCGTGTTAATTTAATACACGAGAGCTATGATTTGATTCGTTTATCTCTTTCTATCTTAGATGCCAGATATTGGAAAGCTGCTATCTGGTGGATGCAAAGGATTTGCCTCAAAACTAATGCAATGGCCAGAGGAATTGCTTGTTGGAGGAAGGAGGAAAAACAAAAATCAGCTTCTGAGAAGGTAGTAAAATCAGTCTTCAAAAGTGCAATGTAGCTCTTGAATAGTTTTTATCAACTGTGCCTATAGTTCTTTGGAAGTTTGACTGTGACTATGACTGTGGTAACTGAAATATCTTTGGTTACGAAACAAGTTTTAATCAAATTGATAATACTAATTTGCTGTCAGAAACAGCCTTAAAAGCCTTAACCGTATTTCTCTTGAATAAACACCCTCCCTCAAAATGAGCACCCACGTTGGATCAAGCTACCATTAGGTTTGTCCCAAACACTCTTTGATAGTGTATGTGCAAGCTCCGGATGGGACGAATCAATAGACACGTTTTGCTAGTTGCTGCAGAACTTATTTTTTGTCAGAATCGTTAGTTTATTCATGAATTTTCAAATAATTGCTCCTGACTTCTCCTTTTTGAGAAGGATTTTAAAATAAGCACGCAGGCGCTTAATCAGTGACTTACGGCAATTCGATTTCCTTTCAGTGGTGAAGCATTGCAAAGTGTGCTGTATCTACTCAGCCCTAAGGATGTATACAACATGCATAAGGCTGGTAAAGGCTATTCTGTACCAAACTGGTCAGCGGAGAAAGCTGAAGAAGTAATCAAAGCTTGGCAACGAAAGTTTACAAAGGTCAATAGATTTTTTCAAAAATTGATTTATCCTTTATTTCTCGAAGCTTCTTTATACTAATTACAAGTCTCAGCTCCAGTTATAACATCTAGAGCAACAACCACAGCAATTCGCTAAACTAAGTTCACCAATTTTAGCAGCTTTCTGACAACAAACTCAACTAGTAGCTGCGATAACTAAGACTGTGGGTCTCTTTAACACTTGCTGTCTTGAGGCAAATATGTGTTGGGTCTGGCTAACTTAACTTTTCACGATCTAAAGTAAAGTTGCCGTTTTTGAGTCTACTACTAGTCTAGGGCTACTCAATCGACTTTACACTTTACCCCTGGTCTGGATGCATATTGCATATGGCAGGGTGCAGCCACACGGTGCTCATAACTACCGATCAGGTACCCATTTATACACCTGGGTAGAGAGATGTACATTTGTGTTAACAACTTGCCCAAGGTTGTTATCTCGCAACACAAGTGGAAAGACCGTGGCTCAAACCCACAACATTCTCGTTGTGAGCCCAGCACGCTAACCACTGCGCCACAGAGACCAGATCTAACATGGAATTGGTGGACTCGGACTACTTCGATGGTTATGCTTGTGTCTGCCTTGCCATTTTCTAGCTGTCTGAAACAGAGAATTGCGAAACTGTGCGCATGTATGTGTAACATAGTTTAATTAGCGTTATTAAATACCTGCTACAATTATTATACCTTTTACGATGGTTATGCTTGTCTCTGCCTTGGTTTGAACCTGGGAGCTGTTGGAGCAAAACTGAGAAACATCGCCACTGCTAGCTGCTTGAAGCATAGCATTGCTTAACTGTAAACATGTATGTGTAACGTAGTTTAATTAGCGTTATTAAATACCTGCTACAATTATTATACCTTTTACGATGGTTATGCTTGTCTCTGCCTTGGTTTGAACCTGGGAGCTGTTGGAGCAAAACCGAGAAACATCGCCACTGCTAGCTGCTTGAAGCATAGCATTGCTTAACTGTACACATGTATGTGTAACGTAGTTTTATTAACGTAGAGGCTTATGTAACGTAGAGTTATTCTTTTGATTTCAGATAGTGAATGAAAATGGTTATAAAAATGCGTCTATGAAAACCGACATTATGGCTTATTCATCAACGTCATTCTACGATTTGATAAAACATTTCTCTCAGCCAAGTATCGCTAAAGTTATCACAGGTTATTTGGTTATGGTAAGCGTCAAGAAAATTTTCACTTTTTATTTTAGCTTCAGTAGGGTGAAGAAAAGCGGAAACATCTTCGAATGTATTAGATAAAGAGTCGAAGTGAGAGTACGACCTCTCTCTCAGTCTACACTATTTTATCACTCACTCTTCATCTTTTTCTTTCTTTATCACGAGGAGCAATTCACTCCTTGACAATACACCTTTGCTGGAAGTCCTATTGTTTTCTCTGAAATCCCTTGGAAGTCCTTTTGTTTTAATGGAAGTCTCGTACGCCTTTTTGCAGAGTGAAATGCCCCTCGGGTTATCACGCTGTATTCTGTAAGCTGATTTGTGTTAAAACACAATACCAATCCAGTTTCACTTTTCTGATTGGTGCATTTGGTCTGCATCTTGGTCTATATTCAACCATAGGTAATTGTTTCGGCCTGTTTCTGTTCAGTACTCTTGGCACCTTAAACCAGTCAGCAATTTTTAAAAGAAACAAAATGTTCATAGAGTATGCGTCCTGGAATAGACTTGTTAATGCATCAGCAAAGTTGCAGGTCACACATTTGAGCCTCAGTGAAGTCAAATACAGAGATTCTTGAGCCAAAGAAGTAACCTCTCTTAGGTTTGGAAAAACCAGTACTGAGCTTTCTTAACTTTTATGGGGAGCCAAGCACTACTTAAAGTAAAAGTAAACCACTTTCTTAAAATAAAACGTGTATAAAGACTTCTTTGAAAAGGAATTCAACACCGAGTCGTTATTGCAGAGAATCATAATTTAAAGAAGACTGTGCAAGCAGGGAGATGTTGGATGTTATTCTTTCATTTCATTTTCAATTATTTATACAGGGTTAAATACATTCAGTTATTAATACTGTTCTAAGAGTTCAAACGAGAAAAGATAATGAACTTACTAACGATTTATATACTATGACAAATTTCTCGTATGCAGTGTATCAGATAAGAATTTGACAAGAAAGACGACCATTTTTAGGTTTGAAAGACGACATAATTATGATTTTAACTAAAGATGAACGGTGAACGTTCGAAACATGTCTAGAAACCTAAAAATTGTCATCTTTCTTGTCAAATTTTATCTCAGTTGAGCAGTGTATGAGACTTTTAACCTCCTCATGTTGATTTGCTCTTAAGGTTTCTAAATTATGATTTCTGCTTTTGCAGTTAGCATATGCGTTCGTCACTCTCAAGAGATGGTCAAATGCTGTTCATTCTTATGGAGCCATTGGAGTAGTTGGTGTCATCCTAGTATCAGCATCTGTTGCTGCTGCTCTTGGCTTATCGTCTTTGCTAAAAGTCAGTTTCAATGCTGCATCAACTCAGGTACTAAATGCATCTTCTTAGCAGGCAATGTGTAGTTGTAAGAAAAGTAGAGTGGTAATAAAACCATAATTAAGAACTGTTGGAATCGCATACCATATAGCTACCAATAAAGGGAAACCAAAAACACCTAATAACTGCAAGGTACAAATGCAAGCATAATGACTCAATATATACGAGCTAAGAAAATGATGAAAATATTGACATAAATATATGTCCTCTTCATATTTATATAAAAGTATCGCCCTTCTATAGGGGTCTGTTTTGAGAAAGTCACAATATGTCTGAAGATCTGTTAATTACACCGATGTCCATTATTTATTGCCAAGTTGCCTTGTACCAAGAGCTCTAGCTTTATAGACTTCGTCAGTTAACAAATAACAAAGTAAGCACGTCTCTTCAGACAATCTCCCAGCATGATCTAGCAATCAATTTCGTTTCTGTTTGAGGGGTAATACAGGTGGGTCTACGAGACTGTATCTTATTCGTTATTTGGATCGTATTTTGTAATTAAAATTTTCCTTTCAAGGTCCTTCCATTCCTTGCTCTCGGTTTGGGTGTAGACGACATGTTTCTGCTTGCAAGAACGTATGTAACAGTTTGCGAATCTAAAGAATTTGATGAACATGAAATCGTTGGTGAAACTTTACGAAACAGTGGACTGTCTGTCACTCTGACTTCATTCACAAATGCCTGTGCCTTTGCAATGGCATCTCTGATACCGATACCAGCATTACAGGCATTCTCTAGACAGGTATGTAGGCCTGGAAGGGCATTCTAGTATTTTAGCGCAATTTTTTGGAATCTGTAATTAGACATTGTCTTTCGACATTGTTTGACAACTTGTGGATTTGACTCACAAAGGTTTTCTGTAAAGATTTATGATTTGCAATAACGATGCTTTAGGTTTTTGTGTCTTATTTATCGCCTCTATTCTTAATGTTTTCCCCTTCATTTCGACGCAAATTTTCCACGGTGTATTCATAACCAATTAAAAATATTTTTCAGGCTTCTTTGGTTGTTATACTGAATTGGATGACAATGATATTTCTCTTTACTTCTACTCTCGGATTTGATGTCAAAAGAGTGCAAGCAGAGAAATACGATTTGTTCTGTTGTTCTGGAAGGTAGACATAATATATTATAATACGTCTTTTGTTATTTTCTTCATTGTGGCTGAGAATACGCAGAAGTGTCATCATACAGTCTAATGCACTCCCTTTCAATAAGCAACTGGACTTCTGTCCAGCCCCAAAGTTGCTTTTAAAAGATGCTTATATTCTTTGGGCCTAACAATCATCTACGGTTGGGCCCACAACACAAGACTTTTTGGAGACAGTAAGTGGAAATGCGTTACCTAAAGGCCTTCAACATGCATAGGAAGTAAAAAACAATTTATTAACAACAAGACAGCCAAGCTGCAATTTTTTTTCTTCTGTTCCAGACGTGTGGATGCTCCAATGCCATCACTAAACAGTGGAAATATACTACAAGACATTGCCTTCATCAATCTCGATCGACTTCAGAATGGACAATCAATTTACGCTGGGGCATCTTTGAATGCTCTGCTTGGAAATCAGGCATCAAACCTTGATGCATCGGCTGGTATATCCGGGCGAAACGTTCTTCGTAATCAAGCGAGACAAGCACAGAATCCGCCACAACGATCGTCACAAAACACGCGAACGTTGCAGCAAAGCGCTCAGTCGCAACCATCGATGAGTCAGGAAGCGTCGGCGAAATCTGGAGCATGGAAGTGGGAAAATGTTATCAAACATCTATCAATGTCATATTTTGCTGAGAATTATTTCGGACCTTTCTTACAACATATGACTACTAAGGTTAGTTAGTTTTGCTCTCAATTTCGTTTTTTACAATGGAAATATGAGATTTGTTCGCCCTTTTGAGGTGTGTATTTGTGGTCTCTGTGAAGCAGTGATCAACGTGCAGGACTCACAACGACAATGTTGTGGGTTCGAGCCACAGTCTTTGCTGATGAGTTAACAAGTCCACTTGTGTCGCAGAGATAACAACCTTGGGCAAATTAACACAAATGTGCCTTTCTCTACCCAGGTGTATATATGGGTAGGTTACCTGGTCGGTAGTTATGAGTGCCGTGCGTGGCTGCACCCTGCTATATACTAATGCATCCAGACCAGGATTTATATTGTAAAGCCGACTGAGTAGCCCTAGGCTAGTAGCAGACTTAACAACGGCAAATTTACCGGTTTTCACAAATAAATGCCTTTTGGGACGAAAATATTTGTCCGTTGTTCAGTGTTCGTTGTACAGAGGTGTCCGTTGATGGAAGTTAAACTGTGCTATACATAATTTGGTTTGCTCCAACGTTTTTTCCTTTTCTTATTTACAGATTGTTGTAATCTTCATGCTGGCAATCTTCCTTGGTATCTGTGCATATGGAGCAATTCAAGTGAAGGATGGCTTAGATGTTGCTGAAATGGTTCCAAAGGGAAGCGTTGAACATGCATTTGTTACATCAAGGTTCAACTACTTCTCATTCTACCAAATGCATGCAGTTACAAAAGGCGGATTTGACTATGCCAATAATCAGAATCTGGTTCACTCATATCACAGTTCATTTAAAAAGGTAATTTCGGGATGTTCGTTTGTTTGTCAGGGTTCTTACTCTTTTTTGTTATTATTTGTTATTTATTCAATATTGTTTGCTTCCTGTTGATTTTCTTGGTCGTTTGTTTGTTTTTGTTTGCTTTCATTGCTGATCGCTACTTACATTTTAATGTTTTTGTTTTTGTTTTGTTTCTCTTTATGGCACACTTGCTTAATTATTTGTATGCTCGAAAATGATTCCGCTATTTTTCGCAATCTTGATTATTTGCTGAACTCATTGTTAAACTGTAGGACAACACTAACTAAACGGGAGCCTCTCAGTAATCAAGTAGCATCAGTTATTGCCAGGACACTCAAGCTCTTTTAAGCTTGTTACTTCATTATACTAGACACAAGAATTTGAGATTTCATTCTACAAAATGGTGTACAAGATTCTTGTTGAAACAAAATGATTTTCAGTGATTTCTGTTTTAAACAATAGGATTCCAAGCAAAAGTGTACGAGATTCCCAAGAAATAAATCGCTCGTCGCATGAATTAGTTGTTCTTCAAATTCATTTATGCAACTTATTTCCCTATAGTTTGACGAAGTGATCAGAGATGCTGATGGAAATCTCCCCAAATTTTGGCTCATTTATTTTCGAGATTGGCTTCTAGGTTTGTGTATATTGTTGCTCTGTTTTTACGTTTTGTTCTTTTTAAAGTTTTGTTCTTAATAAAGGATATTTCTGTAGGGGATAGAAGATGCAAACCCCTGCCCCTCTCCACCCCAACTATTATAAAACAGAGTTAGTGAGATTTGAAGACCTTGTTTGGTTGGTCTGTTTTTGGTCACATTCTTCTTGGCTCATCCTATTTCAATTTTTCTGCATGGTCTTGCCGCATAGTCAACTTTAAAGACCTCATCATATACTTGTAAAACCAAAGCTGACACAAGCCAAAGCTGACACTAAGTTCTAAACTGAATGTGGCTATTTCAGTTTAGACAACGGATTTAAAGGCAGAATGCTGGAATATTTGTGGCAAACAAAGCTTTATATAGAGTCAATTCAGCTCTGATCATTGTAAAAAATTAGGTGATCAAATCCACCAGAATCACGTGTGAACCTTCTTCTCAGGCTCAGTATTGTCAATGTTGTGTAAGAGATGAACAAGTACTGGGATGGTTAGCCAAAATATAATCAGATATTTTGAAGAATTTTTGTGGTATTCTGCTAGTTATCATTTGGTCGTAAGATTTTAGCATAAAAATACTCTTTTAAGCCTGCAGACAAGTGAAGGCGTTTGCTGAGAGCAGGTGACCAAAGTAAGCTCTAGGTCAATCTCCCCACGAAATATTCCAAAGACTTTCTACTCTCCTTTCAGAACTCCAAAACGCTTTTGATGTTGAATGGAAAGAAGGACATTTAAGCAAGCAAGGGTGGTCTAAAACTGCTTCCAAAGAAGCTATACTTGGATTCAAGTTGATAGTATTAACTGGTGATCCCGAGAGACAACAGAATTTTGAAAGGGTATGCAACGTAAATTTGTTTCACTTATTGCACATGTCAACGTGCAATAATAGCAAAATTGGCGATGATAACTACACTTTTCTAATAAGCAACTGGCCTTTTGTTCAGCCTTCAAAATTCGGTCAAAGTCATAAACGGATACTTTTGGATCCAATCCGGATACTTTTGGATCCAATCCAGCACGTTTACACGAGACCTCCATGTGATCAGAACCGCGCTGGATCGTATGCGGATCAATCAGGTCCCGTGTAAACGCAAGGCCTATCCGAATACATTTGGGTTCGGATCCATTCGGATTGGGTTCGGATCCATTCGGATCAGATCCCGTGTAAACGGGGTCTTAGGCTTCCAAAACAAGACTTTTAGGAGTCCGTTCCTTAAATGCCTTCAACATGCAAAACAAGTAAAAACAAGTACTATAAGAACAATAAAGCGTAGCTGCAATTTCATTGTTTGACTTCTTAGTTGCTAACAGTAATGCAATGGAGCCCTCAAGTTCCTTAATGTTAAGGTCAGTCCAGCCCTTGTTGCTTACTGAGCAGTTTTCTATTTAAAAACGTGTGATTGTGTAATTTTATCCATTCTGCAGCTTTCTTATGGTCGTCTTGTGGATAAAAATGGAATTATAAATACAAAGCTTTTCTATTATTACCTAACTGCATGGTACAATGAAGATACGCTGGGTTACTGGATGTCACAGGTGTGCATATTATTACTTATCATACATACCTATGCCACTTTCCTCAAATGTAAAATATTTTGAAGAATCTACCTTTTCTAAGAGATATTTTTAGAATCCTTGTCCTAAAAACTGATCTTTTTAAAATCCTAATCCTAAAAGCTGTTTCGAAATCCTTGTCGAAATATCTCGAAACGAACTATAGTAAACAAACTATTTGTCCCTTGATTTACTGCATAAAAGCATTTGACTTTAAGAGAAAGCCGAAATTTTATATTTTCAAAAAAAATGTTTCAGTTGTATAGATGTTTGGGAACCAGAAAGCTCAAAACATGTTTAAGATTCTGGTCACCCTTTTCATTATGTTGTGTGCCCGATTGGATATATTTTCGTACAATTGTCGTGTTTTTCTCAAATTAGTTAAGTATTTTGCTATCAAGATCTTCTCTAAAAAGTCCTTCATTTTGTGCAGGCTGGTTTTAAGCCTACTCCTCCAGTCTGGTACAATTTTCATGATCAAAGATATCCAGCAAATTCGTCAGGTATCTCGATTTAGTATTATTATTCTTAATGTTATTGCTACAATCCTAACATAGTATTCATGCAGTTAACTATTTTTTGCTGTTCAATATGATGACTGAGCAAGCTGGCACAAAGAGTTGCTTACTCATATCATATATTAACATTCACTGTTGTGCGTAAAATTTTTCCTTTCGTTAAGAGACTTTCCTTTCTGTATTTATTCACTTTATTTTCATTCCTTTAAGCTCTATAGTTTCCAGTTAATAACTAAGTAACATTGTTTTTCTATTTATAGTTCATCTTGTGCCAAAGGCTCAGCCAATCTCTATAGCCCTGATGCCTTTCTATCTTAATGATGTGAAAACTACGGATGACTTTGTCAGAATAATTAAGGTACGTAATGATAAAGCTTGTAAAGTAGCAGGCATAGTTTGCTAACACCATGTTTGTGAACAAAGAACGAGTGTCGATAATAGTTACTCATTCAAGAAGAACTGAATTAACTCTAACCAGGCGGGGAAGACGATGCCGACGACGACGGTTATGATGAGAATTACAGTTATGATGATGATTGTGGTGATGATGGTGATGATAATGATGATGATGATGATTGTGGTGATGGTGTTTGATGATGAAGATGATGGTGGTGGTGGTGTTGTGTTGATGATGATGATGATGATGGTTAAGATGATGATAGTGGTGGTGGTGTGTTGACGATGATGATGATGATGATGATGATGATGATGATGATGATGATGATGATGATGATGATGCTGATAATGCTTATGATGATGATGATAATGATGATAGTGATAGTAATGATAATGCTTGTGATGATGATGATGAATATGATGATGATAATTCGAGATTTTTTTCATTCAATTGTAGACTATGAGAGAAAATTGTGAATCATTTACATCAAAAGGACTACCTAATTTTCCAACTGGCATTCCATTCACATATTGGGAGCAGTATATTTATTTGCATGGTTATTTGTGGATGGCTGTTGGAATCGTGCTTGTCGCAACTTTGACTGTTTTGACACTCTGTTTGATGAATCTATGGGCTGCCCTTATATTGGTAGGTATTTCTAATAATTTTAGATGCTTAATGAGTTAACGTAACATAAGGTTTATATTGTGTATGCGTATCAGCCTATACAATATAGGGAACTGTTCTATGGTTATTAAATGCTGTTCACACCAAATGTCATGTCTATGCAGTACAGTGGGGATATGCAATTTGGTGGCGGTTATTCATTAGCTACGATGGGGATGTTCAATACACTGGAGCTCTAAAATTGACCAAAAAGATATACAATGAATCTTTCTTTTTTCTTAAGGTTGCAGTTTTGGTTATGAATACCTTCGAGCTTTATGGAATAATGGGATTGCTATCACTGAAGCTCAGTGCTGTTCCTGCTGTTACGCTGATTATTTCAGTTGGTGTTGCAGTTGAATTCACTGTTCATATCTGCTTGGTACGTATAATATCAAAGATCAAAGCTGTTTATTAAGAAACAAGAAGTTTATTGTTTGTCAAAAACAACCCATGTCAAGAATGAAGTATATATTTCATGAATGGCTCATTCTTCCTGTTTCTTACTTACCCAGTATCACCGTACTGGTGCTTTAGTTTGAGGACAAGAAGGCCAGTCAAGTGCTAGTTGGGGGCGATAATTAAAAGCTGCCTATTATTAGTAGTTACAGTCTTTTTAAAATAACTAATTTATAAGAAACTCAGCATTGAGATCATTATTGGTTGAGAAGTTTTCAGTACTCGACCCAAAATGATAAGAAACTCGCAGGTCTCATCTTTAGAATTAGAAATATAGCATCGAGAAACGACATTTTGTTACACGTTAAGTGTCTATTTTTACAAAAAGCAGCTCATGCAAACGTGAAATGTATTGCTTCTTCTATTTTTCCAATGTAATTGTCAATTACCTGTTTCTGTTCCTTTTGTAAAAATAGACACTTGTGGTGTAACAGAAGTTCGTTTTTCGATGCTATATTCAACTCTAAAGACTATTGATACCTGCGGGTTTCTTATCATTTTGGGTCGAGTACTGAAAGTTTCTTAACCAGTATTGATCTCAGTACTGAGTTTCTTATAAGCGGGTTTCTTATAAAAAAAAGAGTGTAAAGACGATTTGATATCGTAACTGTCTACTAATAAAGATTCTTTTCTTCCATGTCCAGTTCTGTAAATTATTTTCTTTGACCATTTTAGGCCTTTTTGAGCTCCCAAGGAGACAGAAACGAACGAATGCAGAAATCATTGAATAAGATGTTCGCACCTGTCCTCGATGGAGCATTATCAACTCTTATTGGTGTTGTGGTTCTGGCTGGGTCTGAGTTTGATTTCATTGTCAGGTAAGAGAAGAGCATTATAATTTGATATTTATTTAAGAAAATTCATTCCTGTCCGGGCTGTATATTACATGATCAATGTTATGCTATTATTGTTACACGGTTGCAATACGTTATATTTCTTGACGATGATTTATGTTCAGTTGGTCTCGACTCGCGTTATTCTAAAGGCCAACTTATGTTATTTACTGTACTTATTTTCCCCTTATCTTACAGTACCAGCACGTGTAGACCTTAGAATTAAGCATCTGATTTGGTACAGAGATAAAAATGGGATAAAAATGGTCATTTAAACTATTGAAACATGACTAGAAGTTTTTGCGCCCCTCAGTCAACGTCAGTCAAAGATTTAACGTGTTTTCTGTTCCTTCTATTGAATATACTTGGAACACTTAAAACTGAACTTAGTTTTATAGGTCTAAGTTTCTATTGTTATTATTGTGCAGGTATTTCTTTCACTTGATATTGGCCATGCTCGTTATTGGTCTTGCAAATGGACTGGTTTTGCTACCCGTTCTCTTGTCATTTATTGGACCATGTTGCGAGGTAATACTTTCTCAAGACTATGTTAATTTTTCTATAACCTCAGCTTGTTACATAGTTCCCTAAAAGATGCAATTTTTCAGGCACCTGATGCCATGAAAAGAGTGTACACTTCATATTAACTAGAGTATTTGCCAATCTATTGTGAATACACACTTCCCCTTGTGTTGGGATCTGCCTTCATGCAGAATACATACGCTTTGCAATGTTTGAATACATATAGTCATGAGTCCCAAAAATTTGGCGGAATTCCGTTTGTGTTTACTGGAACTTGCTTTGTGATGGCCTTTGCAACACATTTCTGTTTTCAATTGCACTTTTACCTAAGCCGTGAATTACCTATTATCTAGACTTAACATGATTCGGAGCTATCACTAATAAATTGAATTGCTTGATGTACAGACTGAACTGAACTTAAACTTGAGAGCCCTTCAAATTATTACGGACTTAAAATTTCTAAGAACATATTTAATTTCCTTTTTAGGTAACACACCGTAGCGTTCAACCGTCGCAAGCGAATTCTCACCGCAATCACACGTCAAGAACTCAATCCGCACGAACTTCTTCAAACCGCTCATCAAGTGACATTGAATTATCTGAACTCAGTTTTAACCCTGCTGAACTCACTACCGTAAATTCCTCACAGGGACGACAAAGTCACTCTCGTGGCTGGCAAAAAGCCGGACGAACTTCATCAGCAAAGAAAAATAGTAGTCAGAAGGCATACCGGGATCCTTTTGGACATTCAGCCGGACCAAACTCAAGATACTGTAGATACCAGCACCGTAACTGTGTATATGACCACCGGTTGCGAAAATGCCGGGAACAACTGACGCCAGTTACCGAAGTATCGACTCCGGAAAGCAGCAGCAGTGGTAAATTAAGTGTTTGCTCGAAAGGATCAAGACCCGGTACTCCGATGGCTAAACCAGGCCGAGCTACTAGAGTACCATCTCCACCTCCGGAATATTCAGCACACCACAATGACTATGACGAGAATCCAGGTGGATTACCCGGCTATGTGGACGACCAGGAACAACTGCCCGGATATATTCAAGAATCAGACGGCGTTACAACGTTGAAAGCCACCGCGACGGTTACACTAGAACTGACGTCATCATCGGCCTCGAAGCCATTCAGAGTGGTTCGTGTGCAGCATTCAAAGTGAGCTGTATTTATTCGTCAACACGAGACTTCGAGTTTTGTGCATGTGAGTCGTTGGATTCTCAATGGCGGAATGTGTGCCCAGAGCTGCGAGTAGCACTCGATAGAAACATTCGAGCTAATGCTGCATAAGATGACGAGTTGCGTGGCAGTTTTGTGAAGTAAAGATATGCTTCAGCTTCGTGTCAGCTGCCTTTGAGATTTCCCGATGTTCCGTCATTGAATGGTGAAACCAAAAATCCGTTCTTCGCCTCTTGAAAGCTAAATTTCCACTGGAATGTTCAGTGAAAATCAGTTGCAATTCCAAGGAAGGACTGGAGGATTACTGATTTTCGAATCACAGAAAACCTTCAAAAGATTATGTATTATGAACACTCGTTAATTTCCTTCCATGTGTTTCAGACAAACTTTGCTTAAAAATCTTAAATTTTGGTGGGTAACGTAAAAGCAGTAAAATCGGGACAAAATATATTGGAACAGCCTAAATAGTGTTCCTATTATCTATGGATTTCCCCTACTACCCTGTTAACAATATTTTTTCCAACAGAAGTTTTCCTGCTTTACTACCATAATGCTTTAGGGGTAAAGGGGACCTTTGGATAAGATTTCATTGAAAGTTCCTAGCAAGCACGGAATCTTTTGTCTTTTAGCCAGATAAACTTTCCGAATCGCGCTATGCCGTTGTATAAATTTCTTTTTTCAAGAAATCTATATTCCTATCAAAGCTTTTCGAAGTACGGGATGGTATATCACCCTTGTCTGTCAGACAAAAAGCATTTAAACTAGCTCAGGTATATGAATATGTTAGAGGCGGTTTTTTACCTTTTTGGCCTATTTGCAATGGCAAGACAGCAATTTGCAAGAGGGCAAAGATTTTCAGGGACTCTTTGAGTTTTGGTGCCAAAACGTTGTCCTTTAAATTGTCGTTTTTTGTAATTTTATACATATTTCGTTATTTTTGTTATGTTCATTGTTTTATTGAATAGAATCTATATATGAAAATGTTTATTAAATGTTATATCTATATATATATATAAAGCTATTCTATATATACGAAGCTATTTTAATCATGCCATCCGCATACATTTCATATCATATTGAAGATGTAATTATTTGAAAGTAATGAATATTTATTTTTAAAAGTTTTTTTAAACGTTATTGTTGTGTTAACCTATTACCATTTCATTTACTGAAAATCCCGAAAAGAAAACTAAAAGTTATTATTATTTTCCGTTT
Source organism: Chrysaora quinquecirrha (assembly GCA_014526335.1). Classification (NCBI taxonomy): domain Eukaryota; kingdom Metazoa; phylum Cnidaria; class Scyphozoa; order Semaeostomeae; family Pelagiidae; genus Chrysaora; species Chrysaora quinquecirrha. The sequence goes on from JACTAT010000039.1 coordinate 4,508,259, forward strand.
TTTCTACAAAAAGATTTGTCATCCAAGCTAGCGTTTTGCCTAATTTATCAAACAATGTTGGTCAAACATTTGCAATTTGCCTTGCAAGCACTATCAGAAGTAGAACTTCCAAAAGTAAGATTCACGTTAAAAATAAAGGTAACAAGACTGTAAGCTTCATTTGTGCGTTTGGCTTGCCGGTCAAGGAATCGCCTGCAAAGAAAAACCTTTAGGAAACGCGCAAATTAACGAATTGATATTTCACTACGCGTGACGTCACAGTTGCAGAGCCGACCTTTTGCAGAAACGAGGCTATTTCATAAGGACGCCATAATTCTTCATTCTCCATGCTTGTTGTGTTGGATCTAAAACTGTGAAAAGCAGAGCAAAAATTGTATTGAAAATTTGTAAGAAACTCAGCATAAAGAATGGCAACTGATGAAAGAGACCTAGAAGATAGTGATGAATCATTTCAAAGTGAATCTGACGAAGAAGAAGAGCCTGAATCTAAAAGCAAGAAATTTTATAACAACCCGGTAATATACGGCCTAGCCATTTCTTGTCTCTGTGACCTGGGGGGACATGTTGCTTTACTTGTCACTTGCATGTTAAGCAACCCTGGGAGACAAGCCAAAGTCTCCTAGTTTAGCCACACTCACCTTTAGGGTATCAATACGGACTATCTGCCCAACCAATCTTGTTTTTTCGACATTTCGAAGGTCTAAGGTGCACTGTGCTTAAAGTGCACTCAGCCTCAGCCTTCAAAAATTGGTTGCAGCACACCTGAGATATCATAAAAACCGACAAAATACAAACTTGGTTTCGTCCAACTTCTGTTTTTGCCCAAGCTGGTCTTTTTGCCCAACATTCTTGGTCATTTCCCCCAACTGACTTACTAGCAACTTGTTTAGTTACCGTCAACCGAGGTGACTTCGGACACTTTTTGGTATATTTCTATGAATATTACAAAAACTAATCATATAATTCTTTAAACTCTTTGATAAAAGTAACAAAGGTCCAAAGCAAATTTGAAAAGTGGTGTCTGTTATTTCCTCGATCTTATCTCCTTCATGTAATTGAAGATAAAAGTCGTCCAAGTCACCCGCCTATTTGGGGTGACTTCGGACAGACGAATGTTTTCGCATTGAAAAATCAAGACATATTTCAAGATAAAAAGCTACAAAAGTTGCCAAAAGAGTCAAAAGAGAAGATTTGGCAAGAAATTTTGCAGAAGGTTCCATCTGTTCGTGAGAAAAGACATCAAAACAAATTTGCTCAATTTAGGCCCATTGCGATAAATTTGTGAGCCGGTTCTTTGAGAGTTTCTAGACTGAGTTGATAAAGTTCCAGTCAAAGCAAGAGTTTCACCCTAGAACAACTTAAAAAAACTTAATTCACGATTTCTTAATCTTCTCAAGTGCCACCACAAAGCAGAAAGTAGAAACAATATTTTTGTCCGAAGTCACCCAGCAGTCCGAAGTCACCCTGGTTGACGGTACTTTTCTATGTATTTAACATATGAATAATTAAATGATGGATTGCTTATTTTTTGCTATTATTGCCTTGTAGAAAGCCCTTGAAGAGAAATTAAAGGAAATTTTCTATGATGGAGACTGGATTGAAAGATTGGACACAGTGTGTGATACAGATGTACTCAATATGCCCCTTGGAGATGGTGAAGAGACAAAAAATTCAAATGGAGTTTTACAGGCAAAAGGAATGTTCATGATGACTTCAAAAGAGAAATGTTTTTGTAAGGATATATTGAACCCATTATATTGATTTCATTTTCATTATGAAATCTGATTGGCCCGTCATCTGTCTGTAAAAGCGATATTTTTTAAGCTCTATTATCAGCATTGTAATACTGACGGATGATCTTAAGTTAGAAATTCTTCATCAAAGTTTCAATATTTTCTAGAATTTTTAAAACACCATAGAATAAAGCTTTTATTGCATGATTGCTTGATCAATGCATGGAAATTTCCTCACTACGTTCAGTCTGTAGGTCATACTTCAGTCTGAATATTTTTTAGCATTGACCACGCCATCGTTAAATAACTGTGAATTTGTATCCCTACAGTTATTGTCAAGCACAAGCAGCAGCAAAAATTTCTTTGGAAAAATTAAGGGACCTGAAGGTCCCTACAGAGAGGCCAGATGATTATTTTGCTGAAATGGTTAAAACAGATGCACATATGCACAAGGTATAACTGGTATTTATTGTAATCAAAGCTAGCAATATACATAATTGATGGTGAAAGCCAAATCTGCATAAAATTGTCTGTTAAAATTCTGTGATGAATACATTAATTGCAAAAAGGTTCGAATTGAAAACTTTCGGACAACTAACTTCTGACAATAAGCTTTTTGCCCCTGTTTTCGAGCTGTTTTGAAAATTCTCTTTGCAATTCATCAACAATATTTTAGGTGCAACAGGCTAATTTTTAACCCATATGATATTCTGAAGTATATGCGGACAAATCGCTACGGATTTGCATTTTGTTATATGACTTCTGATTCTCTTTCTAGATAAGGGAGAAGCTTGCAGCTGAAAAGCAAGGAAGAGAAAATGCAGAGAAAGTTAAGAAAATCAGAAGAATGAAACAGTTTGGAAAGAAGGTATAATTAATACTCGTTTTTAGTTAGCAGAATTATGTGTATCAAGACCTGTTGGATGAGCCACGTATAAAACCCTTGATGACCAAAAACCAAACCAATAGTGTTTAGAAGCCCAGCATCATTCCTCAGAAAAATACACAAGCTTGGAGAATGTACAAGCTAAAAGGGCAAGCCCAGATAAGGAATTACCAGCGGATGAGCAAACCTCGACTGAGAATGAAAGTCAATGTTGATAATAAAGCTGCCCTTTGTTTCTTATGCCTAAATACAAGATTTTCCCTTTGCCCGTAAACATGGTTTTGGACGATTTCGTTTGTGGTGAGAAACCAGTGCTTTGAGTTGCCGAAGCTCATTTTGTTGAGAAATACTATTTGGTAACAAGAAAGGCCTGAATATGAGACGTGAAATTCAAAGTATTGCTTTTGAATTTTCGTAGGTACAACAAGAAGTTCTACAAAAACGACAAGAAGAAAAGAAGAAAATGTTACAAGCAGTGAACAGGATAAAGAAAGGTAAGAAAACTTGATTTGATTTTTACAGAACTTCTGGAACAGAACTTGTAGCAAATAAATGTGGACACATCTTTGGATATACTTCAAAACTTGTTTGATGCCAAACCAAACTGATTTTCCTTTGACTAGTTGCCTTTTTTTTCGAGTGTCTCAAATAAATACCTTATGCCATTTGATTATTGAGAATATCTTTTTCAGGAAAAGAAAAACTCAATGATGCTGATGGTGATTTATTTAATATAAATACTGAAAAATCGAAAGGAAAACCTCAGTTTGAGTAAGTAACTTTTAAATCGATGAGTGTTGTATTTTTATCCTTTTCCTGGTAAGATTTATGGGATTTTTTGGGTTTTACAAAGATTTATATAGGGATTCGTTCTTCAATTTTTATAGATATCTCGAAAGTTTGCTTGCTAAAACTTCTTTCACAATGATTGTGAAAATAACTTGATTTGGTTTGAAGTTTAATTTTAGAAAACGTCTAACACAAGCACTTTTCATTCAGTTGTTGTCTACCATAGTGTTGCTAGGGTAAATCAAGACCTGTGCTTATATGCAGAAGCTAAAACACGAGATTTTTAAAAGATTTAAATAGGATCTATAAGATTCAAAAGACTTTGTAGGGTTTATGAAGATTTATCGTCAAGGTGTACGAGATTTATGAAGTAATACACCCCTTGATATATAAAAATTTGCCGGCTAATTATTTCGAGTTTATCTCGACTAGATAATGAAATTGAATTTTTTTCTTATTTTTAGAAAGTCCCTCAAGAGGAAAAGAAAGGTATCTCTCATCTCGTCGTATTTTGTCGTATCACATTTTTCTTGGCGCCATTTTACCTCATTTAGAATATCTTACCTATCGTTTTTTTAAATACCCTCGTTTATTCCTAGCTTTGATTTTCAGGATTCCAAATATGGTTTTGGTGGTCAAAAGAAGAAGATGAAGACTAACAGCTCAAAAAGTTCTGGAGACATGAGTGGTTTTAAATCATCTATTCATAGTAAAGCACCAAAAGCGAAAGGGAAAGTTAGTATTATTGATGAGGCTTGTATATCTACCATTAAATACCTTTTACTGGACGAAATTAAAGCGAGAAAACGAGACATAATAATTTGAATGAAACGCAATGCATACTGTATATTGATGGAATCTCGTATTTTGTGTTCATTGATTAACATAAACAAGAGGTTCTATTAGTTTTAAGAATTTTCTGTGTTTCCTCCAGAAAGGCTTAACAAGGCTCTTAGCAAAAACGTAAGCTTGATTCTTATAAAGAAAGAAAGAGCCTTTCGCCTTATACGATGTTTGGCTTAGAATGCTTAAGTTGACCGAGAATGCTTAAGTTGATATTTTTCAAAAGAACACCTCTTGAATTTCGTGTCACATTCTCTTTGCTCTTAATGAATACCCTAGTACATTTATCAAACGCCCTAGGCGTTAATGAAGTTACTGAATTTTCAAAATTGAGCTGAAATGAAGTCTATTCGTTCCAAATTCGTTGCAATTTAATAGTTTAAACATGACTGATATTAACGCGAAATTAATCGATGCTTAGTTGCAAAAATTCACGATGTACCACGTTTGTGATCTATTTCCAAGGTCATGTTTTTTGAGGGTTGCCTTAAAGCTTCAGGTGGCTTCTTAGTCGTACAAAAACTTCAAATTGCTCAGAACATTCATCATGTAACTTTTTCAACCTTAGTTTATACTCATAGGAGTGTCAGGTGTACAAAGCTTTTGAGTATGTCAACAAATGTTTCTGCTATTTCTCGCAAAAGCTTATTCTTAAAACTTTTTTTGCTGATCCTTAAGAATTCACAATTAATATTTTCGATTTGCTGATCAGTTTCTGAAAATTTCATTTTCATTGCATCTCTGCCATATTTGGGTTTAAAAGCTATTCAAGCTCAAATCATCCTAGGTCTCACAAGATTGCATTTTAATTTTTCAGCCTGGGAAAGGAAAACCAAAAAGACTTGGCAAATCAAGAAGAAATCAGATGAAGTCAAAGAAAAGATAGCAGTAATTTTTGTTTTAAAAACTTTATTAATAAACAAATTACTTTACAAAAAGGAAACAATTTACACTTTGTAATTGCTTGTCATTGCTGGAAGGACAGTTAACCTTGATAAGTAGAACTACCAAGGAAATAGTGATTCCTTCAATATATCATGTTTTCAACTTATTTACATTAACACCTACACATTCCAAAACCAAGAGAAGCAGTAAAGATGGGAACAGCAGGAGTAAGACTTGACTAGTAGTCACCTTATACAGTTTCAACTGTACTATTTTGGCCATGAACTTACCATTAAGTAGAAACCTTGCCTATCCTTAATAAGATCAAATTTCGCATAAGGAGATAATTTACCAAAAAGTATATTATGTTAACCAAATTTATGTTATTTTGTTTTAAAAAGTCCTATTTTGAAGGAATTCTGCAAAAGATTTGCAAAAATGCCTTTTTGAACATAAAAAAGATCCAGGGTTCAGAAGAAACAACCCATTTTCATTAGTTACTTTAACTACTACACAAAATATTTACATTTTATTTTTGATTTAACAATGAAGTCACTGTTAATGTTCAAGGATTTAACCTAAGGATACTTAGTTAAAATCTTAATCTAAATAATCTAGTTAATTAAGATTTTCAGATTGTTCTTTCTGCCTCCAGTAAGCATCCATGAATGTTGTTATTTCACTGTGACTTCTAGGGTGGTGAAGCCTGGGGTCTTTTCTTTGATTCTTGATCTGAAAATGAAGATATGTACAAAGTAAGTCCAAAGATGCTTGCATCTTTAAAATTGTAATAAACAGTGGAAGCTTTTTTTATCGGACACTGCTCAGAATTTCAATGTCAGAAACAGACCGAAGCAATGAACTAAGGGGGAATTTTTACCCGGATGCTGCTAAAAATGCACCAATCCGAAAGAGAAGCTGAATTGGCATTGTGTTTGAAAAACAAATTGGCTAGTCGCATAATGCAATTGATAACGCTTGCACCTTTGCAATTTGAAAAATTTCATAATGCAAAAAACCATAACTTGCTAAGGCTTGTGGAAAATGATCACTGTGAGACTTAAACTTCTTGAAAGTCCAAATTTTAAGCCAGATGCATAATTCACTGGACCAAGGGACAGCAGGGGTGCAAGAGCAAGCAATTTTTGTCAAATTTTCAAAGGTTAACATACCAAAGGTTGATTTAGCCATCCTATCTCCTGTGCCTCAGTTTGTGGAAATGCAAATTTCTCCACTGGCGTTTCATGGGCTCTTTTGATAACCTTTAAGAATGCATCTATAAATAGGAAATAATTAAAGTTAATGCATTTGTAAACAAACCAGTAGATTTTACCATCATTGGTTGGTTACAGGTCAACTTGCCACACTGCCAGGAGTTAAGCTGTCTGGCAACAGATTATCAAATGCTCTTTTTCAAAGTCACTGCAATGCAGCAGAACAAAGGCTAACACTGGCAGGTGAGAGCTGTGTATATATGATAAATTTTGCAGTCAGGTTTTTTAGAATGACATCATACTTACTGTCTAGTTACCAAGCAATTGGTGCTTTGAATGTATAAGGCAATTTGGATTATGTTTGCTCAGTCTTTCAACTGTTTCAAGCATTGAAATACCTGCGTTTTGATACATAAGTTTCCAAATGCAAGGATCTTGTCAGCTTGAAGCTTATGCCAGTCCAATGACAGTAGTGCAGACTGTAGTGTACTAAATTTTAACCAATAATCAACTTTTAGAATGCATCATGTGTACTTGTGCAACACCAACTTTGTGCAATCTCATGAATGGTGCAAACTGGTTAACGTAAGCAGATGCATGTAAATTCATGGTTTGGCATTGTCTTCTCAACTTTGTGCAGAAGATTTATCAGATTGCAACTCAAATTTTGGTAGTCAAAAGTGCCTTGATAAATGTTCTCATCCCTAGATTATTCAATGAAATACTTCTTGAAATAGTTTCACTGCAATAGCAATTTGAAGGCACCGTTCAAAGTTTTACATATCAATGGCAACAAGCAATAAGATAGTTGGTAATGTTTATTTAATGAGACAATCAGATAAATTTGACTTTTTGTTAATCAGTATTCTGAAAACCATTCATGGCAGGCCTTTTATTTTGACTCAAAGAAATTGCTGAAACAACTTCGTGTTAGACAAAAGCTATCTGACCTTTTGATCAGATCTAGGTCCATTCTTAAACATTGCTCAAATCGTACATTTCTAAAAGCCTTATAATAGATTACAAAGTCTGCAAAGGCTGACTGAGCAAATGTTGTTCAGAGGTAACAATCATGGTCAGTTAGAGACTTATAGATAATTAGAATTACCAAATACAAATAATCATTACTAAGGTACCTTTTTGAGAATGCATCAATAAATGTATCTTGCTTGCTAGGTTCATTGTGACCCAACAATCTAATTGTAAAATTCAAATAATCTGTGTTGCAATTTTATAGACAATCATAGACTTGCAAAATGTCTTCCATGTTTTTGCCCATAGGCAATCAACTTGTGCTTGAATCAGAATCATAACGATCTTGGGCAACCATTGATTTTGACTTGAGCAAAGTCTTGGTTATGCAATCAATTGCCAGATACTACTAATGTTTGGATTAGAATAGGTATGTAACAATCTTTAGAAATATTGACTATCTATGTATTTCATAAAAGCTATTGTAATCTAATAAGCATTCACAAGAAAGGATACGAACAGATGTCATTACTTTGGGTATGTGTAACCTTTATTCTATGGAAAGTTCATGACTGTAAAACTATATGACCTTCATTTCGATACTCAGATCTGAAATCACTCTTTAAAGGTCTTACTGCTTTAATTTCATTTTAGTTATTTACATATTTTGGTGAAGCTCTTGGTATTGTAAAACACCAAAGGTTAAATCAAGATTGTGCAGATATTGTTGTCAATAGGTCTTATTGATTTAGTAATCAAAGGCCTTGACTGATCACGTCTTTGTATGTTATTCAAGACTTGAGGAAAAGCTTATCATTAGAGATCAGATGAAGTTATAATCTGAGCAACTGTATTATCTTGGTGGAATGATTTTAGACTTTGAAATTAGAATCAGAATACCAAACGATTTAATCAATTGACTAATGTAGAATCTATTAGTTTTTTATTGGTATTTGTAATTCCAAATTGCTAAAACGTACAATTTAGAAATTTGAGAAATAGTCTTTTGCTCCTTTATGTTCAGATCCAGTCAATTTTTCAGACTAATATCAGGTATACTTTATTCCATGTATTCTCGTATGTTAGATAATCGAGACTCCATGCTGACTTTGGTGGGATGAATCATGGTCTCTGAACATTCTTAATAAGCGACCTAGATGCATGTCTATCAAATGCTTTGCATAAGATTGACTGCAGGCACTTTATTGACAGTTTTCTAATTTCCGTTATGCTCCCCAAGACTTGCTAGGAAACATGTGCAAGTATATTAATTAAGAGATCTTGTTAAATCTGTAAATAAAATAATCAAATTTTCTATAGACTGGATTTCTTCTTCTAATTGCATTTTCCTGGTTGCACGAACATACTGTGACGTATGGATGATCTCAAAGACAACTCAGATTGAAAGGTTAGAACTCCAGTTTCATGATATTTGTAATTTCCAGTTGCTGAACACTTACGGTACTTTAGTATATATTGCTAAAGGGATGTGGCCTTATCCTGCATTCCTTTCTGGCTATGATTCCACCTCATTTTTCAAGCGCCACATATCTGAAGGTGAATTGATGTATTTAATGCCAGTCACTAGGATCTCAGTAGTGGGTTAACTAATCGAGACTTCGAACATGGCTGTAACGCTATCGTGGCTGGGAATGGAACTCCAACCTTTGCTGAGTCTCTGACACTATTAGCTAGCTAGATAAGGCCCCGACACCACAGCACCTTCTATCCAAAGTGGGCACTCTTCTTAAGCCAGTTGTCAAAAGGAATTCTTTGTTAGAGTGGTTTGCTACTTCAATCTTGCGCGGTGTATTTTTTACATTTTTGTGTATACTTTTCGCCGATTTTTTCTAAGGCAGGGTATAATTTGGAGGGGAAATTGTAGAGCAGTGTCAAATAGTCATCTCTTGGAGTACAGACCTCTGTATGGATTAGAGTCAAATATCCCCCAGGGTTTAATTGTTTAACGTTACGTTTCCAGCGCTACCTTTCAGTTACTGATCTTCTCAATGTTGTATGTTTTAAGGGATATAATTTCAAGAAACCCAGCTGATTTGGCAAGGGACTTATTATCATGGCTTTCTTCGATGCCTCTTGTAAGTTAAGTACTGCTTTAGTTTAATGTGTATCAATCTTGCGGAGTGAAAGTGTATAGATTAGATGTGTTGATAGATTCAATCACTGTATTCTCTAATTTAGATCCCGTTTACACTATACCGGTATGAGACGAATAGGGTACGAAACTATACCGTTTTGGCCTTGCGTCTACACTATGCCGGCACAGTTTTGATATAAATATGGTAACCTAACCGCTAACCGACTTCATCTGAAAACGGCATGGCTTAAACGGCTGATTACGGTACAGTTTGATGCCGCTTTGCCGAATGAATGAGAGGAAAACAATTACTCTTTGTTCTTGTTGACATGAAACAATAGATTTTAAAAAGGGTGACCTTGTTTATCGTATACATTTCATACCGGCATAGTGTAAACGGGGACTCCCAATGCCCCCATCCGACTTGTTCCGGCATAGTGTAAACGAGGCCTTAATTTGTTGCCTCAGGGAGGGCATTCAAGAGATGGGCTCATGAAGAAAAAATAGAATAGAAATGTTGTTTTGAAATACAAACGATAATTGTTTTTACAAAAATAAATATTCAACACGTACCACACTTGTTAAAGGCCTAATATTTAGATGATGTCCAATTCTTCTGAGTCTGAATCCTTGTCAGTTTACACAAACACTGAAATGGCATCTTGAGCATCTAAATGGTCGATGTCTTCAGGAACATCGAAAGAATTATTATCGGTTTCAGTCAGTATTTGCAGCCGAGGCTCTAATACTGACAACAGATGACTATTGTGATGATTTGCAGGTCTCTATCTGTCTTTATAGTATTTGCGGCGCTCTTTGGATTGGGGGTGCTCATTTAAGTATTTGCCGTAAGAAGGGGACGCCCAGTTACTGGCCTGTATTCACTGGAAAAGGAATATGGTGTGGAAAAGTTGAATATTCACTGCCAGGCCTCCTCCCTTTGCGCCAGCTTGCACTTTGTTGTCTGAATCTTCTGGCCTGAACTACATTAGTAACAGCTTAATTAATTTTGACTGAGTTAAATGAAGGTAGGAGACATAACTACGACCAGGAGTGGTCCCTTTGTGATTTTTTAGATGTTTCGCTGACATTTGTGACATTTTTTCTAGATATCTCTTACGAATCAACTATTAAAGGTTTGTTGTTTTTCTTACTATGCAGAATATCATTTTTATTTTACTGTTTAACGTTCAGTAACAGATATCTATCCATAGAAAGCGTAAATTTGACAATATTTATGACATATTTAGCTAGCTTACCCTTGCTTGGAACATCAAAGAGCTAGAAATCGTCTTTATGTCTCTACAATTATGGCCAAAACTATACTAAAGACTTAGAATAATAATTATAATTATTTTTATATTGGGACAATAAACATGCCGACACAGACATGCTAGCCGGTAGCCCCCCTCCCCCATCCAATGTTGATCTTGGGGAGAGACGCTACCAACAAGTTATCTCACACGATTTTGGCAAGGATTGCAGTTCTTGTTATCTAACAGAGTTTTGTTCCTTGGTTCAATAAACGATTCTCCTTTTATTAGTATGGTCTCAACGAGTTGAAACTGAGATTCCGTACAAGACTTACTTTGCATTTACAAGAAAAGTATTTGAGGTGAGAAGTTGATTTGTTTCCCTTGCTGATGCCTGTCATGTTATTTATCGGCTATCTGTAGAAGGGGGAACCTGGAACTGGAATCAAGGAACGGGGAATCGGGGAACAGGGAATCGGAGAATATGACGTCATACCCACCACTAATCATTCTGCAATAGGAGGAGGGGTCTCTGCATTCCACGATTTCCCAGGAAATCTGTAGAAGAGGGGAAACTTTAGAGAAATTGATTTGGAAACAATTTCTCTTCGAAATCTGCGGAATCTTTCAGCCCTGGAGTCAGCAGAGTTTGGAAGCTCCAAAGTCTCCGATTTTCCCCCAGATTTGCCCAAAACGACGGGTTTTCGATCTCTCGGAAGCCTACAAATAAGGAAAGACGTAGAAAACTTCCCAAAAAACGCAGTATTTATCTTTTTCTCTTTTCTAGCGGATTCACCTATTACAAAATGAGCAACCTCGACACGAGAATAGCTAATCCAGATCAACTTTTGACAACGGTATAATATCGGATGTTGTTTATTATTATTAAAAAACTTTGCTTTTCCACGAAGAGCTTCTTCCAAATTCATATATATTCGTTGAATCATTGCTTGATAACCTGTAATTCGTATTCTTTATTCTGGTGTAGGATGTTGATAAATTCTGCTCAAGTGTTGTTGATTTGTACTCTAATGTTAGCAAAGTAAGTAGCTTTACGTCTGCATTGTTTAGGCCCGTTCTCTGTTATGTTATGCTAATTAGTCAAAACTTATAGCATCCTCCATTCTAGTGCTTGTTTATGTGGAGCCGAGTTACCCGGCTAGCCGAGTTACTCGGCAGTCCGAGTTACCCGCCGTGTATAAAAAATTAACGTAATCCCGGCTGCCTGTTTATATGAGAGAGACGAGTAACTCGGCTTCCCGGGTTATATAAACATATAAACGCAAAATGCCGAGTTACTCGGCCTGCCAAGACAAAATGGAACAAAATTCGCATGCGTATACTGCGAAGCATTTGACATTAAAACAATCATGGCCGCCACTCGTCCAGCAGAGATTGATGTGCATGAAGACGAACTCCCAAAGCCAAGAAGCGGAGAGAAGAAGGAAGTTATCGCGAAAATCTTTATACATCGTGTAACACTGCCCAGAAGTAACTCGGCTAGCCGGGTAACTCGGCTCCATATAAACAGGCTATCAGCCTTGGAGAATTCGAGTAGTCTTCCGTTTATAAGAAACCGCATGTGAAAAGCTCTAACCTGTTTTCCTGAAATTTGCGAAGTTTTGCTATAACGGTGTTTTCTAACTTCTTTTTACTTTTTTCCTGTTTAGCCAATTCTTGATATCATCCTTTACGTAAAGAGACTGACTGGGTCAATCGGAGCAACGGTAAAGATTTTTCGATGTTCGTATCTATTTGTTGTACTTTGTCATCCCACATCTTCTTTTGGTCCTTATAATATAGACACAAAATGATCAAGTATATGATCATGTATTTCAACGTAATGAGCGTATAATTCTTTTTCATGTTTCCTTTACAGGGGCCAGCAGCTATGATTGGGTATCTAGCTTTATCAGGTGTTATACTCACAAGGTATACTTTCTAGTGGCAAATATATACCTAAATTTTACGCATTAGGTCCAAGTATTTAGTAAAACCTCCATTAACGGACTATTTCGTCTTTAAAGTAAATTATTTCTAAATTAATAAATTACCGTTTAAAACAGCCAAAAAAGCGAGTAAATTGGGGAAAGTAGACATTACTTTTCGCCGAAATAGGTAACAACAACTTCAAACACCACAAAAACCAATTGCTATGAGTTCTCAGAGCAGAGTAAACTTGGATCAAACGTAATGGTGGATTGTGGTGGAGCGGAAAATTTGATGAATGTAATTTGTCTACTTCTTATCTTATACTCCTGTATCCCCTAGGCTCCGAAAGCCCGTTGGAAAAATGACAGTAGAAGAGCAAGTTTTAGAAGGAGAATTTAGATATGTTAACTCAAGAATCATAACCAACAGGTAAATATCTTTTGACATATTAAAAGCTTTTTTCGTTTGACTCTCCTTAGTGCATAAACGTCAGAAACAGACCAAAACAATTGATTAGGCGGAATATGAGCCAAGATGCGGATCGAAATACACCACGCCGTCCTGGTATAGCTAAGTTTTTCGCTATCATGAAGTTTTGTACAATTCAAATAGGTACTATTTCCCTGGAAAATATTTTTGAGCAATTTCTTTTAAGACATATTTTTTGTTAGAGATCTTTGTCTTCTCGATACACTTTTCTGCCTTCTAAACTTGGATTGTTTGTTCTTTCATCTAATTTCCCCCCTATTGTCACCCCTGACCCCCTACCGTTCCCAGAATTATTTGAATGTAGTCCAATGAGAACCTAAGAAGTGAAGCACTTGATCTCAAACGTACTAGTATTTGAAAAGACGTTTTCGTGAAGGGTAGAGGATGGTAGCATGAGAAGAGTGACGTTTCACTTAGGCCTAAGCATTAATGCTTGAATGTTTTTCACTTTCACTGTGTGTATCGTTAATACTCTGTTCATTTTAGTGAGGAGATTGCTTTTTACCAAGGTAACACACGGGAATACCTGACAATCAAGTCGACCTTCAAGAAACTGGCAAGTCTTAGGCCCTGGCCAAACGATCAAACATCGTTGATCAAACATTTGAAATTTGCTTTACAAGCAATGTTTCACCGTTCGACTGAAAAACCTAAAACATTTTATCCTTGTCTAAAACAAAAAGTTTCGGCAGGCAATGTTTTGTGGGGTAGCCGAACGGTCAAACTTTGTGTTAAGCAAGCAAGTGGCAAATCTTTTCACAAACAATGTTTGATCATTTGGCCAGACCTTTTTTTTACATTTATGAGACAATACCTGGATTAGTATTTTCTCTTACTGTAACAACTTGTTCTGTGAAAAAGATTTGAGGACCCCGCAAAATTATTGGTGAAGTCAAATAAAGCCCTAATACCAAGGAAGATTTATGAGATAGAAAAACCCTTTTCAAAATTCTTTCCCTTTGTATTCTTATAGAAGAATGTCCTAATTTTAAGAAAACTCCTTTAAGAATCTTTTACGATATGAAGTGATTGACAAGCTTCTATTATCAGAAGCGGTGATAAAGCCTGATTTTTTGTACTGCTAGAGGTTGCTAATGATAATTCAGATTACCATGTTTCGTAGGCTTTCCAGTGGTCCTTATAGCTAAGGAGTATTGAAGGGTTTGCGGGAGCTAATATAACATTTCTGGGGGCCGTTTGGGGGGTTACATGTTCCCTTGTTCCCTTGAGAAAATCCCCTTGTTCCCTGGAGTTTTAATAGGGTTATTTTCAGATTGATAGTCAAGCGGATTGATAGGGAGAATTTATTCTGAGCCCTGTTTCCTGTTGTTCCCTTGTTCCCTTTTAATTTTGGTCATGTTCCTCGTTCCCTGGATACACTTCTCTTCTGGCCATGTTCCCTGGAAAGCCCAAACGACCCTAATTTCTGTGGCGTACTAGATTTGTTATATTTCGTTAATGTCTTCATTATGATCTTATTTGTAGGTACAACATCTAAGAGACTTTTTAAATTTCCGCTTCAATGTTGGTATCATCGACAACATAATTGCAAAATGTAAGCCAGAATCTGCTTATTTTTTAAGAATACCGTTGAATTATATACTTCTTGCCCAGGAGGAAAGAAGAACTATAAACAGTTATCATAATCTAAGTGAACATATTAGTAAAACCATTTTCTATCACCATTCGTCGATTCTGATAAGACTTTCTGGCAAAAATAGGAGCCATATCTGGTTTTGGCATGACCGCATTCCAAATAAGGCATTGTCACGTGACTTATTGTTACTATGTTGAGAATTTTCGCACCATTTTTAACTTATACATATTGGCTTGAAGTCAGTTAGTTGGGATACGTTCATCCATAAGACAACATACAGTAAGAATAAAACCTTGAAGGGGTTAATCTGGAAAAATACTCATCTAAAAACATTGACAAGTTATCCGGGTTACGGCACTGGCCTAAAATTTGCTTTACAACAAATGTTCGACCGTTTCGCCACGGCATTAAAACATAGCTGTCCAGCATTTTGGAACAACGACGTCATTTCTAATGTCTCAGAACGAACGTCTTGTTGCTAAGTAAGAATGCTATGTTGCAAGTTGTTGAAGTGCTAAATTTTGACAAGTTGGAAAGGCGACCAAACGATCAAACATTGCTTGACAAGCAAAAGTAACATTTGTGGCGTGATGTTTTTGATAAAGTTCAAAGAATATTAGACGAGCAATGTTTTTGGACCTGGCCAAGCGGTCAAACATTTTGCTTGACAAGCCAATTTCAAATGTTTGATCTACAATGTTTGATAGTTTGCCAGGGCCTAACGCACGTAAAGATACCCAAAAAATTGCACAACTCTTATGGAACTTTAATAGCTTTTTCAAGGTAACCTCGTGGGATAACATTCAGCTGCACTGCGAACTTGGCTGCAATAATTATACTTTTGTTTCTTACCAGTTGCAATGCATTTGTATTCTGTAGATGTAGCAACCGTTGTTGGTTTCTCGTCGTTGCTCGAAGTTTCATGGATCCGACCGATGTGAGAAGAATGAGTATGACTCACAACCAAATTATGGAGGTAAGTTTGAAATTCCTGATAGGTTGTTTCTTAATATGATGTCATCAACGGTAGTTTATTCGAGTTCTCGATCCTAAGCTTTTCCTAAGTTGATTGCTCTTGATTGTCCTCAGTTGAGTCTAGAGCCCGCAAGTTTGCATTTGTCCATCATCATCATCATTATCATTAACATCATCATCTTCATCATTATCATCATCATTATCATCAGGATCATCATCATCATCATCTTCAGCATCTTCAGCATTATCATAATCATCACCATCATAATAATAATAATCATTATCATCACCATCATAATAATAATAATCATCATCATCATCATCACCATCATTATCATCAGCATCATCATCATCATCATCATCATCATCTTCAGCATCTTCAGTATCATCATCTTCATCACCATCATAATAATAATCATCATCATCATCACCATCATCATCATCATCATCATCGTCGTTAAAATTATCTATCGTTGGACCAACTTTCTAGTACTAGATGTAACCGTGTTCTATGTCACGCTGGTGTGCTAATCAAGTTGTAATGTACCTATACTGCACCTATACTCATCATGAAAATTTAAGGACCTTGCTTTGTTGATGTCGTTCTGTGCTATTCGATTTTCAGGACTATTACATGACTGGCCGAATGATGGTGAAAATGGCTGAAGCTATAGGACGTCTAGTTCTCTCCGGTCGAGAAATGACGAGACTGGCAGGGTATGTAAATTCGATAACCAGTACCAATCAGTGCTCAGAAGTTAATTTATTGATGATGGGTAATTTCACCATAGTTAATAGTATTTCACTGTTTAAGTGTTAATGGAAAGCTAAGGCTCAGTAGCTTGCCTTGGAAGTCTAGGAAATTGAAATATATAGACTTATAGTTCATAATACTACCTTTTAGAAAGATTTTTCCACAAGTGGCATGCTACAAGAGATAGGATTCGAACCTGGACTGCATGACCAGCGAGGCAACGATGTTTCTACTGAGCTAGAAAGCTCAATGAAATTGCCGAGTAACTCTCCATGTAATACAGCCCCAGGCACTCCTCCCGTTCGACTCTTTCAGCTCTCCCCCTTTTTGGCTTTTGTAATCCAGGTTCGAATCTTATCTATTTTGTATGCCACTTGTGGAAAAATCTACTTTTATAAATGCATCTATACATATATAATGGTAGTAGCCATGCCAATGGGTTGCATAGAGACATTTTTCCAGGCATTTTTGTTTGAATTGTTTGTTCTCATTAATTGTTCCTTTTTTCAGTTTTACTGCCCGTGTCACAGAGTTAATCCATGTTTTAAAAGACCTTCAAAAAGGAAAATACCAAACAGCTATGGTTAGTGGTGAAGGTAGGAACAATTTGTTTTCAATAGTCTGGTGATTCCCAAATCAAATAACGGAAGGACATATGGTTAATGGCAGACTTACTATATGAGTCGTAGTTATCGATTGAATTGAATTGCTGGACGCAGAATCTTAACGATTTTCCTGACTGAAGCGAACAACAACAGCATCAATTCAATTCAATGTGAGCGAAAGTTAGGGACTTGGGAAGCACGTCTAGGTTAACGGTTATATAGGTTATGTATTTATAGTTAAATCTCTGATTTTCTATTTTTCATTAAGATTCTAAAGTAAAAGAGAAAATTGACTTCAGTAAAAGAAAAGGCGAGGTTATTGAAAGAGACTATATTATTAGGTAAATATTAGCTAAATATTCTTGAAGCTTATGTCATGCTTGTTATTCTCATTAATCTGTGCCAACGTCAAATGCGCAGAAAGTAAATTCAAATGAGGTTAATTCCTATGACCCGGGGGAGTACTTCATTGTTCAAAAGACTTGACGTGCCGCCCAGTTTTTCCAAACCCACCAATGTCTACCGATAAATTCTGTTACTCGTGGTACCCATGTATAGAAAAAATTTTTTACCTATTCGTACCAATATCTCAAATATTTGAACCCAATTGAACACCTTAGGCAACTCTAAATGCAGCAAAAATGCCTTTGCACTGAAAACTAAAACGCACTTACCCAGTTCGCACTATAAAATTGATTATAAATAGAAATAAATTATCAGGCTTGTAAAAGCAATGCATGTCTAAATGTTTTCCTATATTTTGCTGCCCATGTGTAGAGATTCTTTACGAAAAACCAACCCATATGTAGGGATATTGTCGCTGAAAAAGTTACCCATTTGGGCGGCACGTCTAGTATAATGAACAATGGAAGTACCCCGTACCCCCCCCCCCCAGGTCCTATGACACGAGTTGTTGGTTTCTAATGTCTAGGCCCGTTTTAAGGCCGGCACCTCTGGAAATTTTGTTGGGTGATCAAAGCGCTCGGCCATTGCACTCGTTCAATTTTTAATGCAGGGAATCCCTGTGGTTGATTTATGACGCTTAAGATTGTGTAATGCTCTAGCCTGCGACTGCGAGTCCTGAAGCTACGGTCGCTTAATTCGCCGACCGAAACTACCAAAGGACGCGCCAGCCTTTATTCACAACATTGTTTTTAAGATTTGAAAATGTTCCGCTTGTGACACCAAATGGTGATGTTCTTGTCAAGGAAATATCATTCGAGGTACGTTTTTTCAATTTTATTTGTTATCAGATTCTTTCAGAGTCAGAGAATTTCAGCGTTAAATATCCCGGTTTGCGACCGGGGTTTGTTTTGTTACACGTGTAACTTAACTTTTTATGCTGTTTACAGGTAAAGTCTGGAGTAAATGTTTTGGTTTGCGGTCCAAACGGCTGCGGCAAAAGCTCGCTGTTTAGGGTTCTTGGTGAGGTAAGTGCAAAAACTTAGCCTTTATCTCCATGTAGACTAACCATTTTATTGAACAATCTACGATCCTTAAGCCTTTTTTCATCTAAAACAAGTATTAAAAGTCACAGTCAATTGCCCACTTTCATCGTTAAGGGTCAATTGGTGTGTCTAGCGCCAGTCGCTAATATCTTAGTACATGAACTAACGAGATGTCGACCCTGACTGCGAGGCTATACCGTGGGCTCGAACCCTGAGCGCACTGAGCTTCTTACACGACTTACACGACGAAAGCACCTCTGCATGACTGCAGTTTTGATGCCGCACACGCACGCTAAAAATGTTTATGAGTGTGATTATGTAAATGTGTAATTCTACGAATAGAAATGAATTGAATTAGTTAAGTGTTCAACAGAAGCCTTGAGTAACAAATGAACTTCACGTGTATCAATAAACATTGAGATGTTTTTAATGTAACTTTTCGGCTATTTTTCTTTTCGTCCGAAAGTGTAAACGTATATCTACTATTTCTATATCTACGTTTATATTAAAATTTTGATTTCACCTACAGTTATGGCCCTTATTTGGCGGAAGACTTATCAAGCCACATCGTTCTAAACTGTTCTATATTCCTCAGGTAGGCTGCATCCATATTGATCTAAACCTAAGGCTAAGATGTTAATTGCAACTTGGTGATCCTTGCTTTATTTGAATATTATTGTATACATCGCTTTCCAAGTAAGATGGTAATACAGGCATACTAATTGCTTTTCAGAAACCTTATATGACGATTGGTACTCTCCGAGATCAAGTTCTTTACCCTGATACTTTCGAAGATATGAAAGAAAAAGGATTTAGTGATTCTGATCTTGAAAAATATCTTCATGAGGTAAATAATTTAACATTCTCTATTTCGTATTTTAAATGGCAACTCTATAGTATATAGGATGGCGGTTGGCAGGATTAGGAATGGGTAAAATTGGCTGTCTCCTACCTTGGTCACCCCTTTGCGCCATGGCCTTGTGAACCTGTAACATTTTCTGAGAATTTCTGCCTTTTAACTTCGGTCAAACCTATCGATAACTGGTCATAAGACCAGGGATTTGAAACCATTAGTGTAAAATTTATTTCCAATAATTAACTTCTCTTTTATTCTTGTTGTTTAAAGATTTCGTTTTAAAGACTTTTAACTTTGAGTTAGGAGAAAACCCACCATTTTCCACTTTCCTTGTCTGGGGCCATGGGATCGTGGAGCCAGAGAAACTGATCGACCACGTGAAGATGCTAAAACGTAACTTGCTTGCTAATTGTTTGTCAAAATCGTCTTAAGAAGGTTTTGGCACAGAAATACGGGGATTGCTTAATAATCTTCAGATTTTTGGATCATTCCAACCTGTCTTTTGGGTTAATGGAAAAAAATTATGTCCTCTTTGATTAGACCTGATCTGATCGTGATGATCGTGATCGGATCTCCTTTTCAAGATTCAAATTTGTATTTTTCAAACCCTGTGTAAGTACTCTACAAATTTACTCTTCTCATTCTAAAGGTTCAGTTGGGTTACATATTGGAGAGAGAAGGCGGCTGGGATGTTGTACAGGTGATTTTTTCGTAATCTTAGTCTTTGAATTTCCAAGTTTTTTATCGCAATTTTGAAGTTCTGTGGAACTAAAAAATTATATACCTTGACTGATTTCCTTAATGTCCTTTTATAGGATTGGATCGATGTTCTTAGTGGTGGAGAAAAGCAGAGAATTGCTGTGAGTTTGTTTTCAATGAAATACTCTACGTTAATAATCATTCAGAAGAATAAATTACTATATGCATAAAAAATTAATATACATATCTATTTGTGTACATTCATATAAATATGTTCTCTAAAGAAAATTGCCTTAAAATGCTAGACATCTCATTTTGCTCGCTTCACTCCCACCAAATCAAGAGTGGACGCTGTTATGTTCTCAATGCCCCCTGCTTACCAATTTGCGCCCACCCCCAGCATCCCTGTTATTATTAAAATATATGTCCGATTTTGCCCTTATACCAACCAAAAAATGATAAGATGTAGCACAAACCGATAATTTGATAAATGTCCTGTAAAGCGAGGCATATAAATAAGCGTCAATGCATATTGTTATTACATTGAATTTGGATGTTTTCTTTTTCTTTAGATAGACGTATTAACCCCCGGGCTTCTTCAGCAGTATTCGTTATTTCAAAGCTTTCATATAAAATTTTCAGGGGTGATTTCTTCCTAATTTAGAGCTCACTTTTCACTTTCAGATGGCAAGATTGTTCTATCATAAGCCACAATTTGCAATACTTGATGAATGCACGAGTGCTGTCAGCGTTGACGTAGAAGGATTCATGTATTCTCATTGTAAAGAGGTTCGTTATCTATTCATACCCCCTAGTTATTACTTGTTTTATTTGCAGTGTGAAAGCATTATTAGTCAATTATTCTGTCCTAAGGAGTGCCAGAGGAAAAGCCCAAGAAAATTGTTGAACATTAGTTAGTGGTTCTGTATAACAATACTAGTCACCTTATAATGTAGTCTTTTCAACAGCCTTACAATGATCAAAGATTTTTCGTTCTTTTTCGCAATCTTGCATCCATACAAATATATAGCTATGATGTTTAAGTCTTAAAGCCATATGTATAGTGCAACTAAAATACAAAGCTATAATATACAGCCCTTTGAAATCTAAATCTTTGAATTGTGGTTATCTGTTTCAGCAATTGATAAGTTTCAATTTGATCTTTCTGTGCAGGTTGGGATTACTCTATTTACTGTTTCACACAGAAAATCACTGTGGAAACATCACGAGGTAAGACAGTTGTGCAACAACTGATTACACTCTACACTGTTAGAAACCTTATTTGCTTGACCAGCTGTCTACTTTCTAATTTTCCGTCATCCCAGAAACTATCTTGGGACGCAGGTGTGGGTCAGTCAATTGTAATCAACTTAGAAAACCCTCTTAATCTTCTAAAGCCATGCTTATGTCGAATCACGATACGATAGAACTAACGCCAACCAGGGACGCCGGAGCGATGGTAGGGCAAAGGGGGCGACCCGGAACGTAAGGGCAATTGAGATGAAAAAATTAGGGGGTTTGGTGGTACTCCCCCAGGAAATATTTTGTGTCCACGCCATTTAGATCGGCTTAAAATGCAACAAATGTTTTTCAACGAGAATTAATCATGTTTTTATACGACAATTTTTGGCTGTCTCCACATGCACGCATTTCGAATGGCATAATTATGGCGGAACATCGTATTTAACGCTGTCAAAGTCAATTATCGCTTTACATTGGAAAGGGCACTATTGCCCCCCTTAAGAAAGGGCAGGAGGGCGGTTGCCCCCCCGCCCCTCTCCGGCGTCCCTGACGCCAGCTATAATCTTGGAAAAAATATATTGAGACAACCAGAAGATTCCCAGCAATACAATCAATTCCTTAACTTTAGCTTCGCTGATCAATAATACTCTCCCCTCCCTCCTTGGATCAATGTTGAGTGACACTGAAAACAATTCCACGCCATTTGATCAACATTGAGAGAGGGGGGAGGGGTGAATTGCGAAGTTAAGACAACTATTAATGAAAATTTCAGTTTGTCTCATAATTTTTGTCCAAGATTGTAGCTGTAACTGCTTACTTATGTCGATATCTCAACAACTTTTCAGAACGTATAAGAATGGTTGGTCAAGCATGTGAGATTTGCTTTAAAAGCAATGTTTGTTCGTTTGTTCGTCATCAACATTGTTCGACACAAAGAATTGGCTTGGCAATGTTTTTAAAAGCTTCAAAAACATTTTCTGCTTTTTGCAAGTAAAATATGTTTGACAAGTTATGTTTTCGATATGGTAGATCGATCAAACATTTTGTTTGACAAACAATGCAATCAGGTATTAGGCGAACATTGTTTGATCTTTTAGCCAGGGCCTTACCCATACTTACCATGTGTTCTTTACCTGAGAACTTGTAGATATAACCATTGCCAATCTGCTTTGAAGAGTTATCCAGTCCATTGCACGCACTTTTTTTATAAGCAACTTCGCTTGGCTCTAGTTTAAAAAGTTGCTTATTTTTGGACCTTTTATGGCCACCTTTTAGTAGCAAAAGTTGCCAAGTAGTTGCTTAATTTAAACTGTACCTTTTTGCCCTAAGAATATTATAGAGGCTAGAAAAACAGCAAAATCTAACGTTGCACATGAAAGGGAATGACTGGAATCATTTTTCCCTGCTGATATTGTTACCATTAGAGACTTGAAAGTCAAACAGAAACTCCTCAATAAAATGCCTCACTTAACGAGAAAAACTCCGTTTATATGCGAGTTTTGACGACAAATGAATGGAAATAGCTTCTATTTTGATCAATCCTTGATTACTTGCAGTGATATAAATTATCAAAAATTTAAAAAGTTGCTAAAGTTGTTTTGCTGTAGTACAAAACGTTGCTTAAACTTTTAGGCCTTCAACATCTTGGTTGCTTAAAAACTGCGTGTATATCTTATTTTCGTCCTGTTCTTTCTTAGTATGTCCTCTATATGGATGGAAGAGGCGGATTTCAATTTGAAGAAATGGAAAAATGCAGCATCGACTTTGGATCATGATTAAAGAAAATGAAATAAGAAATTTAATGACTTTTGGACAGTTACAAGTTGCCCTCCCGAACTATTAAATTTCTCAGAAGACCTCATAGCCTTCTAACTTAATAACCGGAGGGTAACCTTTAGTCATCTTAAGCGAGGTCTTACGATAATTATTAACATCAGACTGAATACTATTATGGCAAATATATTCATTCAATAGTATCTATCTATCTTATGCATCAGTTTCTTTTAAGCAGTTGAATTTTCAACAAACATATGGTTTTATAATGAATTTATGCTTTCAGCTAATATTTGTTGGTTTTTGCTTTTTTTTTGCCTTTCCTGTTTTATCGACTTTGTTGTTATTTTAAACTGTTGGCCAATTTTGTTTTACTTGGCTTGTCGGCATAAATTGGATGTACAGCATGCTGGCAAACCTATTCGCACTACCGTGGTTTGGTTCGTCTGCGCTATTTGTAGTGTGTATCTTTGCTTGATGTGTTTGAAATGCACTGCTGTGGGTTTTTTTTAGCTTGATATCGTTCAGTAGCGCGTCTCCAACAAATCATGATGACAATATTTCCTTAACGTGCAATAATTCTTGATTGAGCGCGTGCAGTCATTGTCTGAACTTGCATTTTCAACCTCGAAACCTCGACGTTTTCTCATGGAAGGATAAGTCTCGTTTTGAGAATTAACAACATATCGACATCGAGGCTATAGCAACATTAGTGAATAAACCAAATAAAAGTTTCTGCTCTGTCTCTGCATGCTTCATGTTGCTGAAACTTGAGATGAGAAGTTCGGAAAGAAAAAGAATACACAATTAAAAGCAAGTTCAAAGCTCAAGTATCATACTGAATGGTTGTCTGTTAAATGTAGTTGGCTGTAAAGAAACCATGGTTTGGTAAGAATAAGCTGCACTTTGTAAAGCAAAGCAGGAGGACGTTCTTAATTTTAGGCCAGTCACCAGTCCGCTGATCTGATGCCTGGCCCGGCCAGCCTCATTCTTTTAATTGACTTCAGTGGTTATGGTTTTCAAGTCTGAAAGCCAGCTTTCTTGAGCATGCGGTGAGTGTTGTTTTCGTGCTTTATTATCAATCTGACACACAGTTAAAGTTAATTCTTTGTTTGCAGTTGAAATTTTGAAGTGAAGATGATCACGATGAAATCCTGTCTGTTGATTTTGCTTGGGACCATTGCCTTTGCAAGCCCAAATGAAAATCATACGTCAAACTGTGATGCTGATGCCCAACTGGCCTCTGCTTTCTGTTCTCAAGACTGGGAACCCACTCAAGTTACTATATCAGTTTCTCAAAATAATGGGAACAATAGCCTGTCATGCATATTTGGAGAGGAGAATGCAAGACTTTACAATTTGCATACAAGGAAGCAATAGAAAGATTTTCAAACACTACACAGCAAATTCTGATAAGAATCACTGATGAAGTCTATACCATGTCTGAGCCTTTGGTTATTGATATTCCTTCTGCAAGTTTGCATTATCTTGAAATATCCTCAACACTGCCCAACACAACTCTGTTATCCATCAACCCTAATGCAATGGTAATGATTGGATGTAATAACACTTATGGTATTCCTTGCATTCAATACTCAGTTTATTTCAAAAATCTCAAATTCCGAAATTTCCAAAGCCTCTACCCATCAGTGCTGATATTATTCACTGCAACAAAAGTAGGAGTTTTGGACTGTGAGTTCATAAGCAACAACTGCTCTGCCATTAACTCACTGGACACCCCTGTGGAGATTATCAGAACAAATTTCAAGGAGAATCATGGAAATGGTGACTTCAAACAAAGTCTGATAGGTTCATCTCTTGGATTTCCAATGTCAAATTTGTCAAATGGTGGAGCAACAGCATTTATTTTCCAGCATGTTTCAAACATTACTGTCAAGGTTCAGAATTGTCTTTTTCATAACAATTCAGTGAGTATCAAGTACCAGCTTCCTTTCATAGACCACAGTGGTAATGATACTGTGTTTCCTAGAGTTGGTGGAGGCATTTTACTACTGTTCATGCTTAAAACAGCCTACAACAATATCTACTTATCAGATAATAACTTCACAAAGAATCATGCTTATTCAGCTGGGGGAGTCGGAGTCATTGCAGAGTCTGAAGCTAGTTTCAATACTGTATATCTAGATGGATGTACATTTGATGGGAACAGAGTCTTCAGTACCTCAGGAGGAATTCTGTTTGCAGTTTGGGATCAATGTATTGGCAATAGAATGGTGCTTGACAATTGTCACTTCTATAATAATTTTGCAAAGTTTGCTGGTGGGATAAAACTGCTTTTACACAGCCCATCAAACAAACAGAAAACAAGTGAAGTTTCTATTCTAGAAATTAGGAGGTCAATTTTCTGCAGCAATCATGCTGACACTGGCTCTGCAATGCACCTTGTTTATGACTTTCTTTATCAACAGAATTACAAAACAGCAGTGGTTGTAAACAACTGTACATTTTGCCAACACAAAGTTCTGTTCAATCAAAACAAATTAGGAAGAAATGGGTCTTTGCTCTATGGAGGAACAATTCTAACTCACAGGATTGACATTGAATTTAGAGGCAATAATTATGTCATAAGTAACAATGGAGGGTGTGGTCTGTATGCATCTAATGCAAATATTAACATCAATGGCTTTGTGTTGTTCTCAGGAAACAGAGCTACCTCTCCTGGAGGAGGCATGAGTTTAGCAGATATTAGCAGAATAGTATTCTACAAAGGATCTCATCTTAGATTTGAGGATAATTATTCTGATGAAAAAGGTGGGGCATTGGCAGTATTTACCATTGGAATGCCTGAGCTGACATATGTTCATAATCCGTTCTGCTTTTTGCAGTATTACAAGCAAAGCCTGCCTTATTCAAAGTGGGATGTAAGTATGCACTTCTTAATCAGTTGATGATTAGTACTGATACAGAGTACCGTTAGACTGATGGGGTTACCTTGGATAAATAAATTTAGATAGATAGATGCTTATGAATTGGATGGCAGATGGCATCAAGGGGCTTTTGAGAGAGATCCATTTTATTCTGCAGTGGAATTTGTGATGATTCTAAATGCCCCTGATGCCATCTTTTTGTAATCATCCGTTTAATTTTGTGCTTTTCTTATAAGTCTCAGAACACACTAAATCCAATACCAAACTGCAGGGTACAGTAAATTTGAGGCACTTCCTCTTCCAGGCACTTGCTTGCATACTGGAAGTTCACCTTGACCCTTTCTTATTTACTAACTCAGATTGTTTTAATGCCTGCATCCTGACTGGGCTACTTGTGTTAGGCATGCCATACCAAATGTGCCAAAACATGTTCTTAAAATTTGATAGGTTTCATTCTTAAATCAGGGATAATGGGGATTACAAGAAGTGTGAGAAAACCACTGAAATCTGAGTCAGTTGTCTACAGACCAAATATCAGGTTTCAATAGTGCAGGCAGAATTCTGCTGATAAACAATGTCCTATTTAGTTGACTCTTTTTTCTCTTATCACAAAAACCCTTATCTTACAAAGACAGGAGCATAAGTATTCAAACAGGTGCTAGATAATTTCTTAGGGGGGTATCATGCCACAGATTACCAAGTAAAATTTTTTTAATAAATTGATCTGTCTTCATTATTCATTTACCAAGTAAGCGGTCAAAAATGGCAGATCTGCTGAGTAAAAAGTCAATTTGTGATTCATGGAGGGGGGTGTTACACCCCACACATCACCATAGTGCCACCCTGTATTCAAATTGTATTCTCTCTTGTTTTAGATGAAGTTAGAATTTATCAGAAATGGTGCTGCCATGAAAGCAGGAGCTGTCTTTATCAACACTCTTACATCATGTCTGTGGAATGAAGGTCCTAAACATTACAGTTTTCACGAAGCCCTCAGATGGAACGATAACTTTGTCTATGTCGACAATTATGTCGATGCTATGTTTAACATAATCACTGAAGTGGCATCAAACAAGACGTCTGCAGTGGATATAGCTACTGATACTTCCAAACTCGTTCTCACAGGACCAAAAGAGGTACTTAATAGCTGACAAACGTATTTTTTACTTTTTGCCTGTTTGATTTTGCTGGAAAATGCGTGAAGTAATTGTCTAGTGACTTTGTTGGTCTAGACAACTAACTGACTGACTGACTTAGCTATCTAACTAACTAAACCAACTAATTACTTGACTGACTGACTGACGGACTAACAAACTAACCAATTAATTAACTAGCTAACAAACTAAGTAACTAACTAACTTACAAAATAACTAATTTCTTAACTGGTTAAATTACTAACTAGCTAAATAATTAATCAACTAACTAAAAACTAATTTACTTACTATCTAACTAACTAGCTAACTAACTAACTAACTAACTGACTGACTGACTAACTAACTAACTAGCTAACTATTTAACTAACTATGTAATCATCTATTAAACTAACTAAAGAGCGAACGAAAGAACGAACAAATAAACGGACTAACAAACAAACTAACTAACTAACTAATTAAATAAATAACTAACTAACTATTTAACTAACAAACGAACGAACGAACGAATGAATGAACTAACTTAACTAACTAACTAACTAACTAACTAACTAACTATCTAACTAACTTATCAACCAACTCACTTACAAACTTACCAACTAAATAACTTGCTAACTAATTAAGTAACTAACTAACTATCTTCCTTACTGGCTAACTAACTAAACTAGCTAGCGAAGAAAACATCCAGTTAATTAACCACTTGATACATTATAATCACAGCTATCTTTTCTTTGGAAATTTAAAAAGTTAGCAATACTAATAGTTATGTTCTGTTTTAGGTCACACTGTCACCCGGAGAGGAAGTAAAGTTTGGATTGGTAGCCTTGGATGAGTTGGGCAATGAGATCCATAGTGTGGCTATGGCTGAAAGTATTGCACGATTTCCTAATGGCACGACAGTTGGTAGCACCCTTTTATTCCCAAACATATACTTCGTACTGACACCCTTCACTCATCGCGAAGACCACTCGTTTTCATTTATCATATCAGATCGCAATTATCACAAAGCATTCACAGATAAATCAGTTAACCACGAGGTATTATTCTCTGATCGCTATTCGTCGTTTATCGCCAGTGTTACCATGAAAATAAAGCCCATTTTATGCCATCCTGGTTTTTATTTTGATAAATCAAAGAAGTCTTGCGTTTGTGACACCAAAAGAGATCTGGTTAAAAAGTAAGAATTTTGTTTCTTTTTCTTGTTTTTTTTCAATATCTCTGTCCCGCGGGCTTATCTTTTTCAATATCTCTCTCCCGCGAGCTTGTTTTTCAATATCTCTATCACGCGGGCTTAAATTTAGCATCCTACCCTATGCAACTTTCTTACACTTTTCTTAAATAATGTGATATAAAAAATAATGTGTTTTACGCGACCAAAGAAAAGCAGGGCTTGTGTATATGTATGTACAACTCAAAGCCTATTCATAGTCCTAAAGTTAATATTTTTGTTTCGATAGATGTATTGGCACAACTGTTCTTATTCAAGAAGGTTATTGGGTAACAAACGATTCAGATGGCAATCTAATTACATTGTACTGTCCTAATGGCTACTGCAAATGCAATCGACCTTCAGATAACATTAATGGCTGTATTTACGACTACAAATCACCGGATAAGCAGTGTCAAGATGGGCGGAACGGCAAGCTCTGTGGGTCGTGTAATAAAAGCCTTGGCTTATCATTGCATACAGGCGGTTGTGTTGCTTGCGACCAGCAGAGCAAAACCATTGTTATTCTTGTTGTCGTTGTCGTCTTCGTTGTCTTGATCGCAGTTATGGTTGTGTATTTGAATCCGAATTTTTCAACTAAACTACGCGGACCGGCGTTTTTCACGCAGATCATCCCGTATGTTTTCACCAACGAACGCTCGCTGTTCTTCAACGTCGCACGCGGGATCGCTTCATTCACGGCGCTTGGAGGACCGGCTGGACTGCCGTTCGACGGATGTTTGAGTGAGAGCATGGATAAACTGGACGTCAACGCACTTACGTATCTGTTCGCCGCTGCTATTTTACTTGTTCTTCTTGCCGTTTATGTGCTTGATCGTTTTTACGTGCTGCATTTCACACGGGATTCACCATTCGAGGCTTTCTGGATCCTGCTGGTCGGGATATACGTGTTCTTCACTGAAGCCTCTCTTATTTTCTATTATTGCGTGCCGATTGGGAACAATGGTAAGTTTCACATATATAACAAGAACAAGTAAGTTTCGATCGAGGCTGACTATTCTTAGGTATTTGCTTATTTAAGCCTGAAATGTTCTCAGTCTGTTCTGAATTCTACAGTACTTGGGAGAAACAATTTTCGGAAGGCTCTAGTTATGTGGAACAGTAACTTTGCTGCTTACTTTTCTGTTTGATCGCTTTTTGATTCGATTTGATGGTCATCCGACCCATTTTTCTTTAGGCTTACTCCAAAGCCAGCCTCAGATTGTTCTTTAGTTGTTCTGAAGTTTCACCAAAATCCAGGCTTGTGTTCTTATAAATTGTTCTTGTAAAAAGGGTGTAGAAAAAGTCCAGAGAAAATCGGGCAAATCTCAAAGAAGCTGTTTTTGTTTTTGTTATAATCTTTTAGTTGGAACGAAAAAATCAGAATCAAGAAGCAAAAACTAGAGACTCGTGTACGGGTATTGCCTCGGATAAGCGCCCTCTCTCGAATAAGCCTTTGGATTGAGCTGCTTATCAGGTTGGTCCCAGACACCCCTGTGTGTGCAAGCTCTTGATGGATGGAATCATGAGACAAAAC
This sequence comes from Chrysaora quinquecirrha, assembly GCA_014526335.1. NCBI lineage: Eukaryota > Metazoa > Cnidaria > Scyphozoa > Semaeostomeae > Pelagiidae > Chrysaora > Chrysaora quinquecirrha. The sequence goes on from JACTAT010000039.1 coordinate 4,538,082, forward strand.
TTACAGAACCACGCTAGCGAATCTATAATCGCTACTGTGGTGGATAATCACTACTGTGGTGGTACTATTTGCGTACTGTGGTGGTAGTTTCTGCGTACTGTGGTGGATAATCACTACTTGTGGTTGGTTACTATGCTTGCGGTGGTGGCAGTTTTGGCGTACTGTGGTGGATAATCACTACTTGTGGTGGTTTACTATGCTTGCGGTGGTGGCAGTTTTGGCGTACTGTGGTGGATTTTGTGGTTTTTTCTTGCTTGATCTATAGAGTTTTGCTATGATTTCTTATTCACCACATAAAGCATTATAACCCACCACAAGTAGTGATTATCCACCACAGTACGCCAAAACTGCCACCACCGCAAGCATAGTAACCAACCACAAGTAGTGATTATCCACCACAGTACGCATAAACTACCACCACAGTACGCAAATAGTACCACCACAGTAGTGATTATCCACCACAGTAGTGATTATAGATTCGCTAGCGTGAGAACTTACTTTTTGTTAGAAAGTTAGTTTATTTAAAGTTTGCAAATAATCCTTCCTTTTGAGATGTATTTCTAAATGCACTTAATCGAGGAAATACGGTAGTAAAGCTAGATAACACCTTATTATGAGGTATTACCTCGATTTTCTGTTTAGGCTCTAGACGATATTTGATGTAACTGATAGCTTGGCGTACCCGGTTATAAATACTCATTTCCTCCAAGCTCATATAACTGTTTTTTTTTTCAGGAGAAGTCGTTTTTTTCTACGATGGATCTTTGCAATGTTATCATGGAAGACATTTAATAATGATCCTTGCTTCATCTGCCGTTCTTCTGTTCTTCGTTCTCTTACCACCTTTGATGGTTATCTTTATGTGTTTTGGTATTATTACTGTGCCTCTTCAAGTTATTGATGCTCTAACGAAAGGACTAAGGTGAGAACTGGAAGTAATTTTTAGAAATTTTTACATTTGAAAATAACGCGACATAATGAAGTATGAATGAACATGTAACTTAAAAATACAGACGAATGCAGGGTGAAATGAACATGCTGACGAATACAGTGTGAAATGAACACGGCGGACGAATGCGCTATACCTTGGGCCCTGGCCAAACTACCACACATTGTTGGTCAAACATTTGAAATTTTCTTTTCAAGCAAAATGTTTGACCGTTTGGCCACGTGCAAAAAACTTTGCTCATCCGACATTTTTGTTTGCATCAAGCAAACCACACTTTTGTAACGTTTGCTTGTCAAGCAATGCTTTTGGACGTGGCCGAAAGGTCAAACATTTGTTGCAAAGCAAATTTAAAATGTTGGAGCAATAATGTTTGATCGTTTGGCCAGGGCCTTAGATCCATTTGCAAAACTAATATTTCGGATCATCATCATCATTGGAACGAAGGATCGAGATATTAGTATTGAAACAATTTATCAATCACTACACGCAAAGGCTTCTACTTGTTCTATTTATATTTTTGTTTGTTACAACCATGAAATGTTTAAGTTTTAAAAAATATTGCTGAGCGAATTCTGCTTGTCAAGTATTGTTTTGTGATGTGGCGAAGTTACAGTCAAGCAGTTGCTTGTAAAAAAATCCCAAATATTTGACCGACAATCTTTGATCGTTTGGCCAGGGCTTTCGGCCTATGAAAATGCATCCTTAAGAATACATTTTGTGTGAACAAGCATGCAAGTATGGTATAAAAAGAAATTGTTTGTGTTACGGTTGTTTCTACAGACTTGAACAGTTTAACGATGCTTGTCCATCTGGTCATCATCAGCAACCGTAATCTTATCCTCTTTTCAACTTTGAAATTTTCATTTCAAAACCTCATTTCAAAAAATTCGCCTTTTTTGAGCTAACATAGCTATTGTAGATTGCAGAATTTTGTATAGAGCATTGGTACGAAAATGGGTTTTTCTGTCTTTCATTACAGAGCACGTCTGTTATGAATAGATTTAATCATATCAATCTTTTGTATTTCTAGAGAGCCTGTTCGTTGGTGGTGGGCGATTGATTTGATCAGAAGATTTTGGTTTGTTGCTATTTATGTATTTGTCCCATATGAAGGCGTCAAAAGGGTATGTCTCTACTTTTTCTTTATTTTACCGCAGTATAATATTCATCAGCACGTGTAACTGAGCATAAGAGTTATAGCATTTGTCATGGCTATTGTTTAAGAAACGCATTTCTGTACTGGTGGCTGCGACAGCTAAAAACCAGTTGATTCATATTCTTAAATAGCTATAAGAGCCGTAACCGAAAATTACGATCTGTTTTAAATCGCTTAAAATCGAAGAAATTTTCCCGATTTCTGCTTTGTTATCTGTCTGTCTTGATGAGATCTTTTCTTCTCTTATTTGCACATATATCCTTTCTTTCTCTTCCCCCATTTATCTTCAAAGATGTGCATCACTTGTATATCTTTAGACCCTTTGCTATTCCCAAGCCCCTTCTTGCTCACAGAGTAGTGTAGCGACGAACTACTGTCGCCAAATTTTTATCAGTACAGTGCCAGCGCCGCTACAGGCGTGAGACGTTGAGATGCAGTGTCGCTCTGGCCGCCAAGATGTACAGTGATATTCGATAGTAAAAATACCTCCTGTTCAATGAATGCTCTCAAGGTGTAGGTTGTCGGTAACGTACTTTGCATTATGCAAAAGCGACAATGATACTTAGAGAATAATCATTATAATGATTTTTTTCATGCTCAATGCTTGATTACATGAAATCAGCTTGGTTTTGTGAACTTGACTGTCTAACAAAGATCTGTCGGAACAATAAATGCTATTGTTTTTTTCATTCTATTGTTTAATGTTAAGCCCATGTCACTATTAAATGAATATAACGCTTTTAATTCCAAAAAACCTTCAATTCCCCTTCTTCTTTAATACTTTAACATGCTACCCTCTACTATGTTTTGTTTGTTCCAGCTCTCTCATATAGTGGATATTTGAGAATCAATATTTGTTCAATAAGAGAATGTCATTTTGTTATAATTTCTGCCATAAATCGATCCAAACGCTGTCTTGATAATTACCACACCATTTTTCCCTTTCACTGTACATTCTTTCCACCATCCAATCACAATGCGTGCGTAATCAGTTATGGTTCTGTATGTTCGGCATTCGTTTCGCAGCTAAAAATAAAAAAGAATTGTTATCCGATTGATTTTTATCACAATTTTGCGACTTGTACTGTCGTGCTCGTGGCATGTAATAATATCTACTCTTAGGTGGCTAATTGCTGGGGGTTGGAATAGGCGGGGGGTTGGAACTTAGCACCCATATAATTGGCGGGGGTTGGAATAAACCGGGGGTCGGAATTTGCTTGACAAATGTTGTCGCGAAACTGATGAAATGCAGTGCAACGGGCCTTATAGTACTAAAAAGGCAAGGAAATCCAAAGTTCTAACGAATAATAGAGAGTAAAAGTGAAACTTTACGCTTAAAAGATCCCAGCAGACTAAGTTAGGAATATCAACATCGATATCAATGCAAATCTTAATAAGCGTGGAGGTCCCAATAAGAACGGGGGGCATTGGAAAATTTTCAAAGAATTAATTAGTGGGGGGACGGTAATTAGGCACCTAAGAGTAATAAATTATATAAAATAAAGTTACATAATCATTTTTCTAACTCTTTCTTGGCAGAAAACAAGTTTCGACTAGTTTAGAATTATCACAATCATCATCATTGTCATCATCATCAGCATCATCATCATCAGCATCATTGTTACCATCACTATCATCATTACACTCATTTTTTTTTATAAGGAAGTTCGGCTCAGGGTCAGTATACTGAAAATTCCTTAACTGATGGTGAAAATTGAGTACATCATTCCTTAACTTCTTACTTTGTGATTCTTAAAAACAACCAATGGTCAAGGAAATATAGGTCATAAAGGTTTCAGAAGACGAGTAGAAATGAATACTTATTGAAAACCATTGGCGATAAGTATTGCTTGCTCTGTTAATTCAAAACTTCATTTTTTTTAATCGAAATGCCAATTTAAGGAAAAAGTCAGATTCCTTAGTAGTCTCAGGTCCAGTACTAGAAATTCCTTAAGTTTTTGCCAGCCCGAGTACTACCTTCCTTATAAAGCACTTCCTTATAAAAAAAATGCGTGTATCATCATCATTATGCATTATATCACACAATTCCTTCCTTCTTCATTCTGTCAAAAATAGAACAACTCACCTGGCGTCCGTTGAAATAAACATAAACACTTTCACTGTACCCCTTTTGCCAGTAGAAAAATCTTGTTTTTCCACCAGGTAGCTTCATGACGTAATTATTAAAGTGCAATTGTGTCACGGGGGGTGCTGGTCCACAATTGACACCCACAAATGCAATAGCCAATAGGATGGTTGATAGCCCAACTAACTGATTCATCTATTAAATATAAGGAACAATTTTTATAAGACCCCTGAATTCTTACCAAAATTGAAGAACCAACTTAAAAACAAGTTGACGTTGACATGTTTATTAAGCTTGAGAACATATACAGTACATAGATGATAAAGAAACATTTCTATACCAAACACAATTTTCATCCATGAGTTTTATGGAGAACCATCTTTCTCCTAAATCAAAATTCATTGAATCACCGACAATTAAGAACCCTAATGATGTTCTGTGTCCACTCGAGATATTTCCAATTTTTAGTTTCGAAAACCAACAATGAATCCAATGTATCAATTAAATACGTACTAAGACTTGGTTCCTAGGTTTTATAAATCTCTGCTGGAAACTACTGTCTTTCGTAAATTGCGACAATCTAAAAAACTTATTTGTATCTCACGAGGGGCGATTCACTCCTTGGAAGTCTCGTACACCTTTGCAGCAAGTCCTATTGTTTTCTTGGAAATCCCTTGGAAGTCCTTTTATTTTAATAGAAATCTCGTACGCTTTTTCGCAGAGTGAACTGATGAAATGCCCCTCGGTATCTCACTTACCTTTTTGGAAAAAATTCTGTCAACTTTGGCTGATGTTTGAAATTTCCGTGTGATAAAGTGCAGATTGAAGATTTTCTTCTGAAATTCCGTCTACGAGGAAAGTTTCACGTTATATGCCAGAATTGTCTTCCGATTTTCTCAAAATTATCTTCCGAATATGACGTCATCTTACGAATACACTTTTTTTTAATAAGCAACCGCTCAATAAGGGCTGAACTGACCTTAACATTAAGCAACTTGGGAGCTCGATTGAATTACTGTAAGCAACTAGGAAGTCGAACCACCAAGCTTATACTCTTTCCTGTTGTTATGAAATTGTTCATTCTTATGTTTTGCATGTTGAAGTTCGTTAGCTAACGTTTTTCCACTTACTTTCTCCCCAAAGTCGTGTTGTAGGCCTAACAGTTGACGATTTTCTTGGATTTAGGGTGAGGGGGCAAAAGAAAAAATATGGGGGTCCGGGGGCTTGCTCCCGGAAAAATGTTTGGGACCTTGCCCTTCTAAGTCGTAGAACGACCCTTTTTAGAAGAGATTCGGCAGGCTTTCAAAAGGAGAAAATTTGCCGGACAGTTCTTGCTATTCACAATAATTTCATGACAACAGACCTTCAATCTTCGTGCAGCGTTTAAAGCTATGCCAGGGAAAAATTTGTTCTTCCACGAACTCACAGAACAAGAACGACAATTTTCTCCAAGAAACAAGACCCTCAAAGGTTAATCAAATCTTATTCAAACAAAATCTTGATTTGATATGCTCTTACTGTGACCTTGGATTTTATTTCGGTTGGTAAAAAACCTTGCTTTGTCTCGACAAAAGGTAAAAAACCTTGGCTTTATTTTGGTTCGTACAAAACACTGCTTTCGTGTATCAATGGCAACTTTCCCTCGGGGAAGGCGGGGATATCTCTTTAAGACACTTTGAAATATGCTAAGTTCGAAAGCAAACCACGCACTCCTAGCCCTAAACACCTAAACATTAAATATAATGATATTGAGTCGAAAAAAAGACTTAGTACAGGAATCTCGCTTCTACACTCCCCTACTTTTGATTTGCCACTCCAACAGAAATTCCTACTTTTTTGGTTGCTTGCTGAAAGGACATAAGTCCCACACTGAGCCGTTGTAAAGAACAACAACAACAACATCGAGCGAAGTAGTGGCATTTATGTAGTTAGTCTAAACTGGGTGCCACGTTTTAAGTGTATAGATCTTTTCGGTATGACGTCGCACAGCATTAAAATTTTTCAAAGCACAAGATATCGAGTCTTTGATATGAAAATCTTATAAAACAGTCAAAACTTAGTCTAGGTACAAAGTTTCACCGTCCTAGCGCTTGTGTTCTTAATTTTATGAGCATTCAAAGTTTCCGATTTCATAAAGGCTTTGACCGCAAAAAATGAACCTGGTGAAACTTTTTACCCCACACGCACACGGTCAAAGCCCTTATAAAATCGTGAACTTTGAGCGCTCGTAAAATCGATTATACAAGCGCTGAGATAATGAAACTTTGCACCTAGACTAATTTTTGGGTGCTTAATACGATTCTCGCATCGAAAAATCGATATCTTGCGATTTCGCAAAATTTTTTTCTACCGAAATGATCTATATCGTCATTCCCTTCTTTTTTCAGGTTGCTTTTATCATTTTATCGACATTTTTCTTGGCCCTTCACGCCCATTGTCAACCATACGTGAGCAAGTTTTCCAATATTAGTGAGACAATCCTACTGTTCTCCATCTCGTTACTTGCGACACTGCAAGCCAATGACTCTGGACCTTCAAGAATGGTTTCCTCAGTTGTTTTCATGCTGACATTTTTATACATTTGTTTCCTGTTTTGTATCTACTTGTCCAATTCGTTCGAAGAAGACTTAAGAAAATTCGCAACTCAAAATTTCAAGAACTCGAGAACGAGCAAAATGACGTAAAACGAAAACAAACCAGAACGCCGGAGCGCGTTAACAATGTATCGATATAGTTAGTTATGTTTTTAGATATTATGATTTTATCAACTGTTTTGGGTATTTACCATAAACTTTTGCAGAGCTTCCCCATCAAATGGGCCTAGATTTTAATCTGTTTATGCCCCCCCGGGGGGGGGTCCTTCCAGGTTGCGTTTGGGTACCTATGAGCCAAGGAGCGCAAAGCGATATGTACAACTCTTCCGGTAGGGTTTTTGCCGATTTTCGGTATCTTTTCGGATGTCTTTTTTGCCGGTATTGGTATATTTTCATGTGTAATATTAAATATTTGGGTTTACTTTCGGATAGCTTTTTGTCTCCGGTATCTTACCGGGTCATATTTTAATCGCGGAATCGATTTTGTATTTCGAGTACGACTCCCGGTGGCCTTGAGCGACCCCCCATATTCCGTATAAAAGATCCCGTCGAAGATCGAAGAATGACGTCATTCTATATGACTGCCTCGTTTTCAATGGACTGGCGACATTTAGTTTTTAAAGGTATCCATTTGGGTCACAGTTGGAGCAGGTATCTTTTTGTATTTTTCTGCTTGTATTTCACGATATTTGATGTCCATTCCTGCTCACGATCTGTTGTTATACATTCGGGTCTGCCTTTTGATCCCAAGGAGGCTCAACTGTACCCTGTTTTTCTGGAAGAACCCTTCCCCCGGACTTTATTCATTCAGTAATAATTAATACCAGGTACTTGTTGTTGTGCTAATTGTAATTGGATAACAGTACAGTACAAATTTTAATGAAATGCCTTGTGTTTACTTACATGCCGGTTCCTACATGCTGTATATGTACCCTATATCGCATTGGAGTTGATGTTCTTGAGTGAATTTAGCGCATTTCAAAACCGCATCAGCAACGTCATCTTCAATATGACACCAATCTTTTCTCGTGTTTAATAACTAGTTAATTCTTCGAACCATACCCTCAATGTTTTGCTAGTTATTACGACAGCTAACAAAATATTTTGTTCAAGTTGGTGAGGTGTGCACTTCTCTATGCTTTGGTTAGGGTTAATTTCTTTTATATCTATGAAGTGTTCAAATCGCAACTGAAACAGTCAACAGTAAAAAATGTTTTCTCTAGAAAAGGGGGTACTAGCCTCCCCATTCACCCCCTTGGATCAGCCTCTGTGGACTTTCCGAGCCTCTGCACCATCACTGCTAATCTCGTGGGTGTATCATGGTGTAATCTCATCATATGTCCCAACCGACCATTTTCCACTTTCGTCATTTGGTACATTTTTTCTGAGGATATAGTTTTAGGATACCTGAAACCAGTAGCATATCTCAGCTGTCTTCTTGGAAAGCATCAATTTCTTCAATAAGGGTTTTGCTCATGCACCATAATTCACTATTATATAGAAATACACTGCTGACATAAGCATTCGAACCCAGATCTCAAAACAACCGATTACTGAGCTATAACAAGAACTATTCACCATTGTTCAATGCAACCAATGGTGAAAAGGAGAAAATGCCGTAAACATAAGCATCTTACACAACAAAGTACTTAGTCCCCCTGCCTTTTTGTCAATACTATTGCTTTTATCAATAGTATTGTTGTAATGTTTTCAGGGTTTCAAAAGCATAGATGGTGTTTTTGAGGAGCATTTTTATCAGTCGGCTTCACAGCACGGCAAGGTTAGCTTTTGCGTTGCCAAAACACACGCGATGCATTATCAGCTAACGCTTCTCATCATAAGTTCTTGCATGCTTTATCGTGTCAATACATTCGAATGCAGAGCTGGCGCAAATAAAGTTGGCGGCAAAATAGAATGGAAAACTTGTGAAGCTGATGAACAGGCTTGTTTTCAGTCGCTTCATTGTGCTAATGGCAAAAGAATTCATGAGTGGAGCTGTTTTAAAAAAGCAAACTGCACAAAGGAGCATGGTAAACACTATGCGTATTATAATGGTATCAGAGGTGAATGCTGCTTTCAAAGCAATTGCAATGCTTTTTATGCATGCGAGTGTACAAGTAATGATGCTAAACTTGGATCTTCAAAGTTGATCTATCTGGGAGCAGTCCTTGCTGCTTGGTTACTGCCAAGAAACATGTGACAATGACAAGCTTTTTATGTTAAGGTTGGAACGAAATTTCTGAAGAAAACGAAAGAGACACTAAAACTATATGACTTTGTATTTCTTTTATTAAGCATGCTTCGTGAGATTCTTTTTTCAGCATAAGCAAATAGAATTTTGCACCGATCTAATTTTTGCATGAATCTAGTCTTCTTTTTCCTGTGCCTCTGTGTTTGAATCTAAGCTCGCTTACGACAGGGGCGCCGGAAGCACGGGGGCAGCGGGGGCAGCTGCCCCCTGCCCTCGGAAAAATTGCCAAATTCTTTTATTTTCCTATTGTTTTGCCCTAAAATTGTTGCTTCTGCCCCCGCCGCCCTGCATTGCTTCCGGCGCCCTTGAAAAGGTTTCTTGGAAGCAACAGAACATGAGTGGAGCTGCATTAACCCGATAAATTGCACCAAGGCAGCCGATGGCAAGAGCTACGCATTTTATGAAGGCATTAGAGGTATCTGCTGCTTTCATGACAATTGCAATGCCTACGAAGGTTGCGAGTGCACAAGTGGCGGTGCTAAAGTTGTACCTTCAAAGTTGGTCTATCTGGTGGGAGTAGCCTTGGCTGCTTGTTTCCTGACAATCAAAATGTGACATTAGCGTCATTGTGTAGTGACTGAATTGAAACTTCTGACTTTAACAAAGAAACTTTTTTTATATCAGAATTTTTTTAGATTCAGCACTTTTTGATCAACATGTTATTATCTGTTGTCGGGAACACCTCTCAGTTCGGGAACACGCGTGTTTTCTTGCTTCATGATTATTCTTACGTTTTTTACTACTTTTGTTGTTGCTATACCTCCAGCTATATATTCACTGAGATATGCCGCACGTGACATTAACTCGATATATGTATGTTGAGGTTTCTAGCGTTCATTCTATTGGCGCGTTTCCATTTGTGCGAATTTGGTCGTGCGGCACGTGTAACCGCTTGACAAGATTCACGCGGATGATTTCCACTTCTGTGAAGCTGATCGCGCAAAAATTGGTCTGTGCAATTTCATTGGCTTTGTTCTTGTTTGTCGCGCAAAGGAAAGTAAATCCAATTTCTATAACCAGTCACGCGATGTCGGATGACAAGGGAATCTCCGTCACTGCAACCGGAGTCAATAGAAGTGAAGACTCACTTCTATTGACTAAGCTGCAACAAACTACGCATGCCTGGAGAACTGGTCGCACCATCGCGCGACCAAATTCGCAGAAGTAGAAAGCCGCCTTAATATTTTTTAAGAAGGTGGGTGAGGAAGGCCTCTTTGATGATGTTGATGATGATGATGATGATGATGATGATGATGATGATGATGATGATGATGATGATGATGATGATGATATGATGATGATGATGATAATAATAATGATGATGCTGCTGATGATGATGATGATGATGATGATGATGATGATGATGATGATGATGAAATCTACAAAACTCTCGAGACAAGACAAACTACCTGCAATTGACATGCGTAACGTATGTTTGCATAATGAGCGCAATTTATGTTCATACATATGCATAGACACAGTTATTTGAAAGAAATTTACACCGGATAACTTTGTTATTTCTTCGTTAATTCCAATCAGAGATTCCATGTTCTGTATTCCCGATTCCAAATTCCGGCTTCCCGTTCCAGTTTTTCCCATCCTTGGTTTCCATTCTTGTGGTCAAGTAGTCAGCGAACAATGAAACGTATTTTCGGGGACCTGGACTCTAAACTTTCCTTTTGAAGCTTGTCAAGGTGTGGCGTTTTTTGTTCTTTACCTATTTAATTTTGCATGTTGTTAGTGTTGAAAAAAGAAGATTGTAAAATACTGTACCGTACTTCGGGATGAAGATGATTTCGCTTCTTGGCTGTTTGTTGTTCCTTTTTGCCAGCGCATTTTCTGGCGTAAAGGCATTTACATGTAGATATGGTTATCAGAGCGGCGTTGGCCTTATGAAAAAGGAAAACAACCTTTGTGGAAGTGGTCAAAATGCTTGTTTTCAATCGTTGAAATGTGAGAGGCAATTTAGCACAACTTTCAAGAGCTACGACTGGGATTGCATCGATCCTAGAAATTGCACATTGGATGCCGATGGTAACAGTTATGCATATTTGAAAGGTATAAAAGGTATTTGTTGCTTCAATAGTAACTGCAACGCGTATGATATGAACAACTGCACCTACGTTCCTGGATACGAATGTAGAGCGGGCTCTGACGACCAAGCAGGAGTGAGTATTCATGATCGTACGACATGCCATGCCAACGAAACTGCATGTTTTCAGTCACTGACGTGTGACAGAAAAGCCTATGAGTGGGGCTGTATTGAGCCTTCAAAATGCAAGAACACTACCGATGGAAAAAGCTACGCTAGTAAAAGAAATATACGAGGTGTCTGCTGTTTTAACAGCAACTGCAATGCCTATAGAATGAAGCAATGCAGTGCCGGTTATGCTAAAGTTGTACTGTCAAAGTTGGCCTATCTTGGAGTTGCCCTTGTCGCTTTTATCCTGATGAAGATGTGATTACTGTTTTACGAACGTTACGTTAAAAGACATTTGGAACTTATGAACGATTGATTAACCATAAATGAAATTCTGTGGTTGTTTTGAATTTTGCACAATTTAAACTTTTTTTGAACCAGACTCCAGTTGCTCTGGAGTTTTTGTCATCAGATGGCAACTATTTTGGTCACTTATTTTCATGGAAATTTTCCTATTCCTATAAGTTTGATGCACAAGCTAGAAATTTAAATTATTTAAATTATATATAATATATAATTCATACATATAAGCTCATCACTTACGAATGGTTTCTATCTTGTTTTATTTCTCTTTCTTACCTCGCACGAAGCTTGAGACCCCATTAGGGGATCAGAATATCCCATATTCGATATCCCTACCATTTTTCTAAATATACCCCTCATCCCCTGTATGCTTTCTCCCTTTAATACCCTTTATTTTATCCATAATTTTGATTATCCCTTTTATTTTTTCTGGAAAACCCCTAACGGGGCCTCAAGCGTAAAATCCTATTATCAAGCAAACAATTTTACGCAACCTGTACCTGGCCTCTTTTAAGAAACTTTATAAAATAAAATCCCCAATATAACCAATAACAACCCATCCTTCTGCATGATTCTGCTACTCAAAATTGACTGAATTATCTAGATTACAGCGAGATTCTTTTCGCATACATTTTTTCTTATAAGCAACTGCTCAATAAGCAACTAGGGCTGAACTGACCTTAACATTAGGCAACTTGAGGGCTCAATTGAATTTGTACTTACTTATACTTATACATTTTTGCAGTAGGCTAAGAGCCTGTAGCAAACTCATATAGGGGCCACTCGAGCAAAAAGGAAAGCCGGGGGGCAAAGAAAGAAAATTGTGTAATCAAAACCATCAGCCGCAAGCCTACCCCTTTTACTCGAGCAGACCCCATTAATATGTTATAATTTAAATTTATGTGTTGTTGTTTATTGTTAAAATGCGCTAGGGTCTGTAGAGAATATTTTGTCTTTATAAAATGTGTCTAATTTATTTTTGAAACTGTTTATACTTCTGGCATCTTGTAAGCAACTAAGAAGTCAAACAACCAAGCTTATACGCTTTCTTGTTGTTGGGAAATTGTTTGGTCTTATGTTTTGCATGTTGAAGCTCTTTAGCTAACGTGTTTCCACTTACTGTCTCCCAAAAGTCGTTTTGTAGGCCCGACAGTTGATGGTTTTGACCCCCGAAATCAGGGGTGGCTGTTAGGTACAAAAAATAATAAGCAACTTTAAAGCAACTTTGAGTGCTGGAAAAAAGTCCAGTTGCTTATCAAAAAAAAGTGTTTAAGTTCATAACAATGACACGTATTTTTGGGGATCTGGACTCTAGATTTTTGTTTTGAAGCTTGTTAAGGCGTGGCGCGTCTTTTGTTCTTTACCTATTTAATTTTGCATGTTGTTAGTGTTGGGCTATTAGTAATCACCGGCCCCGGCCCTGCAGCCCCGGCCCCGGCCCCGTCCCCGGCCCTGGCCCCGGCCCTGATTTTTCAACATGTAATTTTTTATTAGTAATTACCGGCCCCGGCCTTGCGGCCCCGGCCCCGGCCCTGATTTTATTTCTCCTGCTTTCCGGATGTTCTCCTGCCCGGTGTTTCTTATATTTTGATTTACCTATACAAGAACTCAAAACTAAGACAAATAAAAGTGTATGCAAACATTACGTGATTTATGGTGGAAATGACAAAGAATATGAATAGGATAGGAAGTGGGGTCAATTAATGGGACCAATTCAACCAAACAATAACTCGTGGCTTCGCCATACAATACAAATGAGCGTCCTTATACAAACTTTAGCACAGTTTAACATAGTTTTCACTAACTTAACAAAAACCTAGCCTGCGCTCAGGCTACAAAACCACGCTAACCTGCTAAAACGAATAAGGATCTGAAGAAATTATTTGTCATAAAACTACGTGTCGTGGCTGGCCAAAGGTGTGATTTCACACCTAAAAAGAAGAAGCGTTTTAGACTTACTTGTTTATTGTCTTTCCAGGCTGAATGGAACATTGAGTGCTTCCTCCATATCGAGTGTATTGAACGATATGAAGGAGTAATAATAATGATAACTCATGATATAAAATGCCGGTACATTACTGTACCCCTTCTTTCTCTCTAAAAACCCTATTCTCTGTACTATTGACATTCATCAGTTACATAACTGTCCCACACAAGAATGTTTTTAGGCCAATCACCCATTTCTGTGGTTTGAGGGTGGCGGAAAATTTGAGCATGAATATCTCAACTAACAAGTTACTAAAAACTTCAAATAAAATATTTTTATTCAAGTTAGCTATTAAGAATAACGGAATTATGGAAATCGGAAAAAATAAAGTTTTGGAAATTAGGGCCGGGGCCGGGGCCGTAAATTACAAAAAAATTTCATGTTGAAAAATCAGGGCCGGGGCCAGGGCCGGGGACGGGGCCGGGGCCGGGGCTGCAGGGCCGGGGCCGGTGATTACTAATAGCCTTAGTGTTGAAAAAGAAGATTGTAAAATACTGTATCGTATGTCGGATGAAGATGATTTCGCTTCTTGGCTGTTTGTTGTTCCTTTTTGCCAGTGCATTTTCTCGTGTAAAGACATTTACATGTAGGGATGGCATTGAGAATAGCGTTGGCTACTTCTATACGGAGAAAAACCGTTGTGGAAGTAGTCAAAACGCTTGTTTTCAATCGTTGAAATGTGAGAGGTTTTATAGCAGAACTTACAAGAACTATAAGTGGGCTTGCATTGATCCTAGAAATTGCACATTGGATGCCGATGGCAACAGTTATGCATATTTGAATGGTGTAAAAGGTATTTGTTGCTTCAATAGTGGCTGCAATGCGTATAACATGAACAACTGCACGAACGTTCAAAGACATGAATGTAGAGAGGGCGGTGAAAACAGTGCAGGCCCGTTTTTTCACGATCGTCAGACATGCCATGTCAATAAAACTGCATGTTTTCAGTCACTGAAGTGTGCAGAAATCGGTAGCACGAAGTATAAAGACTATGACTGGAGCTGTATTGAGCCTTCAAAATGCACGAACACTTCTGATGGTAGAAGCTATGCTACTTATAACGGTATCAAAGGTGAATGCTGTTTCGGTCTCAACTGTAATGCTTACAAGAGCAACAAATGCACAAGTGGAGCATTTCAAGTCACTGCATTGAAATTCACCTACTATCTTGCTCTGGCACTTGCTTTTGCTGCTGTTGCTATATAGACTCTCTTCAAACAGACTTGGTATAGAAATTAATGTTGATATAGAAGTTGTTAGCTTAGTTACTAAGTTTGCTTGGTACAGAAGTTACTACTTTTTTGCTGTTACTGTATAGACCTTCTTTTAACAGACGTGGTACAGTATAAACGTTTTTGCTTTATATATTCAGTGCATTTGTTGTTACCTCTTACCTACCTAGGCTATGTAGTGAATTAAGCTCTAAAGTCTCATGTAGCAAGCGTGTAGTTATGAAAACTTATTCCTACTGTAATGCCTTTGCACTAGTGGCACTTCTAGCACTGTAAGTAATATATTTTGCTGAATATCAATATATACTCTTTAATGAATTACTGTATGATTTTGACCCAGAGAGGCTCATAGATTATGATTAAACACTTGGCAGTGGAAAGAACGAGTGTATTCTCTTGTAATACAGTTTTGAATGCATGCCCTTTCATAAGATACCGTTGTTATGAAGAGCCATGACTCCGGTTGACTCTGGGCTCCGCACAAAGGCCCACAAATTAAGGAACTGCTAAAGGTCTTAAAGCTTTGATTGTTTTTTGGGGTTCCAAAGTTATGAATTTTGTTCTAATTTTTTTCATACTCTTACTTGCGAACTGTGAGATGGCATCTAGTATACACTCATTTGTTTTGATAAGAAACCCGTTTATAAGAAACTCAGTACTGAGATCAATATTGGTTAAGAAACTTTCAGTACTCGACCAAAAATGGTAAGAAACTCGCAGGTCTCAAGAATCTTTAGAATTAGAAATAAACATCGAGAAAACAAACTTCTGTTGCACCATAAGTGTCTATTTTGACAGAAAAAACAGCTGATCTAAACTTGAATTGTATTGCTTCTTCTATTTGTAGAATATAAGTGTCGATTGCCCGTTTTGGCACTTAAAAATTTTGATTCTAAGAAACTGCTAAGAAACTTTCAGTACCAAATTTGTCCCAAAACTAAGAAACTTTGAGTACTGACCAAAAATCTTAGTTTCTTATAAAAAAAAAGAGTGTATTATGAGGTTTACAGGCCAAGATGTGTTCTAAACGGATATAGCTAGATAGGTGCATTCTAAATTTAAAAAATGAATACAGTAAACTGCATCAAACACCAGATATTCAGATGAGACAGGGCCGGCTTCACTCATTAGAGATAGTAATAAACATGTATTTATTGTATCTCTATGGCTTCACCTGCTTCTTAAACATAAAATTAATTTTTAAAAACATTGCTGTATTCGCACAGGCGTGCAGGGTCTTTCTCAGAGCTGAATAAATAATGGATTGTGGTCATCGTTATGTCAGAAAAGCCGCGAAGCTCTCAAATAACCTGTCGATTAACTATGATTATCCCAAGCATGCCATGACCTTAGCGCAACCTCAGTCACGCAACACACGAAATGTAGCCTGCGCGGGCAGGCAAAAGAGACAGTACACTCTTTTTTTATAAGAATACTATAAATTTTGCCCAGCCTCAATATTCTTAAGAAATTTTCGTTTTGAGCCTGAAAATATTCTTAAAGTATTTTTATTTTTTCAAACATGATAGGCCTATATGGTTTCAGGGAACATAGTTAAAAGAAAAATTACGAGGAAATGGCAGGGCGAAAGAAATATTCAACTATTATAACAATAAGAATGTTGTTTAACAATCATGAAGTTTCGTTTTAACATTGCAAAACAGGCAACTGCTGAAAAATGAGACACAAATATGCGAGCTGAGGCTGAGCATATTCTTACAATATTATATTCTAAAAAATTGGATGATTCTGAGCCTCAATATTCTTATAAACAATATTCTTATAAAAAAAAGAGTGTAATACGTAAGCAAGTCTTCGTTTTGTAGATTTCGGCCATTTTTCTACAAAACGAAGACATTGTCAGAGTTCATTCCCGCTATTTGTTCACTTTGTTTTCCTTGTTGTGTTAATGATTGATAATGTTTTCGATTACCATATTTCATCGTATTCGATTTGCATATTGCCTTCAGTCTTCGTTTCGTAGACTCCCGGTGTTTCATCATTATTTTGGTGGAACCTGCTGGCGTTTATAGAGAAAAGTTAAACAAAGCAAGAAGCACATGGATGTAAGATAATGGGGGACTTGCTCCCGCAGAGTGATTGAAAAAAGGGGGCACTTGCCCGCCCTTGCTTTGGTAACTTCAAACAAAAAACGGGGTTTCTGTGCCTGTGTCAAGAATATACGTTCCTCCTAGTTTTCGCACAGGAGGCCCAATCGCATTAATCTCATGAATGATGTAGCCTTACTTGTGTTGTTTTCTGCCTAAAACGTCCTATTTTCGATAAAGATATTTGGTTGTTGTTGTTGTTCACAAAACGCGACATTTTAATAGCTTTATGGGTATATAATAAATAATAACTTAATAAATAATAGATATTATTTATTATATACCCATAAAGCTAGTAACAAATGTGGCGTTTTCTGAACAACAACAACAACCAAATATCTTTATCGAAAATAGGACGTTTTAACAAAAAACAAAACACATCATTCATGAATTAATGCGATTAACCTGTGGTCTTCGGTCCAAGATTCTACCCCGTCAGCAAACACGATCTTCAAGCACTGGTTAAGGATCTACCCACGATCTACCTCTTCCATGCAATCCGGAGACAATAGCCCCTTAGTTTGTTAGACTACAAAGGAATATTGTTAATACAGTATTGTTACATTTATTATTGGGCAGTATTGTTTCTATTGTTTATAGAATCATATAGCCAGTGGCGTAGCGGAGGTCTGTGGGGCCCTTAGTGACGTAGTGGGACTGGGGCCCCTTGTAACCATGTCTAATTGGGAACTAGGACGCTGAAATAGGAAATAGGGACTAGAAAATAGGGACCACGCACAAGGACATAGGGACTAGGAAATTGCAAGTATGTGGAAAGCTTTTTGGACGTTCATATTTTTGGCGGTTGCGTTGCAACAACCACTTTAATCATTGCAAAAAGGAAGATCAGATTTTTAAAACTTCAGGTAACGAGAAGCTAACCCTACTCTACAGCATCATTAACTTTACAATATCTTATGACTTATTCACTTGCAAGCAGTTTGTCATATGCAGTAAGAAAATACCCTTATTTCATCAAGAAAGATCAATTCATAAAGAGATAATTTTAAGTTTGGGGCCCCTTGGAGCTTCTTATCAGCGGGGGCCCTTAGTGGCATGCCCTAAAGGTAACCACTGTCGGCTACGCCACTGATCATAGCCCTCTTGCTGTCGAGAAAGCTCTGACCACTCTGGCATCATTGGTCACATGTTTTATTTACCGCAAGTTTTGTTAAGAAGTTGGTACCCAAAAATAAATCAACTGAAAAGAGAAATTCCCAAAATGTTGAAAGAAGAAGGACTTGAAGTAAACAAATCAAAAACAGAAGAATATGAAATAAGAAGAGGAGGTGAAGAAAAATGGAAAAATTGCAAAATTCTAGGTAGTCTGATTGACACAGAATGTGACATCTCAAGAAGACATGGAATTGCAACAAGTGCCTTTAACAAATTAGAAAAAATTTTCAAGAGTAAAAGTGTGAGTCAAAAACAAAAATTGAGAACATTTAATGCCTATGTAGAAAGTATATTTTTATACAATAGCGAACTATGGACAATAACGAATCGAATCAGTAATAAAATAGACTGCATACAAAGAAAATTCCTAAGAAGAGTACTGGGCATAAAATGGCCGAAAGTAATAAGTAACCAAAAGTTATATGAAAAAACAGAGCAAAAACCGTGGAGTCAAATTGTGAAAAAAGATCAATGTGCTGGTTAGGTCATTTACTTAGACTTGATGCTAACACACCCGCAAAGAAGGCTTTGAATGAATTCATAAAGAAAGCAAATAGACCCCCGGGAAGACCAAAAGAGACTTGGCTAAGCTCAATCAAACGTACTCTGATGTCCAACGATCTTAATGTGAATTTTGAAAGTAACAGTACAATGATAAGAGATCTGGAAGAGTTGTGTGCAGACAGAAAACAGTGGAACAATATTATTAGGAACATGAAGTTGTAAAGCACAACGTACATGCGAAGAAGAAGAAGAAGTTTTGTTGAAAAATTCCGATCGCCCCATCTTGCTATCGTCCTATGTATCTCCCAAAGACCCCGGTTTTGTTGAACACACCTTAAGCTCTACATTGTGTCCTAAAACAAAGGAAAATAATAGAAACAATGACAGGTTTCCTCATTTGCATAACCAACTGCATTGAATGGTGTTTTGTTTCTTCGGTTGCTTTGCTAACTTTGGCGAGAGGGGGCGGGAGGAAGTCACTTCCACCACGTCTCATCTGGCGACGCTGAACAGAATATCACGTGAACAAGAATTTTTATAAGCTTACTGCTGGGCACTGGGCACAGCGAGTAGACTCACGACACGAGTCTCTATTGTCGCTCCCCTTATTTTGATTTGTCACTCCAGCAGAGCGATTGTAGAAAACAACAACAACAACATCGAGCGAAGTAGTGGGACTTATGTAGTGAGTCTATTCAGCCAGCTTGCTCCTGGGCCTTGGGCGTAGCTTTGTTTAAAATAAAATGAACACGATGCATAACGCCTTGTCGATTCTGGTCATAATTTCTTGTATGTTTTACGGTGTCAAGACTTTTACGTGCAGAGATGGAATAGAAAACAGTGTTGCTTATATATATACAGAAGGTCGGCAGTGCGGAACGAACCAAACGGCATGTTTTCAGTCTAAGAAGTGTAAAGAAATCGGAGACACGAAGTACGAAGACTACAGATGGAGCTGCATGGACCCAAAAAACTGCAAAAATGGCACGGATGGTAAAAGCTATGCCTATTATAAAGGTATACGAGGTGTCTGCTGTTTTAAAAACAACTGCAATGCCTATAAAATGAAGCAATGCAGTGCCGGTTATGCTAAAGTTTTACTGTCAAAGTTGGCCTATATTGGAGTTGCGCTGGCTGCTTGTATCCTGATGAAGATGTGATTACTCATGTATTACGAACGTAACGTTAAAAGACATTTGGAACTTTATAAACGATTGATTAACCATAAATGAAATTTTGTGATTGTTTTGAATTTTGTACGATTTTTAATTTTTTTGAACAGGACTCCAGCTGCTCTGGAGTTTTCGTCATCAAAGGGTAATTATTTTGGTCATTTATTATCATGGAATTTTTCCTATTAATTCCCATACGTTTTAAGCACAAGCTAGAAAATTTGAATTTGTCAAGAATTAATCAGAACATTTCATTTATGACTTTTTTTGGGTTTCTTTATATTTCAAAGACTTTTAATATGCCTTTTGTTTTTGTTTAATTTGGAGTGTTATATTACGTAATTCTTATTGTTTATATAAAATAGCTTGTAGGCGTTCCCTGCTGTGATTATCACACTGAGATCATGTGAGTTGAGTTGAAGATTCGATCAAAACAAGTCAAGTAAAAGTATTCAAGAAATCAATCAATTCGTAGAAATCAATCTAGAAATCAATATATTCTAAACTAATACAGTCCTCAAGCAAAAATCGGTTGTGTTTATTCTAAAGTCTATAGTCTATCTCGTGGGGAATTAGAAACAAATAAGAATTTTCCTACAAATTATAAACTCATCACTATCTTGTTTCATCCCTCTTGTTTTACCGCGCAGGAAGCGTAAAATCCTATTAAGCCAACAATTTTCATAAAAATTTAATTATAAAAACACACTTTTTTTAGAAGCATTTGCTTCAATAAGCCCTTTTCACATTCATGTTTGAAAACGAGGCTTAAATCGAAAACGAAGCTAACACTGTAAGAAATCTGCTAGCGCTCGGGCGGTCATAGAAACATTGGAAACATACAGACAAAAGTTGAACTTCTCTTTGGTAATTAGAGTCGTTTGGATATTTTTTCCCAAAAATGGATCAATTCAAATCTTTGCTGCCTGAAGACAAGATAGTTGATTGTCTAGACGACCTTCGCAAGTTAACTGTCAAGCAGTTAAAGACGGTTCTCCTTGCTTACAAAGAGAAAACATCTGGTTCGAAGGCCGATCTAATCCTACGGGCCTATGCAATTTTCTCCCGCTTGAAACAGCAAGTTCAGGTCGATGTCTCCTCTCCGCAGCTGCTTGCAACAGCTGATGAAGTGAACTGTAGGTATGACGACATGTTCAAGTCAAAGTGTAGCCACTTGCCATGGACATCAGATCTTCGAGGAACTCCAGTCTTCACCTTTGTTCAACTATATGACTACCTTGTTCTTCGCACCACCAAGCTCAAGCATATCAAGTTGAAAAGTACCGCCTACAAGAAGCTCAAATCCTTCCAATTTTTTTATGAAGGATACATAAAGAAATTTTCTGTGGCAAGAGATGACAAGAGCACGTTTTTCGATGTTCGTATGAAAGCGTCAATGAAGTCTACTATGTATAAAGTGCTGTTAGTCCTTGATAATAATTCTGGTGATGTTTCCTGTGCTGCATGTACTTGTCCTGCTGGTTCTGGTTTATCTGGTCTTGGAAATTGCAATCATGTTGGTGGTGTTCTTTTTGCACTGGAAGATTTCAATAGGAAAGGCTACCAAAAATGCCCTGAACCTGTCTCCTGCACTTCAAAGCTTTCAGCCTGGAATGTCCCTGCTTCTTTTGCCTCTGTTTCTCCTGCAACTATTGATGAAGTTGTAATCAAGAAAATTAGATTTGGGAAAAATCAAGATGAATTGAAAGCAACGAAGAACGTTTGTCATGATCCACGTAGATCTTTACAACGAGGGATAAATGAAGAAAGGCTTGAAAAACTGAAGCAGTCACTTGATTCTTCCACACCATTCAGCTGTTTCTTTGCTTTTCACTCAAAGCCTGGGGGCTCTTCAGAAAATAATGCTTCTATTGCAACTGAAGTGGTTGATTCTTTGGATTCCCCTTTTAAAGGCTCTTTCGTAAAATTATCTGTTTCTGAGTCTGATGATTCAATGGCATTCAGTGATGATTATGATATTTCATGTTTAAATTTCAAAGAAATGATGGACTACCACACCATGAAGAACATGCACATCGAATCAACAGTTGTATCTGCAATTGAAAAAGCTACCCGCGGTCAATCCACAAATTTATCATGGAGACATCATAGGTTATACCGAATCACTGCGTCTAATTTCAAATCCGCTGCTGTAAATACCGTAGAGCCATCATCAAAATAAAGTCAATGTTTTATTCGTCATTTTCAACCCCAAGCACCCGGCATGGACAAGCTTATGAGTCACATGTTCGATCATTGTATTTGAAAACAATGGTTCATAAGGGTTTTCAGAAAGTTCTTATCGAAGAACCTGGTCTTATTGTTTCAAGCAGTCATTCTTTTCTTGGTGCATCCTTGGATGGCATTGTCAGGCATGGTCAAGATTCTTGGGGACTTGAAATCAAATCCCCCTATTCTAAGTTTTCATCTTCTCTTGAAGATGCTGTTGCAGATAAGAGTTTTTTCTTAGAAAAGACGGATGTGGTGGGACTGAAAAAGAATCATGCGTATTTCTATCAAATTCAAGGTCAGATGTTTTGTTCAGGATTAAGAAGAGTTGATCTGGTGGTGTGGTTTGGAGATAGTCAGCCAATATTCATCCAACCAATTTCTTATGATGAAAGTTTTGTTCACCATTCTCTTCTTCCTCAGCTGAACTACTTTTATCGCAGAGCTGTTCTGCCAGAATTCATTACAAAGCGTGTCGAAAGAGGCCTGAAGTTATACATACATGGTGGCTGGGAAAAATTTTCTTCATAATTATAAAAACATTAATAGTATAAACTTAAGATAAATGTGTATATAGCAAGTAAATTCTAAATTAATGTACATAGATGTACAAGTAACTGTTTTTAATATATGTTCCATAATCTAGTGTGTAATTAGCATAATATGCTAATTACGCGCAGTTAATACCTGCATAACAAGCTGACTTGTGCTGTTTCTTAAACAAAAGAAAACAAAACAGCTTATTCACCCAAAAATAAGTTGGGATACAAAAATGAAGGCTTTTTTATGGGGATTTACTGTTTCCTTTTTTCAACCACAAAGAATGAATAGATAATATACCCTATGTCTTCTGACAAACACTGTTGTTTTATTATATTTTTCATGGTCTTTCAGTGATATTCATTAGAGGGGGAATTTCAAAAAGGGGGCAGGACCTATATAAGAAGTATTACAGTAAACTATTTGTGTATCACAAAACTAAATTTTCTTACTGTTGATCAGTCAGTAGTGAAAATTTCTTAAAGCTATTCATACTTTTTAAAAATTATTGTATTATCTCATAAACCTATAGTACAACTATGTATAGATAAAATATAATGAGTTACATTTTTGTTAATTTTTTCATTCTATTCAACAACATGTATTAGTTCCTTACTTGTTTACTTATTTTATTACTTATTCACTTGCTTGTTTTCTTACTTGTTTATCTACGTTTTTACTATATATAGCAGGCATAACTAAAAATGGCAAAAAATTTGTTAACATGCAGCAGACTGTAAAAATTTGGTTAGCAAGAGGGCTCAAAGAGAGAGGAAGAACACCATCAAGAATATGATAATTCTTTACTCTTCCAATGGCTCTTTCAACATGGATACGGACTGCAGCTATGCGGGCTGTTTCTTCACTCTCTTCTGGTGTTAGTTGTGAACGATGGCCTTTGAAAGGTGGAATATTCAGGGTGACACCAGCTGGGAGGATATCAGCAACATCGAAACCACGGTCTGCCATGACATTGTCCCCTGGTTCAAGAAGGGAGATGAGCCCAGATTTTCTTGTGATTTCTTTATCAGATACGCGTCCAGACCAGAGTTTTGAAACGAAAGTAAATGCACCAGTAGGAGATATTCCAACAAGGGCTTTCCAGGTGTTGTGGTGCTTGTAGTCTGACCAAGTCTGTGATTGGGCTTTCATTGATGAAGGAACTTCGGTAAAAATTTCGGTGCAATCAATAATTATTCTTGTGGAAGGGTACATCTTAAATTCTTTGGGCATTAACTTTTGAATGTGCTCTTGAGATGGGAAAGGGAAGAGAAGAGGTAATTCATGAAACAGGAAATTGATCCAAGTTGTAAAAATCTTCGAGACATGGCCATTTGAAATACCAAATCTGTCTGCAAGATCATTTACAAACAGACCAACTTTAAGGCGCATCAGAACCAAAACAAACTCTTCAAAATGAGATAATTTGCGTTTTGGTCCAGATCTCTTATGTGCTTCTGGCCTGTCTGGTTTGTCTTTGGATGCATTGTGTGACTTAGATCCACGCCAGTAAGACATACTATCCAACTTTGGTGCCAAATAATCAAAAACAGATTGGAGAGAAGAAAAGTTGGGAAATCCTGTATAAAACTTGACAGCTCCATCATTATCTTTCAGCTTGTCAATGGAGAAGAGTGACTTTTTTACAACGGATAGCTCAGCATTCAATTCAGCAACCTTGCGAGATAGTTCATCAACTTTCTTTTGCAGATTAACATATTCTGTTGTCTCATTTGAAGGTGGAGGAGGTGCGTAGCAGTGATCTGTTATGAGATTAGTGGTCATATGATGTTCATCTTTACCATCATCCAAGTAAACTGGGGCATTGACAAAAGAAAAAGCAGTTTGGGTGTCACTTGTTTGTGCGTTGGATGGCATTCCTTCCACAGCAATATCAGGCAAACCAAAATCTTCTTCAAAGCAAGTATCGGGTGTAGTTGATGAGGAAGGTTGTGGGTTGAGAAATGCAGAGCCAGAGCGATCTTTGGGCAATTTACGCGTCATCCGTCTGGTGGTGGTGGTCTGAGGATTAACATACAGCTTCAATGAAGGAGCCGCATCAGCAACTAACTTCCAGCGCAGTGGATTTTTCTTTATGTCTGTGGCCTTGAAATGCTCTTCGCACAAAACAGTATGCGGAGTGACTTTAAATCCATCTAAACCATCGCGTCTTTTAATCAAATTACACCATTGATTCTTTCTTGGATTCTTTTGGGCGAACGTGAAAAAATGTAGGCCCGTCGGCGTACCATCTTTTGTATATTGAAAATTATAGCATCCAAACGCGGCACATTGCTTTCCTAAAGACGATTTCTTCTTCGTTTGAGGTTTTGAACTTATCTCAGCACTACTTTCAGCCATCTTAGGGTCGAGAAATTCAGAAAAACATAAACTTAGAGCAGCAAATGATGAGAAAACTTGACTATCACACCTTCGACTGGTAGTGGTTGGGTTCAGTAGTTACAGTAGTTACACATTTCTTACAGTGTTAGCTTCGTTTTGATTTCTGGCCTCGTTTTCAGACATCAATGTGAAAAGGGCTTATTAATCTTTAAAATGTTGTCCTTTGTTCATCTGTTACAATATTTAATGTATGACCAGTTCAAACGCATGCGGATTGGTGCGCTTGCGTTTTTCATAAACGACCTTTGTACTCCATAAGAGTTACCTAATTTAAAATGAGAAATTTTTACGAAACGAGAAAATGACGATCTCGGTGACGATTTTGTCTCATGCCTGGAAGATTTACTAGAATCTGAAGATTGTGTCCAATTCCAAATCATGATACACGCTTTTTTTATAAGGAACCACTTTATAAGGAACCTACATGAAGAAGGCCCGAAAATTTAAAGAACTTATACTACTAAAGAGAAAATCACTAAGGAACTTTTCATAGTTGAATATTTTTATCACTGCAAACAAGCAAGAATTAGAAAGTCCGTTCCATTCATTTGCAGTCGAAAATCACTTAAATTGTACTTTGCGCATGTATCAAATGTTTCCTTGAGCAGTCTCGAGCTTTGCTTACATGCAAATGTCTCTGGACAGTAGCCATTAAACTGTATGTGCAGTTAAAATTAAGGAACTACTAAGGAACTTTTGGAACTACAATCGTCTCAAAAGAGGTCAAAAAATAAGGAACTTTAAGAACTAGGCCTTGAGGTAGGTTCCTTATAAAAAAAAGCGTGTAGTCCTAGTAACCACACAGCTTACTCAGTGTTTTGAAACTGGTTGACGGAAGCCGTTTGCAAAGCCCAGTAACTCCTCGTCATTTGAACAAGGATAATGTGGCCTAAAACCTTTTGTCAGCGTTAGAAATAAAATACAAACCACAGGCTAAACCACAATTCTAACCGTAATTAATTTTTGATATCGGAGAGAAATATATTTTTGTTCTGACGTTGGAATGTTCATAAAAATAGGGTAAAGTTCCAGTACTTCAGTCAAAAATTGTGTACGTTCAATTTCGTACTTTTTACAATCTAGGAGAAAATGCGCTTCCTTTTCTACCGGGCTATTACTAAAATGGGGAACGTCGGGGAATGACGGGGAACGTCGGGGAACGACGGGGAACGTCGGGGAATGACGGGGAACGTCGGGGAACGGCGGGGAACGATGGGGAACGGCATGGGAACGGCGGGGAATGACGGGGAACGTCGGGGAACGAGATGGGAACGGCGGGGAATGACGGGGAACGTCGGGGAACGAGATGGGAACGGCGGGGAATGACGGGGAACGACATGGGAACGGCGGGGAACGATGGGGAACGGCGGGGAACGTCGGGGAACGAGATGGGAACGGCATGGGAATGACGAGGAATGGCGTGGAACGACATGGGAACAAATTGGGAATGGCGGGGAACGACATGGGAACAAATTGGGAATGGCGGGGAACGACATGGGAACAAATTGGGAATGGCGGGGAACGACATGGGAACGGTGGGGAATGACGAGGAACAGCGGGGAACGGCGGGGAATGGCGGGGAATGATGAGGAATGATCGGGAATGACGTGGAACGACATGGGAACGGCGGGAGTGGCGGGAAACGTCGGGTAACGACGGAGAACGGAAGTGCAGGAAGGACAGGAGAACCAACAGAAGTGGCACAGAACTAGTAACAACAAATATAAAGAAACAGCGACGCCTCCACCCTCTTCAGGAAAAAATGTTGATTTGTGTTTGCTACCTATAATACTCGGAAGGCTAGGTAAACGAAACATTGTATATCTTACTTATAAATTTTACTTCACAAAACTAACCCCTGCAAATGTAACACTTCAGCAAAGGAATTAAGTTACAATTTTCAGTGGGCGTGTGTTTGTTTAATGTCCCTTGTGTGTGAATTTGGTTGATTTTAAAACCCTTTTACAGTGCTAGAATTCACGAAAAGTCTCGCAAAATCGAATTTTACGGCGATTCTTTGCAATCAATGTGACGGAGCTCTGTTGTTGCTGCTAACTCATCGTTTCAAAAGCAAAAAACAAAGTAGAAAGGTTGTCAGCCACTTTGCGGCAAATCATAATGGGACCTATTGGTAAGAAAATCCTAAAATACCAACCCATCAACCAGAATATTTCTTTCAGGGCGAAAGAAATATTCAACTATTATAACAATAAGAATGTTGTTTAACAATCATGAAGTTTCGTTTTAACATTGCAAAACAGGCAACTGCTGAAAAATGAGACACAAATATGCGAGCTGAGGCTGAGCATATTCTTACAATATTATATTCTAAAAAATTGGATGATTCTGAGCCTCAATATTCTTATAAACAATATTCTTATAAAAAAAAGAGTGTAATACGTAAGCAAGTCTTCGTTTTGTAGATTTCGGCCATTTTTTCTACAAAACGAAGACATTGTCAGAGTTCATTCCCGCTATTTGTTCACTTTGTTTTCCTTGTTGTGTTAATGATTGATAATGTTTTCGATTACCATATTTCATCGTATTCGATTTGCATATTGCCTTCAGTCTTCGTTTCGTAGACTCCCGGTGTTTCATCATTATTTTGGTGGAACCTGCTGGCGTTTATAGAGAAAAGTTAAACAAAGCAAGAAGCACATGGATGTAAGATAATGGGGGACTTGCTCCCGCAGAGTGATTGAAAAAAGGGGGCACTTGCCCGCCCTTGCTTTGGTAACTTCAAACAAAAAACGGGGTTTCTGTGCCTGTGTCAAGAATATACGTTCCTCCTAGTTTTCGCACAGGAGGCCCAATCGCATTAATCTCATGAATGATGTAGCCTTACTTGTGTTGTTTTCTGCCTAAAACGTCCTATTTTCGATAAAGATATTTGGTTGTTGTTGTTGTTCAGAAAACGCGACATTTTAATAGCTTTATGGGTATATAATAAATAATAACTTAATAAATAATAGATATTATTTATTATATACCCATAAAGCTAGTAACAAATGTGGCGTTTTCTGAACAACAACAACAACAAACAAAAATTACATAATTCATGAGATTAATGATTAAACCTTGGTCTTCGGTCCAAGATTCTACCCCGTCAGCAAACACGATCTTCAAGCACTGGTTAAGGATCTACCCACGATCTACCTCTTCCATAAAATCCGGAGACAATAGCCCCTTAGTTTGTCAGAATACAAAGGAATATTGTTAATACAGTATTGTTACATTTATTATTGGGCAGTATTGTTTCTATTGTTTATAGAATCATACATAGCCCTCTTGCTGTCGACAAAGCTCTGACCACTCTGGCATCACTGGTCACATGTTTTATTTACGGCAGGTTTTGTTGAAAAATTCCCATCGCCCCATCTTGCTATCGTACTATGTATCTCCCAATGACCCCGGTTTTGTTGAGCACACCTTAAGCTCTACATTGTGTCCTAAAACAAAGGAAAATAATAGAAACAATGACAGGTTTCCTCATTTGCATAACCAACTGCATTGAATGGTGTTTTGTTTCTTCGGTTGCTTTGCTAACTTTGGCGAGGGGGGGCGGGAGGAAGTCACTTCCACCACGTCTCATCTGGCGACGCTGAATCAGTTCAATGCGCTGAACAGAATATCACGTCAACAAGAACTTTTATAAACTTACTGCTGGGCACTGGGTACAGCGGGTAGACTCACGACACGAGTCTCTATTGTCGCTCCCCTTATTTTGATTTGTCACTCCAACAGAGCGATTTTAGAAAACAACAACAACAACATCGAGCGAAGTAGTGGGACTTATGTAGTGAGTCTTTTCAGCGAGCTTGCTCCTGGGCCTTGGGCGTAGCTTTGTTTAAAAATAAAATGAACACGATGCATAACGCCTTGCCGATTCTGGTCATAATTTCTTGTATGTTTTATGGTGTCAAGACTTTTACGTGCAGAGATGGAATAGAAAACAGTGTTGCTTATATATATACAGAAGGTCGGCAGTGCGGAACGAACCAAACGGCATGTTTTCAGTCTAAGAAGTGTAAAGAAATCGGAGACACGAAGTACGAAGACTACAGATGGAGCTGCATGGACCCAAAAAACTGCAAAAATGGCACGGATGGTAAAAGCTATGCCTATTATAAAGGTATACGAGGTGTCTGCTGTTTTAAAAACAACTGCAATGCCTATAAAATGAAGCAATGCAGTGCCGGTTATGCTAAAGTTTTACTGTCAAAGTTGGCCTATATTGGAGTTGCGCTGGCTGCTTGTATCCTGATGCAGATGTGATTACTGTATTACGAACGTAACGTTAAAAGACATTTGAAACTTTATAAAGGATTGATTAACCATAAATGAAATTTTGTGATTGTTTTGAATTTTGTACGATTTTCATATTTTTTGAACAGGACTCCAGCTGCTCTGGAGCTTTCGTCATCAGATGGTAATTATTTTGGTCATTTATTATGATGGAAATTTTCCTATTAATTCCCATACGATTGAATCACAAGCTAGAAAATTTAAATTATAAACTCATCACTATCATGTTTCATCTCTCTTGTTTTACCGCGCAGGAAGCGTAAAATCCTATTAAGCCAACAATTTTCATAAAATACTTAATTATCAAACACACTTTTTTAGAAGCATTTGCTTCAATTAATCTTTAAAATGTGGTCCTTTGTTCATCTGTTACAATATTTATTATATGACCAGTTCAAACGCATGCGGATTGGTGCGCTTGCGTTTTTCAGAAACGGCCTTTGTACTCCATAAGAGTTACCTAATTTAAAATGAGAAATTTGATTTTTTCTCATGCCAGGAAGATTTGCTAGAATCCGAAGATTGTGTCCAACTCCAAATCATGATAGTCCTAGTAACCACACAGCTGACTAAGTGTTTGGAAAGTGGTTGACGGAAGCCTTTTGCAAAGCGCAGTTCGCGCATTTTTTTTATAAGGAACCTACCTCAAGGCCTGGTTCTTAAAGTTCCTTATTTTTGGGCCTCTTTTGAGGCAATTGTAGTTCAAAAAGTTCCTTAATAGTTCCTTAATTTTAACTGCAGATACAGTGGTCTTAACAATAAAAGAGAGGCATTTGCATGTGAGCAAAGCTCGAGACTACTCAAAGAAACATTGGATACATGCTTAACGTATAATTTATGTGATTTTCGGCTGCAAATGAATGGAACCGGCTTTCTAATTCTTGATTATTTGCAGTGATAAAAGTATTCAACATTCAAAAGTTCCTTAATGATTTTCTCTTTAGTAGTATAAATTCTTTAAATTTTCGGGGCTTCTACACGTAGGTTCCTTATAAAGTGGTTCTTTATAAAAAAAAAAAAGCGTGTAACTCCTCGTCATTTGAACAAGGATAATGTGGCCTAAAACCTTTGTCAGCGTTAGAAATAAAATACAAACCACAGGCTAAACCACAATTCTAACCGTAATTAATTTTTGATATCGGAGAGAAATATATTTTTGTTCCGACGTTGGAATGTTCATAAAAATAGGGTAAAGTTCCAGTACTTCAGTCAAAAATTGTGTACGTTCAATTTCGTACTTTTTACAATCTAGTAGAAAATGCGCTTCCTTTTCTACCGTATTAAGCAGGTTTTACAAAAGCGTTTATCTCTTTCTGTGGCTTTCTGTCGGTGATAACACAAAACACATAAGGATCAAGATTGGTATGACCATTCTTAAATCATTGAATACGGAAAGGTGGAATGGACCGAGGAATGGACCTGGGATGGACTAATTAAACAAGCGTGATGAATTCCAAAGCAGTAAAATAGGACTTCAATCGTTGATAATAATCAATTCGAGGCTATAGCCGTGGCTACATGTGATTCTTCACTTGTTCTGGCTACGTGATACATCTGATGTTCTATACAATCTTGAGTTGGACACACGATGCGAAATGCTGCGACAGAAGCTCGAAAACGCGCGGAAACAATGCGATGCGTTGCCGGCTACACGCTGCGACATTATTGGCCACAAACTAGAACAAACAGTGAAAACTTCAACCGATGTTCTGCAACCGTGTTTCCTCAAGTGGGAGAACATTTTGTTCGAAATCTATCCCGGCTGCACGTGCAACATTAACTAGATGTCTAATTTCACACACATTTTTCTAATGTCAAATGAGGACAACATTTTTCTACCAATCTTAAGAAAATTTGTTACAAAAATCTATAACAAAGGCTTTCTTATGAATTTTGTTGTGCACGCCAGAAACATAAAACACCATAAAATTACTGTATTTCTTTGATATTTTATGCAAAACATGCAAGGTGGAGTTAAAGTACTAATTACGTGGGTCGTTCTGTTCCTGCCGTTCATTACTCTCAGAAAGCATTAACTGCCTCCGCAGTTTCATAGAGTCCCACAATGCTCTGTTTTACCCATGATGCAAGAGCGCAGTCATCTTCCGTTCAAGAACAAGTGGAGTTGGAGTGGTGGAATTCGAACTGAAATTGAAGTTCAAAGAAATCAAATTACTTGGATTTCGTTTCAGATCTGAAGAAGATTCATTACAGTTGATTGTGAAGAAAATGTCTCTTGAAGTTCCAGAAGAAGGAGAGTTAGAGAAGACGCAAGATGAACTGAATGAAAGTGAGTCAATCCTGCGCGCACTGATCACTCATCCCATTTAGGCCGGTTTGATTGAGTCTGTATACTGTGTCTTCCTTATAAGGTTTATTATGCCAATAAGAAATTTTGAAACGTGATCAAAATTTTTCCTAAATTAAAAGGCATTTTTATATCTGTTAACCAGCTACGCATTATTTAGGATAGGAAAAAGAAAAAGCAATTTTGTTAAACATATGTTAGGCCACTTTTAAAGACTGGTGAAAATAGAAATGTCTGCAAGCAAAAATATATAGATCATTTCAGTAGAATTTAAATTTTTCGAAATCGCAAGATATCAATCTTTCGATGCAAAAATCGTATAAAGCACCTAAAAATTAGTCTAGGTGGAAAGTTTTACTATCTCAGCACGTGTATTATCGATTCAAGGAGCATCCAAAGTTTACGATTTTATAAGGGCTTTGACGATGCGGGGTAAAAAGTTTCACCAAGTTCATTTTTTGCGTTCAAAGCCTCTATGAAATCAGGAACTTTGAATGCTCATAGAATTAAGAACACAAGTGAAACTGTGAAACTTTGTACCTAGACTAAGTTTTGGCTGCTTTATAAGATTTTCTTACCAAAAACTCGATATCATGTGATTTCGAAAAAATTAAGTGCTGTCTGACGTCATACCCAAATGATCTATAGCCTTTAGCCACTGGAAAGTATGTACAGCGCGGACTTCTGCATGCAATCTTCTGGTAAACAATAGGCCCAATTGTTCTTTTTCACGCATGCACTTCCGTGCGCAATCTACAAGAATTCAAGTCTGGAGAGTGCCAATGAATGGTGAACACAAGGATAAATATCTATCATATCACCACCTCATATCTATCCTTGTGTTTGCCATTCATGACAAATGGAAACATTGTTGGCTCTCTGATCCTGCATTCCTTGGTTCAAATCTCATCAATAAACGACTCCGCAAAAGATGGCAGCCGCTTATATCGCAATGCATGATAGGAATATGCCCCCTAGCTACGCATAGTTACAAAATCTATGTCCGTTCGTCCGAAAGAATTTGTTTTCGCCGACTGATACAAAAAATTATGCCAAAAAATTATGATAAAAGATATGACATTTGATTCAAAGTTTTTGAATACTATTAAATGTTCAATTATCACATGACAAAACCATCTCTTCAAAGTTATGTTTTAAGTTATTCTTTTTAATAAAATTTTTATAGCTGATGAGTTTGTTGAAGGAATAGACCCAACAGTTGGAAGCCCAGGGCTGCCTAAAGAAATCAAGAAAATGAAAACAGATTCTCATTAAGTAGCTAGAAACTCACAAGTCAATGATGTTGAATACGAAAAATAAACTTTTTAAACATGCGGACTAGCTACGTATAAAACTTTTAAAAGACTTCTCTGAGTGTGAAATTGCGATTTCTTTAAGACGGTCAAAATTGTTTGCAGCTAAGTCTGCCGGTCAGTCAGATTTGTTGCTAGGTAGGGGGCATATTCCTATCATGCATTGCGTGAAATAAGCCGCCGCCATCTTTTGCGGAATCGCCTATTGTGGTATGCCACTTGTGGAAAAAAATCTATCCTTGTGTTTGCCATTCATGACAAATATATTCTGCAAATTAATGTTCTTCAACCATGTTTCCTCAGGTCGCCAAACATTCTGTTTGAAAATCCATCCCCAGCTATACATGTGCAACCTTAAATAAACTGTTCATTATTTTATTTGATTTTAAGGTACTACTGAAGTAAATGTTCTTCATGACATTCTTGGCATTGGAGACACTGAAGCAAGAGATGAATTTCAAGAAGAACTTGAAAATGAAGAGCCTCAAGTTGATGGTTAGTGAAACAGCTCTTTGTTCTATTATGTTACAAATCCTCAGAAACTAACTTCTGGATATTTTAAGATTTTTTATTTCAAATTTAAACTAATTTCAAACAAGTTTTGGCCCAGCAATGTTTCATAAGTTTGTTTGAAAGGAAAGGACAAATCCAAAGTTAAAATCAGAATTTCTTTTGAGCAAAAACATAAAACAGTAGATAAGACACAAATATCAGTTAAATATACATGTAAGTGCATGGCATGCGTGGCTTCAGATCTTCAGAGCAAAATTCACATGTTGGTCACTTAAACTTGTAAATTCTGTAAAATTTTGCAAATTTAAACAATCTTCTTAGTCAAAAGTCCTGGACAGATTCCTTGTACTATAACTTTAAAAACTTTTGATCATGGAGGCTTGAATTAATGAGCTTGAGTGAACTTAATATTATTAATACCTATGATTAATATGAATAGAGTTTTCCACAATTAGCATACCACAATAGATGGGCTAAAAACCTGGACTGTATGCCCAAAGGGTCAACAACATTTCCACTGGGCTATAGAGCTCAGTGAACGTCAAGCTAAATATGTATGGTGCAGAAGAAGGCTCAACATAGCCAAAACACAGAAAAAGTGAAATGGCAGGACAGCCTTGGGCTGTATGACTTGGAGTTACTCCACAGTTTCATTGAGCTCTTTAGCTCAATGGAAAGTCATTGGCTCAGTCCAGGTTCCAACCCCATTTAAATGTGGTATGCCACTTACTTGTGGAAAATTCTATCCAAGTGTTTGCCATTCCTGACAAATAATTATTAATATGAATATATATTTTGCAGCCCCTCCTACTGAGGTAGTGAAAACACCCAGTAATCCTGTTAAACGAAAATCAGACAGGACTTCTGATAAAAAGACAAAGAAGCCTGCAAAAGGTTCTGCAAAAAAGACACCAAGCAAAGGAAGGCAAAGCAAAAAATCAACTCCTGCAAAGGCAGGTAGCACCACAGCTAAGCCAGATTCCTCTGCAGATGTGACAGCCTCTGGAGAGAAAGAGAAGCCTGAGCTGACAGCTAAGAAGGTAGAGGCAGATACCCCTGAGAAAGTTGAACAGAAGAGTAAGGAAGTTGCTAGTGAAGAAGCAAACGCTGAGGAAAAAGCAACCAAGGAGAAGGTGGAAGCTGAACCAAAAAAGGCTGATGCAAAAGTTGACGTAGAGAAGAATTCTAAAACAGATTCAGTAAAGGTTAGTGTTTTTTGTGGCTTTTTGCTGTAACTTTGCAATGACATTTCTTTAATGGAATTTCAAACTTGTGAAAAAAAAATCTCAGAAAATTTTTGGACATACTTAAAAGTTTTTTCACCTGACACTCCTCAGAGTATAAACATCAGAAACAGACCAAAACAATGTGATTAATTCCACCTTTGTTGAATTGTTTCTGAAATAATGCGAGAAGTAATTTGAGAGGCTGAGCACCCAAGCTATCTTCCCGATCCTCCAGTATGTCATTGATTTACTAAAAGTTGTGATAAATACAGTTTAACCTTAACACAAATGAGTTAGTAAGTTAAACCTTCAAACAAATGGATTGTCTTCTTTATCTAGATTGAGTAGGATGTTTAAGAGTTTATTGATGGGGAACTTAAGTACTCTTTTTGTTCAAAGATTGTGTCAGCTAAGACTTCAAAGACAGCTTCACCAAAGAAAAAGGCAGCAACTGCTAAATCTGGTGCTAAAAGCAAGACAAGTAGCAGTAAGAAAGCTGCTGCCACATCAAAGAAGGAGAGCACAACAGCTGCTGCTAATGTGACAAAGCAAGAGGCAAAACCTGATGCTAAGGCAACTGAAGTAAAGGATGAAGGTAATCAAAAAGATGCTAAGAAAGCTCCAGAAAAGAGTGCAGAATGCGAGAAAAAGACAGATAATGCTCAGGCAAAGAAAGAAGCTACAGAATCAGGGGCAAGTGATAAGAGTAAAGTTGCTGAGAAGAAAACAGCAAGTGTGGAGAAGGATGCTAAGAATGTAAAAAGTGAGGGGAATTTGGAATCAGAGACTGTGGTTGGTAAGAAGAGGAAGGATGAAAAGGAAAGTAAAGTTAAGCAAGAAGGCGAACCAGCTGAGAAGAAAGTTAATAACAAAGACGCAAAACAGAAAAGTGGGAAGACAAGAAGTGCGAAAGCTAAAGAAAGTGGTGATGATAAGGTGAGTTGTTAGAGCTATAATGGACTCTTTAATTTAATTCGCATGTGAAAATAAGTAGAGAGATAATTATCTCCTTAGACGTTTGAGTCACAGTTATCAAACTCAAGGAAACAACAACAATAATTCAATATATTGTGAGCAAAATTTAGGGATTTTGGAAGCAAGTCCATGATCTCCTATCTGGGATGGCAAAGCCTGTGTTGACCTTTGCTTAAAAAGCTCACGTTTTTTCAAAAGGGCTAGGCTCACCCCCTTTACTGACTTGATTTCAGTGTTTAAACAACTAACAGAAGAAGAATCAGAACTGAGTTTCACTTTATTCAATGATTGGAAGCTTTGTTTGGGTCGTAGCACCGTCCAACACAGGTCCTCAACTTGCCCATGATCTAAACTTATTACACGAGTCTCATGTTTCGCTCATAAAATCTAGACCAACAACAACAGCAGTTCGCTACAATGAGACTCATATCCTGACAATTTTCATAGCGGCCAGTTTTAGATAAACTTTTATTTCAAATTCGAATGATTTCATCGCAAGTCATTAGCCATTTCTTTCTGCTGCTCACTGATTGGCCAGATGTTATTCTATCGTTCGATCTGACGAAAGCGAATAGAAATAAAAGTGGGAGGACATTAATAAGCCCGTGAAAATGGAGGAAATTAAGTGCTTCAATCTGATTGGCTCCTCAAATATTTTGGGGAAGAGTAGCCGCTTTTTTGCATGCAAAAGCCACGAGTCCCACTCTGAGGAAACAACTGTATGTAGTTGTAGTTGTTAGTAGCTGCTTCCGAAAGAGTGGGAGGAAAGTAATAAGTCTACCCATGATCCTATTCGGCTGTGAAATTAAAAAATTTTAAATCTCTGTTTCAATCTCCATAGCAGTTGGTCTGCCAATATCATTGCATGTCACAGATATCATTGCAAAATGTATCATCCCAAGCCTTGCTAAATGAGTTGCTAATCTGAGATAATTTGAACTTTTCCAGGCAAGCACTAAAAAGAAAAAAGTAAAAGTGAGAAGCAGCCAAAGAAGGATGAACATAAATCAAAGAAAGAAAAAGTTCAAGCGACGGAAAAACAGAAAGATGGTATGAAGTAGAAATTGCCATTTTTCCTTTATTGCTACACACATTTGATGGTGGCAATGGTCAGATGGCGAGCAAGTCTGACTTGCAATATGTGGTTGTTGGGCTCGATTCCCACCAAGGTCAAGCTGGTCATGAAGAGTGTGGAGAGGTGCCAGCTTTCTAATTTCAGGCAAACAGCAAAAACGAACCACTAGGTGTGGTCACATCCAGAGGAAGGACTGAGGTCGCACTGCTTAAACCCCTCACACATTAGAAGCTGATACTTTGTTATTTGGGGGTATCTATATATATAAAACAGAAATGTTTGTGTTTATGTATATATGTTCGCTTATAACTCAAGATCTACTCCATGCACAGGTGAAGACAAAAGGTTTAGAATCGGCATTTTCCGGAGTGTGACCTAAGTTCTGTTTTTGCATTGAAGTATTAAGTATAGTTTTCTTGAAATAAAATGCGGTGAGATGTTGATTTCGAGAAACCATTGTGACGTCGTATTAATCAGACCCGCTTCGTTGACATTCTTTCAGAAATTACACTACAGAAACTTTTGAAAAATTCAATCCGACATCGGCGGGTATAAAGGCTAGTTTTAGATAACACACAACCCTTTGATCACCAACACACCAAACCTATCATTTCCAACAAGTACTGCCACTTGGTACCAGAACCCTTTTCAATGATATTTGAGACTTTTCGGACTAATTTGTAAAAAAAATCTTATTCTTTCATTTTCCTTTGTTGTTTGATTAAAATTTCCATTTAGAATCAAAGACTAGCAATAACGAAGAGAAAGAGAAAGAAGATTATAATTTACAAGACAACAAGGATGACATGCAAGTGATTGATGACGTAGGTGCATCAGCTAGCGACGGGGGAAGTGCGCATAATGATGACGTCATTTCTAATCATTCTGGTTCAGACTTTGAAGATATGTCATCAGTTGACGATTCCGCTTCACGATCTAGATCACAGAGTCCGATGAGTGGAAGCCGATCAAGATCTCGTTCTGGATCCAGAGCATCGTCTGGTACGTTTTTAATATTCATTAAGAGGCTGCTTATTGTACAATACCAAAAGACTCATAACATCTTTTTGCAAAGAGCGACAGCAACCTGAAGCAACAGCAACAACTATTTATAATTGGTGCTTTCGATCTGCATCTGGATGTAAATTCCGCGTTTTTCAATTGTTTCGATCTGTCTCTGATGTTTATAATCGGAGGAGTGTCAGGCGAAAAAGGTCTTTTAGTGGGTCACAAAATGTTTCCGCTGTTTCTTGCAATTTTAAAATTTTTGCTGCTCAAAGATGAAACAACCGAAAAACTGATTCGTAGTGTTAATCTTGTTCCTCTTAGATTCCTTTGACAAAGTTGAGAAAGCTCAGAAAGAGAAGAGTCGAAAGCGCAAATTGTCAGAGAATGACGAGGTAAGGTGAATTTAATCTTTTCATACACGTTTTTTTTTATAAGAAAGTTTTTTTTGGGCCAGTATTGAAACTTTCTGGGCTATTAGTAATCACCGGCCCCGGCCCTGCAGCCCCGGCTCCGGCTCCGTCCCCGGCCCTGGCCCCGGCCCTGATTTTTCAACATGTAATTTTTTTGTAATATACGGCCCCGGCCCCCGGCCCCAGCCCTAATTTCCAAAACTTTATTTTTTCCGATTTCCATAATTCCCGTTATTCTTAATAGCTAACTTGAATAAAAATATTTTATTTGAAGTTTTTAGTAACTTGTTAGCTGAGATATTCATGCTCAAATTTTCCGCCACCCTCAAACCACAGAAATGGGTGATTGGCCTAAAACATTTCTGTGTGCGACAGTTATGTAACTGAAATGTCAATAGTACAGAGAATAGGATTTTTATAAGAAAGAAACAAGGGGTATTCGGTATTGTACCGGCATTTTATATCATGAGTTTTTATTATTATCATTCCTTCATATCTTTCAATACACTTTTTTTTAATAAGCAACCGTTCAATAAGCAACTAGGGCTGAACTGACCTTAACATAAAGCAACTGGAGGGCTCAATTGAACTAAGCAACTAAGAAGCAAAACAACCAAGCTTATTCTCTTTCTTGTGTTAGGAAATTGTTCTTCGTTCTTATGTTTTGCATTTCCAAGTTCGTTAGCTAACGTTTTTCCACTTACTGTCTCCCAAAAGTCATGTTGTAGGTCTAACAGATGACGATTTTGACCCGCGAAGTCAGACGTGGTTAGTAGGTAAAAAAATGTTAAGTAACGTTTAAGCAACTTTCAGGGCTGAAATGTCTAAAATTCTAAGCAACTTTAAGGGCTGGACGAAAGTCAAGTTGCTTATTAAAAAAAAGTGTACACTCGATATGAAGGAAGCACTCAATGTTCCATTCAGCCTGGAAAGACAATAAGCAAGTAACTCTAAAATACCGGTTCTCAGGACATATATTTATGAAAAAGTAAGACAAAACGTATATTGCTTATACAGTTAACATAACTCTCTGACGCTTATAGGTTTATAAAAAAAAGTAAGACAAAACGTATATTTCTAATACTGCGACGTTTAGTTATATCGAACTCGCTATATTAAGTCAGGAGAATACATATCTGCCCTTATCAACCTCTTTTGATGCACCAGTAAAGAGTTATTACAGTCAAAGGGCAAAAAAGGCACTTTGATGACGTCATCGAAAAGTCCAACTTCTGGTCAAAATTTCACAGGGCCCATCTCGGATTTGGAATCAGATTTTCCCAAAATGTGTAATAAAATTCAAAGTTAGGTTGAAAGTCAGATTGTTATGGAAAATCCCCTGCCTATGAGGAGAAATAAAATCAGGGCCGCTGCCGGGGCTGCAAGGCCGGGGCCGGTAATTACTAAAAAAGAGTTACATGTTGAAAAATCAGGGCCGGGGCCAGGGCCGGGGACGGAGCCGGGGCCGGGGCTGCAGGGCCGGGGCCGGTGATTACTAATAGCCGATGTTGAGCACCACTTTCTTATAAACCACTTTCTTATAAAAAAAAACGTGCATTCATCTTCAGGATAGGACTTCAAGGGTGTGTTCTTCTGAACCTCCAAAACCATCCGAATTTCAACAGAAGAAAGCTTCCAAAAACAGAATCCATGATTTCCAAAAAACAGGAATTCTGAAAATCCGAAACTTTTCCAAAGTTTGTTGATTGTTGCAAACATTAGTCAACTTTCGCGCCAAAATTCTTGCTTGCCTCGTCCCCAGACCCCTTGCGGAATGTCTCCTGGAAACTAGTAAAATTGCAGTCTCGCTCAAACTTGCAATCAACAATCTCTCGAAAGTCTCGGAAACCTGCTTTTAATGGCAGAAGGTTTGGAGAGCTCCACAACCTGCCATTTTCAGAAGAATGGCTTCGAAAAACACATATTCCGATAAAAGAAGACTACCGAAAAAAGAATTAGAAGAACACGCCCCAAGTCTCCTATCATAACATAAAAATCAATCGTAGTGCAAGCGTGTTGCTTGAGCCAAATATCTAGCTGATTTTATTCTATCATAATTTACCTCGAGACAGACATACACCAGACCCACCACAACCACGATGCATAAATTATTTCGAAAACCATATTAGTAATTTACTTCCATTTGTTATTTTTTATTTATTTGTAAATTACAGCCGAACATGATGGTGTGAAAAGTAAAATATCCAAAGCGATTTCTGAAAGCAACCAGAAGGCACTTGACGAGTTTCTGAAGGGATCTCGATATTTCATCATCAAGAGTAATAATTTTGAAAACGTTGCATTGTCGAAAGCAAAGGTATGAAAAATAATGCTTGGCCTCGCTACGTTCGATCCGTACGTCATGCTTCGGTCTGAATATTTTCCAGCATTGACCTCGCAATCGTTCAACAACCGCATAATATAATAAAAATAGTGATGATTTTACACGTTTTTTTTTATAAGAAACACCTTTATAAGGAACTCGAGGCTGACAATTCCCAAAACATTAAGGAACTTTAAGGAACTGTCGAGGCTCGGATGAAAAACTAGGAATAGATTTTTTCAAGAACAAGACTATTTGTACAGAAAAATAACAGAATAACAATATATTTCCCATCGTTCTGCCAAAAAAGACTCAATTTATATTTAAAGTTAGAAAATGAAGCAAATTTTTATGAATTTGCTGTAAAATTTAGTATTCAAACATATGTCATGACAAGGAGCAATATGAGGAACTTCAGTCTCATTTTGTCAAAAAATTAAGGAACTCGAGCCTCAACACAGACCAAAGGCTCCTTATAAAAAAACGTGTATACAAGTGTCGCAGTGTTAAGCATTGCTACTAATTGGAGGCATCGTCAGTCATTACCCCCAGAAATCTGGGTTCTTATTAACCGACCTCGGAAGGATGGACATCTGAGTTGGCTGACGGCCTGTAGTTCATCGTTCCGGCCTTACTGGGATTCAAACCCCTGCATCTGTTACAACACGTGGATACGGAAACCAGTGCCTTAACCGCTTGGCTGCGCAACCACCTAATAATACTATCGAATTTATCGAATAATATCGAATCTGTGGTAGAAATATTATTAGATTATAGTTATTGAATTCCCGTGTTTTAAAAGTCTTGATGTGTTTAACTAACGAACAATTGCTTCCTTGATTCCTTCCTTGTCGCTTGAAGGGAATGGCTTCTGCAAACAATTCCATATCATATCTCTTCCCTAGGTCTGGTTAGGAATGCAATTATAGCTCTATATTACCAACCCTAATATGGGATGAAGCGAATTGCTAATCGAGCCTATATTAGTTGCCATTATATTAGTCGTATTACCCACACTAATATTGGGTGTAGCGAATGGCTCACGGAGTGTTGCAGTCTGTAGTGCTGTTTGAGTTCATGGTTTTGTCTTATTTTCTCCAGGCTGTTTGGTCGACTCCACCTGCAAATGAGAGAAAGTTGAATGACGCTTTCAGGGTAGGTTTTTTACAAGTTCCTGTGCCTCCAAAAAGTTATGTCAGATAACTCGGAACTAACTCTACTTATGAAAGATTTGTTAGGTTTTTGAGTTCAAGTCTCGTTGAACACTTACCAAATGTCTGCGATCAACTCAATTGTACACCCTTAAAAGGAAGGTCGATTAGCACCTAAGCTGTTCATCCTAGGATTTCAGTCTAGCAGTCTAGGGAGAGCACTTCCAAAGGCCAGATAATGTTAAACATTCACCCAGACAAAAATGCGCCTAGCAGCAAACCTTAAAAAAAATGAAAAACAGGCGTGTCTTGGATGTGGCCTGAGATTTTCTGTTTTTCTAATTGCAGTTCCTCCAGTCAATGTGGCCGTAACTTTTTCCTGACTTTATGCGTAAGCTGAAGGTCCACATCAGCTCTGTGCCTGTAAGAATTCAGACCTGCAGTAGGGAATAAAGACTCCTTGCAATCAGGTCAATAGGAACACAAGTTGGTTTCATACTTTCGAAGGTTGAACTTTTCTGAATCGGAGAAAAGTGGTTCTATGCGAAGGTCAATACTTTCACCCAAGGATCTAGACACATGGCCATAAAAACAGATTTATTAACTATGAGGCAAAACAAATACACTTTTAATCGTTCTCGATTTGGTGATCTTTTAACTCTTGTTGCTAAAGACAATATTTGTTAGTTTTTTTTAACATTCTTAAAGTAAACTCTCCTATTTCTCTTAGCATGCTACAAACGTCATCCTAATATTCTCCGTCAAGGAAAGCGGCAGGTTTCAAGGATTCTGCCGTTTAGCTTCGGATTCAAAACGAGACGGCCCCGTC
This sequence comes from Chrysaora quinquecirrha, assembly GCA_014526335.1. NCBI lineage: Eukaryota > Metazoa > Cnidaria > Scyphozoa > Semaeostomeae > Pelagiidae > Chrysaora > Chrysaora quinquecirrha. The sequence goes on from JACTAT010000039.1 coordinate 4,580,408, forward strand.
ATACCTTGGGTATTACCCCCAGGATTCGATAGAAGGATTCTCGGTGGAGTCTTCAAAGTTGACTGGCTGAACAGGTAGAGTTGATTTCCTTTTAGAGGCTACGTTGTCTATCTTAGAGTTGATATGTTGTTAATCACCCCCTGAATCTTGCTTCTCAGAGATGTACTGGACCTAGTAGGTTAGAGGGGTTGGTTAACCCTGGAAATTTTTGGAAGTTTTAACCAAGAATAACTACTAAACGTCGATGATAAAACCCATCGATGCTGACAAAACGTTGTCTATCGAGTTTGGATTGTGTTAGCGAAGTTTTAGAGTTTTAGAACTCGTTTAGAGCCGAGCCATGGAGTATCGAGGCTTTGAATTCACCTATATGAGCTCTTCTGCCTTCGAAACAATTGGATTTCGTCTACTCCATACTCAAAGGTAAATGATTAGTTTCAAAAATCCAGTCCCAAAAAATACATTAAAAACAACACATAAGAAGCTTCATTTATGAACAACCTACAACCTGAAACTATGTTTTCTACCCAATAAATTAGAAATATATCAGCCTGATGGGAAAGGCCCTAAAATAAAGGATTTTTCAATAATGCTTTCCACAGTTCACTAAATGGGATTAAATGCAAGTTGTTCTTGGGTTAACATCATTATTGACTCCAACAACATTGGATTCAGAACATTGAGAAGCAAGGCCTTCTAGAGCTGCTAAACCTTGAAACATGCTTTGTTTTTTTGGGCAAATGCTTTAGACCCCATTCTAAGAACCAAAACTCTGTTTTTCATATACACATCATTGTATTAGAACCTTCACTGGCTACGTTCAGAGAGTTATGTTCTGATATTCAGGTTTTTTTTAGTAAGTTTCATGCTTTGCTACACAGAAAACCATTCAGGAAACGCTTACTCAGATAAATAAGAATTGCAAATTCAGTATTCAGAGTCGATCTGTTAAAATGTTTATTGATCTTTGCATTTTCTTTGTAGACCCATCACAGATTTGAAATTATTGATACATATTTTTTCTAGGCACGAGTGTTTTTTCACGAAATGCACCCATCTTCGGAACCCTTGGAACGAGAACAAGGAAATAAAGATCTGCAGGGATGGACAGGTAAACTTGTTTATTTGAATTCCACAATCTCATGCTAAAATCCTGAAATTTGAAGAAAAATTACAGTTCAATAACCAACCCCAGATCCGGTTAATTTCACACCTTTCGATCCGACCTATGCAATAAATAAGAGAGCAACCACATTTCTCATTGCCCGATGATTGGAGACGGATCTCTCCCGAAACGTTGCCCTAATAAATATCAAAGGCTTGTCATGGTAAATGGTGACTATCATGTCTAATACGGTGTCAGAAACCGCCTTGATAAGTTCGAATATATTCACTCAACCAACTCCTAACACCAAACCCTGTAATCATTCATGGTGACCTAATCACCGAGCACTTTAAAAGAGAGACCAAGGAACTGCTGGCCAATTTAGAGCTGGTTTCAGTACAGACAAAGATGCAGTCAATACATGCGTTCGTACAATTCATGTCCAAAGCAAGCTTCAACAAAGATTCCGAGATATGCTAGCTCTGAAAACATCATCAAAACATAAGGAAATGACCCCTGGAGCCAAAGTGAACCACGCAAAGCACGTAGCTAATTTGAAGAAGCAGCTCAAAACATATGGCATTGATCCATTCTCTAATGAAAGACCCAGGTCATTCGCAACTGGTGTTGAAATCGAGCAGAACATTGCCTCTGACATGCTTAGAGCAGCAGAACATGGAGATCAGCAGTATTTGAAGTTCGTTCAAGACCGTTTAATCTCTGGAGAAAAAAGCTTCTTTGAGCTTATTCCAAGAAACAGATTATCCACGGGCATCAAAAAGAAACAAAAAGCGTGCCATCTATTGGAATCTTAAAAGAGGATAAACAAGCATTTGGCCTCATGGTTTCAAAATCAGTATCAATGGAAGAAGCGTTCAATTTCTCCATAACATCAGTGCCTTTGTCAATCGCTACCACGGAATACAGTCTTCGGCAGTCAGATAAATCGTAGTTCAGAAACTTGCTGATTAAAGAGTCGGATAGCACCACTGATGTTGTTGAATGGGAAAGCTTCTTTCACAACGGAGAGAACAAGGAAAACCTTATTTCAACCATCGGAGACTACTTGCAATCAAAGGAAGGCAGATCAAAGCTAAGATGCCCAGTTGTCATCACATCAAAAGAAGTGACATACCAAATCACAAATCGTTCAAGTGAGGTGCTCTTCCACTGCAATCACGAAGAAGCAGATAGCAGATTGATCTTACATGCGATCTTAGCAAATCAAGATGTAGTTGTTGTCGCAAAAGATACAGATGTGCTGATCCTTCTGGTATGGGCATATGAAAAGTATTCTGTATCGCATCAATGGTTCATGAAGTACGAGAAAGATAGCTTTACAGGTGTTTGGAACCCTTATATAATGAGCTTCCCATGTGTAATGAGCCAAATGTCTACCCCGTATTCAAGTCGCGTAAAAGTCGGTCCCGCTGAACTGGTAAATCATTTGTCTTTGAGGAGTTTGTCTACACGCTTTTTTTATAAGGAACCTACCTCAGGCCTAGTTCTCAAAGTTCCTTATTTTTGGACCTCTTTTGAGGCAATTGTAGTTCAAAAAGTTCCTTATTTTAACTGCACATACAGTGGTCATAACAATAAAAGAGAGACACTTGCATTTGAGCTAAGCTCGAGACTACTCAAGGAAACATTTGATAAATTTGTAACGTACAGGGGCTGTTCTTGTGCTTGTAAAAATTACCCTTTTCTTTTGAGATATATGAGTGCTTCTAGACAAATCTATCCATCAAGTAGTTCCTCAAGTTTCTAAATTACTGTCTCTTTCAGATCCCCTTTCCTTCCTTTTGTCAGTATTCTCATTCGTGCATCAGAAAATTCTTCCCACTGTTGTCTCAGATAGTGTTGCCAGCTGAACTCGGCTATAATGAGCACCACTTGCAGATCCTTGGAGCAATTAGGCTCACTCAGTCAGTTACTCCTGCGGAGCTCTCAACTGCTGCCATGCATTTGATAAATGTTTTCTCTCTACTTGCAGGCATTTCAACTTTTCATGCCCACGTACTCTGTCAGTTTTTTTGTTGATGAGCTTCTTGTAGAGCAATCAGCAAGTGCCACCCACCCCTTCAATCAATTACTTTTCTGTTTCTCTTTGTCATGCAGAGAAACAACGCCTTCTCATTTAATTAGTTTTCTATTTTGAAAATCTTCTTGCAGAGCTTCCATCTGCCGAGTCCTTCTTTCCATAAATTAGGAAACGTGTATTTGAGAAACTTCAGGAATAAATTTTATGACACTTTTTTGCTGTATGTTGTCTGTATTTGGGAGGTCCTCGACTTGTTTCATTTCGTTCGACTACAACAAACTACAACGCAAACTAGAACTGCAACGTTTTAACACCAGCTGCTCGAATGCTGTTTGTTTAGAAAAGGACATTGTGACACTTTTGTGGCACTTTCCTTTTTTTCATTTCTTTATTTTCCGTTGGTTTTTACAATAGCTTAATATTAAAGCTAATGCATACCAACTTAAACTACATGACTAAACTCTAAACTACATAATTAAACTTTAAAATTAATTTGTGAAGACATGAAAATTAATTAGTAACAACCATGAGAAATATCAAAAAATTATGAAACAAATCGACTAATATATATTAACATACTGTATTATTGCATATAGAATTAGCATTGGCTATTTAGGTAATCAGTGTTAGGCAATGTTTTCCCACTGTATGTAAGCTGTATTTGGGAGCTCCTACAGTAGACTTGATAAGCCATCGCATCCCACTACAACAAACAATAACGCAAACCAAAACAGGAAAATCTCAACACCAAGAACTTAAATGCTGTTTGTTAAGAAAAGGACATGTGCTACTCTTTGCTAAAAAACTGTACTAGCCCATAGCAGCTCATTCCAGTAGTTAAAACAAAGTCTGGGAGCTCCTTAAAGGAACTGTGCCGGTAGAAGTGGGCATTGAAATTTGTCTATAATTGCTCTTTCTCCCGCAGGAAGTGGAACCAAGCGTTGGAGAGGCACTGTGTCGACTGTTCCCGCCAGACGAACACGTGGATCTTGCCCGGATATTACGCCATCGAAAGAACGACAAGAAAAGAGATTCGCCAAGGTTAGAAAACGAACAAGAGTTTGCAATAGCTTTTCGTGGATGCAGATGCATATATATGGCTTATGTATATGATCTGAGTAATTACAACAGATATAGAGGATGCGGATTCATTCTACATTCGGATCGATGTGCGGAATCACCAGATGTCCGTTTTCGTGCTCAATATCTCCGGTCTTGTGCTGAGTTTATACACGCCGGTTTTGATCTATTCAGGTTTTATCTTATCTTTGTTTTCTATTTCAGGATAAACCGGTCCCTCAAAATAGACTGTTTTAACGAACTTAACACCATATATACCTCATATGAGAACTGTTATCGAACTAAAATGGTCAACCCAAGTTTCAACCCTCAGGACTTAAGTCTTTCCATTCAGTCTTTATACAGAACTTTGAAATTTTTGGTTACGCATATTACGGGTATAGTACAACGATATGAACTTACACGCACGGGTCAATACGCGGGAAGTTAATGAACTTTTGCGGGAATATATGAACTTTTTCGGGAGATAAAAGAACTTAACGTGGGAGATGCCTCCCAGCTTTCTAGGATCAATAGATAGAAGTTATATTCGTTGAAAAGGTTACAGTGAGGTCTTGTGGGCTGTAACGTGATGAAATGTGTTTGAAAACAGGCAGGAATTCAATGAAGAGTTTCTGCAATGTGCCGTTTCAATAGTCACCGCTTGGTGTATTGGTGCAATGGTAGTGGACATGTCTTCAAGGCTTTATTGAGAGGGATCAAAAGGCTTTTTAGAGACGACTCCGTGGCTGAAGCTGATATGAAGCAAAGATCTGTATCAAGCTTCAGGAGACAGCTGATAGAAGATGAAGCCTGGAGCACCCAGTCATCAGTGAAATATCAATGTCACTCACAGTATACAGGGCACAGTATACAAAGAAAAGTTACATGCCTTCGGAGTATAATGAGGTGCTCAAAAGTCAGCATAAAATCAAAAATTGAGATGCTCAAAATGCAGCATGAAATCAGCGTACGAACGTTGGGTACAATTTGATTTTTGCGTACAGCTTCGTTCTTGCCAGTCGTGATGATATCAATCATAAAGAAGTTAGCTATATCGCGTTGTCATAGCGTAGAGCTTTCTGCGGTATAGCAATGGTTATCGTTTTTAGAACTCTATGCAGATTTACTGGCACAGCCGAGGTATGATTGCCTGGTATAGTAATGTATGATTAAAGGGTTAAAGCGGTCCGCATTGCTTCAACTTGTAGTGTCGTTTATTTTTTATGTTTGGGAGATTTTGTTTTAATCTCATGGAAATAGGCTCTAAACGTTAATCCAGCTTGTGGCTAAGCGACATAGGTTAGATTAATGTTTGCTGGGAATAAATCATACATACGTGATTTATCTTTAATCTCGAAATTTATTTGCTACCCAAAGTATTCAACGTCCTCCCACCCTTTTTAAATTAACGTTTTAAGTATTTGTCCTTAATTGTCGTCATTAATCGTTGCAAGGTAGATAATAGATTTCAACAGCATTTTCATCAATTTAGGGTGCTTGGGTTTGCTTTGATTCCTGTTCAGTAAAAAATTGATCGCTTTTGAAAACAGCATTGTGTCACAGAGTAAACGTTAAAACCAACAGCTTTAAACAACTTTGTCTTCAACTTTAAACCTTAAACTCCAGTCAAACGTAGCCAACACGTACCGATCATTCACGTTGGTAGAAACTTTGGTGGGGTTTCGTCGAGACTTTATGTACTACCGATTTCCTTATGCCTAGCTTATGAGGTTAAAGCCCCTATATGCCCTCGATAAGCACTTTGTATCAAGCCAATAAGTAAAACATTTTAACAACCAATGCTGAGTTCCCTGTTTTCCCCAACCGTTTGATTGTTTTGTATACAAAGGGGTGGTCTGCGTTAGATGAGTCACCTTATTCCGTATAAAGGAACGCTTGAGTGAGATCTTCAATAAAAAGCGAACCAGCAACCCCCTGAAATCTGCACTCTTGCATGCTATACTGGTGTTTCTCCCCAAGTCCTTTAATCCATGGAAATCTGTTTAAATCTCTAGAAATCCTTGCTTCCGTAGTAACTCCACATGATTTCTGGTTAATAAAAAGATAATACCTCTGCCTGTGGGATCCCGTGGGATCTTACTTATTTCAATTAACATTAAATTTTTAGTATTTTGTTTCTGATTTCTCGGACATTTTGCTCATTTCTCCGAATTTCCAGGTCAAGACACAGAAGTCGAGACGAAAGGCACCGGAGCTCGCATCATAGACGGCGACGTGAATCTCCACCGGGTATTTTAAGCATAGAAAAACTGATTTTTTACCTTAAGAATTTTGGGGCGTTAGAAAAACTTATTTTTTATGTTGACTCCCGTAATGGCTTGCAAAACTTTGCGATCGCTAGGGATTGCTGACGGTTTTGAACAGAACCTTTATAGCTACAATTGAGCCTTCCTTCATATTACGGACACCTGTTTGACCAATGTATTGCTGGTTTTAGAGGGGTGTCTGCTTATAAGGCCCTGGCAAAACGATCAAACATTGTTGGTCAAACATTTGAAATTTGTTTGTCAAGAAAAATGTTTGACCATTTGGCCACGTCCAAAAACATTGCTGCCAACATTTTGGAACAACAAAGACATTGCTAATGCGCAAGCAGGAACGCCTTGTTGCTGAGAAATGTTGCAATGTGTTGAAATGTTGCAAGTTGTCGCAGTTTGTCGAAAACAAAAGAGTTGGAAAGGCGGCCAAACGATCAAACGCTTGACGCACGCAAAAAATGTTGGACGAGGAATGTTTTTGGACGTGGCCAAACGGTCAAACATTTGCTTGACAAGCAAATTTCAATTGTTGGACCAACAATGTTTGATCGTTTGGCCAGGGCCTATTAGTAATAGCTTCGTCATTCCAAAATGTTGGACAGGAACGTTTTTGGATGTAGTCAAACCGTCAAACATTTGTTGTCAAGCAAATGTAACGTGTTTGACCGACAATGTTTGATCGTTTTGCCAGGGTCTAAAGAAGCTAGAAATGTAGAAATAGTAATGAACTTTTAGACAAATATTTGTCCGTTGTTCGGAGGTGTCCGTTGTTCGGAGGTGTCCGTTGTATAGAGGTGACCGTTAATAAGAGGTTCCTCTATAGTCCTTTTTGTGGTCACTCAGAATAGAGGCATCATGATGCAAAAACATATTACAAGAAGCGTCATCTGAGTGTCTAGCGTAAAAACTATCATTAAGTCGGTAAACTAGAATATGGATCGAGGTTAGCCAATCAGGAAATTGCTGTGAAAAGATTAGCCAATTACAAGAGTGCTGCCGAAGTGCTAGTTGGTTATTCTGTTTGACTGATTGCCGTTCGATGAGTCTTTGAAGGGACTTCATTCTGTCATCTAATCTCGAATCCTAAGTGCCACCTATCATTGTCAGACAGTACGGTTTCTATAGTAATATGTTTTGAGTCATGCTTTCGCTATTCTTACTATGAAGCGCCTGGTGTTTTTCTGATGTGTGCAATCGTCTTCCTCGCAGATAAACCATATTCAGATCATAGACGTCGCAGACGCCCATCTGGTGATTACGATAGTTACGGCAAGGACAGGTAAAAAATTTCGTTTTCATCAGCTATATGGCTTCGTAAATCAACTGAAGGGGTTTGTAAATGAACTTTGGACCCTGTCTAGACTGAACAATGCAGACGTGAGCTGGACAAAGGTTGGCGGCAGCAAAGTTTCGAGTTTTGCTCATTGATTGTCGAGTCGAGATGCCCAGGGCATTCGTTCTAGAATATCAATCTAGGTCACAAACCACAGTTCCACATCACCTGTATGGCTGCAGGAACTTCTGCCCTGCGTAAACAAATAAAGATTGCTTGCTCGCTGATGATCTTGTTTTGTTGCTGATCTTTCAGCCGCATACAGTTTGCTCTTACTTACAGTAGTCAAAGATGTGAGAAGTATTCTGCAGGCTGCAACCCCTGTACAAGTAGCTCATTCTCAAACTTTGTATAACTGTTACTTTCAGTGCCCTTATTTGGATATGTCTCATGATAAAAGTAGCAGAACTAAAAAGCAGGATCTTTCGTTCCGCTCTCTTCATTACGACCGTTGCCGCGATGCGTGGAATTAATTTTGTTTTCTTAGCGAGAAGAACTAGCTTTCTCCCCGTTTGACTCCACCACAACTTCTCCGTAAGAAATTTCACTGCAGTATTTAAGTTCTTGAAAGACTTCTTGCCGTTCCTAGTGCAATTATTAGAGTGTATGTTGCATTGTGAATTCGTAACACATGTATTCAGCTTGCTATAGTGATTCATGTAGATTACGTGGTCCTACTTAATAAAATGTTATCCTTTTCAGTCGGTCAAAGTACGGTGTGAAGAAAGAAACCCTCTTACATGGAAGCTATGCTGACTACATACGGGAATTCGAGAAATCACGACAAATGAGGGTAAGAAAACTGCAGATTATTATTGTTTAGTTTTACTATTGAATACCCTTAAAAGGGTATATCTGAGTTGTAAAAGCATGTAGTAAGGCCCATAATGGTTAACTGAAAGCAGAGCGATCGTTCTGGAACTATTTTCACATTGATTGTAAGACTCTCTGAAGTACAAGACATACCTTGAAGGATATGTCAATATCAGTGTGATTACTATTTTTGCAACATGTTGTTATGATGCCTTTTTTTAAAGAGTACCAGCAGAACAGGTAAGGGCTAGTCTTTGTTACTAATTGCTGTATCAGCAAAACGGGCAAGGGCTAGTCTTTTTTACTAATCTATGTGCCAGCAGAGCAAGCAAGAGCTAGTCTTTGTTACTAATTGCTGCATCAGCAAAATGGGCAAGGGCTAGTCTTTTTTACTAATCTATGTGCCAGCAGAGCAGGCAAGAGCTAGTCTTTATTTTGTTACTTATTTGTGCACCAGCATAACTGGCAAGGACTAGTCTTTGTTACTTATTGGTACACCAGCATAACAAGCAAGGTCTAGTCTTTGTTACTAATTTGTGCACGAGCATAACTGGCAAGGTCTAGTCTTTGTTACTAATTTGTGCACCAGCAAAACGGGCAAGGGCTGGTCTTTGTTACTAATTGGTGCACAAGCAGAACAGGCAAGGGCTAGTCTTTGTTACTAACTTGTGCACAAGCAGAACAGGCAAAGGCTAGTTTTTGTTACTAATTGGTGCACCAGCATAATGGACAAGGGCTAGGCTTTGTTACTAATTGGTGCACCAGCAAAACGGGCAAGGGCTAGTCTTTGTTACTAATTGGTGCACCAGTATAACAAGCAAGGTCTAGTCTTTGTTACTAATTTGTGCACCAGCATAATGGGCAAGAGCTAGGCTTTGTTACTAATTTGTGCACCAGCAAACAAGGGCTAGTCTTTGTTACTAATTGGTGCACAAGCAGAACAAGCAAGGGTCAGTCTTTGTTACGATTTTCTGCGCCAGCGGAATGAGCAAGGACTAGTCTTTGTTACTTATTTGTGCACCAGCATAACAGGCAAGGTCTAGTCTTTGTTACTAATTGGTGCACAAGCAGAACAAGCAAGGGTTAGTCTTTGTTACGATTTTCTGTGCCAGCGGAATGAGCAAGGACTAGTCTTTGTTACTTATTTGTGCACCAGCATAACAGGCAAGGTCTAGTCTTTGTTACTAATTGGTGCACAAGCAGAACAGGCAAGGACTAGTCTTTTTTACTAATTATTGCATCAGCAAAACGGGCAAGGACTAGTCTTTGTTACTAATTATTGCATCAGCATAATGGGCAAGGACTAGTCTTTGTTACTAATTTTTGCATCAGCAAAATGGGCAATAACTAGTCTTTGTTACTAATCATATGCAGGCCACCTGTCTAGTCTATATACCTAATTTTTTATAAGGGAGGGTAAAATTAAGATTTCCTGTACTCTCTGCAAGCTGCACAGAGCACTAAATCCTTAGATAGATCCCCATAATTTAGAAATATCTCATCAAAACCGAAGCCAATAAATTGTACATATATATGTTAATTAATTTAGTGCATTTTTTGTTCCATAGCCATTTAGTGGAGCTGGAGCTATGCCTTCATACCACCAAGCACCTCACCGTTATGGCAGATCTGTAAGTACTCTGATATAGATGTTTAAATGTAACCTACTCTTGACCTTATTTGCAAAACCCGGTCGAATAACAGGTCTGTGATGTCCTTAGATGTTCTCAGCCGCACGCGCGGTTCATTGATGGTGGCAGCGAGTCTTAACCTTCGCCGATAGGTGTGGGCAATCGTCGTGATGGGGGTTAGATCATTGCAATTATTGATCTTGAAGTGCGAGTCATCAGCTCGCTTTGTCTATAGGTACCCAATTTCTGGACCTTAATGTTGCCTTATTAATTTCTTGTCTCTAAGTGTCTTAATTTGTCTTTTTTGTTATTTTAGATGGATCCAACAACGGCTGCAGCCGAGGCTTTCCTGCAACGAGGCTATGATAGCAGGAACCAGGGATCATATCGCTCAAGAAGATAGCTTCAGTAGAACAGTACTCGATCAGAAGTAAAAGCAAACTTTAATTTCATAGTCACTCATCTTTGAATTTCTTTACATTGTTATATTGATAATCAGGTATAAAACCTTGTATGCGTCTCAGCAATCAGGCAGTACAGATACTAATGCTAGCTGGGGCAACCATAAATGAACTACTGATAATTTGTGTACTATATATCAGTGAGTCTTTGAGTCTACACTGTATTAAAAGTTCAAAATAATTAAAGAGATAGTAGAATTATCAAAAAACTAGAAAGTTTTGGAAGTCATTCTACGGAAGCCACGTCTGTTAGAAAATCTAATTTGGAACTGAAAGAAGAATGCTATGAAAATATAACTACTCGTAACTATATGGAAAAAGACTTTTTTCCATATTATACAGTTGGAAAACCATCCTGGTGAATCTTGTCGAGAACCTTTGATAATGTTACCATCTTAATATTCGTTTTATTGTAAATTTAAATAAATACTTCATTAAGAATGTTATGAAGAAAACGTTGTTATAATATGATATTGTTATTTTGTGTTGTGCTTTCCTATGTCTCAGAACCGATCATCTATGTATCAACATACTTCCGAAGAAGTAGTTTTACTGAAAAAATCCTCAAAGGTTTTGATACACTTTTTTTTTAATAAGCAACTTGACTTTCGTCCAGCCCTCAAAGTTTCTTAAACGTTGCTTAACATTTTTTGTACCTACTAACCACCCCTGGTGTATTTAGGTCTTGGCGAAGCGCTCAAACTGCTTATAAAACATTTGATGTTTGTTTTACAAACAATGTTTGAACTTTTGACCAAGCAGCAAAATAGTTACTGACAACCAGAATTTCTTAGCGATGTCTTTAAAAACATTTTCTGCTTGATTCAATTAAAAATGATTGATGACTAATGTTTTGCATGGTGGCAAAACGATAAAACATTTTGTTTGACAAACAATGTTTGATCGTTTTGCCAGGGCCTTACCTCACAGTTTCGGCATTTGCTGCGTCGACATGTTCACGCGAAATGTATTGCTAACTGAAGATCTGGCTTTGTAGATTTAAAGTTGTTTGAACACTGGGAGAGATTAGTAGTCTTGCAGATAATCTATTTTAGGAGGGGGCAACTATTGGCACCTCCAATCATTTTCGTCCTCTTGCTCTGTGTATCTAACTAAAATAAGTTTTGTGTCCATTTTCGTGGAAAATGTTTCTTGCTTGCAACTTCAGCTTACGAGCGTTTTAAACTTTTTTCACTCTGCACTATGGAGAGTCTAGTCTAAAGAGTATTTGAAAGAGTGGTAGTGCTGTAAGCCAAAACCTTCAGAAATTACCCTGGGTTTGTTCGTTATATCTCGAAAAAGAGCGATTCGCTCCAATCTCCACCAGAGATCAAATGGGTGTGAAATACGCATGAACCCCCTGAACTGTTGAGCTTTACCTGTTGGCCACATTGTAGTCAGTGACCTGAAATGTTCGAGATTATCAAAATATGATGTTTGAAGGAGGGAAATGTCGTCAAAGCTGTTTCTTTGTTCAAAGAAACCAGAAGTTTCTACTGAATATAATCGCCTTAAAATTTGTTGTTTTGCTGAAATTTGGTTCAGTTCAAGCGCAAATATAACTGTAATGGCCAAGGAGTGAAAATAGAATCAAACAACCACACAATATGCAGGTTGAGGTTCGTCTAATAATAACCTTTTGCTATGAACTCTCATCTGGTTTTATTGCTGCTAATTATAACTTGTATTACTGTATGCTCTTTCTGCAGTCGTAGGTCGTGTGCTGGTGCATTGCCTTTCCCAACTTGCTAGCTCCAGGGCTCGAAAATCCTTCTAATTCATCTCAGTAATGATATCAATAGCTATTGTCCTTTCTTTCGGCAACACTCGGACACCGTCTTTGAAACTATCTGCGTTAAATTTTGCAGATATTTTCTATTACAGGTGAGATAGTTCCAGATTACGTGCAGTATTTTGACTCAGCTTGCAGCAAAATCCTGCTAAGTTTACAGAAAAATCATCGGAAAAAACTAGCTGCTGTATTACTCCTTTCAAAGAACTAAATAGATCTATAATGCAGATATACATTATTGAAAATGATTGCACGACTTAAGGCTATTTTTGTCAAGAGTAGCAGCTGAAATGAATATCCTTGGGGAAGTGCTTAGTGCCTTTACTTCAACCAAGCTTTAGCTGTATTTGTTTTCGAAAGGATTCTAATAAGTTTAGACTTTGCACAATTTCCTCTACCCACCTCTACCCACGTTAATATTTCAGCATTGTTTCGCTTGGTTACGCTACTTTTCGTCAAAAGTAGTAGCACAGGGAAAGATCCCTGGAGTGCAGCATCCTACTGTTTTCAGGAAAATCTCTTAAAATCCTCTTTGTTTCTGCGGAAATCTCGTACGTCCTTTCAAGGGGTGAAATTCCCCTAAAAAATCAATTTGTTGTTTACTTTTAGGTGTAAAGGTTGCTTGATCCATGATGAAAGAAAAAATGCCAATTTACATGACGTGGTCACGCATTTAGCTGAGATCGTGACGCGCTGTTTCCCACAACGTACTAACGAAGCACACGTGCTAAAGTTCTAACGCATTCAAGTGATAAAGCATAATTGGAAAAGAGCTGAAAGTCACACATTTGCAACAATAGAAAGCCTTATGCAAATGAGAAAGAAAGGTGATTCTCAAAATATTATTGTCCGAAAAGGTGCAAAGACTTAATTAAAAAACATGATCTAACCCACAGAAGGCCTGTTTTCATCGTTGATATTCTCATCATATGTTATTTTGTTGTTTTAGTGAACTGGTACAAGAAGTAGATGGGTTTCGAGTATCTTTGTCGCTGCCTTTCAGCGTGGCTTTCTGCCTTCCATCAGATCGTAGCATCGTAAAGCGAATCTCTGGGTTGAACATCATCATGACGGATAGACATTACCTGAGGCAATGTTTTGCTCGATCTGTCGCACGAAGAATACGGGTAAGAAATAACTAGATATAGCTTATTGGCCATTAAGTTTTTTTGCTATGCAAGTTATCAGAGTACTCTCTATTCTGACCTGTATATTAAATAGTGAGCCCTGATCACTGAACAAAAAAGACAAATATTTCACGCTTCAAGAAGGCGTTCGAGATTTTTGTTGAAGCAAAAGATTTACAAGATGCTCGTTCTCGTAATTCACGAGAATATTCTCCGGCTAGGGTGTACGATATTCTGCGCAATATTGAATAGCCCCTGGACCAGAACATTGCAGGTCGCTAGGTAATTCACCACCACAGTAGTGATTATTCACCACAGTAGTAAATTTTCAGGTAGCTAGGTAATTCACTAGAGTGGCAATTCTCGAACGCGCCTTTTTTGGAGAATGAAATGCCCCTCCGAAAAATTTGTGGGTGATAAGAAACAAACCGAACTAGACGCTCCAAGAATCGAAACTTCGAAACCCGTCGAAACCAGTCGAAAGCTATGAACTTGACGCAAAATTTGCTTGTTTTGTTTCCAATTCAAGGAACGTCATGCTACATTCGCTCGTATTCGTCAGCATTCTAATTTCGTACTGTATTCGTCAGCATGTTCATTTCGTACTGTATTCGTCAGCTCGTCAGCATGTTTTTTTATGCAACAAGTTTTCCTGCGTTTCCGATGTCCGACTAACTTGTTTTACATAACTCATTAACTATTTGCGCAAAACAGTTTTGCACTTTTTTATTGAATTTAAATTTCAATTCAATTTTGATTTCACTTAAAAATGTCTGATTTGTTGACATCACGCATTGACATTATGTTGATGACGTAAACTTCGCAAAAGAAACCTGCACCTCCTGTCACTGCATTGTGGGAAACCCAGCCTTCTGACCACATTGACCCGACCCCCGTCTTAATCATAATGCAGGTCAGTGAAAATGGCAAACTTTCAGCTATCAGCATATGAATTGGAAATTTATAGTTAAACTGTCACTGCCTACAGCTAAAATTGCATATTCATAAGTAAAGCATGCCATGGAATCGTAGATTTCAGGGGTTTGTCAACCAGTTGCTAAGACGGTGTCCTGGAAGCTACCCCCTAGTCTTCCACGATTCGGCGCGTTCCCCCCTAAAAATCCCCACTGTTCTGCCACTAAGGTGACAGGGATAAAATGAAGTCAATTTTCAAGACAACAGCTTTGAATTTTGCGTTTCTTCGTCTTGTAAAAAGTCGATAAAATCTGTAGAATTTGGTGCGAAATAAGTCACTCTGAAGATTTATTATTTATCTAAACAAATTAAAAATGACAATCCGAAAATCCAAGGAGAATTCTCGACAAGGAAAGCTGATATTTTGATTTGAAAATAAACAAAGTGCGCGGGTCAGTTGTTGTGAAAACGTCCGGCCTAAACTGCAGATAATTGGTTTTACACACTGCCAGCGAGAAAAGCTTAGCGGGAACTGAAGAGCTTGAATCCGTGTTATAACACTGTACTTATGTCTATGGATACATGAATTTCAAGAAAAATGTTTCAAAATGGGACAAATCTCAAGTGAATCAAAGTTTAACTGTCACAAAGACATTTCCTATTATAATCTTTCTACACTGAACTGAAAACATGGCAGGCAGATTTAGCAGACGCAAAGACTAATTAAGTCAAGAAAAATCAATTAATTTGTTTACTGCTACCAGAAGGCTGATAACAACATGGCTTCATCACAAGTCCCGTTTCCATTTAACTTGGAAAAACCTAAAATCGACCCAAATGAAATACCTGGGAGGAAAGATTTGGTTGAGTTCTTTGAACGCAAAAAACTCTCAAAGTATCTTGAAGTTTTCCCCAAAACTGTAAATTTTGATTTTTTCAAGACTATGAGTGAAGATGATTTCTTGGAATATGGAGTAACTAAAGATGAAGATATGGAAATACTGCTTGATGCAGTGAAACAAGCACAGGACGAGGAAGACAGTGAGGTGAGATGACTTTTCAAGTTGCTCTCTCTGCTTTCTTTCACATTTCTATCATTGCTATTCATTCACTTGCTGTCACTACTACTATCAAACGGTATTTTCCTGTTAAAAAGATTGCAAATCAACCATAAATTTTTCATTGTATGCTCCATCATGAATATTGTATCAATGTGAAGCTATATATGGAACACAAATGGAAAATTTATGAAATTTGTGAATTGGTGTAGCTCTGATCCAGGGGTGGGGGGGGGGTTGGAAGAAAAGCAAGGGGACTTGGAAGCAGAGATGTTGTGGCTCAACTTTTTGGGGTCAGAAAATAGGTTCCATTTCTTTGAAAATTTTCTATCCACAAAATGTCCTGACAAAAGAGCTCACATCGAGTAAGCAAGCTTAAGGTTGCCTGCATGCATCCTTCATGTATGTCAACAAGCATCAGCAAGGTAAACACAGATAGGGAAACCTAGCAGCCATAGAGCTGTTGCAGACCTGTAGCTTATGTTCCCCAACTGACATTCTAGAACAAATACCCTGGGGATTCACCAACTGAGTCAAAAGGATAGACAGCTTGCAATACTCTGTTGGGCAGTGGTCCAAACAAGATCAAAACCAACAGATTTCTTGGTAGGTGGTTTTCTGTGGTGCCATTTAATGCTATGGAGGGGGAAAAACCATTTCAGGGTTATACAACCACCTATAATTGTCTCATACCCTATTGTATGATAAGAAAGATTCTTCTAACAGTTATGACAAGGCAAAGGTGAGGTGAAAGTGAAAATGAAAGGGTGTATTTAGCACCAGTTGCTAGGATTTCAGTAATAGGTTAACTTATCAAGACCTCAACCATTGCTATGATCAAGGGCACTGGAAGCAATGCAGGGTGGCAGGGGCAGAAGCAACAATTTTAGGGCAAAACAATAGGAAAATAAAAGAATTCGGTAATTTTTCCAAGGGCAGGGGGGCAGCTGCCCCTGCTGTCCCCGTGCTTCCAACACCCCTGGCCATGATGCTACCAAAGCTGGGGCCAATGACTATGGTCTGTCTTAGGCTAAGAGACTATTGCTTATTGAACTTTGATAAAACACCTGGACCATCTCCTTATGAATTTCTAATTTAGATCTTCTCAGGTGACTGTATTGCTTAATCTGTTTCCACATATAGGCCAAACGCACTGATGTTTATGTCAAATTTTAGCTCTTAAGTTATGCAATATAAATATTTTGGCTTTAAAGAGGTTTTGGAGATAAAAAATTTATGATTTGAAGCCCTGGATGAATGAAAATATTCTAAGAAATACTATCTTTTAAAGCCTGTAGGTATTTGCACAGATGTCGTAATACAAAATCAAATGTTTGTTGTTATCAAACCATGTTCCATTGGGCCTTGCTCAACATAGCTTAGATCTGAAAAAAGCTTCTAAACCTTTTCTCTTAAAATCTGAATCAATATGTTCAATTATAAAATTAAAGAGTTTCAAATTATCAGCATTATAAGTTGTGCTTATCGTAATTCAACGCTTAGAAATTGAAAGAAATTGAAAGAAGTTCCCATACACCAAAAAAGCTAAAGATAAGGGGTCTTACAGTCTTAGCTTGTACTTGTAGTGTTCCTTTAATAATAGAAATCTCACAAATTCTTTAAGTGGGTCTACTCTTTATAACATTGTTCTATTGTTATACATTTGACTTCGTGGTTTATTGTTGGAAGAAATTTTGTGTTTCATGCCCCACCAACCTCTTTCATGTTTATCCATATCAAGTTTATATCTTGCTTTCATCCCGTATGCTTTCGCTTTGAGGAAGGAAGTGTCATGTTCATGAGCTATGGACTTCTCTCTTGCCTTTCTAATACAGAACCTAAAGTATTCTGAGCCAAGCACAAGGATATATCAACCGTTAGAACAATTGAAGTTTCTGGAAGTTAGAGCAACATTTGTGCCAATTGTGTTTTTCTATTTGTTGCTGACAGAAAGAGTCCATTTTCTCACTCCGACTCTTCCAACGTTTCGGGAAATATCCGTCTCCGACCTTCCGGTAAAGACATTCTAACGGAACCTGCTAAAAAACTCGGACTTCGTCGCTCATTTTGTCGAACTGGCTGCGCCAACCTCGAAGATTCGATGGTGCAGCCTCGTTTGAATTCAACCAGATTTCTAGGATGGTTAATCGATACATGGAGTCGATAGAACTGAATCTCATTACCCGATTATGGGAGAGGAGCTCTCCCGATCGTTGCCCCGATTATATATCAAACGGCTTATCATGATAAACGGTGACTATCATGTCTGAATTTAAGGTTATTCAACCCCAGATTTGCAAGTAAATCCATGCCATGGACCCCCGTCTGAACTGTGTAATCATCTTTTGTCAGAAGCAGCTGCTTTAGAAAGTACTTCTCTAGACTTGGAATGGTTTTAGTTCTGTTAGCTGTCGTTCTCGTTGAAAGTCTGTGATATACTCGTGGAATTATGGCTCGGTAGTGAAAAGAAGGCCTGTTTTTCGTTGAAAATTGCGAAATTTCTACCGTCGAGGGAACCATTTGGAAAGCCTATAGCCGAGAGTTTTGATTGGATTAGCTTTCATCTTATTAGTTTTCCTGGGATGAGCACATGGAATACTTTAGATTCCTTTACTTGCAAATAGAATTGAATGAATGAATTTCTACGAGGAGAGGAGCCACGCGGATGAAAAGTCGATTGCTACCCCCCTGAGTGGTTCCACCACACATTTATCAGCAATATGAAATGATCTTTTTCAAGGAGGTATGTTTTGATTCCATGTACCTTGAAATATCTTGTAATTCATCTAGCTTAACCCCTTCTATTTGACCGATTTATATGTATTTAGCCTAATTGATGATTAAAGTAACGGGGGTATCAGCTCATAGATCCTTTTAAACTAGTTTAAGGTGACACATAGCTCTTAGCCTAGGCAGCAATTATTCGCCATTTATGAAGTGATATTCTTTCTTTCTTCAAGGCAGAAGCGCAGTAACTATTTTTGAATTTAAGGGTTTAGTTATCAGCGAGGATCTACTGCATAGAATGTTCCGAATCCCTCTGACTTCACTTCTAATTTATATTTATACTGTATGGAGTTTTGAACATATTGTCACTGCATTATTGCACTTGCCCTCATACATCCCAAATATTCATCAGCTCGTTTATCAGCTCTTTATCGTAGCCTATAACTGGTTAACTCTAGCCAAGAGGCCAATTGACTCCTTGAGATCTCCTACACCCATTACTTGGATTTTGCTTGGATTTCTATAATCTTCATAGGAATCCTTGTGGAAATCCTTTCATTTCAACGGGAATCTTGTATCTACACCTTTTAAAAGAGTAGTTACTTGCCCCATCAATTTTAGCCTTTCTCGCATTAATGCACTTTCTGGAACTTCTTAAACATGTTAATCATTTATTAATGAATTTATCCACATAGTTAATGACTTTTGTGTTCTTATCAAACATGATCTCGACTCTGACCATCCTATTTTATCGAGATAAGCTGTAAGCTGTCTGTTATACTGTATTTTATCAGTCTAAACACTATATGATATATATAGCTGGAAAATTACTCCTTAAAATCTAAGTGGACATTTAACGAAAGTATTGCTGGAGTTGAATATACTGGAACCACTACTAATCGGACACCCCCATAAAACGGACACCTCCATACAACGGACACCTTCGTCTTCGAACAACGGACATTTTCGAACAACGGATGAATGTTTTCGACCACAAGGTTATTTATTTGTAAAAACCTCCATACAGCAGCCACCTCTACAACAAACCATAGCCTCTTGAACGACCGGATCCATTCTTCTTCAGAACGAAATGTTTGTATTCGATTTAACGACTATTATAATAGTATGGATTTAACTGGGTAACCATCTTACAAGACGAATTTCAAGGCTCGTCGTAAAGAGGCATTTACTTTAAGGAGAGTGCGAAGGTGTGGGAATGAGGCTGGTAGTGTAATTAAATTTTAGGGCGTATAACAAGTGGCAAGGATATTTAGAGTGGAAAGTATGGAGATAGGTTGTTGGGATTTTATGTAAAGATTTACGTTGTTCTTGCAGTTACTGGCGCTCCGTTACAAGAGCTAAGTATTGATTGTCGTTCTGATATACAAACCTGTGCCTTCTTCATCTGCAACACGCTTTTTCACTAGAATGGGAAGGAGTGAACATACTGGGGACTAAGCTATTCTTAAATATTCTTAGAACACAAGGATGCTGTTTTAACGATGCCTGGAAAATAATGGACTTAAGGAATTATTGGGGGGGGGGGTGCACCTCTCGCCTTCCAGCGCCATTAGCTTCTACCGAACGGTACGGGAACACGTTGCTTAGTTTTGGTTTGAATTTTTCTTCTATCTGATAAACTACTCGAGTTAGCTTCAAACAAAGTCTGTAGGCATGATTGATTTATCCTGAAAGTAACTTTTCCCAGCACTGGAGAGTTTCATAATTATTTGACAATCTGAGACTGTAGCCCCAGGACTGTAGCCAAGTTTCTTATAAACAGTTTCTTATAAACAGTTTCTTATAATCAGTTTCTTATAAACAGTTTCTTATAAATAGTTTCTTATAAGAAAAATACGTTCATACGAACGCTTTTATATATTTCTAAATCTTTGTAGCTTTGAAGCATGGTTAGATCGTTGGTTTACGGCTTAGCACTGTTCTTTGCGTCAAATCCTTCCGCAGAACAGGTGCATTCTCGTGGTCGATATGGGCAAAACTAATTGTGAATTCAGATCAGCGGCAACAGACTTGCGGAGTTCACAAATCTTATTAAAGCTTCCACTAAAACGCGTTTTTTAAACTTGTTTGTTTTCTGTTTGAGTAAGCGGGAGAACGTGTTTAGTTATTCGGTTTTCAGACCTGTCTTGTAGAGAAAGAAATCTAAGATTTGAGTCGATTGATTTCGTCGAATGCTGGTCAGGAAATTGTCGCAATGAAGAAGGTAACAATAAAATAGCTTACTGTGCATAGCAGAATCTGCATACTCTGTCGCTACGGTTGATCTTCGTCAGCTGTGATCTAAAACCTGAACCAGAAGGCTATTCAGTTTAACTCACTCCACGAACGAGTCGTAGTTATCGCTATTGAATTTAATTACTGGACGCAACCTCGTACCCAAGGCAATAAGGGCGCTCCGTGAACACTGTAGACTTATTACACGAGGCCCAGTTATCGCACGCAGCTACCACCTTTAATTGTTGTTGTTGTTGTTGTCTAGATTTTATGAGCGGAACATGAGACTCGCGTAATAAGTCTATGAACACTGCGCTATTGTCGACACTGTATGTTTAAGGTATCGAGTCTTTGTTTATGGTTCAGCTAAGAACAACAACAACAACAACAACAACAACAACAACAACAGCAGCAGATAGCCTTGGGAGCGGAGTTGTGCTGGACGTTCAAACCATTGAAGCAAACAAGCGAACAAAACAATAATTCAGTTCAATCCATGCTGTGGTGGAAGCTGGTTAATCTTTCCTCGTTTCTTGGTGTCCACTCCCTGTGATCCGTTTAGGCACTGGTACCCAGGTATTAATGTATGATAGAGCAGTGTATATTCAATTACCAGAAAAGACCATAAAATCAAGGGTTATGGTTTGAAATATTTCAGCGTCATCAGGCAACATGTTTGAATGAAAGAATGTAAGAATAGTTCTTGTTTGCTTTTTTGGTTGCTAAATTATTAATTTCTTTCTTCTCTTTTTTTAGCTTGAATTGGAAGGAAAAGACAGCGGTGAAATTACAGATCCAAAACTAAGAAAATTAGACCCAAGTGACTGTTCGTTTTCTCCGATAAAATCCGATGACTCTACGTCGAATTTGGTCCGCATCCGGAACCATCCGTCCCTTGGTAACTCGGACCCATCGATATCATCATCCTGTGTGAGTATTTTTAATATGTTCTTTTGGTATATATGGACAAGTTCTTTTGGTATACATGGTAAATCCTGCATTTAGCGTCCGGGCATTAATGATGCTCTCAGGCCCTAGCCAAACGATCAAACATTGTTTATCAAACATTTGAGATTTGCATGTCAAGAAAAATGCTCTGCCATTTGTTAACAGACTATGCCAGATGCTCTCAGGAGGCTTAATGAATGCAGGAGGCTTAAGCGAGGGGTTCAACGCCGTCTTTAGGGATAAGTAAACGGGGTCAAAATAGACAGGGGGTCCTTAGATTTTCAGTAGATTGCTTTGTCGTCTTGCTAAGTTATCTTGTACAGACCTTACTTGGCAAGGGAAAATTTACCCTGGGTGCCAGAGTCTCCTAGACTGCAAAAAAGAGAGTAAAGGGTTAGAGGGAAAGGAAAGGAAAAGGACAAATTGCCTTCATTTCTTCAATCTCAGTTTAATTAAATTTTTTTTATTTTAAATTTTTGAGGGCTCTGGCACCCAGGGTAGGAAAGATTTTACGAGATCCCTATCTCCGGATCTCCCCTTATTCCCTTTTAATTTTGGAATTTTAGCCAAGTTCACTTGTTCCCTGGATATATGTCGCATGTTTCGATGTTCCCTGAAATCCCCAAACGACCCTCATTTTCGTAAGAGTTTAAAGCTTGTGAAATGCTTTTAAAGAAAATCAAATCACAGATGCTTAAATGTTTATTAATCCTATGATGATTTCTAGCCATTTTCATGTGCAAAAAACTCACTCTAAAAGCTCATTAGATCTGGAATAAAAACTCGTTTGTAAATCTCATCACTTTTTTAATCAACAATTTAACGAACCGACTGCAAATAAAACTGCTTTCGGTCAACATAGGTTTTGAATTATTTAACAACTCTAATTGAAACCTGCCCTGTTTCATCTGAATGCTGTGTTTTCACCCTGGCTGACTTAGAAACGAAGCACCATATATCCGTTCACAGGATTAATGAATTATTTAAGATATTGGAATTTTTCAATTTCATGAAAAAACTCTTAAAAAGCTCGTTTTTAGGCTCTTATGAATCAGGCATGCCGCGTTTTCTATAGCCTTGATCTCACTGCATTGTGTGTATTTGCACAAAAACTGCCAGAGAAAGATCCGTTTATGTCAGAATTTGGAAATCAGGTTCTTTAAGCGCTGTTAAGTGTGGATAGCTATTTGTAAAAACAGATAGAAAAGGATCGAGTATTGTAGAGTGTTTGCATTACCCTACGACAACCCCGAAGATTTTTTAATTTTTCTTGAATGGTTTCCACGTATTTGGTTATTAGAAGATGTTTTGGTACTGAAGAAATTTTTAAGAAGCTAACTTTTGAGAACCTTTCAATATCTATTCCAATTAGGAAATTCTTTAAAAAAATTCAGTGCTGGGCCATATTTCTGTTTTCTATAATGTTCATCTATAACACGATTTCGAACTTAAGAGGTTACGACTAAGTCAGTTCTCGAATCTGCGACCCGATGCTTTGTACATCATGTCTTCTCTAACTGAGCTTCCCTAGGGTAACTTTGAAGGTACTTAATGTAATTTGGGTACGGGTAGGTGCCACCCAATTGGTTGGGGTTTTGGCCCTGAAATTTCTCAACACGGGTATGATTTTAACCAAATCAACATATAACAGGAGGAGGGGAATTAAAGTTTTATTACTCTCATAATTTGCCTATTATTACCCATGATATAGGACCGGTGTCTAAGTTATAAATGGGTGAGTTTGTTGAATCTCGGCTTTACATCTTCATCCATCCTTAGGTCGTGTACCCCCCCTCCCAGATGAGCTGGTCACAAGCTGTCCACGGTCGTGTACCCCCCCTCCATAGGTCGTGTATCCATAGGTCGTGTACCCCCCTCCCAGATGCCTGGTCACAAGCTGTCCACGGACCCTCCACGGGTCATTGTCAAACACATCGCTCGCAATGCCGATTTCTGAACAATAATGTTTAGTATGTGAAATGTACAGTCTCTGTTGAAAATAACGTTAATTTCTCTATTTTTTCAGGGTGATGTTGTTAGAAAACTGAGGTATATATTGTTGTTGATATTTTTGCTTTTCAACCTCCTCCTCCTCCTCCTCCTCATACCAGGGAAAGTCAATCATTAGATAACTTCAAGACAGCTATAGATGACATTGATGTTTCAAGTTCTTGACTAACCTGTAATACGAGGGCACTACCTGAAAATATTCACCCAAAACCGGGCTTGCGGGCTTTTGTACAGAGCCTGAGAGTTAATATTTTCGGTATTGCCCGAAGAAAACAGTTAGTATATGGTTTATTACCCTATGGACAGAGCATGGTCATGACTTCTAATGATACAAACCTCTTATCGTGTTTGAAGCCATTACAATCAAGCCATTTCGTGCTGTGTTCAGAATCTAAAAATTTCGAACGTTTGACATAATAAGCAGGCATTACCGGATAATAATGCCCTACCATTACGTCGCATTCGAACGTTTTCAGCCAGTCAGATTGCATATCAGAGTTACTGCCCTGACCATGGGGTAATAATGAAGAGAACAAAATGAACTGCAATCTGTCGTTCGTCATTTATTTTACTTACTGAAAAGAAACTTAGAAATTCTATTTATATGCAGATTTTTTTGTAAACTGCTAAAAACTAACAAAATTGTGCGTAGTACCCATTATCGGGTCACTGTACAGTACTTGATAGATAGATAGATGTCGTTTTGTAGCTTTTGTTGATATATTGGCACATTTATTTATTCATTTTTGTCAGTGTTTGTGGATTAAACCCAAGAAGGCCTAGAAGTCTTGCACCTCATTCTCCTTCACCTCCTAGGACCATCTCACCTGGACCACAACTTGGTAAGTGTTCTTTATGAATGTTATATATTGTTTCAGTGTTCCAGCCATAGACCAAATCGGCTAACGTTTCAGGTTACATGGTTATACCCTTGAGACACTGTTGCTTTGTTGTCAAATTCAGAGCTCGAACCACGCTTTTCATGGCACAAAATTCAGAATTCAATTAAAAGGAGAAGCTCCTCAAGAGTATGGCCATGTGACCTCAAATGGGTATAAACAACGTTAGCCGATTTGGTCTATGCAGCAACCTCATTCATAAGTTCAGGTCCCACTAGACCAGGGGGGGTCAGAATGTCCCATATCTCCTACCATTTTTCTAAGCATACCCTTATCCCCTTTATGCTTTCTCCCTTTTATCCCAAAATTTCAAAGATAAAGTATCCGCATGCCCTTTATTTTGTACAGAATTATCCCTTATCCCTTATCTTATTGAATCTTATTGAAAGGATTTTAAAGAAATAATTCTTAATGAATGGCAGTGTGTGCCAGTCCCGTAGTGGAAAATTTTATCATGTCAATGATTGAGTTACTGTCCTTCGAAAAAATTATCCCTTATCCCTTTTAAGTATGTCCAGAGATGTTTCGGCTGTTTCTCGCAATTTTGAAATTTTGTTCTACTCAAAAACTGAATATGGTTTTAATTTGTTTTAACAGACAGTCCAGATGAATGCCCTACGCAGCTTTCTCCTTGCACTACTTTTCAAAATCCAATGCTGTTTCCTTTTGGACGAAGGTATTTAAAAAGAACTATTCTTTCAAGATATCACATTACTTTTGTTGAATATGAAATCTGCTCTACAGAGCAGTACCGTAAATCCTCGAATAAGCCACCGGGGCTAAATTCTTTGGTGGGGGCTTATTCGAGGTGAGGGCTTATTCGAGGGGAGGCTTATTTCAAAGTTCCATAGTTCCAATGTTTTCGACAGAATAACAGAGTGAAAAGATAACTTATCTGTATTCTATAATCAAAATCAGCTGCTTGCCAACAGCCAATGGCTGATTATTGGTTGAATTCATAGTCAAACCTGTCAGCACTAGCTTTCTCAATGTTTTAATTAGTTGAAAGATGCATTATAGGCAAAAACAAATTCATTAGGCCTTCGAATAATTCCCCATGGGGGCTTATTCGAGGGGGGCTATTCGGAGGTGGGGGCTTATTAGAAGATTTACGGTATGTCTTGGTAAATCTCGATATTTTGATAGAACTAGCACCCATATATGTGCTTTAAATATATTTTTCCTGTTTTAGTCATATCCTCCAAAGTGGCAGAAGATGGTCGGTTGCTTCTCTCAATTCTTCAGGCTACAGTACCAACACACCCGGGTCATCTGGATTATCGGTAAAAAAAAATCTAATTGAATTTATATTCTGTACAGTCGATTTTCCCGATTTTATCGATTTAATGGGTTACCAAGATTGGTGATATTCGAACATGGACCGCGTGATTAGAATTTCTATCCAAGAAAATATACATTAATCAAAAGAACATTGAAGAAGGCTTTCTAACCAAATAACAAAGTAAAATGGGAGGACAGCCTTAAGGCCTGGCTAAACTAGGAGACATGTCACGTGCGACATTGATTTCCCCTCGGTGTCTCCAAGTTTAGCCACCTCGGAAACTTTGTAGCGCACGACAAAATTTGTAGCTAGAGACACGCAAATGTTTCTGGGCGACAACAGAAACATTTCTTGTCTCCGACATGCAAACGACTTAGGGGATATGTTGCTCGCTTGTCACGCGCATGATTAGCCACCCTGGGAGACACGCTGAATACAGTGTCGCGTGCGACAAGTCTCCTAGTTTAGTCGTAGCTTTAAGCTCTATAGCTTGGAGAGTTCTCGACAATTTAATTGGGCTTTTCAGTGAAATTGTCGTTGTTTCTCTGGTAATATGTAGTTCAGGTTCGATTCTCGTCTTATCGAAATTAAAATGTTATTTCAGAGATGTAAGCGTTTTAGTCCTTCAGTATCCTTTTAGTCATTGATAAAACTTTTACCTGTTGTTGTATTTACTACAATTTTAACCTTGATAAGCTAATATTTATCTTATTTTTCTCACAGTCAAGAACATCATCCCAGGAAAGAATTGTAAGTTGAAAACTTTTATTAATTCCAGATTTTTTGGTAATGGATTTTTCCACCATTTAAATCATCATTCCATTCCCCTTGGTAGCAGCTTAACGTTCAAGCCCTGGCCAAACGACCAAACATTGTTGATGAAACATTTGAGATTTTGCTTTGCAGGAAATGTTTGACAGTTTGTCCACTTCTTAAAACATTGCTTGGCAAGCAGAATTCCTTCAGTAGTGTTTTTGAAAATTACAAACATATTCTATATGCTTGTAACAAGCAACTAATGTTTGACGAGTAATGTTTTGTGATGTGGACAAACGCTCCAACATTGTGTTTCACAAGCCAATCTCAAATGTTTGACAAACAATGTTTGATCGTTTGGCCAGGGCCTTAGAACCCCGCTAATTCGTTTGCCAATAGTTTCGCGACTCTCCTATTCAATGCCTTCTCTTTTCTTCTACAGAGTGGGCATGAAGATCCATGGTTAGCTCACCAGTCAAGGTTTGTCCATTTACTTTCCTTCTTTTTGCAAATGCCAATAATTAAGACAAAAGTAACAATTTTAAGCCCTATAGCCTAAATCAAGCAAGCTAGCAAGCAATCTTTATTTGTTAATCAGGTCAGGGGTTCTGGCTGCTACACAGCTGAGGTGGACCTGCAGCTTGTGCCCCCAGACTGATCTTCTAGAACGAATACCCTGGATACTCGTTTACCGACCTTGGAAGGATGGACAGCTGATTTGACTGTAGGCTTGTGGAAAGTGGTCCCGATGAGATTCGAACCCACGACATTTTGATCGTGGGCCGAACACCTTGATTACTCGGCCACATCACCTTTAAACAAGATTACAAGTTTTTCTTACTGCAGTGAAAGACGCATTCTGTTCCAAGGACTTTTCAATACTCAGCAGTTTGCTCTGCCATTTGGATATGTCTCTGTTATTCACTTCATTATAATATTGTTTATATCTTGTAGCCATGACAGCACCCTCAGTGACATCGATGATGAATACCATCTGTATAGATCCAGATCCCCAAGACCGGGACCACGGCTGAGATCTAGGAGTCTAAGGTAATTTCGCTAAATATCGTCGTATGCCTAATCGGGTCTTAACGTCTGCAAATTTGGTCGTGCGATCGTGCGACCAGTTCTCTGAGCATCCGTAGCTGACTGCAGTGACGCGACTGCGTGACTGATTATGACAGTTTGATTGACTCTCTTTCGCGACCAGCAGTAGCAAGAGCAATTGGTCGCGCGAAAAGATTCACAGGAGCGGAAATTATTCTTACGTCTGCTTTAGAGCAGTGGCACGTGTTGCCAACCAAATATACAAAAGCGTATCCCCACTTTTAAACTTTTCGCGACCAGCAAAAGCAGAACCAATCAATTGCTCAAGCCACTGGTTCGCGCGACAAGATTCACAGAAGTGGAAAACATTCGCGCATCTGCTTTCGCGTGGTCGCACAGGTCGCAAGACCAAAGTCAGACAAGTTGAAACCCCACGTATACATCCTGGAAAGCCAAGCCAATTTCTTACTGTAAATTGGTTGTTTCGAGCGTTATGACTATGGAAAATGATTTTGCAAAAATATTCAAATGCATAGCTGGTTCTAAAATCAAGCAATAAGCAGTCGATGAAAACTGTTGAAACTGTTAATCGATTTATATGAAAACAAAGTCTTTTGCAAGCGTAATAAGAATTTTCATTCAAAACAAGAGCTAGAGTGTCCGTTTCATCGTTTCCTCGCACCATGTCAGCTTTTTACGTCATGTAATGATGAGTATTAGCTTTAATTTTGCCCATAATGCTGCATTTTGAAGCATTTATGCTCTGCCTAACCTTGTAAGTCTAGACAACTGAAGTTAAGACGTCCAAGAGCATGGATTTGGCTGTGAAAATGAATAGAGAAAATAATATTTTCGTTCCACGATTGGCCACCATCTGCTTTTTTCAGCTTTTCTCAGGAAGCAGATTCTTGTATTTCCAAGATTTTTACTTCAATGTCGGCTTATTATTGAACGACTGTATTTGTTTTAGCCCTACACGTGGTGATGATGAGGTTTCTGTTCTGAATAACCTTTATAAAGAGAGATTTCCGAAAGCAAAGCTTCAAATGGAAGAGAGACTTCAAGTAAGTTTCCTTAGCTGCTTGTTGGTTTATTGTTGGCTTGTTTACCCTGACTGTTGCCCTTCAACCTCGAAATATTCCAAACGAAATATGCCCATGTTTTAACAGTATGTTAACGTTGTATGCAGAAGAGTTATCGAAGGAACTGATTTGCAGACATTTGAACATAGGAACAGATTTACATAGTAAGCCGATTGCGAGGGGCGATTCACTCCTTGAAATCTCGTACACCTTTGCTAGAAAACCTATTGTTTTCACAGAAATCCCTTAGAAATTCTTTTGTTTTCATAAAAATCCCGTACACCTTTTTGAGGAGTGAATTGCCCCTCGGCTTATTGGCTTCAAATCCTTAAACGGTATGGAACCATGGTATCCATGTAAGAAGTCTCTGAGCAAATATTGCTTCTAAAACATTTGATATCTGCGAAATGGTTGACGGTTAGGCCGCATCGCCAAACATTACTCGCAAGTCTTCCTTTGCTTGTGACATGCAGAAATTTTTTTTTTGTAGTTTTCCAAAAACATAACTTTTGATTTCTTATGCTTATCAGGCATTGTTTTTTAACGTGGCTAAACAGACCAACATTTCCTGTAAAGGAAATCTCAAATGTCAATGCTTTATTGTTCGTCCATGGCCTTACCGTTTCACATAAAGCTCAAAGCGTATGTCTCACTCGCCCGGGGCCCGGGGGGGCTACTTCCATTGTTCGATATACTAGACGTGCCGCCCAAATGAGTAACTTTTTCAGCGCCAATTTCCCTACATATGGGTTGATTTTTCGTAAAGAATCTCATCACATGGGTAGTAAATTATATAAAATATTAAGACATGCATTGCTTTGAAAAGCCTGATAAAAAGTGCGTTTTAGTTGAGATATTGGTACAAATGGTTAAAAAAATTTGTTGTTTTTTCTATACATGGGTACCACGAGGAACAGAATTTATCGGTAGACATGGGTGGGTTTGGAAAAACTGGGTGGCATGTCTAGTCATTTGAACAATGAAGAACCCCCCTGGTGTCTCACTGCCTTTGAAATTATTTTTTCAGTGCAGAAGACATGATAGCGCATCCAACAACGTCTGAAAAACAACTTGCAGCTAATCAAAAGATTCGTTTTTTATCCGATTACGAATAATTTCACTAACTTGTTTTTGTTCCTTTAAAGGATTTTATCACCGAATATTCAAACGAAGA
Source organism: Chrysaora quinquecirrha (assembly GCA_014526335.1). Classification (NCBI taxonomy): domain Eukaryota; kingdom Metazoa; phylum Cnidaria; class Scyphozoa; order Semaeostomeae; family Pelagiidae; genus Chrysaora; species Chrysaora quinquecirrha. The sequence goes on from JACTAT010000039.1 coordinate 4,610,185, forward strand.
AATCAACTTTAATGATCAGGATGCTGCAATTAATTTCGTTTATCATCAGGTAATTATGTCCTCTCATCTTCTATCTGTGGATTCGAACCATAGTCTCTTCACCCGTGATTACAGAGATAAAAACCTTGGGCAAGTTGTTAACACAAATGTGCCTCTCTCTACCCACAATCCTGGCCAAAATTCATAGAGACTTTCTCCGTGCAACACAAAACTTGTTACAAAGCATTAGAAATAAGACGGACCATCCCTCCCCCCTGTATCAATGTGTAACAGGAATAAACATCTGTTACATCAGAGTAATTCACGATGAGACACTACTCGAACTGAGATTAAAGATTGACTAATCTAATAATTAAATTGTGAGTTACAGTATATATACAAGTGCAAACGAGGCTAAAGATTATGTGCATAATTAGAGTGCATAATTAATCCTATTACAAATGTTGCCTGTGTTTCAAGACAATGGTATGACCTGCCGCTTAGCAATTAGATTCAATCTCCAACATTGATATGGGGGAGAGGGTCTTCAACAAAGCGGAGCTGCTTTAAAAGCTTCAAAGTGTCTCTATAATTTTGGCCAAGATTGCTGGTGTATCATCATCATCATGTGAAATCACAACTTTGTCTTACTTTTCTTTATCGTGCTTAACAAATATCCTGCATTTGCAGATTTGTGATATCGCTTGCTAGTTTTGGTCCAATCGAGTGAAAGTGGTTGTTTAATGCCTCAACTATACTCTTTCTCTCTATATCCCCTTAACTTTGTCTTACTTATCTTTATCGTGCTAATCAAATATCCTGCATTTGCCGATTTGTGAATAGCGTTTGTATAATTATCCCAGTTAAGCACCCAACCAACAAAAACACTAAAACACAGCTCCTTCACAGCTCTACCAAAATCCAGTAATAACCTCGCACCTCTATTTTGTGTTTTACATTAAGTGACTCATATCAAGGGTGTAGAGGTATGGGGAGCTGGCGGAGCTAAGTCCCCGTAGTTATCGAGAGAAATGAGAAAGAAAGATCATTTTTCACATTTTGGTATTGCTCTTCAACGTAATTCACAGCAGAGCCCTCCTATTGACACTGACTCATATAAGAAAGTCGCGCGGTTCTATTTTCAGTTAAATAAATAATCGTATCTGTAAACAGCTACGGATTCAAGCTCCCGTATTTCTGGCCCCCAAAAAGCCTGAAAAATCCCGCGTGTTAACGCACTTTCATTGACCGTCGTTGGCTGGATGGCACTGAGTCTTAAAACGCTTGAATTAAAAGAAATTTTGTGCACTACTGTAGAAGCATATTTCAGGGTACAAGTGCATTTGAATCTCATCATTAAAATCTTTTGTTTTGAATAGATCGTTGGTATAGCAAAAGAAGTATTGAGAAAATCGCAAGATCCTGACGGCAAAATGACCAGTGAATATTTCTATGATGTTTCAGACGCAATGGAAAGGCTTATCATTGAGGTAGACTTTACAATCTATTTGAGGGGCAGCTTAATTTTTTCTTAACCACCCATTTGTCCTACAGCGATTTCTAGTTGTCCCCTTGTGTACACGTATCTTAGAATTAAAAAGCTGAGTTTGTTCGATCAAACCTTCAGGAACCACGTCTTCATCAAGCTTTAAATTCTTTGTTATTTCGGGCTGACTTAATTTCAGCTGGAAGAGGGTTCCAGATTTTGGGCCCTTGACAACTTAAGGACTTAATCCCATAGTTGGTTGTTCTGACTCTCGGTATTTGCAAGGGATTTGTTATCCGAAGATCAGGGTATACATGTTTTTCTATAAATAATCTTTCATAAACGAACTTTGATATTCCAGGCAAGCTCAAAAACAGTCAAGGCTCTTGATTCAGTTAGATTGATGGTACAGAGGCTTGAATGGATTCTGTCTCGACCCGCACGTCTTCTAGAATGTCTCGTAAGTTTTTCTTTTCGATTTTTATTAACATGGCCAACATGGCTGAATGTTGGCTGAAATGTTGGTTGAGTTCAGCTATCCCCGCCCCAACATGCTAAAAGAATTTCAGAGAAATGTTGCGTGTGATGTTACCGACGCTTGGCCTAGGTTTAAGGGTCTTTTTGAGAGCAGCGTAGCGTAGTGGTTAGCACTTGCGCCATTTGGGCTCAAGGTCTGTGGTTCAAATCCAGGCTATGGAGTAAAAATTTACAAGGTGTAAAAAACCTAGCTCTCTGTGACACTGCACCAACGTGTAAAATTGGTACCTTAGTAATGAAGACCGAAAAACCCTCGTAGTGCCGACTCTATGGCTGCACGCGAGTCGATATATAGTCCCCAGGGAGTATAGCAAAAAACGAAAAAAAAGCGGCCTAGCTAAGGGGGTAAATAGTTGTTAAGCGCGCTATAGATAAAAGTGCTATATAAAAGCCCTGACCTTTTACCCTTTACCTTTTTGTATTCTGCGAAAAAAGTTCGCAATAGCTTTCACGTATCTTTAATGTGTATCTTAAGCATGACTTTAATTTTTCAATTGTTCTGTTTGTTCGTAGGGTTTTGATCCTGGAGCATTTATGAGCAACTTAGAGATGGAAGAACAAGTAATTACCGAGAAGCACATACCAATAGACATGGAGGCATACATCAAATACAAATTATGCCTACCACCTAGCATCGAAACGACAACTGATGGGAAGAATAGTGAAGCTGAAACTAAAAGGTAAGGAATTCGTTTGGTATGAAAGTACAATGTTTGGGCTGCAATTTTGTTTTTAGCAATGCGAATCGAAATGCAAAGAATTTCATGGATAACTGTCAGGCAAGATACAATATCGAATGTAGCATCATTTTTTGGTTTTCCTGCATGTTTTCGACCTATTTTGGTGTGAAATTTTGAAGAAACTGTGACGTCACTTAAAATTTCTATTGTTTGAAGAGCCAATCAAATTGTGAATAGACAAGGCCGATACCAGGGTCAAATATGGACAGCAGAGTTTCACGTAGAGGCTTATTCACACTGGGGTCGAGGTTGGCTTATGTCAACCTACGATATGATAGAACTAACGCCAACTTATTGTAAACGGTAAACTTTTTTTTGACATGTCAATAACTAGTCAGAACGTATAGGGTACAGTCGCAGGAGGGCTTATGGCGACTGCGACTGACGGTATTAAGTTGGCAACCAATGACAGAAGTAGAACATGCCTAAATTTCTGGTGGAACTGTGTGCCAACTAGCTGTCACCAAAAACGAACTAGTTGCCATTTAGTTGCCAGGGCACTTATGTCGACAGGTCAGTTGCGATAAATTAGTTCCAAAGAATCGCCAATTTGTAGTCAGCAACTAGTTCCGACTGTGCGCAATATTGACATAAGCCTGGCTTAACATCAGTGTTTAAATTTTGGAGCCAAAGTCGTTTAAGTTCGTTTCATTATTTCCCGTAGGAGACTTCTTCCACAGAAAAGGAAGAGGCAAAACCCACAGAACAAGATTTTGAGTACATAAAATTAATCAGCAATGGAGCTTATGGGTAGGTCTCCGTTTATTGTTAGATCTGATCAAATTTGCTATTTCAGATGTTAGGGATTTTGCATTGACACTCGATATGTTGATTACAAAATTCAGCACTTATTTTTTGAGTTTGTAGATTTATCGTGCCTGATTAGCAGTTTTACTTCCTTCTAATAACAGGGCAGTATCATCTGCATATCGAAGATTAGATACAAGTTGACCTCCGCTTCTCACGCTATTGTTGGAAATGATTGCCTCTCTCATAATTTGTTCAGTGTATAGAGTAAGCAGATGGCGTGAGCAGATGACGGAATCTATCGTGACTTCGCTTTTCATTAGCGGAAAGAGTGAATCAAATACAGCTCCCCCCGTCAGCTATCCCCTGGCTTTGCAAATCAAATCGCTTTTTTCAACTTCTGTGTTCAGTTCAAGCGAGACCTGAGTCAGACCTTTCAACTAATTTTATTGAAAGCTGATTGGTATTCAAAGCACAATGCCAATCCAGCTCCACTTTCTGATTGGTGCATTTCGATCCGCATCTGGGTATATATTCCGGGTATATTTAGTCCATTTGTTACGCTTGTACTCTGAGGAGTGTCAGACGAACACAAAAGCTTTTAAGCATGTTTCAAATTGTTTCCGCTCTTGAAGACGAGAAACTGTAAAAATTAAACAAAGGGATCCGTAGTTCGTTCTGTTAAGTTGTCCTTATACGCAAATCGCTTTAATATTTTATGTATATCTTGCTTTTCAGTTCAGTGTTCCTAGTGCGTCACAAAGTAAACCGACAGAGATTCGCGTTGAAGAAAATGAGCAAGCATCATCTTATTCATAAGAATCAAGTAAGTAAACGCAAAATATGAGAGTAAGACTTATGCCTTTACGCGTCAAACTGTCTGTGGCAACGGCCCTTACTTGGCAATCTGGTTCTAGGCCCATCGTAAAGATATTCTCGCTTGATTTTATTTGATATGCTTACGTTCTTGTTTTAGGTTCAGCAAGTTTTCAATGAGAGAGACATAATGACATTTGCTGAAAACCCATTTGTTGTTACTCTTGTGTGTACATTTGAAACAAAGGTATTGTTGCTTATTTCGACATCTGCCTCCAAGGGAATGGAAAGACGATCTTAACTATTAAATCCTGCTGTTTTCTCCTGAATCTGTTAACGATGCTATTTTAAAACTTTTTAGCTCTATAAGTCAGACATACGTCGACATTGTGCACAGTCAGAGCATAGTAGATAGAACAAACACGTTTATTCTATTGACTATGATCAGAGCTAGTTGCCAACTGCTTATCGGCGATTTTTTTGGAGCTAATCTATCACGACTGACTGGTCGACATGAGCGCTCCGGCAGCTAGTTCCAAGATGACGGCAACAAGTTGTTGCGTAGTTCCAGTAAGCTGCAAGCAAGCAAGCAATCTTTATTTGTTAATGCAGGTCAGGGGTTCTGGCAGCTATACAGCTGATGTGGACCTGCAGCTTGTGCCCCAGACTGATATTCTAGAACGAATACCCTGGGTACTCATTTACCGACCTCGGAAGGATGGACAGCTGAGTTGACTGTAGGCTTTTGGAAAGTGGTCCCGACGAGATTCGAACCCACGACCTTGCGATCGTGAGCCGAACGCCTTGACCACTCGGCCACACCACCTCTGGGCATGTTCTACTTCTGTGATTAGTTACCAACTAATTCCCGTCAGCCACAGTCAACGCGAGTGCTCCCACGAGCCAGTCTGTTGAAGAGAAGCCAATGAGAATCACTATAAGTATCACGAGGCGTATGTTTGTGTGGGAGTGATCATATTTATACATATCAAGGGACAGCTCTATCAGCCTGCCGGCTCCAAGTGCCCAAGTATAAAACTGTTGCCTACGGAAACAAAGTCTATCTTACATAGGGAGCTTTTTGTGGAACACGATCGCGGATGAGGTCAAAGCCTCTGAAACTATTTGCAAATTTAGTGACTTCTCGACCTCAGCGCCCGCGCGATTGTGCTCAACTATACCCTATCAGTTCTGACTTCTTATTGACATATCGACTTTAGTTAACAACTAGTCGGCGCTTGTTCTTTCGTATCATAGGTCGACACATGCCCAGCTTTTATGGAGGGCCTATAGATGCAACCGTTGGTCCAAAGGCAATATAATCTAACTTTTAAGTCACTGCTCTTAGAATAGCTCTTAGACAAACAGTTACATATAAATTAATGGTCATTCAATTGCTTAAAATAATAAGTTTCAATTTCTTTTCAGAAACACCTTTGCTTTTTGATGGAATATGTGGAAGGTGGTGACTGCGCATCGTTATTAAAGAATATGGGACCTTTGCCACTTGATATGGCGAGGTAACTGATTTTCGATTTTTCTGTTATTTCATAAATTTTTCGCTTTTTAAGAACTTAGCGAATGCTGCACTTGGAATAATTTCATTTGCTTGATATTTGCTGCATTCATTAAATGCCCGGAGGTTATTCCAAATATACACCACATGCGATTTTGAGGTATCGTATACCATTAATTAAGCGCCCTTAGCGCGTATTTGAAAGCCTGTCTAAAAGTATTATGAACACGATATGTTGAACACGTTATTATGAATTGCGAATAACACGCGCATATTTGAAAGCCTGTCCGCATTTAATAATACATTTATCATTATTATTTTACAGATTATACTTCGCTGAGACGGTTTTAGCTGTTGAATACATTCATAATTATGGAATAATACATCGAGACCTGAAACCAGACAAGTATGAAAACACTTCTTTTTACTTAGCAAATGGTTAATACGTGAGCGTAATAGGCAGCTTTGAAGGTGCTGTGGTGTCGTTGTGTAATTCAGCTGACTCGTGGTATCAGAAGCTCAGCGAGGTCGCTAAATACGCAATTTGACCTACCAGTACCAACATTTGACTATTCTTTTTCGAAAAATGGTGTGCTAAGAGAATTGCTACAGAGACTTGAGCAACCTATAAGCATTATGTGGGCTGAAATCTCAGATATTCTAAGTGACTTGAAAAACAAAAGTGAGCAGAGTTTGTGTCATAAGGCCCCAGGCCGTTGCCGAATGGTCAAACATTGCTCGCACAGCAAAATCTCAAATATTTGACAAACAATGTTTGATCGTTTGGCCAGGATTTACCGAAGGCTAGTTGTTGTTTAATTTTCCAGAACTTTGTTTTTTCAGTCTGTTGATAACTGCGATTGGACACATAAAGCTGACTGACTTTGGTCTATCAAGGATTGGGCTGATGAACAGTGAGTACTTTTAGGCTTTGGCGAATCGATCAAACATTGTTTCTCAAGCATCTAACATTTGCTTGTTAAACAGAATGTTTGATGGTGTTGTTACGTCGCGAAAAATTGCTTTCCTCAAGCATTGTTTTTACTTGCGAGAAGCAGCAGCTTCAGGAGAGATTTTGCAGTTTACTTCAAAAGTATTTCCCATTGTTTAAGTTGGTTGCAGCATGTTTCCCATACATTTCTGGCAATACTTTCAACATTTATGGTCGCAGATTAATTTTCTCTCCTGTTCTTTCATTATTCATGAATTTGAAGCTAAATTTGCTGTACCACCTCCAACCACCTCCCCCAAAGCGATCACAATCTCGATCTTTGCACGCGGAGAGTATTCCCCTACTCAAGACAAGATATTCACCACCTTCCTGAAAAATGTCACACCGATCCAGACCTCTTTGAAAAGGTCTATATTGTGATCCTCTTGATCTAATGGTATCCAGGCTTTGATTTTCAGGCAAAAATAAGTTTATTTCTAGATTCATATGTATTACACGCTTTTTATCAGAAATCGCTTTATAAGAAACCCACTAGTAAGATTTCTGGCAAATTACAATAGATTCTTTTGTTCTTTTGTTTCTTAAAACAATAGAAAACAATAGAAAATTTAAGAAACTTTTAGTAGTGAGGCTTTAGCTAGGTTTCTTATACAGAAAAGCGTGTAGTCATGGTGAAGCTCGATAGTTTTGTTAAGGTACGAATGGGCAAGTTTCAAAGCCTCTCTTTTGAATCAATGAGGCTCTGATAGGGGGGGGGGGGTAGTTGCTCCCTTGCTGCCATCATAAAAAGCACCATGCTCTCTTGTTTCCGTCAAAATTACCCTTGTTCTCCCTGCTCCTTTTATCTTCTTCAAAAATAAACTCTCCAGTAATCCGTTTGCTCCATAGCTACCGTGCTTTTTCACTAACGCACCCATGCTCCCGGCCCGTTTTTCCCGCAGTTTCCAAGGTCTTGCTCCCAAAGACCCCTATCATATCCTCATCTTTTTCTATCTCTTCTATTTGATTCATTTCGTGCTCTAAATATTTTATCTATTTTGAATTTCAGTGACAACGAATATGTACGAGCAAAACTCCCCAGAATTCGACGATATTCAGATATTTGGAACACCAGATTACATCGCACCTGAGGTCATTCTTCGCAAGGGCTATGGTGAGTTTTTCTCAGGTGCAAGGCATTAGCCACGGATTTCTTAAACGCAATCTGTCCCTCAAACAATTGGCTAAACAAAACAATTTTTTGAAATAAAGGACGTGAAATTGGTAAAGATCTCATTCATCTTTGAATTCGATGAAATATTATGTATGTTTCAAGCAAAATCAGGGACCAGCCAGGTTGAGGACAGGCTACCTTTAAACAGAAAAGTCTCACGCCCAGGCTTAATAGCTTCGCATTTTGACGTCATTCGATCATACAACGCTGGTTTTGTCACAAGGTCTGCAATACTTCAAGCTGATTGGCTGCCTATTCAAAATATCAAACAATTGATGCATAAAATAGTGTACGAAATTCGATGTCGCTTGTTAAGGTTATTTCCCTCTTCGAAACATCTGGGGAAGTTCCCCTTGCGGCTGCTGTCCTAGGTTTTTCCCCATTGAACTCAATGGCTCTAATGGTTTTTCCCCTATTTCGCATACGCGTATTATGACTCGTGAGATAAGAGAATAGAGAAACAACAGAATACACTAACAAAAATGAAACTCATATATGAAATCAACTACATATAATTTAAAGCTGTACAAGTGAACTGGCGTTTTGTATGTATGTTTATGGAAATATACCTTAATATAGGGATAAGTACTGAACACTTATTCATGCATAATGATAAATATTTGTAATAATGATTTCTTAATACAAAATAATACAAAATAAATATATCGGAAGTTTAGAATTAGGCACCTTCTCGATTAAAATCTCGAAAATTAAAACCTTGAGAAATGACGTTCAAAAGAATCTCCTTCAAAGTTCTACCCTTAGGCCCTGGCCAAATGATCAAACATTGTTTGTCAAACATTTGAAATTTGCTTGCCAAGCAAAATGTTTAACCATTTGGTGACGTCGAAAACAGTGCTCGTCAAACATATTTACTTGCATCGAGCAGAAAATGTTTTTGAATTCTTTCAGACTCATCCTGCAACGAATTCTGCCTTTCTATGCTTGTCAAGCATTGTTTTGCGACGTGGCCAAACGCTCAAACATTGTTTGACAAGCAAATTGGAAATGTTTGACAAACAATGTTGGATCATTTGGCCAGGGCCTTAGAACTTGTGTGTTAGCTGATTCGAACAGCCGAAACGTCAGAAAAATTGTAGAAATTCTTTTCACTTACCATTCCATGTCCAATCCATTTATGTTGAACATCTTTGTTATATATCTAGCTTCAAAGACACAATAAATAATGTTTTTATCACAAAACGTTTTTTCGTTAAGTTGTTTCAAAGATTAGAGCCTAAGCTCATCCACAAATCTAACTGTTGCATCATTATCTTCATCGAGATAATAACCTCTCGAACGAGAGCGTATCGTTTCACTGCAAGAACATGATCATAAGACACATCACCATAATATTGCTTCACTTTTTTCGTCATTTCTTTGTTGACATCTGCAGAAAACTTTGATGTTGGAATAGCACATTTACCACTATTGAGCTGTGCTTCAAATTTCTCTAATGCAATCATTATCACTTGTAGATCCGCAACTAGGCAATACAGATCTGTAGTGATTTTTTTATCTCCAAAATGCACGAAACACTCACCTGCTATTGCTTGTATATAATCATGCAACGTAAAAAGTTGGTCATCGTAAATATCCAACATTAGGAGTATCTTTTTGTTTCTTGATACACTTGAGAGCAAGATTTTCAGTACCATCGACCGGTCTAGTCTTATGTTATCGAAGACGACCGCTGTGCTTCCGAACTTGTTCCCAAAATGTTTAGCCGTATTCAACTGCATGTGAAAGGTTTTGTTTGCCAGTGTCCATAACTTTTCACGTAACGATTTTGCTGACTCCACTGCAGAATCCATTTCTTGTATATTATGCCGTCAGTAAAGTTTCTTAGGCCTGCTCTCACACCACACACAAAATGTTTCGAATAAATTGCTGAAATTGTCTGCTTTCACGTTTATTAACCCATACGGATGTGGATCCTCGTGATCACGAATCTGATATCTCATTGGCCTTGATGCTAAGCTTCTGATTACGTCATTCTAAAAATAGAAATTACGTAATGCTTACCATTATATACAAAGGTGTTTCCCCCTCGACCAGCAGGTGCAAAGGATTAAGACACGAGTATATAACTATTAACTAATCAACTACTTGCACCATAATACAGGAAATGCGCTTCAAACTTTTCAAACTTGCTTTGTAACGAAATAGATATCAGATAAAAAAAGCCGATTTCCAAATTTTCCAAATCTAGAATGAGGTGAACATTCATTCTGGAACCCGGGCAAAAAGCCCTAAAAATTTCTAGTTACACGTTCTTTTTATAAGAAACTGCTTTATAAAAAACCTACTAGTAAGATTTCTGGCAAATTACAATGGATTCCTTTGTTCTTTTGTTTCTTAAAACAATAGAAAACAATAGAAAATTTAAGAAACTTTTACTAGTGAGGCTTTAGCTAGGTTTCTTATATAAAAAACGTGTATTTGTTGTAATTTCTGACATGCTATCATACAGTACTATCTTTTAAGCAACATTGTCTTAAAGTTTCTTTATTTCTTGTTATTGTACTCATTTTCATCCAAACAGTGTCTTTATAATTCATTTATTGTCATTTTTAATATTTCCTTTTCACTTTAAACTTTAAGTTAACCACGCGAAAAATCCGAACATTAAGAGATGCTTCTCTTGAGTTGTGTTCTAAATGATATTTTTTTGCCTTGTGTATGATTGTATACTTTGAAAAATTTGATAGAATTGAATTGTTAGGGATCCGAAGATTTTAGCAAATTTAAAAGGCGATTTTTTGTTATTTTTTGCGCTTTTATTTATAGGGAAACCAGTTGATTGGTGGGCAATGGGGATAATTTTGTATGAATTTTTGGTTGGTGCTACACCGTTCTATGGAAACACTCCACAGGAAGTTTTCGACATGGCTGTACATGGTAAGGATAGATAGGGGTATCACTTCTCAATAATCTATTGGATGGGAATTTCTTTAACGAAGCAATCGATATTGAGTTGAACTGCTGGGCGCTCAAACTTGTTACAATCTCTGAGTCACTCTGATGAGCAATTAGATGTAGGGTTGTTGTTGTTGTTGTTGTGGCTACTGCTGTTGGCGAGGAGTGGGACTTATGTAATTAGTCTATCTGATTTTTACGTTTTCTATCTGATGTTTCATAAACCGAAGAATGCTAGACGAAAAAAGCTTTAAGTAACTTGAACATGTTTCTTCTGTTCTTTAGCAATATTGAACCTTTACCTAAATACTCTGTCATTCTTGACAAATCTATATAACAGTTTAAATGAATTCTTCTTTTAGGTGATATTGAGTGGCCTTCAGGAGAAGAGAGTTTAGACGAAGATGCTGAAAACCTCATCAAGTGCCTTCTTCAAAAAGATCCCAACATACGCCTAGGAGCTGGAGGTATAAACAGTTCGTTTCATTTCATTTTATATCAATTAAATTATCTATTAGTCTATCAGTTATATTAGTTAATCTATTAGTCAATCAGTTATAGACATATAGACAAACGACAAACTTTTGAGGTACGTGAAGTGTAGGGAATGGTGATTATTTAATGCAGGGTTGTTGGGGGGGGGGGGGCTGCAAATGAAGGATGTAGGAACCCTAAAAGATCCTTACCCCATCTTTTTACGAATAAATTTTCTTTACCCTACCATTGGTAATCTTCCCGACCTTAGATCTATTTCGTTTACATGACTAAGTCACAATTCTTTCACAGCCAGAGATAAATTTATGAAGCATTCTTGTAAAAATCCATTGATAAATAGCTGAATAAAATAAGTATATGATTCGTATAACACATTTTGCCAACAAGAAAAGAATTCGTAGAAATTGTACACAATACAGTCGATTATTCGGAGACCATCCCTAACTAAAAGGTTAATATTAACAGAGATCAATAGAGTATTAAGAGAAGGCTTCCTTTAATTCGTATTTGTTTATTCAAAGGTACCCACCTGGTGAAAGACCATGTGTTCTTCAATCACGTAAACTGGGATTCTTTATTAAGACAGAAAGCTGAGTTTATTCCACAACTTGACGACGATGAAGATACTAGCTATTTTGATAGTGAGTACAAATTATTTAAGTATCAGTGTCCAGTCAACTTTTAGTTAATTAACCCTGATCCCTGAAGGCCTTTTCTCAACTGTTCTCTTACAGGTTTATATCGACATTTCGCGCAGTCACAACTAGTTGCCGGCTGCTAATCTGTAATTTTTTTAATACTTGTAGTGCATTGGCCCATGCCTGTGCCAAGTTTTGTTGCTGCAGCCAAAAAAAGGCGATTCCTGGCATCTTTTTTTGCGAGAACATTTAACTCCGTTTGCGGCCTACCTATTTCCTTGGACCGATTTTTCACCACCTGAACCCTTCTACCCTTTCCTTATCCTACCCTTTAAAACATGTTTTAAGTGCATTTCCGGGCAAGTTCTTCTCACCTTCAGAGTTCTTAGTATAAGAGTCAAGTTGTTTTTGACACGGTAAAAAAATTCGCCCAAATCTCAGCCTAGAGTTGCTTATAATGGTTGATTGTATAAAAACATGTTTTGCCCCCGGGAAGTTATACCCTCTACCAACATCATTCATAAAAATAGATTTCTTTTCAAGCCAGTCCAGTCATCGTATGAGTTCATATCTTCGAATGAGTTACTTAGCCTCCTTAGCGTCGTAGCTTCAACCTCATATCCAACTTTTGCTGGACGCAGCTCAGAACTTAACCTTAACTTTGTTCTTTTAGCAAGAGAAGATCGATATCGTCATGAACTTAGCGAAGACGAAAATAACGAAGAAGACTTACCAGAATTAGGAAACTTCTCAAGCTGCTCGCCAAGATTTTCTCGTATCCTGAGTTCTTCAGACATCTTCAAAGACGAAGATCAGGATGCTCAATCCACAGAACAGAGTGAAAGTTTCGAAGATCGCGTTGATAGACAGGATTCTGATAGCTCTTATGGCAGTATGAAAAGAACGGACTCAGATACTGAGTGAGTTTGAAATGTATTATGTATTACTTATTTCAACATGCAGTGGGCTGTAGAAAGACGACTTAAACCCCATTCCAACTCTTGAGCACTGCTGATGATTTTCAAAACATTTGATAAAGGTTTTAAGTTTCCCCCTCCCTCCCACCTCTATTACCAGAGGGAATAGAGTCTTGTGGTATTTTTGTCGTGTCACAGAAACTCTATTTTTGCAGCCTTTTAACAGTCTCAATATTTTTATCTACAGTGGCGTAGCCAGGCATCCAACACTGGAGTCAGCCTTTCTATAACCCGGGTCGGGTTGGCTACAACAACGCATTCCTATAACACAATCCGCTGTCAACCCTTAGGGTTTACAGTTATGTTGGAAAAGCTGAACGGGGCTAACTCGACTAGCCGAGCCAAACCGCTTTGCTAGCCCGGGGCAACTTCGGTTGCCGAGTCAACCCTCCTCGTGTAATCTTAAGCTGCTTTTAACAGACTTGCCTACTAAATGCTGGGTCAGAGATAGCTCAGCAAACTAGCCCAACCTGGGTACGCTCGCCTCATATAATCCGGCCTTTAGCAACGCAGTATCTCATTACCTTACACAATAATAAATTTTATAATAGCTCTGATAGCCTCGTTATTGATTAATGCCATGCCTCCTTTTCATTATAGTTTCAGTGGCAGTGAATCATCCCCCAGAAGACTATCATCGATCACTTCTTTTGGATTACAAAGAATACCAAGTCCACGTCATCCTTCACCATTAGTGATTGGCAGCTCTAAAAACTCTGACGAGAAAAAGCTTCAGCAGCATTCTGAACCAGCAAGTCCACTAGTCAAGTCTGCCTCTTTATCAGTTCAGATGTCACCAAGAAGTGCGAGAAGAATACACAGAACGACCTCGATGCCACCCAGAATCGATTCTGGAGATGAGTCAGTCGGAGAAGATAGTAAACAGCTGCCTCGTCTTGAGTTGTCTTGTAAGTAATGCTTGTATGTTCTTAACCATGTGAAGTTTATCACAGGAATGTGTTTTGCCTATTTGCCCCAAATTTAGGCCCATTTCATTCAGAAGCCCCTTACTGCAATCGCTTGATCCAAGTATAGTTTATTAGAGAAAACAAACTGACAAAACGATTGGCTTCCATCGGAAAGCTATCGCTGTGTATTTGGAATCCATGTTTCCCAAGTTGGCTAGCGTGTTTTCTGATGCTAGTCTGTCGCTGGCCTGTCTCTGGCGTAAGTGACCAGAGTGTTTGAAAAGTGGCACAAGCACATTTTACAAAACTCAGAGAGAGGACATATTGGAAATCAGGCTTTAAATAAATGAGCCCCCTCCATTCATGCATTCATCTTCATAATTTTAACAGGGTTAAATACATAGGTGTTCAATATGCTCTTTAAAAACATAACTACTGTAACCTCACGACAATTGTAAATCCTGTTCAACTCTGGAAGAATAATAAGTAAAAAGTATGTATAAAAAGAAAAATATACAAAAAGAAAGAAATTCGAAAGTCAAACGTATGTGCTAACCATTGAATACAGCATCAATTTCTTTGGTCTTTCAAAAGTGCTTTCTAGTCTTGTTTTAAAAGTAGCTAGCAATATATAGGTCTTAAGTTAAATAAGCTCCCTCTGGACGCTACATGGAGCTCTTTAAGATCAAACTTAACTGCTTATTCCAAATATTTAACAATCTGATTTTTTTCTTTAGTCACTGAAAGTGAACAAGGATCACATAAGAAATCAATTTTCAAACCCAAAGCAAAGCCACTTCAGCCTCCGTCTTCACCAAGCAAACCAAAGAGTTTTACGTCACTCTCCTTGAAGCCTCCAATTTTATTGTCAAAGGGAGCGAAAGGATTTGGTTTTACTTTGAAAGCTATACGAGTTTATCTTGGACAGACATCTAATTACACTGTACATCACCTTGTCGAGGTAAGCGTAATATTGCTGATGCCTTATATTTCCCTTCGCAAAGCTTCTGTGAGTGGGTAATACACTCGTTCATAAGACAGGACTTGTAGCTGAATGGTAATGATGCTATTCTAACCACTGTAAGGTCGTATGTTCAGAGGTCATTGAAGCCACTTTCCCCTTTCCGACTCAGCTGCCCATCATTCCGAGTTCGGTAAATGGGTGTTCATTCTAGAAGCACTAACCGAAGCAAGTTCCACATCAGTCTATGTAAAAGCTTTGAGGAGACAACAACAAAGATAGAGACTTCATTCATTACTTGAGGGATACATCTCTGCATCTCAGTCCTCGTGTATTCAACAACACAACATAACAGCGCATGCGTAACATAAAGATAGGCTGACAACGTCACACCTTTCCTTCAATAGAAACAAAATGAATGAATAAAAGTAATGCAAAAAATAAAAGATAAAAAATTAAAAATTGTCTTTTGATATCTTCACAGTTCATTGCTATGAATTATGTCCAGTAAGATAGTCTGGCCGAATTACTCTTCTACCACTTCTGGTGACAGTAGGTTTATAGAATTGTAATTGCCTGTGATCAAATCTGGTTTCATCTGAGTCAACGGGTTCTGACTGAGGTTCCCATTGCTTCTGTACAGCTGTTTGAGGGCGGTGCTCTTCTTGGTTAGGTTGAAAAGATACTTCTTGAGTTGGTTGAGATATTGCTTCCTGTTCCGTTGTTGGGTCTGGGAATGAATCATCTTCATCAACATCATTAAAGGGCTCATTAGTGTGGCGTAAGAACTTTCGATTTCGCCTTAAGATTCTGCCATCTTCTGTTTTCACGTTGTATGATCGGATATTCACCTGTTCTAGGATGCATCCTTTAGTCCAACGCCCAGTTCGATCGTTCTGTTTAGGCTTGATCCTGACTACATCACCCTTCGTTAATGTGCTGAGTTGTTTCGAACCTCTGTTGAAATACTTTGCCTGCAACTGTTTCCTTTTGTGAAGATTGTCTTGAACTTCAGGTACAATTTCTGGTTTCAGGAGTTTCTTGGACATTGGAAGCAGGGTTTTGGCTCTTCTGCTGAAGATTCTTTGAAATGGAGAGCTGTCCATTCCCTCTGATGGTGTGTTTCTCCATTCAAGTAGCGCAAGATAAAAATCGGTGCCAGACTCGGCAGCTTTCTTCATAAGCATTTTGGCAGTCTTGACTGCATTCTCTGCCTTGCCGTTACTTTGGGGATATTCTGGAGAGCTTAGTTCGGTAATAAATTCGTATTCCTTACTGAAGTCTTGGAATTCTTTTGAAGCAAATGGCACATTGTCACTCATAAGTTTTTCTGGAATACCGTGAGTAGAGAAGTGTCTCTTTAGCTTCTTCTTGATTTCTCCCGCAGTTTTGTGGAAGAGGCGATCTATCTCGAAGTAATTTGAATAGCAATCCACTGTGACGAGGTAGTCTTTGTTGTTGAATGTGAGAATATCAGCGGCGATAATTTGCCATGGGTGACTTGGAATTTCTCGTGGAATGAGTGGTTCCTTGGCCTGATTTCTTTGGAATGTGTTACAAATGTCACACTTGGATATAAAATCAGTCAGATCTTTATTCATGCCAGGCCAGTAAACTGCTTCTCGTGCTCTCCTAAGGCAGCTCTGTATTCCGGTGTGTGCGACATGCAGTTTCTCTCGAATCTTTTTTCGCAGTTTCTCTGGGATTATTGCTCTATTACCCTTGAATATCACATTATCTTGAGCTGCCAGTTCATCTCTGATGGAAAAATATGGATGGAGACAAACCGGAAGTCTTTGTTTGTCTTCTGGCCATCCACTTAGGATAGTGTGTTTCAATAGCTGCAGAGTCCTATCACTAGCAGTCTCTCTTTGGATTTCTTTCAATTGGGGCTCTGAGATTGGGAGATGATTTATCATATGAATGGTTTCAAGCTCTGCTTCAGTTTCTGATCTCGGTCTCTTCTCTGCTGGGAGGTATGCTCGGGACAGTGTATCTGCCAGAACCATGTCTCTGCCAGGCTGATACTTGATTTTAACATCATAAGATTGCAGCCTCAGTAAAAGCCTTTGAAGCCTCTTAGGAGCCGATGCTAATGGTTTACTGACAATGGAGACTAGAGGCTTGTGATCTGTCCAAAGAATAACCTCTCTACCGTATACATAAGTATGGTGATGTTCTACACCAAAGACAAGTGCAAGGAGCTCTTTCTCGATTTGGCTGTAATTTTGTTCTGCAGTAGTTAGTGCTCTACTTGTATAAGAGACTGGGCGACCCTCTTGCATGAGAACAAAGCCAAGGCCTTTTGAGGAGGCATCGCCTTGTCCCTCTGTGGGTGTCCTCGGATCGAAATACTTGAGGACAGGCGCCTCACATAATGCAGCTTTGATGTCGGCAAAGGCCTTATCTTGTAACTCGCCCCACTGCCATGGTGTATCTTTATGAGTAAGACTTCGCAGAGGTTCACAGGCCTCTGAGAGTTTTGGTAGGAACTTGGCAAGATATTTAACCATGCCAATGAATCTTTGGACACCAGCTACATCACTTGGTGCTTGCATCTTTTGTATAGCTTCAACCTTTGCTGGATCTATTTTCAAACCATGTTGGGTTAGGATGTGCCCAATGAAGGAGACTTCTGTGCATTTGAATTTGAATTTTTCTTTGTTGAGCTTGATGTTTTTCTCTTGGCAGCGCTTTAAGAGAGCAAGCAGATTCTCATTATGGTTTCTAACAGCAGCTTCGTATGTGTCTCCTTTTCCAGTGATGAGGGCATCATCCGCAACTGCATGTACACCGGATAGTCCTTCAATACACTGGTCAAATTTGCGCTGGAAGTGTTCAGAAGCCGGTTTAATACCGAAAGGCATCCGGAGGTACCTCCAACGACCCCAGGGTGTCTGAAATGTTGTGAGCATGCTTGACTCTTCATCGAGTTCGATTTGAAGATATCCTTCTTTCAAGTCAATTTTGCTGAATACTTTGACGCCTTCTAATTCTGGCAAGACATCATCTATCAATGGTAGAGGATAGTGACTTCGCTTCAAAGCTTTGTTCAGATGTTGTGGGTCAATACAGACACGGAGTTTTCCATTGGGTTTTCTGCGATGACCAGATTTGATACCCAATCCGTCGGACCAGTGACCTTTTCGATGACCTGTAGGTGCTCTAATCTCTCGAGTTCCTCTTTGAGCTTAGCTTTGAGGGCAATAGGCACCCGACGAGGTGGCATAACAACAGGGGGCTGTGACTCATCAATGTCTAAGTGTAGCTTGCCAGGCATTTTGCCAAGTCCTTCAAAGACAGACCCAAACTGATGTTTTATGTTCTCTATGGTGACTGTAGTATCAGTGGTGGCTGTCATAACAGTGGCAGTGGCATCAACTTGTTGGACTGGACATTGTAGACCTCTTGATACAGAGCGACTGGAGCTATCTGAGATATTATCATAATTGACTGTCAAAAGACCCATCTTTTGGGCAGCATTAGCTCCTAACAATGGTATATAGTCTCCCTGCACAACCACAAACCTGACCGTGTACTCACTATTGTTCTTTGGATTGACCAATTTAAGCCGACAAGTACCAGCTATAGGCAATAAGGCTGTACTGTACATGCGTAGAGAGTTAGTGGATTTTTCAATATTGGTGCCTGGAGGAACAAATTGTTCTGGGAGAACATTACAAGTTGCAATTGAGTCAAGCTGGAAGGAGACCTGTTTGTCATGAACAATCATTGTGGCAAAAATTTTGTTCTTAGGAGGAACCTTGGACACAGCATTGATCTCTAAATTGTTGTCAGGAGAAATTTCAACAATAAGAATTTCTTCATCACTAGAGAGGGTTTCTTCTCTTACAGTGTGAATCTTTTTAGCAGAAAAGGTATCTCTCTTACCTTGAGATTTAGATGTGGTACATTTTTCTTTAAAGTGGTTTCTCTTGCCACAGCTAGAGCAAACTTGGCCATAGGCTGGACAGTAATCCTTGTTTCTTTTATGACTTTGCCCACAAAATTTGCAGTTTGATATGAAAGCTCTGTTATCTTCTCTCTTGGTGTTCTTTTGTCTGCCAACATAGTGTACCAAGGATCATCATTGTCAGAAGGACCTGCCATGGCCCTAGCTTGGGCAGTAGTGGTTTCTGCAGCTCTGCATAAGTCAATGCATTTTGAGAGTGTCAGCTTTGGTTCTTGTAGCAATTTTCGTCTTACTGCATTATTGTGAATTCCACAGACTATTCTGTCACGGATCAATTCATCACAGAGAGTGCTAAAGGCACAGGTGGCAGCTAAGGCTCGCAAAGAGGTAGCGTAGGCTTCGAAGGATTCAGTAGGCTCTTGCTTGCGGTTGTTGAATTTGTATCGTTCATAAATAACATTAGTTTCACCAATACAGTAAGTGTTCCATAAATCGAGAATTTTGGCAATATTTTGACGTTCACTGTCATCCTGATACGGAAGTGCATTGTGTATGGTGAGAGCTTCAGGGCCAATACAAGTGATGAATGTAGCTACTGAAAATTACATTCGAGCCATGATGTCAAGTAATATGTTTGAAAACAAGTTAAATGAGACTAGGTTTAGTTCATTATTTTTTAATATTGATTTGGAATCACAGAACATGTTTTGACTGTATCTTCGGCAAAAGTGAGCACTAAAATCTCTTTCCAAATTGAGTCTTTCAATTCATGCCTTTGAATTTTACTAATCTTTTTCTAAAATGTTTACTTTCTATTCCTTTTTCCATTTTCCTAATTTTTATCTTTTTCTAGAATGTTGACAGAAATGGCCCTGCTTTTGAGGCTGGTCTCAAACCAGGTGACCTTATCACTCATGTGAACGGAGAAGTATGTATCTGAATCTCTATTTCTTTTTGTATATTAAATTTAACGTCATCGATGTTAGCAATCTTTATGAGTAATTTTTGTACAAAGTTTTCATAGAGGTTGAACTTCATCATCTGGTTCATTATGGGCTCTGATTCAGTATGTAGTATTATCGCAAGGCAGCTTTTCAAGTTTCTTTAAAATGCCAGCAGAATCAGGTCAGATCGAATTAGATCTCAGGTCGGGTCAGGTCAGGTAAGGTCAGATCAGGTATTATTGCATCGGATCAGTTGGGACCAGATCGAATCATATTGGATCAGAAGAGCTGATCGGATCGAATTCACAACATCAAATCAAAGCACCTTGAACAATTCAAGGAATATAGCACCAAACAAATATAAACTGTTTCAGATTAGATGAAATCGAATGAACTCAGATTAAATCGAATCAAATAGGACTGAATCAGATCCATCGAATCAAGGAAGATCGCATCAAGCCAATACGAATCATACTGGATCAAATCGATTGTTATCAGCTAAATCTAAATCTTTCAATTTAACCAAATCAAAGTCAAGTCAAATCAGAGAAGATAAGATTGAACTGAGCTAGGTCAGGTCGATTCAGATCAGACCATGTCAGCCTAAATTAGACCAAATCTAATAAAGTCAAACTGAATAAGGTTTTTTTCCAAAAATTTAATTTCTTCTCTTCTTGTAGCCTGTACAAGGACTGCAACATGTAGAAGTTGTATCGCTGATCCTAGCGGGAGGAAAGGAAGTCAAATTGGATGCAACCGATTTATCAAACACTTCAATCAAACGCGATCGCAAGAAACGAAGCCTTGGAAATCGCATAGGAACAAAAATAACAAAATTAAAACTTAGAGCAAGTCTCAGCCCGCAAGACAACAGGAGAGGAGATACGGAGAAAACCCGGAAGAAATCTTTTTCCTGGAAACGAATCGGGCGATCGTCTTCTTTGAAACGAAGTTCCTCGATAAAGAGGTCAAAGAGCTCAGCCGCTGCACTTGTGTCGAAGCCAATTGAAATTGTGAGGCCACAGCTGATCGAAGAGGACACTGGGAGCTCTTGCTCGTCACCAGGCTCTCCTTGTGGTCATCCTACTAGACCATGTGAGTATCAATTTATCGTTGTTTAAGGATTCTTCTTTAGTTTACGCTCTTTTTTATAAGCAATTGATTTTTGCGTTTCGTCCCTAACATTGTTTAGCTACTTGACGAAAAACGTCCCAAAATTGTTCACTCTTTTTGTTCAGCTGGGTAAGATCTCATTGAGTGAAATGTTTATTTTCAAAGTATTTTAGAGTCAAACATCCGCTGCTATTTGTGACTTTAAATAGCATGTAAATTTGAAAGCTCTGAAAGATTTAGCTTTATATTTTCTAATTCTTTACCAAGGTCAACTCCACGGAATCAGTCAAAAACTTCCGCACGTCGTTCACTCTCCTCGTCGGAAATCGGTAACAGCGATGCCGCTGTCGCCGTTAGCCAGGACACCATCGACAAGCTCGGCACCTCAACAACCGAGAAGTACTTCACCATTAACTGTTAAAGGTAATCAGATACTTTTATCACCCGGCGCTGTTTCTCCACCGAAATCACGTCTCGGATCTCCATTGCTGCGGAGAGCTTTATCGCCGGACCGAAGTGGACGACAAACGGTCACGGCGGAAGACCGACGAAAACTTAAAGCGGAACTTAGAGAAAGCTCGCCGCACCGTATTCTACGTACTAGGTCGCTGAAAGAACGGCGGCGCGGAAAAATGACGGGGTTGGAAGAGCTGTAAATCGATAATGGCCTAGATGCCGCAGTCAATGATAGTCAGTGTGGTGCACGATATAAACTGGGCGCTGTGGGCGATTTTTACACATACACACATCTGTATTGTGAGTAGCTCAATGCCAAGTATTAATGTCTTGCTAGTAATGCATATATGTATATTCCATCTCTTCGACGCATGTTTTTATCGTGCAATACTGGACACAAATGCTGTCTACGTGTATGTAGCCTACGTTGGAACGGTTGTGAGCTGACTGCAAACTAAGCAAGATTGATATGAAGGAAAGATTCAAAATACAGCGTCAAAAATTCAAGTCATGCTCTTTCGAGACAATAAGTCTGTATGGATTCAACAATACAAACATAATTCCTGGGAACTTTCTGAATATATCATACACCACTGTCTTTCGCACATCACACTAACGACGAAAAGGCCTTGTGGCCTTCATGCTGGCACCTTGACATGAGTTTTTAATCGATTTCAGAGATGGAAAACTGTTATAAAAACAACTTGGGTAGATTTAGTAGAATATGGAATTGGGCTAGGGGAACAAAGCAAACAAAGTTGGGGAACAATTAGTGTAGCTATCAATGGTGTCGAGTATGCATATTCTTCTCCAGTCTTGCCTAAAAACGAAATTTTATTCTTCGGTATCTAGCAAATAACGGGTGCGTTCTTTTGAAGAGAGTAAGAGATATTCATCGCTTTTTTGATTCTACGAAAACGGGAACCGAAGCAAAACAAGAGGAACTCATTGATTCTGTCTTCCAAGCAAATTTCAAGTTTCGAAGAAGTATCTAGACTCTTTCAAGAAGCTTTCTCAGCAGACTTTGAAAATCCACGCAATAAATCAAAATTTTAATCTAATAACTGACAAATCTTGACACGATCTCTAAAGTTGGCATCCTCTCCCGGCTTTTTAGCGCAAAAGTCTGACTCGATCTAGTACTGGATTGTCGCGTAACCTAAAGACGCACTAAGAAACGGCAACGAGAACTGTATCTGTTCCAAAAGAATAAAAAAGGAATCAAACGAATTGCTGAAAAGCAAATCGCTTGATTCGGTCGGGAAAAGCGAAGTAGCGGTACAATGTCGACTCAAACTTTTGCTTCGCTCCAAAAGAACGCACTCACCGTATTTCCACGCATTTACATTAACTGAACGTTAGATTTAGAATTAATTTAAGGGAATAGCATAGATTCATGTTTTAATGAATTCTTTTGACACGGGGTTGACTAATGTTTGCGTGACAATTTAATGACTTATTGAAAAGCCTTAGGCCAAATGTACCCAACACATCACACAAAATATGGGTGTGCTTTTCTCGAACCATCAATTTGGGTTCTGGATAACTTATTTTATCCCGTTCGCATAATTCGCTTTGCTTTTGGTTGACGAAGCAAGCGAATCCCCGTCGTAACATTGATTCGCGGCAAAACTTGTTTTTCTTTTGGAAAAGATGGCGTCTTCATCCTCTCAGTTTTCGTGAATTTGACAGCCTCGATTTGAGTGAGTTCACGCCAAAAATGAAATTTTTTAGTCGTCATTTCCTGAATGAAAGTTATCCTCGATAAATGTTATAGTCCAAAAAAGCATCTAATATGGGCTGAGGTTTGGCTATATTTGGCAAGGGTTCAGCAAAATTGTGAATATTAATCTTCTGTATTAAATGTCGTCTTGGGTTCGTTTCAAATTAGTTCCAATTCTTATCCTCTAAGTTAGGCTGCTTGTGACTTGACCAGTCAAGACCCATAAGGAATAGGGTCTTTACTGGTCAAGACCCTATTCCTCACGAGTCTTGATCATGGTCATCTACAAAAGTTTCGAAATGCGATGAAGCTTCTAAACCTCTAGGGCAATGCAACCAAAATTTAGTTACCCTTGCTCCAAATAAGGAACCTTATTTTCATGAGATATATTTCTGTGTTGACATTCATATATTTCAATTAATATTATTTTTTTTAATTTTATTGGGTAGATACTGAGGAAATTGTCTTATGAATTGAGTCATTTTTATATTTCAAGAATATTTATTTGTCTCGCTCCTATGCTAGAGGAATTGAGCGCAATATGAAAAGAGTCCATGTTTTACGCGTTCAAATTATCTGGGCCTTGCACAGGTTGCAATAAAAACTAGACCGAGCCTAAGTTAGTTTTCGCGACCATCATTCTGTTCTGTTGCTAGTGTAAGATGTATGACGCACGTGACCAGTTGTTTCTTAAGCCGTGGGCCTGTCTGCTAAAAACTCAGTCCGGAGGTATTAGATTGATTACCTGAGTTTCGCTATTGAATTGAATTACTGGACGCTCAAACTTTTAGTTCGAGCGATCTCCTTTTAGTGATAGCCTCGGTCTCATCAGCGATAACTGGGACTCAGGTAATGAGTCAACGGAGGTATCATTCGTGTGGCGAGGCATCATAATATCCCTTCAAACTACTGCACACCCACGCACTAAGGACCTTAAGCCTCCTCACTACTAAATACTCCCCACTACTCAGAGGTAAGCCTCTACGCTATGAGTATATGCCTATGCTACAACAGATGAATAAGTCTCCATGCTACAAACAGATAAATCTCTGCACCTACTGAACATCCCACACTAGGACAAGAGATGTCTCCCCACACTACTCAACGTATGTTGTAACATACAAGATGTGACTTTGGGACTTCATTTTGTGATTTTGACTTAGGAATGATTTTAGGATTTCAAACGAAAAAAGGTTTGATAAAGTCAAAGCACTTAAATGAAATTCTTATCTCTTCTGACTCACAAGTAGCGCAATTAGCTGCCTGCTGCGGATCAAAAATGTTTCTTATCTAGAAGTGACGTATTATGCATTCTGCTATTGGTTAGGCCCTAATCCTATAGCTCGGATTGGCAGGTGCAATTCTGTGCCATTGTCTTCTTCAATAGCAGGTGATTTTAATAAACATAGCGTAGCTAAGAACTCAGAAACGGAGATTTGAGGCCTCGTAAATAAAACGAAAGGCTACAGACTTTGACTTAAATTAATGGATGTCTGGTTTGGAATGTGTGATAAGAATACTGAAAACGTCAAAAAATCCATCATTGCGCTGTAATATGCGACTGTATTACTGAGTTTGGCAGCTGCATTATTGAATTACGCTATTCAAAGTCCCATTTAGCGCCGTAGGTATACCATATACAACCGTCTGAATAAGTCGATTCTATGGTCGATTCATGGGTGGTTGAATTAAACTACTAGCAACGAAGAAAACACAAGATCAGAAACAGTAGGCACTGTGTTGTCATCGAAAACATGAAATATAAACCATCTGCAGTTATTAAATCAGAACATAACAGCAGTACAACATTATTTTGGTGAAAATGAGGATGTACCAACAAGAGAAAGAGCGATACCACGTCCTAGCACCTTGGGAAAGTAAAGATCTACGTCCTGTTAAATCAATCGTGAAGACCTTCCAGAAGCCGGAGTATCTTGTTCGTAACCAAGATCTCTCCGCACGTGAGGTCAAGACGCTTCTACCACCGATCGGCAGCTCTAAAGAGTTATCCATGGAACAGACAAAACTTTTGAAAGAACGTCTTGGGGCTCTTCTATACAGTTCAAGGCCTGATGTTATCAACAGAATCAAGAAAAGCTTCAAATCTGTTGATCCTCTCAATCAAGGCAGAGTAACGAACAACAGACTTGTTGAAATTCTAAAAGACCACAACGTCACTGTTGATGATAACACTAAACGAATGTTATTCCAGAAGTTCGATCCCTGGCAGTCTGGGAAGTGCAGCTACGGTGATATTATAGCCTTCATGTCCCAGGCATTAGACGAGTACGGCATCGAGAGAGACAGATCTGAATTCGCTAATTTACCGAGGCATACGCAAAAATCAAAAGTCCGACATCCGTCAATGAACAGTTCTGAGTTCATCTTAGCACCGATTGGAAAACGACAGCTTCCTGAAGATGATTATGTCGAAATGCCTGGAACTTACTCAAGAACGAAGCTCAATCACGCTTTTCTGGAAAGAAGAGATGCCGGCCTAAGGATTGAGATCGAAAGATGTTTTAATGAATATAAAGGGCAAGGAGATGTTTATTTCATGGTTATGAATCTCAAAAAAGAGTTACTTGGTAGAGAAGATGACATGATTGGACCTTATAAGGTACAGATTCACTAGTTAACTTCCAATTTAAGTCAGTCCTTTTTAATTTTCATTTTGTTGAATTTTGCTTCTAGTTCCATACACGACCTGACAACATATGCGTAGATATTAATTTCAGTCTAGTAGCCTACCGTTTTTTGGGACTGGCAATCTAAGGTAGACTACTGTTTTCTGTAATGAACAAACTGAAGAATAATAAATTATCGCCCTGAATAATCCTGACTAAGATCTTATTTCTGTTTATATCCAAAACAACTGAACATGCTATTTTTCCTCGTCTCTGCTCCAAGCAGTATTCTTATATCAGTATTCTATTCGGGAACACCTCGTGAACACCAATTCAACACAATATAAAGGTCCTCTGGACTTTTAAATAGTCACCCGGGCGCTTAAATCGAGGAAATACAGTAATATTAAAACATACATACATTACGCATACATTTAATCCAAGATGTCGAAATCTGCTGCTCTAACTTTGATTTGTACAATAAACTCTTTCTTTTTGTTTTTTCAGTTGAAGGGCATTGTAACTCGTTGCCAGCTCCCTCTCAATGTTGCTTTGGTTGATAAATTGATAGAGAGGCTTGATCCTCATGGTGCTGGCCGCGTGAGGTAAGCATAGACGAAGATTTTAGAGACAAAGTCCCCCTATCTCTATTATCTCTGGTTTTGATAAACATTTAACTTATTCCCTTCCGCTGTGAACAATGTTAGTGTGATTCTTAGTCAAACATATTAAATTTGCTGGTCAAATGTTTTACCGTAATGTTTTACCATTTTTCCACGTCGCAAATCATTGCTCGTCTAATGTTTTTGCTTTCTTTCAGCAAAAAGGTTCTTTAACTTTGTTTAAAGCATCGCACAACCGATTTGGTTCATTTTCGCTTGCAAGCAATGTTTTGTGACGTGTTCAAACGTTGTAGCGGTGAAGGTGAAGGTGAAATGATGTTTTTAGCGTCAGTCGCTAGGATCTCAGTAGTAGGTTTACTAATCGAGACCTCGACCCTGGCTGTGACGCTATACCATTGCTGGGCTCGAACCCTGACCACGCACTGAGCTCTTGACACCACGAACCAGCTGGATTACTACATCACGCAGATAGAAATCAGTTCTATCTAAGTAGGCGACCCTCAGCGACCCTGAAAGACTGACAGATACCGTCAACGACTCCAACTTTGTGTGGAAACATTCCAAGGATTTCCAAGAGTCCCAGAATTTTAAAATTTTGTAGTCGCTGACAGTGTTTCAGTTTTCGCAAAGACTGTGAAATCCGTCAACGACCCTCAACGACCACATGGAGACTAGGCGTTAGCGTTTATCCAGGTCCTAGGAACCAGCCTAACGAAGGCTTTGAGTTTTAAGAAACCTTAATTAATACAGAAGTGAACTACGTTAAAACATTCAACTGTATCCTTTATGTTTTTTCTTATTTTAGTTGCACCGAGTTCATGAGTTTTTTGGAGAAAGCACTTCCTCTACCGAAGGGATACAATGGCTTGGGAGGTAACATTAAAAAACAAAAACAGTCTTTCGATGTTCCACCAGACAAACCAAGATGGGAAACGAATCAGCCACTGAAAGCAATCAACTCGAATCGCAATGGAGAAGGTAAGCGGTGTAGAATAAAATAAATTATTAAGAAAAGGAGTGGTTCCAGACGTCTCATGACAGAGGTCACAACTTGCCTTTAGGCTCCACCATTAGGGCCTGTTCATATGGAGGCGAGAATTCTCGCTAACCAGCATTGCTTATACAGTGCTGATCTTGAACAGGGCTCTTACTGTCTACGTGGACCCTTAAGACATCGTTCTTCAGTGATATCAGGGCATCTTTTAACATACTGAGTGGTGGGGAAATTACCCCACCAGGCCCTATTGGCTGCCCCACCTCTGATCCTTGAAATCCTGGTTTTGCCCCACCAGTGATGGGCCCTTTTGACTTTGGAAGTATTCAACTTTGGAAAGATTAGTGCATGATTATTTTAGCCACGGAGAGCCTACCAGAGCGACTCTAGACACAGAAAGTTCCAAAATTTTCTGTGGGAGAATGCCCCCGTCCCCCCCTACGTGAGCGTGCCTTTGCACCTTTCCTTTGGCACAAGTGTCTCATGTCAAATTTACCTCATTGCCGGGAAATAACATCTCCTCCAGTCAAAAAAGGTGTTTGCAGGTCCTTAAAGTTACCAAATTACTAGAGCAATAGAGCATAAACCATCATTCGCTTCCTTGATATTAACCCTTGATGCTTATACAGACATAACTTTGTTCTCAGGGAATCGGGCCCTCCTGCTGATTTGACCCACCAGTGAACAGTTTCCTTAACAGATGCCCTGAGTGATATATCGACTTTATTTTGATGTTAAATGTATTTATCTTTACTATGAGCAGCAACAACGAATGGAAAATCATCAGTACAACAAAATTCGAAGGAATTCGACAGATTTATGAAATTGGTGGCTGCCTTGAGACGTCACTCAAGAGATTCAGGTATGTGTTATTACCCCATGTTTCTTTTGTATCGTGGTATGCTAAATGCAAAATGCTATTTTTCTATGTATCATGTTGTACCGAATGCTAGCTTAATGCCGTAAAAATGTGGTATACATATGTCGTAGAGAATTCAGCGGGGGGTAATAACCCGCATATTTGACAGCGTAGCCCCTAGACCAGGGTTTAATCTAAGGAATTAACCACTGCGTTTCAGCAGTTTCCTGAGAAATAGCGACCACCACGTTTATTTTACCCCCCGTCAATTAGATTCTGATTGCTGTTTTAGCCCCTTCCTTTTGTAACTCCCAAGCAATAAGGCACCTAAGAGTAGAAACAACACGAGTTGAAAATTCCCACTGCCCGTTTACAAAGACCCCTCTTTATAAATATTTAAAAAAATTTCATCTCTCCTTTTATTTTGCACTGAAGAGTATACAATCACAAAAGTCATCGTTCTAACCAAGTTTGACAAACTGATATTTGTTCACTTTTCAGAAACATTGCCAGTGGAAGATGCACGAGAGACAATTGTGAAATACAATGCATTATTTTCACTTGGTCTGTCTCAGTCAGATATTGATGTTACCCTTCGCAAATGTGAGAGACATGGCGTTGTGGAGGTTGACGATATTATTGATGGACTTGGTATATTAGAAGGAGTGTGAAGGCATAGTTATAGCCTATTGTAAATTTAGTTTTCTTATCGCTGTGCATATATTCATACGCTATTTATATAGTTTTATTTAAATTAAAGCCTAATCCAGGTAGCTCATGGTGTCAAGAGCTCGTGTCGAGGTTGAGACCCGAACCCCAGTAACGATAGTGTCACATTTAAGGCGAGCGCAAACCGTGCCAACTATGTTGATCAACATGTTAGCTAAAAATAGTCCATCATGTTGGCGTGTTTTGTGCCCGGCTTTAGCTCCAACGTCTCGTTAGCTCATATACTACCGAGATCCTATCGACTGGCAATAAATACTCCATTTTAGCTTCACCTATTCACCTATGCGTTGTACCATATTCCAGTATTTTAATATTCAACGTCCCAGGATAAAAAAATTCGCAAAAAAAGTTAGTGGACTGTTTTTAAAACCCATGCTAGCCCTTAGAAATCGATTTAGAACACTCTAAAACTCTCTTGAACATTTTTGAGGAATACTTAGATCTATACAGGACCCAAATTATTGCAGAATTTCTAGAAACTTGTCAACTTTGCCCTTTGTCCAATCTTCCGACTTTTGCTGAATTTAAGGGCAATGTTTTCCCAATATCTTCCCTAAAAGCCGCTTCTGCCACTCGAATCAGCTAGATTCAGTCCATCACATTGGTATCATCTTCCTGTCTTCTTCGTAGTACTTCGGTGAAAATATTAAATCCCTATTCATATATTATTTATCTTGAAAACATCGAACTTCAAGGGAAGAAACGCTTGCTAGGATTTCTTTTATTTGAATTTTTCTTTACTGCGAAAATCTATTCGCATTATGCTTGAAGTTGTAAATAGAGTATATAGTACGTCACAATAAAATTCTGCCTTTTTGCTAGAAAGTCGAAATCTACTTATTAAAATGTGAAGCACGTGAAATGTAAAACCATTCTTTGTGTCCTTTCTTAGTTTGAGTCGTTAATGTTTTCTACAGGTCCCCTTAATTTACGCAAAGTGCCGGACGTGAGTAAACGGTGCGGGTGGAAAAACATCTACATTTAGTTTGGGTATTTGGAATAAACCAGTCCAGCACATAGGTATTGGACACAAAAAAACACAGGTTTATATGGAAAGCGACAGCAATTTTTCGTTTCATGATTTTGCTAAGGTTAGCTTATAATGAAGTTCTTTTTCGACGAAATACTTCATAAAATTTTCCGACAGTAAACATATACTTCATTGGTAGTAGGAGGGGGAAACATGCAATCTCTTGGATTGGAAGTTTTTTAAAAAATTGATTGGCGGCAAGGGAGAACGGCTAGACTTTGAGCATTTTTGAACCTTTATGATGGTGACCGATTGATCAATCCTATACAGAAACCCTTCCTGCCACACGTGCCACCACATTTTAGTATAAAGACCAGCCAAGCCGCGCTCCCTGGTTGAGCACATGCGCAACATGCTTCTAAACGACATGCATACTATTTTTGATAATCTGCATGCTTTTCGAAACCAAGATGGCCGGCGAAATGTTCAATGAAGACGATTTATTCGCAGTTTTCACCGACAAAGATAGCAAAAAAGAAACCAGTGATAAGAATAATAAAGGTGAAAATGTTAGTGAACCCTCAGTTAGCAGTTCATTAGGATCTGGCATCAAGAGACCTCTGGAGATTGTTGAGAAGGAGAATGGTAATCGGCCCAGGCCCGCCTTGGGTCAAGAACAAGATGCCCTTGATGATGATGCCGAAGAGAAAAGGAAGAAGCAAAAGCTTGAAGACCCGGATTTAGAGTAAGATACTAATTTCTTGCTCATCTAGCTAATATTTGGTATTCTTTGACTTTAGGTTTAGCATGCTCACAGCAGAGCAGAACAGAATATAAAGAACAACACATACACCGCACAAAGTCTTACAGGCTAGGTGGGAGGGGGTATCAGATCGATAATCGCCCAACGCCAACCTTCATTTTTTCCAACTTCCTTTTCATAATTGACAAACTACACAAAAGAAGTTAACAGTATCATTTCAGGTTGGGTGAAATGACCATCAACGACAACGATGGGTCATGGGTTGGCAAAAAGTCTTAAAAGGTTGGGTTGAAAAGGAAGTTGGAGGAATCAAAGATTAACCTAGGTAAAACATCATGAAAGCTATCCTGGCTGGAAACTTTGCTGTTCACACCGAAGAACTTTGGTGCACAATTTTGGTTAAAACAAAAGAAAACAATAGCTCATATTGTTCTCAAAACAATAGCCTTCAGTGCACAGTGTGCAAAGATTCCAGTCTGGAAAGCTAAGGGCCATCACAAACCCTATCTTTAATAGTTCTGAGCACCTCAAAGGCTGGCATGCAAATCCTAATCCCTCTAAAGAGTGTGGGCCTGCTTACAGAGTATAGCATTTTCTGCAAGATCTCATCTGTGCAAGAGCCACTTTTAGGAAACTGAAAACTGAAAACTTTTAGGCATCTGCCATATACATGTATGCAGGTTCCATTGTATCCTATAATACTGCACTCTATCAACAATCAATGTCCATGACTAACTTAAAATTTTTTTTCTAATTTTCAGCATAAATGACATTCCACAGCTGGAAACAAGAAGTGTAGAGACCATGGAAGCTTGCACACATGAGGTAATTTTCAATGATATTTGAGCCTTGTTAGTTGTATAAAAACCAACCAAGTCCAGCATACAAATGCTGCCAGGTACCTAGTTTCTTGTAACCCCAAAGTGCTGGAACTGTATCTCTTTTTTCAAATGCAATTCTGAGTATTTAAGATTTCCTTTTTATCCCAGGTTGTTATTCCCTCTGGCTGTGATTATAAGCCTCTTCAAAAGCTGGAAGGAAAACCAGCCAAGGTAATCTGCAATTGTATCTATTTTTCCAAACTATTTCTCAGTTATATACTGCAGGCTATGCTCTATTATGTTAGATTTTTCCACAAGTGGCATACCACAATAGATGGGATTCGAACCTAGATTGAATGATCAGAGAGCCAAAGACGTTCCCACTGAGCTGTTGTGGTATGCGACTTGTGGCAAAATCTATCCTAGTTTTCGCCATTCATGAATAACTCTGTTACGTTATATATAAACTTAGACTTCCTTGACATGGGAATGGATCTGAGTGGATCTGTTTCCAAAAAGGTCATGACAGGCTTTATAAGTTACACAAGGATCAATTCCTTTTTGGGAACAGAATCTTGTCTTTCAGTAAATGCCAGAAAAGTTGGACAAATTCCTGATCTGTTCCTGTAACAATGGAATAAAACTGTACCCATATTGTATCTAAAATGTACAGATCTTTGGAACCATATCTTATTCTCTCATTTAAATGGGTCTTACATTGTTAAACGACCATGCAGTCTTCACATTCTCATCGTATTGCGTGTCTTCCATCCAGGAATATCCATTCATTCTTGATCCTTTTCAAAAAGAAGCTTTAAAGTGCTTGGTCAACAATGAGTCAGTGCTGGTATCTGCACACACATCTGCAGGAAAAACTGTTGTTGCAGAGTAAGTTGACATACGTTTTTTATTTGCCATTATTTCATTTTACTCTTCCAGCTTTCCAAATACTTTGAAAACTGTTGCAAAGAACTGCAAAAATGTCTTAGAAAATACTTCAAAGCCTTTTTTCCTACACTCCTCAGAGTATAATGTTTCAAATGATCTTCAATCTTTAAAATTAAATGATCTTTAAAATTCAATCTTGTTCTTCATTATCATCATCATTCATTACATAAAAGATAGGGACCCTGTTGCTATGCAGGATGAATGATGTGATGCTGGGGGAGGGGGTGCTATAGATGCTGCAGAAGATGCAAAACTGGAACTGGATGGAGTTGGAATGAACATAGTGATGATGATGATGATGATGATGATTAATTGACTGATAATAATGATTCCTTAATTAATTTTCAAATACAGATACTGCATTGCCATGTCATTACAAAAGAAGCAAAGAGTTATTTACACAACACCAATCAAAGCATTGAGTAATCAGAAATACAGAGAACTTTATGATGAATTTCAAGATGTTGGTCTAATGACTGGAGATGTAACTATTAATCCAAGTGCTAGTGCTCTTATTATGACAACTGAGGTACGAAAGCAATGTCCATATAACTTATTTAAGTTTTATATGCCAAAATTGACTATTTCTTAACCTTATCCTTCTTTTTCCAGATTTTGAGAAGCATGCTGTACAGAGGATCAGAGGTAAATTGAGGTTAAATTGTGTTGCACATTTTTTTTAAGTGTGCTGCTCTTCATTTTCCACCTGCCTGTTTCTTTTATTTTGGATTTATTTTTTACACCGTTACTTTTCCCTATACTTATAACGAGCATGTTTCAAGTGTGTTCTGGGCTGCATCCTAAAAGACATTGTTTCTGTATCTATTAAACTCAAGTACTTTCTGAGTTGGCAGAAAAATTGACCCAAGTTCAAGCTTGGTGTTTCTTCCAACAGTAGTATTTTTTAAAACGACATGCATGCAACCATTTTCCCACTTATTCCTCAAGGTATTTCTTTTTTGGTCAGAATATTTATCGATGAAATGTTTGCAAATAATAGTTGAATCTTGTGTCTTCATTTGATGTCAAGGCAAAAATGCAAGCAAAGCCCCACTTCTCTGATCCATTAATTTCGTTTCAAATCTTTGTAACTAATTACTTTGATCTAATTATTCCCTGAAGGCAGTCATACGAATAGGTTTCTACCTTTGTGTGCTTCTGAATTGAATTTCCTGAAATAAGGCTTTTTTTATCTAACTTTCAATGAGAAATGCATAAGGGAAATGCAGACTTTTTCGATACAGTAATGCATATGCCTTCAAGATGTCTGAATTCTAAATTTAACTACTGATCATATTTGTCATAAATAGTAACATGTAACTTTTTACTTCATCTAATAGCTGATGCGAGAAGTGGCATGGGTTGTTTTTGATGAAATTCATTACATGAGGGATAAAGGTATAAATCTGACATTTAAATTTTATTTACAATGCGTACTATATGGACATCTTTTGGGACATAGCAGCTATCAAAATATTTGTCTATCGTTGCAAAAACTTTTCCATCCATGCTATGACTTGATCTCAGAAGAGCTCAAGGTCTGACCTTGTCTGTGATTACACCTATATAGTAATCATTTTGCCTTGACTCCTCCTTATTTTGAACAGGACTGAAAAATGTTCTATACTCTCTCTACTTTCTAGAGCGTGGTGTCGTATGGGAAGAGACGTTGATTCTTCTTCCGGACAATGTCCGATTCGTTTTTCTGTCTGCTACGATTCCAAATGCTCGACAGTTTGCTGAATGGGTTGCACATATACATAAACAGGTATAGTCATGAGAAAAGGTTTTTTTATGAGGAACACTTTTATAAGGAAGTCGAGGCTGAAAATTCGTCAAAAAATTATTAGGAACTTTAAGGTAAAGAAATATCGATGCTCGGATGAAAAACTAAGAATTTTTTTTTTTCCAAGATCAAGACCGTTTATACAATTAAATAACGGAATAACAACATATTTCCCATGGTGCTTCCCCAAAAGACTGCATTTAATTTTAGAATTAGAAAATCAAAGAAGTTTAAATTAATTTGCTGTAAAAATGAGTATTTATACATATCTCACGACAAGGAACAGTATAAGGAACTTACAGTCTCATTTTCTTAAAAAAAAATTAAGGAACTCCAGCCTAAACTCAGACCAAAGGTTCCTTATAAAAACGTGTACTGATAAAGAAAGGGTTTTGTGTAAGCTTTATAATGCTTTGACACTGACATGTTAAACAAATGTATTTAAACGAGGTTAAATTTCCACCAATGAAATCATTTCGCTTTGTTGGATCAACCAATAAGAACGCAATATTTTTTAAACTGGTTTATTTTAACCCTTTCCTGCATGATGTTGCTCTCAAGCAACAATCTTTTGACGCTGCGTAGCATCTGCGCAGGAGCCTTAATTTTAAATTTTGCTTTGTTTTCTTTCAAAACACATGTTGACAATGCTATCTGTTGCTGTAGTAACATTATACCATGGATACATGAGGAATTACAGAGTTTTGAACTTTGGCCTAAGCAATGGCGGCCATTTTTTCTCAAAGTGCAACTTCGACGTCCTGTCACTTCTTACCAGGTAATTATTTCTTTCTATAAAAAATGTTTTTATATAGAGCTAACCTTGTTTTAATAATATATAACAGTGGTGAACATTGTTGGGTAACCCTCTGTGGAAGCAGACCCATTTTAGATTGTTGCTCCAGAGCAACATCATGCAGCAAGGGTATACAATTAGGCCACTTAGGCCATGCCTAGGCCATACTTTAGCTGGATTGCTTTAGCTATAAATGTATCTGCCATCAGTCATAAGGCATATTTCAAGTACTCTAACATAAATTTAACTGATTTTGCACAATTTTCAGACATAAATTTAAATTTTTAAATAAAAATTTCTTTCATTTTAGGAAGTATAGTATGGTACACCGTATCCATCATGGTGTGAAACAAATAAAGGTATTTGAAATGGGACCTCAACAAACATCTTTCATTCATCAGAATAGATGACAAATATGTGGAACCAGATGACTGCAGCAACATTTGCAGAGTTTGAAAAGATTTACCAGAACAGTATGTACGTCAACTGAATCAACGTAGCTACCGGATGCGGATAGCACAGGTATGCTTAGAAGTAATGCAGAAGATAATAGAACAAATGGAATGGAATGGGCAAGAAAGAGATGAAATCAAGAAATCATAATACAGTTGCATCATCCTGGAAAAATTAACATAATAACACTCCGGTCTGTGGAGGGTGGCATGTGCACAAATAAGATAAACAATAGAACAATAGAAGAGAACAATAGGAATGCAGTTTTGCATGCATGAGATCACATCGAGAACTGCCATACTGGATTTTACTGATCATTGCTTCACCCTCAGAAGATACAGGGGCATGTTTTCATTGATTTGGGCTCAAAATAACATCCACATGACCCAAACGTAATTAAAAATCCAAGGATAATCGTCGTCCCTGCAAGCTACCAAGGACACAAAAAAGTTAAGATATGAAGCAGTACATGCCTTAGAAAATGCCTTAGATGTGAAAGAGCAATCTATTTTGCATTATTTGTGCAGCAAAACACATAATGCTATACAGAAAAAGGCACAGAATGGTGTCTGACCAGTAGCGTCAATGGTTTCATTCATAATAAACAAAAGCCTTCCTGGTGGCCAGTGGACTTTTCTATTAAAGAATCTACAAGTATAGTAAAGAGCTGCAATTTCAAGTTCCTACTGATTGAGGATATGAACATAATACCCATATAACGGCATTTATCTGTCATTTTATTGATGTAACAGACGTGATTTGATCAAAAACATGGTATCACAGCACCATGTATAATTTTTAAATTGTTAGGAAATGGTTGTAAATTTGCTTTATGAGATGAAAACCAACTGCCATTGATATGTTTTGTAAGTATTTTGCTTAAAAACAATGTAGAAATCTCAACTGAGATCAATACTTTTATTGCCTTATTATACCCTTGCCGCATGATGTTGCTCTGGAGCAACAATTCAGAAATGTATCAAAATGTAATTTTTTTTCAAATTTTTTTGTTCACTTGAGAAACTGGACCCAAAATACATACAAATCTGCAAGAAAATAATTTTTCCATGCAGGAAAGGGTTGAAAACGTTAAAAATTCATGCAGGAAAGGGTTAAAGTCCTTTTGGTTGACGACGAAGAAGAAGAAACTCGCGTTCCAACTCAATCCGCAAGCTTAAATCTATTACTCATTTAAGTGTCTCCGAAATAACGACCGAAATAGAAAATGTTGTGCCAACATATTGGCGAGAGATAGCAAACCGTACCGACACATTAATTTTGATCTGATCGACGAGAATGTTGGCCGACATTTTTCGTTAACAGCAAGTTGTTTAAAAAGCCAACATCTATAGAAAACCTTGCCAACAATTGTGGGTGGCGATGTTGGCCAACCTGTTGACACGGTTTGTGCCCGGGTTAACGAAAATGCATTAAGTGAGTTTTTAGTATTGAAATACGTTATTTGTTGAAGTAATTTTGAGAATATTTCTTTCACCAGAGAGACTTCAGAGAAGATAATTTTAACAAAGCTATGGCTGTTTTGCAAGATGGCGGCTCATCGTCAGATCAAAAATGGCAGAAAGGAGGCAAGCGAGGAACCAAGGGTAAGCCAATTCTCTCTATACAGTATAAGCAATACCATAAATCCTCGGATAAATCCCCGAAGGATTATTTGCAAAAATGAATTTTACGGTGGGGGCTTACTTATCTGTATTCTATTATCGAAAACAGCTGCTTGTCAACAGCCAGTGGCTGATTATTGACTGAAGTGATTGTAAAACCCTGTCAGTACTAGCTTGTTCAGTGTTTTAAGCTTTTAAGTAAGTCAAAAAGTTTTCTGCCAAGCACGTTAGACCCTTATTTTGACCATTGATGTTCTGTTCATTGTAGGCCCATCAAATATTTACAAAATCGTCAAAATGATCATGGAAAGGAATTTCGCTCCGGTCATAGTATTTGGTTTTTCGAAGAAAGAATGTGAAGCCAACGCACTGCAAATGTCGAAACTTGATTTCAACACGGGTATTCATACAATTATTTCTTAAATTGTCAAAATTTTCATAATGCACACATTTTTTAATCGAGGCTCTAAAATGTACTAAGGATCAAGTTTTTATATACTAGTGAAACGTATATACTACCAGTTTTATATACTAAAAATCATAATCCTTAACCATAGTTATAACCATAACCCTTATATGGAAACAGACTCGTACTTTTTTATTTTTTATCATTCATTATAGACGAAGAGAAGAAATTGGTATCAGATGTATTTTCAAATGCCATTGATTGCTTATCGGATGAAGATAAGAAATTGCCACAGGTAATTTGTTATACTTTGCTAAATGCAGCATGTCGGCCAAAAGTGCATCATCTACAGAAGTCTTGAGGCATGCTTCTCTTGAAGAGTAAGAATTGCTTTGGTGGCCAATGCGCGACTCGAGTATACTAGATCTAACCACCGGAAGATACTGTACTAATGCAACTAATGCATGTAGTTTTTCCCCATTTACCACCCTACTCATATATTTACAGTTTTTATCAACCACTGTCGGAAAAGCGGAGGTTTGTGATAGCCCTCATAAGGTATGCCCCTTTCCTTGTAGCTGTATCTAGGAAACGATATAAGATTTTGAAATTTCGTTGACTTTCAGGTCGAGCACGTGCTTCCTCTACTGAAGAGAGGAGTTGGAATCCATCATGGCGGACTGTTACCGATTCTGAAAGAAGTTATAGAAATATTATTTTCGGAAGGTCTAATCAAGGTAAGACAGTCTCATATCCTTCAAGATATATGAAATTTTTGCGTTTTTTTTGTTGTTGTTGTTGTTGTTGTTACTTTATTTTAAGTAGGTTGTTATTTCAAGCTTTCTCAGCCAATTTATGCCTGCTATGCATTCCGCATACAGGCATGGGACCCCTAGTTTAACGTCCCTTCCGAAGGACGGCAGAGTGAGTTGTTTAGTCATCCATCTGGAAAATAACCAATCCAGATGCTGGCCTCACACGACCAAGCTTAATTTCGGCTGTCTAACGAGAACTGACTGAGAAGCTTGGCCGCTCTTTGTATTTCACGCTCTCTCTATTCTACTCTACCTATGATAATTTATCTCAGTACATTTATTAATTTATTAAATTAGCGTTTCTTTTTTTCATCTTTCAGGCTTTGTTTGCAACAGAAACATTTGCTCTTGGGCTCAATATGCCTGCAAGGACAGTGGTGTTTACAAACGCTAGAAAGTTCGACGGTGTAGACTTTCGATGGGTAGGTGTTTTAGACCTCTTCGATCAAATTGAAGCACCAGAAGTTCCTTAATAGTTCCTTATTTTAACTCTTCTTTTGGCCACAAAAAGCACAGACGCTAGAAAAACATTTGAATTGCTTAGCTTCCTAATTCTTGTAAGTTTACAATTATAAAAACATTCAAAATTGAAAGGTTCCTCAAGGATTTGTCTTTAGTGGTATAAGTTCTTTAAATGTTTTGGCCTTCTACATGTAGGTTCCTTATAAAGTGGCTTTTTGTAAAAAAGTGTGTTGTTAGAATCAGATATTTTGATCTCTATGATCACTGAAACTGCCGGCCAACATGTACCGTTACCCAACAATTCACGCTGCTTTCATCCAACCCATTTTTTGTAGATATCGAGTGGTGAATACATCCAGATGAGTGGCAGAGCTGGGAGACGTGGACTTGATGAAAGAGGAATCGTTATTCTAATTGTGGATGAAAAAATGGGTCCTGATGTTGGAAAAGGCCTATTAAAGGTAAATTGAAATTGGTTGAGGCTTTCATTAGTAATTAAGAAATCTTTAAAAGAGACCAGGAGCAGTGATTTGATTTGAGAGTAGGTTTAGCAAATCTGAGCGTTAATCCCAACAATTAGTTGCTTATAAGAGCTATGAACATGTTTATATTGGTGATTTCCACTACAATATCTTAGCAAAAAATATTAGACCTAAGCTCCTAAACTAAATCTGTATAAAATATAAATGTGAAATACAAGAATACATACAACGTTTTCAACGTTTTAGCAAAAAATAGACAGTTTTCAAAATACAGTAAGACCCCATTTACCCGAGAGAAAAAGGTACGAATCCAATATGGGTATGATTTCTTTGCGTTTGTTCGGGGACGGATCCAAATGATCTGCTATTCTAACGCACCAAAAGAGAAACGATCCTGTTCCAAATTAAAGGTACCCATTAGCCATGTTTGAAGAATGAGATCAGCTCAGATCAGCCCGAGATAAGCCTATTAGCTTGCAGCTTGCAGTGTTGAACAATCTCCACAATTGTTCCCTGTGATTTTAACTGTTTCAGGCTTTGTTCCTGCTTTCCCCCGCAATCATCATTGATCCCTATTTAGTTTCAATTTGCTCTCGCTTGTTTGCGGCAATTTGAGTTGTTCCTTCATCTTCTTCAGTGATTCCCTGTATGTTCCACCTTGACCCCTCTTGTTTCTCATTTATTCCCGCCGATTTCTACTTCGTCCCAGTTGTTCCCTCCGATTCCAAGTTATTCCCACTTCGTTTCAGGATGTTACAATGGTTCCATTCAGTTCCGTTTATTCCCACTCATTCCACGAGTTCCCAGCTTTTGTTTGTTCCAGATTTAAGAATGGCTCCATGCGCACTCGTGGAAACGAGAACCTTTTTTGGGAACGGACAACGGACCCAATCGGATCCGTTCCCGTATAAACGGAGTCTTAGTCTACGCTTATAAGAAACAACACCTTTGGATGCAGCCTATTGTTAAGAAACAATAAACAATTGTTTTACCTATTGTTTCTGATATGTCTGTTTCTTAAAAGTGGGGACTTATTAATGTAGAGAAGGAGGGCCGCCGAGGCACTTAAAAATTTGTCGGAAATGTTATGCTACCGTCTACTCTAGTAGAAACCCTAGTAGCCTTTTAAGCAGGAATATCACTTGTCTTGCTTCTTCATGTTGTATTTAGTCCATCAATGACGGTAATTATTTTTCTACGCTAGGGCCTGCCCGATCCACTAAACAGTGCTTTTCGTCTCACGTACAACATGGTTTTGAATCTACTGAGACTGGAGGAAATTAACCCAGAATACATGCTTGGAAAATCATTCTATCAGTTTCAGAATTATTCAGCGATTCCCAAGCTTTTAGAAGGTATGTAGATCATCACAAATCAGAATTTTAACTTAGATATGTGTACATGTATTTTATAATTAGCTAAAAAATTGATCCAGCGCTGAAAGTTTGAAGGTGCTGTGGCGTCATGGCATTATCCAGCTGGCTCGTCACTGCCAGGGTCGATGTCTTGATTATTTGACCTACTACCGATATCCTAGCGACTGGCGCTAAACACACCATTTTCATCTTCACCATTTCTTGAAGGCTTCAAATTTTGAATAATGGAAGTGTCTCTTCAATAACCATGTGCTATTAGTCTTAACTGACTTTACCGAATTCTCCCAGCATGTTCAATTCTTGTCGTTTTTACAGCTTTTTGGTGTAATGCCATATTCCCCAGCGTTTCTTCTTCACATCGTATTCAGATTTCATGCCATAGTTATCAGCATTTCAAGCATGTTCATTTCGTACTGTATTCGTCAGCATGTTCATTTCGTACTGTATTCGTCAGCATGTTCATTTCACAATGTGTATCCGTCTGCATTCTTTGTACTGCGTTTTTGTGTTGTTTATTTCACTCTGCTTTTTCCATACCACGTTCGCTCACATGATACTGAAAACATCTTTGCTGAGGGTGAGGGTGCTTTTCGGCCCTTTTTCTCTGAGAGATTGAAAACCCGTGCTTTGAACAACTCTCATTAAAATCGGAGACGTTGGGGCTCCAAACTGACGCTATAGCTTGAAGATTTTGCAGACTTAGACTTCGCAGGGAAATTGTTTCCAAATCAACTACTCTAAATTCTTCCGTTTTTTAAGAAGCCTCTCAAGTCTAATTTTTTAGAATTCAGAAGAGATGAAAGTCCCATAAAAACGCACCCCAAAAGAGTAATGAATTGGATGATATTGGCCTAATTTATTTTTGCTTGAATCTTCCAGATTTAAAAGCTCTGGAAGAAAAACGAGATGCTGTGGTTATACCGAGAGAAGATTCTGTCATGTCATATTACAAAATCAAACAACAACTAGAGCGACTTGGAAAAGACATGTTAAAATTCATTCACCAGCCTAAATACTGTCTACCATATTTGCAGCCAGGAAGAGTCGTACACGTACGTAGCAACATTTAAGGTCTTGGCCAAACGATCAAACATTGTTTGTCAAACATTTTAAATTTGCATGTCAAGGAGAATGTTTTACCGTTTGGCCATGTCGTAAAACATTGCTTGTCAAACATTTCTGCTAGAGTAAAGCGAAAAATGTTTCTGAACTTTTTCTAAAAATATCGTGCAACAATTTTAGATTACTTGTGGTTGTCAAGCAACGTTTTGTGACGTGGCCAAACGTTAAAACATTTACAAACTCCTTTGTTGTTTTCTTTTCAATTTGGTCAGTCAAGCGACATGGGTTTAATCACATGATCATGAATACTGAACTTTGATTCGCTGTTCGAATAAACCATTTGTCAGAGATTTGGGATTTTGGCGGTGGTGCGGGAGTCTTCTTCATGATGCTATGACTGAGATTTTAGCTGCATGAGGAGAATCAGTGCATTAAATTTTGCATTTAATCCCTCATTTTTGAACTAAGAGTGAAGAATGGATTCGCCTATAGATAGGCCATTTCGGTCCCATTAAACGTGAATCAATGCGAGATTTGCTCCACTATCTCTCCTAAAGTGACTGTGTTCCTGGCAGTTTCGGTTACTGCATAAAGAGAAGGCTGCTGAAAACAGAATTTGACAAAAAAATAAGCTTGTACAGTAATGATTTTTTATCGCTTATTCTTTTGCTGAATCATGTTTTAGGTGAAAGATGGAGAGCAAGATTTCGGATGGGGTTGTGTAATTAATTTTCAGAAGAAAAGTAACCAGAAGGTAAAGAAAAACAAATTCTGAAGAATAATGATTACAGTGATACTACTTTCTTTCGCTGGGACAAGTTTAAACCAGCTGTATTTCGTACTGTAAAATATTAAAATATAAATCAAATGCATCTTAGGCTAATTGTTTGTTTTCTGTAAATTCTTTTTCAAAGAGCTTTGTTTTGTATTTTAGGGTAGCGTGTTCTCGAATGAGACTCTTTATGTGGTCGAAGTTCTTCTTAATTGTTCAAAATCAACAAAAAAGATGGCAACTGGAGAGGTACCAATTCCTTGCAAACCTGACGAGAAAGGAGAAATGATGGTATGAAAATGTCTATTTCGGAAACCGTCCTCGATTTTTAGAAACATGAAGAAGTTTCTTTTTTGACATGTTATGTTTCTTTGTATTCTCAGGTTGTTCCAGTTCTTGTTCACTTACTGCAGGCTATCAGCAGTATACGGCTGTACCTACCGAAAGATCTAAGGCCGATTGATGCGAGGCAAACCGTTGGAAAATCGATTCAGGTAGTATTATGTTTATATTTCTAGAAAAACATTTGCGTTAAGTTAGTCCAGCCAACGGTACCACTTTGAATGTGCTAGCGGCAGATCCCTACTCAAAATTTAGCCAAACCCCCCATTGTTTGGGTGCGGCATGCAATGTAACTGTATCAATACGTTATCTTTCGTTCTGTTACATTTTAGGAAGTGAAGAAGCGTTTCCCAGATGGTTTTCCTCTGCTCGATCCGGTTGAAGACATGAACATCAAAGACGACCAACTCAAGAAAATCGTACGAAAAATCGAAGCGTTAGAACATCGAATGTACACACATCCTATGCATAAAGACCCTGATTTAGAAAGCCTGTATAATCTGTGTGCTAAGAAATCTAATATAGAAACTGAAATGAAATCTGTGAAACACAATCTCAAGAAAGCAAAAACAGTGATTCAAATGGACGAACTGAAATGCAGGAAAAGGGTATTGAGAAGGTCTGTTTGCTTTAGATTCATATTTGCACTTTCTTGTCTTTTAATCAGACCGGTTATGAATCCTTCGGTCCTATTCAATTCGATTCGTGTCAATCTCTTCTCATGTTAGATTATTAATCTTAAATCTATACTCTATTATTCAGTGTTCTTAAACTTACCTGATCGGGTCAGCTGTTTTTTTACATGTTCAGATTATAGTGGACATGACTGACTAACCTGCGTCACAACAGACCGAATTTGGATTGAATCTCGTTATCGAATATGTAACGGCCAGCGGCCATTTTCCCGCCGTGGCGCTGTGGTCTAGAACCGCCTTAGCCGAGATTAAACAAGCAACCTTTGCTTGACAATTCAAGTATTCATCCAAATTATTCTTTGTTCTACTATATTACAATTATTTTCCTAACCTTATTCAGCTTTAATGGTGTTGGTATTGCATCGGTTATTAACCTGTCTTATTTGATCGAATATTAACCGATGCAATAATTCAAGTTAGATTAACCAACTTTAAATCCAGTTTATTTTTTATCACTAGGCTTAGTTATGCAACTTCTTCTGATGTAATCGAATTAAAGGGCAGAGTTGCTTGTGAAATAAGCAGGTATGTAAAGGGAATTTTTAAACGAAAATAGTGGTGGGGCATTCGCCCTCATAGACCCCTAGTCTTCCCCATACACTGAGCATTGTTTTATGGCCATTTCTTATTTTCTTTATTGTTTTAGCTTGTTATCTTGAATTTAACTTATATTATATTTGTCTTTGAATTTTGAATTTTTTGCTTTTTTCAGTGCCGATGAATTGCTGTTAACAGAGATGATCTTTAATGGTGCTTTTAATGATCTTACTCCACAACAATGTGTTGCTCTATTAAGTTGTTTCGTCTTTCAAGAAAAGGTTCGTGTTCTTTTCATTTACTTCAGCGTCGACGCTTCCTCCCCCGGTGTATGAGGAACCTTCCAGTCATAGTCTGTACAAGCTCCCAATCTGCACGGGTGGCGCAAATGATTGACTTACCGAAGTTTGTAGAGGATAGAGAGACTATTCCACAAAGGATGGCGTTGGGGGCATTTGACCATAATTCACTGCATTCTATAATGGATAGTACGTAGTTGCATGTACTGTATACTTTCTAACTCTCGGGGGGGGGGGGTATCAAAGCCTAGTTTTGGACGGGGACGTGCCATTTTAATGCCTAATTTGGACCCATAATTTCGCCCACGTTTGAAAAATTGTGACCCATAATTCCGCAAACCTGATAAAGATTGTGACCGATAATTCCGCAAACATGCTGAATGTTATGCCCAATATTCCGCAAGGCAAAGAACATTTTCAGATAACAAAATCATCTGATGAAAAGCAAGTAATGTTTTAAGGGCAACCTTGCTGATAGTACAAAGAGTTATCTGTTTGGA
The DNA here is from genome assembly GCA_014526335.1 of Chrysaora quinquecirrha. Taxonomy (NCBI): domain Eukaryota; kingdom Metazoa; phylum Cnidaria; class Scyphozoa; order Semaeostomeae; family Pelagiidae; genus Chrysaora; species Chrysaora quinquecirrha. Next base: position 4,654,957 of record JACTAT010000039.1, read on the forward strand.
CTGCACATTTTGTAAATTAGTACCCATAATTCTGCATGTTTCCTCAAATGGTACCCATAATTCCGCACATACATCTAAAAACGATATCGATAATTCCGCACTTTTCAGAAAAAAGGTACCCCTAAATAATGGCACGTCCCCATTCCCACAAAACTGTTAAGTTCCCCCCTAGTTCTAACTGCGCAATAAATCATTTGACTTGAAATACCATACCTAGAAGCTCTGGGAATAAGTAGAGTAAGTCAGCCCATTGATAGACAAGATAGAGAATCGACTCTCGTATGTGTCGTCTGACTCCGTGTGTTCTCTGCGTGTACGCAAAACTTAATCAGCCAAGATCCATATGCTACGAATGATCCCTGCTGCATTCAGAGGACTGCCCTGCCCTTATGATTAGACCTCGTGCTAATCCTAAGAAACTGAAATCAAACCAGACTTAAACATTCAGTCTGATTATTCCTTACAGCAGATTTAACGTCTGATAAGAATAAGAATGTAATACCAAATCCATTTGGTTATGTTGGCTGTATATAGCTAAAAGCTTATCAAAGCCAACCTAAATTCTACTGAGTAATCCAGAAAAGTACAAAAACGCAGAGTCCAGAAAAGTGTTCAACCTTCCTCTAGACAGAAATACCCCTAGCTGGAAACCTTCCTCACTAAACAATGAAAAATAGGCGTGTTTTGGGTGTGGCAAAGTATTTTCTATTGTTCTAATGGACGTTCCTCCGGTCAATGACCGTGTGACTGTAACTTTTTCCTGACTCTGCAAAAACGCATTAGAATTTCATGAATTTAAAATGCTATAGCCCGTTCCCCCCTCCCCCTATGACAAGTAAATTAAAAATTCCCAGTTGTGTGATAAATGTCTGGCGCAAGCTGCAGGTGCAAGAATTAACGTTGCAGGAATTTATCTAACACACAATAAAATCAATGATAAGAGACAGCAAATTATGGAAATCGAGAATTTTCGGTGCCTGATTTCTTATCTTTGATAACCTTCATCAAAAATGCACATGTGCTCTTTTCAATAATCTGTGCAATAGAACCTTATACTGGTATCCTTAAAAAGCTGCAGTATTGAATAAGAATATAAACAGAACGGAAGAATTACTGCCTTTGTGCATTTTTAGTTCCTTATATCTAGACAGCTAGACACTGCCTTTTATGGGTCCATAAAGCGAAATCTATTTTTTCAAATGCTTTTGGTCAATAATAAATCTCGCTTGAACAGAGGTATTTTGTCGATATTAAATTCAATAATCAAGCAAACCGCCTCTATCCTGTTGCGTTTTAATAGGATCTGTGAGCGATGTATCTTACATTGCATGAATAATTAGAGTTGTAGTGTCACTGCACAACACTTATTTCTCTTAAAAACTGGTACATTAAGTAAATTTGCCACATACAATTAACCGTATCTGTCAAGGCATGGTAAACAATTATCAGGATTTTTCTAAGTTTTTCTAAGTTTCACCCCTTGCGCTCGGCCCCTTTTTAACGTATCCGCTTCTAATCATTTTTGAGTTCAATCCGCATGACTCGAGCTAGTCAAACCGCATTCCGCACTCAATCTTTGAAACTCTGCCTATCCTTGCATCTGTCAAGCAATCCCGCTTCAAACTGGAAACGTTTTTCCAGTCTTGCCTATTGCTTTCTGTTTCTCTGAAGATTTGCCATTTAAAGCTCTGCAATTACCGCTGTACCGATTGCAGCCGCACGACTTTCCAGCCGAATGACTTAAGCCAATCAAGCTGCATTCCGCGCTACCAATCATTCGCACTCTGCCTATCCGTGCAACATCTTTTCCATAAAGCTATTCCGCTTCAAACTGGTACCTTTGCTAATCTTAAGCCATTCCTATTACGTTCTATCGCTTTGAAGTGAAATTTAAGGTTCTGCGACTGCCACTCTGCCAATTGTATACTTTGGTATTTTTAAGCGTTGTGCTGCATTAATTGCATCAAAATTGAGCTACTTTAAACTCGACGACCTTCAACGTCACCAGCTTTCTTCATTATTAAGCCCCGTCATCTTAATTGGCCAAATATCTTAAGACAAGTCTAATAGAACGATGGTCTTTGGAGCTAAGCCTGTAAGAGTATTGAATTGTATTAACAGGATCTTCTAATGTTTTCGCAGGCAGACGAACCAACGAAATTACAAGAGGAACTTGCAGGGCCTTTGCGTCAAATGCAGGTATAGAATGTGTCATTTTCGTTGAATGCTTTTTTTCCTGAAATTGCACGAAAGCTTTCTCTACTGGACAGGCAAAGCTAGACTCGTCAAGTCCACCAATGCTCGCAAACAGCGGAATATCAGCAAGAAAGAAATTTTCGATCTGCTTTTCTGTGTTCTCTAATCAGTTAACAACCAATACAACACCCTACCAACTAAATCTACCAATTTTTATACTGGATCAAAGTTAACTATATATTCAATATTTTTGTACTGATAAGAAGGAATGAAATGACAATCGATAAGGATAAGAAAGACTAGCTATACAGTCAGTAAGGAGTGTAATATACAGGAATACGATGGCTATGCTATCTAAGTAAGGTAATACCTAGAAGCATGTGGTAACAAACCTACATAGGTAGCATGCAATGTTGCAATGCAGGGATGCCTATGCTGGTGAAACTACCGGATGTTACCTAAAATGGGTTGCTAGATGTACAAATGATTAACTAAGAGTAACTGGATATAATAACTAGATAACTAGATATACTTTGTCTTCTAGGAGTCTGCTCGTCGAATAGCAAAAGTATCTGAAGAAGCCAAAATGGATGTAGACCCTGAAGATTATGTAGAGAAATTTAAGCCCAGTTTAATGGATGTTGTTTATAACTGGTGTAATGGTGCGTCATTCGCTCAGATATGTAAAATGACTGATGTTTTTGAAGGTATGTTGTGATTTTAGTTTTGCTAGTTATGTTTCTTCTCAAGTTTACCAGTGCTTAAAACAATTTTTCTTTTTGGTATACCATTTAAAATTTGATGAACATACCATGGACTGTCTGCAAACTACTTTGCACTACTGGCCTATCAACAGAAGTTAGGGATAGGAACCAAGTTTGATCCGCTTATGCTTATTCGTCTCGTGTCTTTCTCCTTCAATTCCGTGCCATCTTCCTTACATTTTTCTTCCATTTCGTAATTTCCTTTCTTAATTTTCTTCCGGAAACATAATCTCTTGCAGCTGAAGATTGCAGAAGTTCCCCAGGACTCACGCCTTTCTCCTTTGAATCCCCTGCTATTTTCTTAACATTCCTCTTCCATCGATTGATCTTATTCTTCACTAGTTACCCATTTCTTCGTCTCTTTTCTTGCATGGAAAGATAACTGAGGTTGCTCAGGAGTCTTGTCTATCTCATTTAATTTTGTGCCATCTTCCTCACATTCTTCAGGAAGCAAGATTGTGGAAGTTCCCCAGGGCTCATGTCTATCTCCTTTGAATCCCCTGCTATCTTCTTTATATTATTCTTGTGATGGCTACATTTGTTTCCTCTCGATTGTTTACCCCCGTCTTCTTGATATACTTCAGAGAGCATAATTGCTTGCATAGGAAGAAAGCAGGAGTTCTTCAGGGTTGTTTTCCTTACATTCCTCTTCCACTGATCGATGATCTTCTTCTTCACTAGTTATCCATTTATCCGTACCCTTCGCTTACATGGGAAGATTACAGAGAGGATCTCTGTCTATCTAAAGACAATTAGGGCGTTGTTTTAAGAAAAGCAAAGCGAGTTGTACCCTAAGACTCCATTACATCTGATTTCGGCTATAACAACCTATCTTGGTACTTGGCAATGATAAGAGGAGTGACAGCCCCCCGTGCCCCTTCTTGGCTACGCGACTGTCTGTTGTATTCTTTTCATTTGTTCGTATCGTTAACTCTGTTTTCTTCCTTTTTCTTCAGGAAGCATTATCCGCTGTATGAGACGGTTGGAAGAACTTCTCCGTCAAATGTGTCAGGCTGCTAAGGTAATCGGAAATACTGAACTTGAAAACAAATTCGCTGATGGCATCACGAAACTCAAAAGAGATATTGTTTTCGCTGCTAGTTTGTATTTATAGTTTTTAGATTTTATATATAGGCGTTCGCCTTTGCAATGAAAATGAATAGGTATTTGCCAAAATGCCGAGGGTATACCGAGATGATAGCTACTGGTTGAAGATCATTTCGTGTATATACGGAAGAGGTCGAGGATTGAACGTGATAGATATACAAACCTTTCTGTTTAGGCTGGGTACACTAAATCGTTTGCTGCGTTGCAGTCCGGAGGGATACTTAATATAATATGGGAATGCAGTATGTGTCGCCCATATGGGTGGGTCTTAGGCAATTCCCTAGACATGGGTATACCTTTGACCAAAATCCCATTTAACGGGGTGGGAAAACAAAGAAAACTAAAAAAGTTCACCGTATTTGAGACGAAATAGTGTTCGAATCGAATCGAAGGTGTTCTTAGTACAGCATCAAGTAATTATAAGGCCTAAAAAGTCTTATTACTCTCATATTCCCCTTATTATCATCCATAATATAGGGTCTGTGTCCACATTATAAGTTGGTGGGTTTGTTAAATCTGGGTGACACATCCCCGTTCGTCCATAAGTCATACAACCAATTCCCTCCTCGGGTGTTTTAGCTAACCCTTTTAGAAATAAGAAGTTATCTCTCCCAAAGCGACTGTAATCAAGGTCGTTGCATGCGGAAAGGATTCCCTTACACAAAATGTCTACCATTTTCCAGAAAAATGTCACGTCCTATCCAGACCTCTTTGAAAAGGTCTATTGTCCGTAATGCGTATCAAAAAAATTAATACAGGAAAAAAGTAATTAAGCTGGAAACATCAAAGGTCCTATTTAAGCAATGTTTATCATCAAAATTTTACTACATATTTTAAATCTAGAATTCACTAGATTCCCTAATTGCTAAATCTGAATACAGCTAAGTGTTCGATTCCGGCCTAATTTAAAACGTTGTCTAAACTACTTCGTCGTAATTAGGCTTCGCTAGTTTCCACCATCAAATTTGCCTTTTGTGTGACTTTGTTTACTGTCTTAATATAAAGAGCAGATTTGATCAGTTTGCTTTCCCGTGAGTTTAAGACGCCTATGGTATCATATATGAGCCTTCGTTAATTAAATATAGCTTTGCAGTTAAGTTTTCCTATTAAGAATTCAATTATTAGGAACGTGCTGATAGATTTTTCGCTCAGTCATCGACAATTGTGCTTTGCTCATTCTTATTGTAGACGATTATAATGAAGCTTCTATTAAAAGTGTCCTTACATGATACTCAGCTATATTCATACGGGGGTTACTGTCACTGCCAGCGCAGATTTTCATTCGGACCCAGCTTCCTGATCTTGAACGCGATCTTCGGAAAATCAAGCGGTAAAACTCATTATTTTTAGGTGAGTACTTCATCTATTAACACGATAATTTATGCGAATTGTACAAAATTGCCTTTTCCCTGAGTCTATTGGAAGGTCTGATTTCCGGTTTACAATCTGCTCCTGTAGGCTAGCCCACCGCTGCAGGAGGTTTGCCCATCTTACCAAGCATACTAATCCACCTCATCAGGCATAATGATAACTCGCTACGGCAAGCTCTGTCCGCCAAATCAAGCATAATAGCCGGTCGCTGTAAGCTTTACCAATCACTCCGAGCATACTAGTTCAGCACACAGGCATAATAACCCGAACCCGCCTCAAGTATAATAGCCCACCACTGTAGGAGGTTTACCCATCACATCAAGTATAATAACCCACCACATAAGGCAAAATAATCCACCGCTGCAAGTTTGTCCGACGCATCAAGCATAAAAGTCACCGCAGCAGGAGGTTTACCTATGACACCATGATACTTGTCCACCACATTAGGCATAATAACCCTCCTCTGTCAGCATTGCCCGCCACATCAAGGAAAGTACCCATCGCTGTAAGCTATACCAATCACATCACGCATAATAGCTCACCACACAGGCTTAATAACTACAACTACAGGTAGAATAACTTGCCACTGCAACCTTTATCCGCCACAGCAGGCATATTAGCTCAACACTGTAAGCCTTTCCCATCATGTTAAGCACAAGAACCCATCTCTGCAAACCTCGTCTGTCACATCAAGAATAATAACCCTCAACTGTAAGCTTTGCTCATGACGTTAAGCGCATAGGCGCGTTCCTGCAGGCTTCGTCAAGCAAACAGGCGCAATTAACGTTCCTGCAGGCTTTATCAAGCAAACAGGCGTAATTAACCGTGCTTGTACCATAGTCAGAAATTTATTATGCTTGTACCGTACAACCCCCACATTATAGCGCGTAACTGCGTATAGCATTGTTTCGTCAGTAGCGTGAGAAGTCTTAGTGTGGTACTGAGACCAGCCCCCGTAGCAAAGTAATAAGACATGTTTTGCTTTTAATTGCACCTGTTAATGCTGATAACAAAGCGATTCTAACAGACAGGTGTAAGCTATAAGTTCATTCAATTACGTTGATAATAAATACTGATTTTTTGCACATTGGCGCATGTTGCCAGGATATTAATGATAATAAAAAGAGCAATCTCACAGAATCAGAATCATACGTTCATGTCATCTTTCAAGTTGTGCGTTTAATCCAACAAGGGTAGCTATAACATCACCGACATCAACTTATAGCCAAAGCACCCTTATCAAGTAAAGCTAAAGGCAATTTTTGAGTGTCTCTCTCAAGGTCAGTCTATTTTTATAACTTGCGATGTTTTTAGATATATGCTTGTAATTACAATGTTGATTTTAAGTTACGCTTATTCTACTTTTGGTGTTTATTATTCTGGTTTTATCCTAATAGCAGTACTTTCTTTTTCAGATTATTTTCAAGATTTTTTCACAAGGTATGTCTGATATTATTTTAGGATTGTATTTCAGTTAAAAGCAAATCAATTTGTTTTGTCAAAGTTAGCGTATTCTACTCTGAGGGTTATTTTGCTCCCTTGTTACTCTGATAAGAAAACTTTCAGTTTTTCAGGTAGGTCTAATTCGATGAAAACTATGACTTTCCTAAAACGCATTCTGATTTATTTTGCGAAAGTGAAATGTTATATTTTGCCGTGTTACATATGATGAAGGTTAGTGTGTTTAGCGCCAGTCGCTAGGATCTCAGAAGAAGATAAATTAACGAGACTTTGACCGTGGCTGTGGCGCTACCGCGGCTGGGGCTCTAACCCCGACCTCCCTGAGTTCCTGACACCGTCAGCTAAGCTGGATTAGATTGCAACCCCAAAGCACCCTCTTACAACCCCTTAGAAGCTAAAATCGTGTTGGTTTGCGAAGGCGCTTTGAGGTCGTGGAAATCCAGCTGGCTTGTGGGTCAGAAGCTCAGCGTGGTCAAGGTTGAGTCCCAGCTACGCTAGCGTCACAGCCAAGGTTGAGGTCTCGATAAGTAATCCTACTACTGAGATCCTAGCGATTGGCGCTATATACAACATTTCACCTTCACTTTCACCGTACGCTGGTTACTTACTCTGAAATTTTCAAAATGCAGAAAGTAATACAAAAATATTCCGTCCTTGTTTTAGCAACGATGCAGAGTTGCGAGTGTTGTTGTCAGTACGACTATGAGGCGTCTATGACTCGTATGGGCGATCATAACCCAAAAAAGAACGAAAACTCCACGTTTCATGACCGGCCGCAAAGTAGCGACAAAGTCATCATAAACGAAAACCGAAAGCCTCCGAACCTATTCAGCATTGATGCGATTCTTTCAAGACCTCAAAAACTCGAGAACAGAAAACGACCCATGGAAAGTACGTCACCGTCCTTTCACCGCGCCAAACACTCCATATCGCCAGTCTCCTACGGACACTGCTGCTCATCGCCAAAAAGCCATTTCTCTGAGTGCCGCTCTCCGCGTTGTCCGTCACCCAGTCAAGCTTCACCGTTGCAGCGTCAAGACTATGTAACGTATTACCGACGTGCGGATTTGCTAAGACCGCTGAAAGAGTTTCATTTCGACCGTCGAATGCATAATGAACCGACTATGGTAGCTATCGACAAACAGAGTTTTTCACCCGCTTGCGTGAATTGCCAAGATTGTAAGCTTGCAGAGCTTCGAAGGTTCAGATTTGGTGAGTACGCTTGCATATTCCCTCAAAAATGTTGCATGTTGTATGTTACTTGTTGAACCAAAGGATGCAATATAAAATATACAGAAAAACTGGAATGTTTTTTGTTGCATCCTCTGGTTCAACTTGTTCCATGTACCTAACCCTTCCACTAGAACTTCATTGAAGTTTGTCCTAAAGTTTCAACGACTGAGATTCTTGTCTTTTACATACTGATCTTTAGTATTGTAGGCTTTGCAAGCTGTCTTTGAAATTTACTTATTTTAACAACGTCATTTTCAAAAATTAAACATGAAGGTTCCAAGACCTGAGTCTTGAGGCACTACCTTAAGTATAAGGGAATGGGTGGCCCAAATTTTGGCAACAACGACCATCATTTGAACACAGTACCTATTACATATGTCATAACTACTTGTTTTTACTTTCGTTAGTTTCCATTGCTAAGGTGGTGAAGTTTGAGAAAAATTTCTCAAAATTCACTTAAGATAATATTAAATAGGAGGGCCCTAAAACTGAGCCTTGAGGCACTTGAGCCTTATTAAAGAAGCCCTTTGTTGGCAACGGTGACTATGAAATGAACAGCGCTTAGTTAAAAACGCCTGTTAAATGAGCACCTATACCAGTTAACACTTACACAGCGCCTTAGTATATTACCAAAACTATAAGCTACTGTCTTTTATGTTGACAAATAACACTTTTTGAGATAACTTATTATTATGTCTAAAGCTGTTTATTATAGGCGTTGTGATATGAAGCATCGATAAACGTGGCGTTTCTATACAATGTCGGTGCTAAACACATTCAGTTCAATCCTTCGGTTTAATATACTCAATCAATTAGATTCAATTGAGCCGTGATTTGACTATCTTTAGCTTATAATGATGACCAGATGTTTATATAAGCCTCTTTGGTAATTAGATTTCAGTTTTGAACCATGTTTTCGTTGTTCTTGCGACATTCTTCACTGCCATTTTTGTCACCATGTCAACGGCAAAGAAACCCCGCATGCGCATAAGCTTAGGCTTTCACTTCTATAGCAACCGAAATTTCAAAGTTCATTCGTTGATTTGCCGAAAGCATTTGGACTTGAAGGATAACACCAGAATTACTATTGCGGTCTACTTTTTGAAAAACAATTAAAGTGCCTTGAGCTTACCGCTATTGCTAGGTATATGCGCTGCAGGCACTATAAGTGAACATCAAGCCTAACTTGCCGTTAAAGGTTTCTGAATACCCAATTTTTCAGAACGCCATTTTCATGTTACAGGTTCAGTTTTTTAAAAAATGGCCTCAGGCCCTGGCCAAACGATCAAACATTGTTGGTCCAACATTTTAAATTTGCTTTACAACAAATGTTTCACCATTTGGCCACGTCCAAAAACATTGCTTGACAAGCAAAAGTAACAAAATTTGATGTTTCTGAAAAAGTTCAGAAACATCTTTTGCTTGACGCAAACAAAAAATGTTGGACGAGCAATGTTTTATGGATGTGGCCAAACGGTCAAACATTTTGCTTGACAAGCAAATCTCAAATATTGGACCAACAGTGTTTAAACGTTTGGCCAGGGGTTTAGGCTAATTGATATTTTAGTAACCATTTTTCCGATAAGGATTGCACCTTAAGCAAGCATTGACTTTCTGCCAAACGCTCTTCCTAAGCGAGACATCGCCTTCTTCAAAGTCCGTTTCCCCTCGGCACTAGGTGCACACTGCTGGACGAAGAATGTTTTGCGACGTGGCCAAACAATAAACAAATATAGCTTTGCCGGCGAATTTCAAATGTTGGACAATCGTTTAGCCACGGCTTAAATAGTTCACGTAGTCGCGTCCGTTAACGCGAACTCTTCGCTTATCGGCGCACTTTTCTTGCCGAAACGCTGATCTTGAGACATCATCACAAAGTCAATACGAGATTCTTACAATTCTTAAATTGACAATTAATGCTCGCTTCCCAATAAGATTAAATGCTTTTTAATCCATTACTTATATATTTACTTATTTTTAGAATTGATTCTCAACTGAAAACATCAGATGTGTTGATATTTAAATTGAATCATGAAAAATATTCATTCCGCGTGTTCAATAAAATTGAAATGCCCTACACACAATGAAATTTCGTATTCTTATTCATGAGAGCTTTAGTTTCTCGTTAATAATTTATTTCAGCTTATTTAATCGTAATCCTGAATTTGTTTAATAGAGGAAGTTTTCTCTAATAACATTAAAATGATATTTTTAGTCCGAATGTTTTGGTGTGTTTCACTGCGCTTTACTGTGAGAAAAACACAATACCAAGCGTCTTGATTAAACATTTGAGAGATTTTATTCTTAGATTTTCTTTTCGTGCGATATTTGTTGTAAGCTTAGCTTAGCTATCGGCTTAACTAATGCATTGCCCGATCAGTTATCTATTCTTGTTAAAAGCGCTACGAACAACTACTACCGTAAGCGCCCTTTGGATTGAGCTGTCCATCAGGTTGGTCCCAGACACTCATTCGATGGTGAACTGTATGTGCAAGCTGTTGATGAGAGGAATCAAGAGACTCGTTTTGCTCGTCTCAAAACGTCTCAAGAACATGAAGTGAACAGTAAAAGTTGAAAAAAAACCTTAACAGAGGCTTAACATCGCGCCATACGGTTTTGTTCAAAATATCGTACGGTTTTACTGTTTTTGAGCAAATTTTGATCGGTTTTACAGTAATCCATTTTGTTTCGGCAAATCAATCCGTTCTAATTTATAAGTTTTTAAAATGTTTGCCCCCTTAAAACGCGTGACAATATGGCTTCGGTTACACTACACCTTTAACCCCCCCAATCATTTCTTTTCGAAATAACAGTCTACATAGCTGTGATAGCTATGTGACCGGGTGTGACCGCTCTGACCGCTCTTGGTGAGATAGCAGGAAATCTGACGAGAATAGCCCCAAACAGAACGTAAACGTTTTTACACGTTGTTTTAATAGGAACCCTTTATAAGAAACGTCCGCCTGAGATTTACTACCTCAGAATCTACTTGGGCTAAAATCAAACAGAGTCTACGAGCGTTTAGCCCTTGCCACGCATTTAAACTTGTTTTCAGAAGGGAAAGGGGTTCTGAGGTGGTGAAAATCGCTCCAAAAATAAGAAACGATCAGGCGTTAAACGAGGCCTAGTGTTCTTATAAAAATGCGTGTATTTAACTGCGTGCAGCCAAGTATAGTTTCTGTCTTATAGCTCTCTATTATTCTGTATTCCTCAGGTACCCCTTCGATCATACCATGCAGCAATGATGCAGTGATGCCTTCAAATCGCCTTGATCAAGATCGTGATGCAAAGAGAAACAAACGAAAGCGAACAATTTTTACAACAGAACAGCTCGATCGCCTCGAACACGAATTTCAACATCAGCAATATGTTGTAGGGCAAGAGAGAAAGTATCTCGCGGTCGAGCTTGGACTGAATGAAATTCAAGTTAAAGTCTGGTTTCAGAATAGAAGAATTAAATGGAGGAAGCAAAAAGGATCAAGAATCCAACCAGTCACTGTGGATATGGAGAATTTTTAGAGTTGTATCCCTCTTAAGTAGAGTCCTAGTAGAGTCCTGGCTGCATGCAAATTATTGAGTTTAAAATGAACTTGAAATTGGAAAACCGTATCTTATCGAAAAGAAAGGGAACAGAAACCGCCCCCAAATAGAGACCACCCTCGAATTAAAGCCGCCCCCGAATTAGCAGGTGGAAAAAACTTTACGAAAAATAGGAGAAGCAGTTTCTATTCGAGAAATTACGATATATAAGAAAATCATCCAAAAAGCTCGCATAAAGTTCAGACTCTGCAGGGCTGAACTGGATAGAACTGTTTGAACATTCATGTATATAACGTATTATCATTATTTAAAGATATAAATAACCGTATATTATAATATTATACATACTATTGTTATGTTAATATATAGTTACTATTGGTGTATATTCTATTGTCGTTGAATCATGAAAAAAGGTTTAGTATAGAATCACTTTTTTATCTTCTTTTTATCTTCTATCCTCTGAATTTCGGATCAGTTATTCCTTATTTTACTTTCCCAGTGACTCTCTGTTTTTTTTCAAGACTTGTGCTACTGATTACATATGGATCAATAAAGTATGTTATGGTGCATTTCGCATTGATGAAACTGGGTCGGTATCCCCCTTGTTCCAGAGCTGTGTCCCTTACCGACAACATTAACTTTTCCCATTTCAGAAGCTGCAGTATTGATATTTCTTTGCCCAGTTTCAATATGACCGTAGTGTTAGAGAGCAGCGATTGTGGAAGCTCTTCTCCAATCTAATGCTCTTATGCTGCGGGACTAATAAGGGTAACAAAGACGTATTAGGGGAACAGTATAAGCCTTACAGTACACATTTTTCATTAGAACACTTGCATCTGTTTTCAGCCGGCCTCTTTCTCATATTTTGAGCGATTTTTTTTGCCTCTGATCAATTCCCTGGGCCCTTCCCCAAAAACATGTTTAAAATACGTTTCCAGACAAGGGCTTCAGGTTGGTGAACTTTACTCGGGCTTTGCTCGTTCCTACTGTACTTCTGAAAAACTTTTACCCCAAATTTTTCAGCCTGGCGTTTCTTACAAAAATGGTTCTTCTAAAAAGGTGTATTCTGTGCCGATCTAATGCTTTCAGTGCATTTAAACTGTCTTCTTTTTAAGGTATACTTACATTCTTTAACTTATAAGGGGACAATAATGAGGCAGAATCTTCCTAAGGCAGTTAAGACAATTTGGCGCTTTCGATTCTCGATTCGACTAGCCTGCGTACGATTAGAGAGGCTGGTACCAAGTTGTATTGTGTACCCATTTAAAGGGCATTCGCTACCAAGCTGCTACCCTAATTATTGAAATAATAGTAACATGAGATTTTCCAACAAAAAGTACCTATGCAAACAAGATTTTTTTGGCTAATATTTTTGTATTTTGCGAGCAAACAAAGAATCAATGCTAATGCAGCTTGGATACGCAGTCGGAAAAAATTGACCATTTTGTGCGTTGATTTCCTGCTCGGGACTCGAATTTGAAGTAGTGTTTGGCTGAGAAATGGTCAATATTATTCTAGCTTCGACAATATTAATTTGCTTTTGATAGCATGAAGAGGATACTGGACAATTGTTGTTTTTAATTTTATTGCAAATGATTTGTAAACGGATTCAGATTGTGCGCTTTTTCCATCTGCCTCTCCGCAGGTGGGAAATTTGCCCGAAATTAGTTTTTTTAGTCCGTGTCTGAATTCATTCAAGGCTAAAGAATTAATCTCAAAACAACTAGCAGATAAAGAGCAATGCTTGAGTATTTCCTCGAGATCTTTTGTCTGAATTTTAATGAAATTATCGAGAATTTAAGATGAAAATTAAAAAGCAATTACTAACTGAATGAATTAATGTTTTACATTAAAATTTAATGTGATACTATTATTGTGTATCTAACCGTTTTGCAAGAGAATCCTAATCTTCTTGTTTATAGCTCTTAAGACTACATTGAAGCGAGAAAAAAAGGTACGGCTCCAAGAGATTCGTACCTTTCGTGTACGATATGGGTACGATCTACGATCTCAATGTGCTCACACGGGAACGGATCGAGAGATAATTTAATGGATCCGCTTTTTTAGCGTACCCGAAACCCCCAAAAAGATTTGATCCCGTTCCCAAAAAGGGTCGGATCCATGCTAACCCGTGTAAACGAAAGCCTAGTTTCGGGGCCTTTCTGGCAATGGATCTAGTCAGGTTCGTTCCCTTTAAACGGGGTCTTTCTCTCGTTGTCCTGCATGACAAATATACAGTATGAAAGAATGAAATGAAATGAGCATGCTGACGAATGCAGGATGAAATGAACATGCTGACGAATGCAGGATGAAATGAACATGCTGACGAATGCAGGATGGAATGAACATGCTGACGAATGCAGGATGAAATGAACATGCTGACGAATGCAGGATGAAATGAACATTCTGACGAATGCAGGATGAAATGTATGAAACGAAGTACGCTGGGGCTGGATACGGCTCGAAATAAATACGTAATGGAAGGATGCGCTAGAATAACTGTTTGGCTTGTTGTTCATCTTTGGGGAAGCTTTTCAGACATGCGTTCAGTTCAAGGAGATAGAACGGTAGCCCCTTGTTTTTACAAAACAACGAATAAATAGTATAAGTGCTTTTAAAAGGTAGCCAAAATTGTTTGCCTGATTTCGCAAAGTCTAACGATGTGAACCGCAGATGGTACAAAATTGAGGAGAGCAGAGCAGAGTTTGAGGTCCGCCGAGCGATGAGTTCTGAGGTCCTGTTGTTTCTGCGGGATTCCCACGTAATGACACGTGGACCAGAAAGCTCGGGTAGATGGGCCTAGTCGGACTAGTGAGTCACCATACAGAAGATGCTTGGGTCACGGGTCTCGAAGAAATGTTGAAATACAAAATTGTGAAGTAGGACTTACAAATTAAATAATTTAGAGCGTTCACGGATGTAACTGACATCAATTTAAGTTGGTCTTTGCCTGTCTGATCTGGTTGAAGGTGTTTTGTTTCTCCTGTAACAGTTAAACCAAACTGGGCCTAACCTCCGGAAACGAACTTTGCACTTTGAAAGGAAGAGGCCTAAAGCGAAAGAAAAGACCGTGCTATCCAAAATCGTTTCATCATGTTTGAGAAGAATTTAAATGACCTCGTACGAGGCATAAGAAATAGCAAGGAAAATGAGGTATAGATTGTTAAAGAATCATTTTAATCTTTTAAAATAAATGTTCGTCTTCTTTTGTTTGTATTTTGAGAAAGGGGAGAGAAAGGTTGATTTTTTCAAAACGGTTGACTGACCTTGTGGTCCACTAAAACTCCTGCACTGCAGAGTGAGAGCCAAGAGTTCACTCCATTTAGTGAATTCCAGAGACCCTTTGATTTGAGTTTTGTTCCCTGGTGGTTGGGTTTGGTTTTGGTTTTATCTGATAATCCTTGGTTATTATCATGTTTGATGTTCTGGTATTTTTCGCATACTCTGGTGGATTTTGTATGCAAAAATACCACCACAGTATGGAAAAAATACCACCACAGTACACAAAAACACTGTGGTATGCAAAAACCCACCACATCAAGCAAAATAGCCCACCATGGAAGTGCTTTTCCATCACATGAAGCAAAAAACCACCAGCCCACATGAACCACAGTAGTGCCTATCCACCACAGTAGTCCATGTAGATTTGCTAGCATGGACCAGCATTGGCAAAAGGAAGTGGGCAAAATGACCAAGAATGTTTGGCTGCAAGACCAGCTTGGACCAAAAGGAAGTCTGGTAAATGCAAACTGGGCCATTTCAATGGGGCCTTTTGATGGACCTGAATAAAATGAATGTGCCGCTTAATAATCAAAGGTCCCTGTGTCTTTTTTTTGAGCCACTACGCACCTGGTTTGAGCAATTTCCAAGTATCAGTTTCCAAACAAAACATTTGTCCTGTATAGGAATACGTTTTTGCGCAATTCCCAAGCAAACAATGATCTGTTGTTCTAAAACAATATTATCTGCTTTGATTTAGACTTTTTAAGCAAAAGTTGTTATTCGTTTTAGGCAAAGTATATCACTCAATGTTTGGAAGAGATAAAACAAGAACTACGTCAGGAGAATATGAACATAAAAGCAAATGCTGTTTCAAAGCTTATTTACGTAAGTTTCATCAAATCATTTTATATTGTAACATTCTTGTAACAACAAACCCTGGATACTGCCTTCATTATTTTCTATGTACTGTTCCCATTGATTGCTACATGTACATTCCTCGCAATTCCTTTTTTGATTAAAGAAAATCTTTGTAAATGACCTTGACTCTCGAATGTCCAAAAATTTAAGAAACTCCAGTATTGAAGAAATTTTAACTTTAAGAACCTTTTTCCACAATTCCATCTTTTGTAAAAATAGATATTTAAGAGCTCTTAAAAAACTCCAGTATCAAAATCTGAACATTTTAAGAAAATTTCAAAACTGGGTCAAACTTTATAGTTTCTTACGCAAGTATGTGTTATGTTGTTTGATCTCATTTGAATTGACACATTTTTTATATTAGCTTGAAATGCATGGTTATGACATAAGCTGGGCTGCATTCAATATGATTGAAGTGATGAGTTCAACAAAATATACACACAAGGTATTCCTGAACAATTAATTACATGTATAGTATATGACTTAATCGAGGTTTTAACTAGATAATATCAGTTTATATAAGTTTCAGTGGTATTGCCAGACTGAAAACAACTTGGTTAACCAAATAAAACAGGGCTTGGGGCTTGGTACTAGATAATTTTTCTGTGCCACATCCATTCCCTTCCATGTTGCCCATGTCCAACCAAGTTTTTGTCTTTAAAGTTAGAAAATTAGTGGCTGGGCAACTGTGTAGTCAGACATCAAATATGATTGGGGCAAAAGGGTGTGGCCAAGGAAAAGTAGGGTGTGTTTTTAAGAACAAATAATCAAGTTGTACTCTTGAGACCATACAGAAAGCATATCTTAGCAATGATCAGATGGGGTGACTGCCCCCATGACCCACCTTGGTTGTGCCTCTGTGTGTCTTGGTCATTCCCTTGATTGCACCCCTTTCATTCACTTTGGATTCTACATTGCTTGTCAGTATGGTCATAAAAAACTTTGTCTTCCTGTTCATTACAATAGAATGGTTATTATTTGGCCTTGTATAGTGCTGTTTTTCAATTCCTGTTTGCATTGGCTTTTTCAGAGAATAGGCTACCTTGCTGCATCCCAATGTTTTCATGAAGAGCTTGATGTTCTTATGCTTACAACAAATTTAGTGAAAAAGGTATCTTTTTTGTTAATCAATCAACATTTACTGGTATCAGATTCTATAGGGAGATTAATATTGACAATTGTTTGAGACAGTAATGTTTGTACCAGCTGGCAGCATTTGCAGTTGTCAACCTGTAAAGAAAATTACAGAGGATTGTTTTCAAATAATTGGCAAAGCAAGATCTTTGTTCAGTTAGGAGTTTTGGAATGTCTCCACATCTAAACCAAAAGGCAGGTTCTGTGTAGACAGAAAGAGCTTGTTTTCTCTCTTCGACTCTTCAGTTAATTCTATTGATCTTCCCGCTGTATCCCGCAAGCTGATTGGTGTTTAAAACACAATGCCGATTTGGCTTCACTGTTAGTGCATTTCGATCTGTATTTGTGTATGTGGGTATAAATTCCACCTTAGTCAACTGTTTCCGTCAGTTTCTGACGTTTATACTCTGAGGGGTGTCACATGAAAAAAGCTTTTAATCTAAGTATGTCCAGAAATGTTCCTGCTGTTCACTCAATAAAGAATTAAATTTGGGAATTTCTCCTTTAGAAACTTTTGCAGGAATTAACTTTTCTGAATTTGGATCAAAAATGCAAAATTGCCAGTTTTCTCCCACAATATTGATCAACTCATTTCTTATAATTCTTGTTTCTCTTTAGGATATGGCATCACAAAATCAGTATGATGCTGGAGTAGCTATGACTGGACTTTCTGTTTTCATAACAGCTGATCTTGCCAGGGACTTAGCCAATGATATAATGAGCCATGTTGGTTGATCTTATTTTAATTTTCATTTTAGTCAACTCTTATATGGATTGTTTGAGACAGGCTTATGTTGTTGACCTACGATACCATAGAACAAACATAAAAGACAAACTAGTTTTAACTGCTAACTAATGTCCACATGTCAACAATTATTCAGAAATTACAAGACTGTTGGTCGCGGTTGAAAGAGGTCAGCTGCATCTGACGGGAATCAGTTGTCAGCTAATCGCAAAAGAAGAACATTTCCAACTTTCTCGAACTGTGCCCTAACTCATCATCATCATCAAGGTCCATAGCCATGGGCCCATAGGTGCACTCGTTTGTTTTCCACCATGTGTTTCCACGTTTTTGAAGGTGAAGGTGAAATGATGTTTTAGCGCCAGTCGCTAGGATCTCAGTAGTAGGTTAACTAATCGAGACTTCGACCCTGGCCGTGACGCTATCGTGGCTGGGCTCGAACCCTGACCACACTGAGCTTCTGACACCACGAATCAGGTGGATTACACCAGGACACCACAGCACCTTCACGGCTCAGCTGGATCACGTTATAAATCAGTGTGTGACTCTCACATTGAATCTCAGAGTTTAGTGGTGACTTCATTTTCAATACATTCATTTGTTACATCATCTTTCTACAGATGGTTTCCTCAAAACCCTACATGAGAAAGAAGGCCATTTTGCTGATGTACAAAGTTTTCCTGAATGTAAGTTTCTTACTGATTCTCGTTTTTTGTGAATCTATTAATCTAAATATTGTGTCTAGACTGGATAATAGGTTAGCACCCGACACTGCCAAATTGCTACAGTCAAGTCGCTGCACATCTGGTCGACTTGCCTCTTCAAAAGACGACCCGCCACACTTAACTGGACAGTTCGGCTCTATGAGCTTGATAAACCGGGATTTGAGGGGCAGCGCCCCCAATATTTGTAGATTAATTGATGAAAAGCTTTCTAGAAGAGTTTTTACGAGATTATCATGAAGAAACACAAATTTTTTTAAAATTTTAATTTCGGACTTAGACGAGTTGACCACCAAGGTATGGCGAGTTGACAAGAACAGTAGCGACTTGACCTGAAATGTCCTGTGTCTTGGCAGTGTAGCGAGTAATCTGTTGTTTACGTGGCAGTAATCTGTCGTGTGGTGAGTTGGCATTGTGGCGAGTTGACCAAAAACCCTAGTTGTTACCTCAAAAGCCTAAATCAACCATTATTTCTTTGGAAGATAATGCTTCTTCCGGGTCACATGAATTTCGTATGAAACTAAAGTTTTTGTATGTTATGTTTTTAATGAATATCATCATCATTCATTAGCATTAAGTAAAACAAGCTGATTTGACTGATTGTGCTCTTTTTAGTTTCCTGAGGCATTACGTCCAGCTTTTCCAAGGTTGAAGGAAAAGCTTGAAGACCAAGACCCAGGTATTTTCCTATTTGAAGCCAATAGATACCATCCAAAATTATAATACGTTGGACCTCTTTTAAGCAGTGGCGTGGCCATCAAACACTGGAGAGGCAAAAGGGCGTGACCAAAGAGAATAAGAGCGTAATTTCAAGAACAAATAAGCAAGTCGAGCTCTGTGGCACTTTTACATGAGATTAAGGCTATATACAAAACCTATCGTGGCGTTGATTACGGGGTCGACTCCCGCCGTGCCTCCCCCCTTTAGCTACAACACTGCTTTTAAGGGACCTTAATTGAATTGGAATTCTACTGTTGTTTTAAGGAACGACGTTAAAGATCTTGAAGAACGACACAAACGACTGCTTCTTTAGTAGTTTTTATTTGTTACTGTAGCTTTAGTAGATCTCGTATTTCATTTACATTACACCTTGTTCTTCATTTCCATTCCCATGATTTTTTCCTTTGAAGGAGTTCAGTGTGCAGCTGTGAATGTCATATGTGAACTTGCTCGTAAAAACCCGAGGAATTATCTGTCATTGGCTCCATTATTCTTCAAATTGATGACCACTTCATCAAACAACTGGATGTTGATCAAGATCATCAAACTCGTAAGTACTTGAATACTGCTTGCATATTGCATGAATATTGCTTGAATATTGCTTGAATATTGCATGAATATCGCATATTGCTTGAATATTGCTTGGATATTGCATGAATATCGCATGAATATTGCTTGAATATTGCTTGGATATTGCATGAATATTGCATGAATATCGCATATTGCTTGAATATTTCTTGGATATTGCATGAATATCGCATGAATATTGCTGGAATATTGCTTGGATATTGCATGAATATGGCATGAATATGGCTTGAATATTAAATATTGCTTATCTGAATTTTTACTTTACCATACCTCGCTTAAAATCGCATTCTATTCACTTTCTTCTTATGCATACTTCTGTAGAAAAGGCATATTGAGCCAAATGCCACGTTGCACCTTTAAGCAGGATAATAGGGTAAAGGCCTTTGAGCTTGGCTTATGTACTGTTATTAAAATTACTAAGGATATTTTTTCTTATTTTTGTCTAGTTTGGAGCTCTTTGTCCGCTTGAACCTAGGCTTGGCAAGAAGCTACTGGAACCGCTTACTAATTTGATACACAGGTAACAAAGCATTGGCAGAAGTAGAATCTTGATCCCTTTCATTATTACTTGCAAGTCTGTTAAGTGTAATGGTTGTTTCATGCAACTGATTTTTTTCTAGCACCTCAGCTATGTCACTGTTGTATGAATGCATCAATACTGTTATATCAGGTATTCTATTAAT
The DNA here is from genome assembly GCA_014526335.1 of Chrysaora quinquecirrha. NCBI lineage: Eukaryota > Metazoa > Cnidaria > Scyphozoa > Semaeostomeae > Pelagiidae > Chrysaora > Chrysaora quinquecirrha. The sequence continues at coordinate 4,675,358 of JACTAT010000039.1, forward strand.
TAATTGTTTTCTCAAGCAACTTGCAATTGATCTCAATCCAATCCAATTCAGTTCAATTTATTTTCGTTGTGTCAGACAAAACCCAATGCATAAAAGTGAACTGGACATATGCTGACACATATACAAATTGATCACAAGTGGGCTGCCACAATTGTTATGTTTTCCTTGACTGGGATTCGAACCTCTGACCTTCTGGACAACAGTAGTGGAGTAGTCAACAGTCCAGTTGACTACTCCACTGCACTAAACAGTGCAAGCCTTAAAGGCTGGAATAAATTTATCTCTCTAAACTCTGAACTTAATATTTCTCCTTTACAACAGGTCTGTCCGATCATATGCCATCAATACAGGTATTCAAAACTATTTATCTCTTTGCTGAATTGAATTACTAAAATTGTTTCAAGAAAAGCAATTGAATTCGTTAATCGGACGATTATGTACTATCCGTTTGAGAATAAGTGTCCGCCTGGTAGAAGTGTCTGCCCTAAGAAAAGATTGTCATTAACGAATGTCTAATTTATATTTTTCAATATTTATTTTAGCTCTGTGTCAGCAAGCTTAGACTTTTGATCGAAGACCCTGACCAAAACTGTAAGCAATTTTTGTATTCCGTTTTTATTATTTACTTTCGCAAAGATAACTTTCTTGTTCTTCTATAATTGAGAGTTTATTATGAATGGCATACTGCAATAGATTGGACTTGAATGATGGAAGGAGACCCATGGGCTGTATGACCCAGGAGAGTAACTCGACAGTGTCACTGAGCGCTCTTTAGCTCAGTTGAATTGTCATTGGCTGTCTGATCATGCAGTCCAGGTTCCATTCAATTTGTTCCCACAATGTTTGCCATTCATGAAAAATATATTTAAATATGTATTGTACTGTAGAAGACTTGGGCTGTATGACTCACTGAGTTATTCAAAGATTTCTTCAGGCTCTTCAGCTCAATGGAATTATTCCTGGCTCTTTGGTCATGTTGTCCTGGTCCCAACATTTTGGTATTCCACTGATGGAAAAATCTATCCTAGTGTTTGCTATTCAAGTAAAACTTGTATCTTGCTAGGGCTCCCTGACTTTATAATTCTATTGTTATCCACAGTGAAATACCTTGGGCTTCTTTCACTGAATAATATCCTCGCAAAAGTTCCAAAGGCTGTTCAACCTCACAAGTAAGTGTCTCATAAGTTTAATTTGCAGTCTTTCTTAATTAAGAAATCACCGGTGAATTATATTGCGATTAGGAGTTAAGGGCTTGAATTTTGTTACACTGGTCATGTTCTGCGATTCTTAATTTTTAGAGATTTGATTCTACAATGTCTTGATGATTGTGACGAGTCTATCAGATACAGAGCACTGGATCTTATTGTTGGAATGGTGTGTATGTTTATTCACTTAGATTCTGCTATTGTCCCCAATAATCAATGATATACCTTCTCTCAGATGATCTGTTTTATTGCTAATTTTTTCTCTTTAGATCTCAAAGAAAACTCTCGTGGATATCGTCAAGAAACTTATGATTCATTTAGGAAGGCTGAAGGATCAGGTGAAACTACATTGTCGTTAAAAACCTAAAAACCTAAGAACAAGTCTCAAAGTTCTCTTTTTTGTTTCGACAATATGAACAGCACCAATTTTCCCTGTTTTGTAGCTGATCGCAGTTTTACAAACTGGCAAGTTCATTTCCCTTGTAAATTTTGTCTTCTTTAAATACAGGTTATCGAGATGAGCTTCTCGCAAAGATAATCCAGATCTGCAGTCAATCAAATTACCAATACATTACTAACTTCGAGTGGTGAGTAGTCTCTCGCACGAGTCTTGTCAATACCTGCTTTGTTTATTATTTTGTAGAGGGATTTAAATGAAGATAATTCTTGCTGCGATAATTGTAAAAATGCTTGGAAACGCTTGAACTGGTTTTGAGTTGGCACAACATTTTCCTTCCTCTTCCAGAAGCAACGTTGGCTTATTAAATGACATAGCAAATTTTGCTTCCTATAAAAACACATAGAACGCAGACCCGCACTCTTCAAACTTCTAGAACAACTGTGTTTTCTGAAGGAGAGGGCTTGAGCGAATTAAAATCTAATTGAACTGACTGTGATAAACAAGCCATACATTTCGTATGTCAAAGCTTTCGTCTTAAAAGTTATTTATGTTTTAGGTATATTGACTGCTTGGTTCAGCTAAGCAATGTAGAGAACACAAAACATGGTAAACTTATTGCTGCTCAAATGCTTGATGTTGCAATTAGAGTGAAGGCTGTTAGAAGTTATGCTGTTAAAACCTTGGTGAGGATCTATCATCACGCCACAAATTTTGCTTATTTGCGTTTGGCAGCCTTTCCAACATTGCTTGTCGAACACTTCTTTTGCTTTTGACAAACTGCAACAACTTGCGAAATTTCACCAAATAGAAACAATTCTTAACAACAATGTTGTTTTTGCTTGTGCATTAGAAACGACAGCAATGTTGTTGGACAGCAATGTTTTTGGACGTGGCCAAACGGTCAAACATTTGTTGTAAAGCAATTTGAAATGTTGGACCAACAATGTTTGATCGTTTGTCCAGGTCTTTATCTTTGCGGTGATTTGAGGGACGACTGCTCCCCCTGCACCCTCCCATTGTTACACAACTGACTCTTAAGTGTCTGATTCCAACCCATGAGCCCAAGCTGTTATTAGGACGCCCCCCCCCAGAAATTAGATTTTCTGCAAGATTTGCACCATTTTCTGCTTTGGTAAAATCAATAATGAATTCGGGTAAGAATGGCAAAAAGGTCTCAATTCATTAAAACAAACATTTTTAGTCTAGCGAGTCTAGGTACCCTATAAGATCCAAGAAAATCATTGTGTATCTAGGCTGGACCGTTGACTACAAATAACACTATCTGTTCTCTTTTAGTCGCATTTGTTGGATAGAATCCAGTTACTTAGCAGTGGAGCACGCAGAGATGGAAGCTGTGAAGTTCTGTACGCTGCTGCATGGATATCTGGAGAGTTTTCAGAGTAAGCGTTTTATCATTGTAATCATTCAATTTAATTTCAATTAAATTCAATTTCATTCGTCAAACACATGATTACTGCAATCACAGACAAAATATTTGTCACAAATGGGCTTCTTTGCGATCAGAAAACCCATCCCCAGATATTAATGTTGGTCGTTGCTATTGCGAATTCATGCAAGCTCAACACCAAAACACAACTGAACAACATTGATATTTATTGGAGCTTATTTAGCTCTTGTGACATAATATTTTTGCTGTGATTGTAAATAACATACTTAACAAAGCAATATAATGTGTCTTACGCGACCCTAGAAAAGCAGGGCTTATCAGGCTTGGGTCGCTAAATTAAAGTTATAAAAAAGTTGCAAAATAAGTGCATGAGATTGTTAAGGTGAGGTAATTTAAACTTAAGCAAAAGCTACAACAGCAGAACACAAAGTATCTAGCCATAACATACTATGGTGAACATTCTATCATTGACATCTGTAATCTCGTGTTAGGCACTTAGAGGATCTGCAAGCCAGGCTGGAGTCTCTTCTTCATCCAAGAGCCACTGCCTTGCCGAGCCATATTCAGGGAGTCTACATACAAAATGTTGCAAAATTATATTCAAGGATTCTTACAAAGGCAGAGAAAGAAGTAAGTCAGTCATATTTCTTCTCCTCTGTTTAGCCCCCAGAATTTTCATTTGCAGAGTCCGTTTTCCCATTGCAGATTGATATTTTCAGGGGGTTACTGTATTGATTCAAGTTTGACAATGGGTGGAAATGTGTATTGATGTAAGGAACTAGCATTGCTGACTGAGATGGCATGCCTGAAATGAAACAGTTGGTTTATCCGAGTGGTCAATGCTCTCGGTTTGTGATCGATAGTTCGTTGGTTCGAAACAAGCCCGTCGATTCGAATCCAGCTTTCAACGACCCAATAGTCAACTCAGCTTTTCCATTCTTCCAAGGTCGGCAAATATGTACACGGGGTCTTTGTTCAAGAATGTCAATCTGGAACCAGCATCTACAGGTCCACGTCAGTTTTACTGCTGGCAGAACCCCTATCCTGCGTTAAGAAATAATAACTACTTGTTTAATTGCTACCTCTAGCTTGCTCTAGTCTAACTGAGTTCCTTTATTGCCCTAGGATGACACAGAAACTCCAGTCATTGTTGGCAAAATAATTCAAGAAAAATTGCCAATGTTTACTCAAAGCTCAAATCTAGAAGTACAAGAAAGGGTTAGTTTTTTGTATTCTTTTTTCATATTTGTCTTGTTTTATCTAAAATTATTAAATAATACTCGGACTATGTCGGTGGTGACCTGGAGGCTGTGCTATCTAGCTACTAGTTTAGGCCCTGTCCAAACGATCAAACATTGTTGGTCAAACATTTGGAACTTGCTGAAAAAGCAAATTTAGACAGTTTGGCAGCGTCACCAATCAATGCTAAACAAACAAAATTGCTTATCAAAATGTTTTAAACACTTAGAAATTATTTTCTGCTTGTCGCAAGTAAAAGTTGTTTGACGAGAGATGTTTGCCGACGTGGCCTAATGGTAAAACATTCTGTTTTATAAGCATGTTTGACAAACAGTGTGTGATCATTTGGAAAGGGCCTAAGTTTTCAAGTCTCTGTGAGAAGTTGTCTTATCTATTTATGCAGATATATTAAGGTTTTTCCTATTTATGATTTGGTTTATGCCATTGTTTACTTGAAGTTTTTTATTTGTTTACTGTTTGTCTTTCAAACAGGCTTGCTGCCTTCTACAGTTGGTGAACTACGTTTGAAACTCAAAGAAAAAGGTGAGTAAGGAACCCCCGTCTCACCACACAATAACTTGCTCATGTCCTAGCACTGACATGAGGGCAGCCGGGTGGCAGGCTGAGCAGCCTAGTCGATTTACAGATGGCTGCGTTTTGGATCAACGAAACTAATAAACTCTTTCATTAAGCAACTTGATTCAGAGCCAGCTCTTTTGTGTTGTTAAAAATTTGGAGTATTTCAGCCTTCCTTAACTCTGAGCAGTATATTATGTGAACAAATCGTCGGCGATGATTGCAGTTTGTGACATATGAGACCAGGCTTTATGAGTGTAATCATCAGAAAGTATGAAAAGAAACTTAGATATTCTTGAATTAAAATAAAGAAAGATATGATCCTCAGATTATGTTTTTCTTACCTAGGTGTTGACTGTGCTGATGCTGTTGGTGTTTTATTCAAAGAAGAATTAGTTCCTGTTGCACCGAAAGCTCAGAAGAAAGTTCCCGTTCCAGAAGGGTATGCGAAATTAGAATGATCATCTAATAAAAGTATGCGACATTCTTCAGGTTAGAAATATTAAACTCGCATGAAATAATGATGAAAGAGAAAGTAGATTCACACTTTCAGTGCTGGAAGACCAACGCAATAAATAGGAAAGAGACCACATTTCTCATTGCCCGATGATGGGAGACGGATCTCTCCCGAAACGTTGCCCAACTAAATATGAAAGGCTTGTTATAAATCTCTTTCTTTCATGCCAACATAAATCTCTTTCTTTCATGCCCAACAAATAATTCAGAGGCGCCGGAAGCTCAGGGCACCCAATGCGACAGCCTTCTTTCCCTCAACAAGATTGCCAAAGTCTTATTTTCTTTTGCCCACTGCGTCGTTGCCTTGCTTTCGGTGTCCCTTACAAGTATTGCATTGCTGTGTATAGTTGAATTTGTCTGTTCATCTCAGCAATTGCTAAGAGAAGGGTAGCAGAACATTATAACCATAGGATGCGACTTTCAAATACATGGAGATGTTCCACATAGAAATTGAATTATTATCCATGGCTAAGAATGATATTGTTCAAATTTGCATGATTCACGATGTGCAATTGTGAATAAATAGGTCTATTTAACTGCACTGGGTGGGCGCTCATTTCGTTGAGATAAACGGCATTTGGACCCATTCTTAAGGCTTTTTCACGACCTGTTTTGCTATCGAGAGGTTTAATACATTTAGTAATCATTCGCATAATAAGACTTTTTTATGAAATGCTATAATGCTGCTATCTTTTTTAAGCCTTGATTTAGATAAATGGATCAATGAAGAGCCATCTGATACCTCAGACAATGAAGATGTGGACCAAACTCCGGTTTTTGACAACCAGCAATTTAGCAAGTAAGCCAGATCTACAATAATGGAACACTTTATAATTTTCAGAGCCCCCTTTCCACGTAAAATTAAAAAGCGGATGCAAGCGAGCAATCCATATTTTCTAAAATCAGACACACCAAAGGTAGATGGAAATAGAAACGTTGCTGACTGAGTCAAAACCAATTTTTAATGTATTTATTATGTTTGATATTAGACTTTTCATTTGGAATTACTTTTTTTTGTTAACCTTTTTCTATTCCTAAAACCTGTCGCTCATCTTAAAGGCTAACTGTCTTGATTGCTTTTGGCTAAGGCCAGGACAGAAATTGGTTTTAAGAAAGCTTCAGCACTTTGCTCATCCCAAACGTTCCTTCTTAAAATAAAATGGTGTACTTTGCTATTTTAAAAGTACATTTTGTTGCAGTGATAGTTATCAAGAGAAGGAAAGGTTTCCTGAAGTTTCTAATGCTGAAATCGAAAAGGCAAGAGAGATCCGAAAGCAAATGCAAGCAAGCAACCCTTATTTTCTAAAATCAGACGCCCCAAAGGTATGTGAAAGTCTTAAACCTTACTTGTTGCTTCCTTATGTCAAAACCTTTTAATAAATTCTATTATCTTTGAAATCGCACTTTTCATTCAGACTGAAGATGTATCAGTGGATGATATTCCTGTTGCCAGTATTGACCTGCCAGTTGCATTACGTGTAAACGGTAAGGATGATTTACATGTACTAATTTCTTTTATTCACTTGATACAAGTGACCACGTTATCCCCTCTTAAGCCGCGGCTAAACGTGCGATTTTTAGCTTTAAATGCCACCCCGGAAAGCTAAATGTCGGATGTGGAGCCTGAATTTTACAAAATGTCCTGCGAGCTGAAGCAACACAGTTGCAGGACATTATTAATTTTTCGAGACATGGTTTGCTTTTCACCTACGCAAATGATGCAGGACCGCAACACAACACAGCAATAAAGCCACGCATTGATATTAAATTTCTCCAAGACGAGGGTTTTTCTGGAAGTTTTCTGGGACCCATTATTCTTACCATGCAAGTTGATTGTCGCAGCACTTTTGTCGCAGCATGTACTCACCTAGGATTATTCTCAGAACAGAACATTTCAGGAGTGTTGCGTTGCCGGAACAAGTTGAAATGCTTTATGCAAACCGCAATCACGTATCTGTTTTCATTGGGTTGCGCAGCGTTCATTATTATTGTTTCTTCTCTTACAGGAAAAGATGGGAAAAGACCCAAAAAAGGGAAAAAGAAGAAACGAAAGGTATGTTCTGTTTTAACCATTGTTTTAACAAAAGTCTCTTACGCCTTTTTGAAGAGTGAAATGTCTCTTGCAATAATGCGTTTTCACTAAGCTTAATAACCTCTTTCCTTCTAGGAAAAGGTGTTTCAGAATCAAGTGATGACCAGGACTTCCCAGTTTATGAAATCATGGCAGTGGAAGACGTGGATGGACACGGGGTATGTGCAAAGTTACTAGCTTTTGTATTTTAATTTGAGGGAAAAGACAAAATGCGAAACGTATGATTAGCTGTCTTAAAACAATGTATTAATTCAACAGGATGAAGATAATGATCAAAATCTTCCTGAAAATGATCCACATCGTCACTTGAATATTGATCTTGACAAGTAAGTAATGCAGCGTAATTATAAGTATTCTATCTCGGTTTAACCAATGGGTTTTATTTGAGAACATAATATGCTTTGAAGAATAATAAAATTTATTATACCTTTCGGTCCTATCACAGGTAAGTTCTTTTTGCCTTGTCGAAATACATCTGTAACATATTTGACCTTGACATTTAAGAAGTCAACTGTCGCCATTGCAAATGGTTTAGAAGAGGTAATGCAGCAGATTTTTCTTCTAATTCGAGAATAGATGGATGACAAAGAGGAAAGGAATCTTCGACAATAAATGTCGAAAATAACTGCAGAAACTCAAGAAACAAGATGCAAGTAACTCACAGAAGAAAAATACTTGATTAAATGTCTTCTTGAGCAGATAAGCTGGGATTTTGAATCTTGCTTTCACTACAACTCCTAATAAAACGTGAATTTGAAACAAAATTTGCTTCAATACCACTCCACAAGTTACTGCAATAAAAGTCGTTGAACGTGGAGAGGATTCCCTTTCTCAATATGTCCGCTATCTTCCAGAAAAATGTTTCATTATGTGGATTATTTGTTTCACCGATGATAAGTCTCATTTACCTTATCTACTTTGAATTCTTTCAACCAACAAGTTTCCGTTCTCTAGGCCATTGGAAGCCCACGAAGTACTTCCTGTCAGAACTCACCGAATTGTCAGCGAAAAGAAGGATGACACTGTAGCAACAGAAAAAGATGAAACAGACAATGTGGGTTTTGAAAATTTTCTCAAATTTTGAACTTATTGATTTTCTATACTTATACAAGGTATGATTATTTAAAAATCCTAATAGCTCTCTAATTTGAATGCATTATTTTTAAAACGAGTCAACTTTTTAGGTGAAAAAGAAGTCGAAACATGACCGTCATGGTAAAACGAAGAAACACAAAAAGGTTTCTTTTATTTTTTATGCTAATATTATTTTGCAATTTCTGATATGCCATTGAATACGGTATGAACACGGTTTAAAATAAACATGCTGAAGAATACGGAATGAAAATTCCTGCTGAAAACTGTACGGAATGTACATTCAGGGTAGTATGGTGTGAGTATTAAAAGATTCCATTGAATGTCAATGCTGAAATATACCGCATGAATTCCCAATTTGGTATAAGTTAAGAATGAAATGAACAAATTATGTTCTGTATCTTATGTTATGTTTAAATTTTGTTCTGTAGAAGGCAAAGGAGCTGGTAGCTGCAGAAGAGGCTAAAGATGATAAAGAGGCCAAAGTAGAAGCCCCTACTAAACACAAAAAGACCAAGTCACCAAAGAAGAAGCGAAGTAAGAGCCAAATTAAAGAGGAACAGGAAAAAGGTATGTTTCATTCACTGTACGTATTGTCGAACAAACTTTTTGTATTGAAGAGTCTTGTTTTTAGTGCTTTAGGCCCTGGCCAAACGATCAAACATTTTTGTCAAACATTTGAAATTAGCCCATCACGTAATGTTTCAACGTTTGGTCACATCGCAAAACATTGCTTGACAAGTATGAATAAGCATATTTCGTTGCGCGATCATTTTGAAAAAGTTCAAAAAATTTTTGCTTTACCCAAGAAATGTTTTGCAACGTAGCCGTTTTGCTTGAACGTTTTGCTTGACAAGCAAATTTGAAAATTTTGACCAGCAAAATTTGATTCCTGGTCAGGGTTTTCATTGCCCTAGAGCCTGATATTAGGATCCACTTGAAGGATCATCCCTTCAATTTAGCGTTTTCCCTCGCTACCCCTAAAAGTTATCGAAATAAGAATTTTATATATGCACTGTGTGACGAAATATTATTACTGATTACTTTTTTGTTGTTTTTTTAGCTCCTTCGTCACCAACGCCCTCGAAAGCAACTTTGCTTGCTCAAGCTGCTGAGTTGAAAGAAAGAGCGAAAAAGGACAATGTAAGTTGATTTTAAGCCCCTGGCCAAACAATCAAACAATGTTGCTCAAATACCAGAAACATGCTTGTCAAACAATTTGTTTTGCCGTTTGACCACATTGCAAAACATTGCTCGTCTAACCCTTTTTGATTACATCAAGCAAGAAATGATTTTAAACTTTTATAAACCTTTAAAACATCACACCAAAACATTTTTACTTATTTTAGCTTAGCGAACAATTTGTTTGTGGTGTGACAAAACGGTCAAACATTAATTGTAAAGCAATTCTCAAATGTTTGACCAACAATGTTTGATCGTTTGGCCAGGGCCTAACTCCTTGAATTCCGGATTTTTTCTGCTTCAAAGAATATGACCCTGTTCTGATTTCCAAGAAATAAACAGATAATAAACTATTAACATAGAATTTCTAAAATAATAATATTTATTATTTGAACTCCTTAATTTGTCGGGGTTGAAATCCTAACCGTGTGCTGTTCAAGAGGTATTTCACCGTCGGAAATAATTGGTAGACCGCGAAATCTATACTGCTAGTCTATACTAAATTGAACCATAGTTTGTGCAGGTCAGTCAACAGTACAATGAATGAGGCAGTCTTACTCAAGGCTATCCCAGTCCCAACTTACTCTTTTGGTATAGTTTTCGGTTTCCATAACAATTAAACTTCTTGTTTCACTGTAAAATGCCATTTAACCTTAGATTTCAAAAACAGAAAATGGAAGTGGAAATTCAAATGAAAAGCACGTAAGAATCTCTAAAGCAAAATGGTAACTTGTTATAATTATAAATATTCTAAATTCGATGGAATTTACAGAAAAAGAAACAATTAAATTATATTACTAAAGAGTTGGCATTTTTAAACACAAACGTAAGTCTGGTACTGTAATTGATTGCCAATAACATGCACACACATGCTAAAGTTACCAAAATGCGAAGTTTTCCTTGTTTTGGAATTAATGGTTTTTGGCTAGACTTGCTACACAAGTCTCTGTTATACTCCTTAGAACTGAAAGATCGCTAGTATAAACAGAGCCTCTTTCTGAGTTGCCCTGAACAACAACTACAGCGAGGGGGAGGGACTGTTTTTTACCACTCTAGGCTTTGGCTTGTACTTTGCTTTAGACCAACTTGATAGGTGAAGGTGAAGGTGTTATGGTGTTTTAGCGCCAGTCGCTAGGATCTCAGTAGTAGGTTAACTAATCGAGACCTGGACCCTGGCTGTGACGCTACCGTGGCTGGGCTCAAACCCTGACCACACTGAGCTTCTGACACCCAAGTCAGCTGGATAACACCACGACGCCACAGGACCTTCAATATATCTATATCTAGTCCTGATATATCTAGTCCTATGGCCATAATCTTAGCCCTGACCCAAATTCTTTATCCAGACATTCCTATCAGACATTGTTGCTATTACCTGAAGATATTGGTGTAGTCAGGGGAACGAGGGGCAATCGCCCCCCAATTCATCGCCAGGATGGTTCAAGCTAAATCTCATGTAAAAGTGTCGTATGGAACGACTTTCTTATTTGTTCTTAAAATCACGCCCTATTTTTTCCCTGACCACGCTCTTGTACCCCTCCAATGTTGGATATTTATCCCAGACCACGCCCTTTACGCCTTCTACGCTACTGCCTGAAGAGTGGGTAATATGTTATGTAGCCCCATATTACACCATGCACTAGTCAGTATTATATGATTACCCCCTAAACAGACGCTAATTTCTATCCAAATTTAAATATCTTCATATACATTTACCACGTAAATTTCCCGGACTAACATACGTATTCAGATGAATTCTTAAAAAGAAATAACTATATAAATCAAATGTCTTAGGATTATAATCGGTGGCCTTGACCCTTTTGAGCAAAAAGCATTCATTGTAAGTAATAAATTGTTTGCACTTCGCCCAAAACATTGGGCAGCTACTAATGAAAAAGACGCCCCAATCGTTGTTTAGTCATTGTTTACCTGGGTAAGCTCACATGGTGCGAATTGTTTATTTTCAAATAACTTGGAGTCAAGCATTTCTAAGATGAGGTTTTCCACTCTTTGAGCTCTTTCTTATATTTTGTCAGATGGACGATATGGAGTTTTGGTTGTCTTCGACGGATGCTGTAGTCGAAACTCCACCAAAGGTAAAGCCCTGGCTAAACTAGGAGACATGTCGCGTGCGACCGTGACATGTCCCCTCGATGTCTCCAGTCTAGCCAGCGCGGAAACATTATAGCGCGTGACAAAATTGGTAGCGAGAGACACGCAAATGTTTCTTAGAGATAACAGAAACATTTCTTGTTCCCCGTAACTCTCACAGCGTTCGGTCCGTACGTTGTGCTTCGGTCCGAATATTTTCCAGCATTGACCTCGCAATCGTTCAATATCATAATATCGCATAATATAAGTTATGATAAGAAAGGGCCTAAAATTACGATGTTAACTTTCACTACAATATCAGTATAATTTGCGCAAAATTTTTTGCGAGCATTAGAAAAATACACACGAAAGTTTTTCTTGGCTTTTTGGAATAAACCGAGAAGCCAATCTGTTTCATTTTGTAACATGCATATAATTAGCCCTTGATTGTTCTTATGTTCCATATTTCAAGGCACGATAACCCTTTCATGAAACTAATATATGGAATCAATTATGCTGGAAACAGCTAAGAGCAAAGGGGTAGAAAATTGATAAATGGCATATAAGTACTGGCATAATACAAGGTCATTGCTATTTTCTAAAGCAGCAAGGACCTTTGCTCCCCGAATGATTGTGGCATCTCTACAATACGTTTGAAAATTTTCTGCAGATCTTTAAATCCTTCTGTGACCACTGTGGTCCGGTTTTGTCTACCCTTACCAGAACTGTTTAATAAATCAAAAACGCTCTTTTGCCTTGAAGGAAACACCTAAGCCGGACGCATCTTCCACCCCGGAGGTTAAAGAAAATGCTGAGCCAGTCGCAACAGAGAAAAAGGCTGCAGAGGAACCGAAAGTAGAGGTATTTAACAGTTTTACATTTATAACCCTATCGGCACTGCTTTGTGGACATTTTATCTTTTGTACAACAGCTCTCTCACTATCATTATGATTGAAATTACTGTTATGCACCGAGGTCTAATCTACTAGTCGTGGTATACACGTTTTTTTATAAGGAACACCTTTATAAGGAGCTCGAGGCTGACAATTCCCAAAAAATTAAGGAACTTTAAAGAACTGTCGAGGCTCGGATGAAAAACTAGGAATAATTTTTTTCAAGAACAAGACTATTTGTACAGAAAAATAACAGAATTACAATATATTTCTCATCGTTCTGCCAAAGAAGACTCCATTTATATTTAAAGTTAGAAAATGAAGCAAATTTGTATTAATTTGCTGTAAAAATTAGTATTCAAACATGTGTCATGACAAGGGAAAATATAAGGAACTTCAGCCTCATTTTGTCGAAAAATTGAGGAACTCGAGCCTCAACGCAGACCATAGGTTCCTTATATAAAAAAACGTGTAAGCAACTCAGAAACGTCTGGGTTCAAGCCCTGGCCATGGTATAGCGTCACAGCCCTAGTCAAGGCCTCTTTTGTTCATCTATGGCTGAGGTTCTAGCGACTTGCACTTAATATACCACTTTACCTTCACCTTCATCATCACCATCATTGTTTCTGAAGTCACCGTAGGTCAATTTCTTCTTTCTATAAACTAGCATAACTTGCCTTTTCTTAGGCCGTCATTTGTTATCTGATTCGAACCATGTTTGTCCCATTATTTTTGCTGTTGCAGCATCGATATCTGAGCAACCATTCATAGACGCACGGCTTAATTCTTATCGTAATTTGCGCTAGTATTTTCTATTAGTTGATTCTTTCTTGGATCATTTTCAGCATAATTTGTAGTAAGGTTTAGTAGGTTTGCTTTGTCCATTACTTGCACTACAGTTTGTGTGGGCATAATTATACCTATATACATCTAGTTCATCATTGTTATCGTCATTTTAAACTATTTTGCAGAAATCGAAAAAGAAACCGAAGGAGAAAAAAGAAAAGAAATCGAAAAAGAAAGGCAAAAAAGAAAGTGCTGCAGACATAGAAACAACAGAAAACACACCATCAACCGAGCCGATGCTTATGGATTCAGAAGTGTCTAATGTCGACGTGAGTGTTTATTTGGAAACTTCTGCTTAATCTTCTTAAGGCTAGATTCATCCTGCACTGTCTTTTGAAAGCGTTTACTTGCACCTGCAACAAAATAGCTATTGGTGAATCTTTGAATGAATTTTAGTACGCCAAAGTGACTTGTTTTGGAATTTCCAAAAAAGGAATAGAAAGTATAAGATCATTTTTCCTTTTTTTGTAAGATTGGGGGTCTGCTTAGGGGCTGCTTGGACCGTGAGTGGAAAATTCCCAGACTGCGAGCATAATATGGTAGTCAGGGCATGAAAGCCCATCCCATCGTGCGACCGCAGGAAATCCCCCCATTTTCTCCTACAGGAAGTTTTCCTTACACCTTTCGTACATTTGAACTCTGTATCTCTCCTCATAAGTTCATAAACATGACCGAATGGTGAACTGCCTTATCATACGAGGAGAACACCAAATGGCAATCACATGCAGGGTTTGGTATCTCTGAACTCAAAGTGTTTACTGAGTCTCTCTTTTATTTCAGCCTCATGCTCATTATCAATCGCTTGGGGAGGATTCTAACCTAAAATTGGTAAATGAACATTGATCTCTTTTATAAATCCAATCATCATTATTCCAATCATGTGCTTCCTATCCTCATTCGTTAGAAATTGACTCTGAAATTTTAATTTGTCAATTTTTAGCTCTATGATATCAAAGTTGATGCAAGAGAACAAAACCAAGCAGTTGTATCTATCATTTTCAGGTGCGTACCCTCCTTTGTGGGTTCACTGATATAATTTAAATGTAACATAAATTGCCATTCTACCGGGGGTAACGTCAAAAATACGCCACTGAAATCGTGCAGTAGATTTGTATACAAATTTACCGAAAACTGGAAGCCACCCCATCCTACTACAGGGTAACTATACAACCCTAACCCTAATATCCTATATCATACAATTTTTTTATCCTTGCTTCTCTCTTTCTAGCAACCTGACAAACAATCAAATTATCTCACTGGAGTTCAACGTTTTAGATTCACTGAACATGAAAATGATACGAAATGTAAGCAGACTTTAATCATTTTAATTTGCTGCCGGTTTCTGCCGCTGTGCCAAGGGAACTTTGGCCTAGCAAAACTTACAAGTGAGCCTAAGGCTGTTGCCAAATGATCGAACATTGCTTGTCATATATTTCAAATTTGCTTCCACAGCAAAACGTTTTACCGTTTTAATTGTGATGAATACGTATTTGCTGAGAAAGCTATTCAAATCGAAAATTTTCTACCTGATCCCATTAGGGGCTCCTAATGTCCCATACCGCAAACAGTTTTTGCAAACATATTCCTGTCCTTACTCTCTGTTTGTTTTCTTAAAATATCGTTAGTCTCTTAGGAAACATCTTCAAGTATCCTTGATCCAAAAATTTCAACAAAAAATGATCCCGTATGCTCTTTTTTTTTACAATTACCCCATATATCCCTTTGATTTTGTCAGGAAATACCCCATACGCGCTTTTTTTATGAGGAACCACTTTATAAAGAACCTACAAGTAGAAGGCCCGAACATTTAAAGAACTTATACTACTAAAGAGAAAATCATTAAGGAACTTTTGAATGTTGAATACTTTTATCACTGCAAATAATCAAGAATTAGAAAGCCGGTTCCATTCATTTGCAGTCGAAAATCACATACATTGTACGTTTAGCATGTGTTCAATGTTTCTTTTGAGTAGTCTCGAGCTTTGCTCACATGCAAATGTCTCTCTTTTATTGTTAAGACCACTGTATGTGCAGTTAAAATTAAGGAACTATTAAGGAACTTTTGGAACTACAATTGCCTCAAGAGAGGTCCAACAATAGGAACTTTAAGAGCTAGGCCTTGAGGTAGGTTCCTTATAAAAAAGCGTGTATCCCAAATACCCTTATACGGCCTCATACCTAACTCGACCATCGGTATTTATTCTAGATTGGAGCAGGCACGCACGATCCAGTAAAAGTACCCTTTCAGCTGCCATCAGGTAAATGATTTGAATTTAAATGATTTCATAACTTGTTTGTCAGTATTGCGAGCGAAGTCTTCTGTGATACCTTAAAGAAAGTAGAAAAATAATGGAAGAGAGCTGGGACTAGACCAACTTTTAAGGGACCGCAACCCCGAGAGTCAAGAAAACCCCAAAGAATTTTCAATGAAAAGCAGGAAGCTGTTCAATAATTCAAATACTTTGGGACCTGCTGTCACCATAGATAGGAAGTTGGCAAAATGAAACTGCAAAGAAAGTAGGCATCGTAAGATCACAACATACTCAGGAGAATTCCTCTACAATAGAAATTACCAGGTTTTGTGATCGTATATCAATTTATATTGTCGTTACTTCACTGAATACAAATATTTTGTGTTATTTTTTTACCAGGAGCCGTTAAC
The DNA here is from genome assembly GCA_014526335.1 of Chrysaora quinquecirrha. Classification (NCBI taxonomy): domain Eukaryota; kingdom Metazoa; phylum Cnidaria; class Scyphozoa; order Semaeostomeae; family Pelagiidae; genus Chrysaora; species Chrysaora quinquecirrha. Next base: position 4,691,560 of record JACTAT010000039.1, read on the forward strand.
GAAGGGCAGTTCGCATTCAAAGTCGACAGCATCGTTATGCCTCAGTGGCTTCGTGGAACGCTTACGTACATTGTCAAGGTATTATTTTAAAGAATCATGTACGGCATTGGTGGTAGTTATTTGCTTGCACTTCGCCCTGCAGTCCTCCGCCCGTCTGTAATCTAGTACTGAACTGAAGTACTGTACTGTTGACTGGTACCTAATTTAACACAGAATTGGATTTTATCGAGTTGCTCTAAAACATGTGTGTTGTTTTTGTTGTTGCTGTTGTTACTTTTGTTGTTGTTGCTGCCCTTGTCAACGTTGTTGTGGTTGTTCTAATTGTAATTTTTGTTTTTGTCTTGTTTCTGTAGTTTATAATGAAGATAAATGCAATGGTACAACAGAAGGACAGAAATCCTAAAGTAATCTTAAACATGTTAGTTTATTGATTTATATCATTTGCTCATCCAGGGTGACGATGGTTCAACAAGTGAAAAATCGATTTCAAAATTAATTTTCCAGTTTCTGCATTTGTCGTTCCTACTACAGTTCACAGGTTTGTTGAATTTTAGTAAGATTTCGCCTTTACTTTCTTTCTGCTCAATTTCTTATTTATCGTCAGCGTTTTCATTTTCTACTGTTTAACGAAATCGCAGGGACGGCTGAAATCCAAAGCACTTAAATAACTTTGAGGGCTGGGTGAACATATGGCTGCAGACTTGCATAGACCATAGATATTGCGTAGAGGCGTAGAGACCCTTAGATGGCTAGATTAGCTGAAAGTCCACTCAGTAACAGTTTCCTATTGGAATTCCCGTTCCTTCTTAGTTTCATGGATCACATTTTTCTTTTTTGATGAGCCGTTTGATCTGTTTACAGATTTTTAATCATTTTTCCTGTTCTCTTTTCAGAGATTACTTTGCCAATCTGCTGGCTGGAGGTTCTATGACCGAGAAACAATCGACAAAGGTGAGATATTAGAACGCCTCCTCAGTCTTGTAATTCGAGAGTTTGGGTTTATCAGGTGTAATGTTCGGGCCGAAATCTCGGGCAAAGTTTTTCCCAAACAATTGCTGTCTTATGTTTTTTTGATTGTCAAATTTTTCGTGTGCCAAATGTTTCCGGCATTAGCTTGTTGCAAAGCTTTGAAGCATCTGAGAAACCTGGTTGCAATCTGATATGTTGAGCAGCAATGTTTTTTAGTTTTTTCCTTTTTGTCAATTATTCAGACACCAATCCACATAAAGAAATCGGAAATCCGTCAGAAACTTGCGAACTCACGGAAAATGTTTTTGCAAGCAGAGTTCTTGATTTGAGTGAGTTGTCGTCGTCAACATTGTTGTAGTTGTTCTAAGAAGGACCGAAATCCAGAAGTAGTCTAAAAAATGTTAGTTTTTTTATTTATATTATTTGCTCATCCAGGGTGACGATGGTTCAACAAGTGAAAAAATCGATTTCAAAATTAACTTTCCCGTTTCTGCATTTGTAGTTCCTACTACAGTTCACAGGTTCGTTGAATTTTAGTAAGATTTCGTCTTTACTTTCTTTCTGCTCAGTTTCTTATTTTTTCACTCGTTCACTCTTCTTTCGTCGAACAAATTGCGCCCTCTCATCAGTACTTTGCCTTTTGCTGGGCTTTAGTACGAAGTCCTAAAGATTCAATCATTCCCCAGACCAAAATATCCCTAGATGCAAACATTCCTCGGTTATGAATGAAAAATAGGTCTAACTTTGTTGTGGCATGAATTTATATTTTATTCTGACGTTTTGCTGACTCTGCTTTAGTGGTTTACTCAAAGATTTCATGCTTTTAAGGAGTCTTTTAAACAGAGTTAGCATACAAGGTCTGAATCGAAGATACAAGACCGTTTATGTATCGAAATGTTCCCAAGTTGATTTTAGAATCGATAAACAAGTCTCAGGCCCTTGCCAAACGATCAAATATTGTTCATCAAATATCTAAAATTCGTTAGTCAAACAAAATGGGGATTCCTTTTGGCCACGTCCCAAAACATTACTAGTCAAACATTTATTTGCTTGTGACAAGCAGGAAATGTTTTTGAAGTTTTGCAAGAACATCCTGCTTCAAATTTAGATTAGTTTTGCTCGCCAAACAATGATAGCGATGTGGCCAAACGGTGAAACATTGCTCATAAAGCATATTTCAAATGTTTGACCGACAATGTTTGATCGGTTGGCCAGGAACTTAGACTTTTTTGCCACCTAATTAACAATTTTTCCTGGCTCGCTGCCCTTCGTCGTGATTACTTTCTTCAAAACCATTTGAATTCTGTTTATAACGTCAAACGTCTCCCAGGTTAATTCCCGGAAAGAAGCTTAGCGATTTTCGAAATTGAAAACCAACAAACAAGATAGTGAGCATGGTTTTGATAGTTGCTGTAAGGTTCTTAAAATTCTCAAGGTCGTTTTGAAATACGAAGTTGAGCCTTTTAGCCTGCTGAGCAGCAAATGTAGATGGTACCAAGTACAACCCCTCTGGTACCATGGTGCCATACTACCCTGTCACCCTTGTCTTGCATAGACTACAAACATGCGTATAGGGCTAGATTAGCTGAAATGTCCACTCAGTAACAGTTTCCTATTGGAATTCCCGTTCCTTCTTAGTTTCATGGATCACATTTTTCTTTTTTGATGAGCCGTTTGATCTGTTTACAGATTTTTAATCATTTTTCCTGTTCTCTTTTCAGAGATTACTTTGCCAATCTGCTGGCTGGAGGTTCTTTGACCGAGAAACAATCGACAAAGGTAAGATGATAGAACGCCCCCTCAGTCGTGTAATTCGAGAGTTAGGGTCGATTATCAGGTCTAATCTGGCCGAAATCTCGTACAAAGTTTTTTCCCAAACAATGGCTGTCTTATGTTTTTTTGCATGTCAAATTTTTCGTGTAGCAAATTTTCCCGGCATTAGCTGGTTGCAAAGCTTTGAAGCATCTGAGACCACAGGCAAAAGAATTTTAAGAGCTTATTGAAGCGGATTGATTTTGATGTCAACTCCCAACCGGAGAGATTTTCACAATGGTTATCGGAGCATTTTATGCGGGACAGCACCGTCTTAATACAAAAAAGGCCTATCTGATATGAAAATCAAGACGACATGATAGCTAGCCGATAGCTGCAGTATAACCTACTGTGTGGCACCTCCAAAGAGAAATGATTTTCAGAACGATAATCGGAGCTTTTCTACGGGACTGCATCGTCTTAATACAACAAAAGGCCTATCTGATATGAAAATCAAGACGACATGATAGCTATCCGATAGCTGCAGTATAACTTGCTGTATGCCACCTCCAAAGAGCAGTTATTTTCAGAACGATAATCGGAGCTTTTCCTACGGCGGCAGGTGTTTGAGCTTTCCAAAACCTTCTGCCATCAAAGGTTTCAAAGTCATGGATTCTGTTTTTGGAAGCTTTCTCTTTTCGAAATTCGGAAGGTTTTGGATGTTCAGGAGAACAAACTCTTAGCACTTAGCTACTATCTGAAGCTTAACTAAACCTAATACTCTTCTTTATATCTTGACAGATTGACGTCCCTGAGGATTTAGAATTCGACGATTTGATTGGGAAAATATGTTCAAGGTTGCATTCTACTGGTAGGTCTTGTTTGGTTATTAAAATGAGATAAATGTGAGAGGTCAATTAAATCAAATGTCACTGAATCTCAGAACCTACTGTTATACTGTACAGCTTCCAGAAAGCCATCCCAGTCCTTATCAGACGGAAACTTTTTGGGCAGTTCTTATCGAACGGATCCTTTTTGAAGAAGCTGTGGCGTCGTGGTGTAATCCAGCTGACTCGTGGTGTCAGAAACTCAGTGTGGTCAGGGTTCGAGCCCAGCCACGGTAGCGTCACGGCCGGGGTCGAGGTCTCGATTAGTTAACCTACTACTGAGATCCTAGCGACTGGCGCTAAAACACCATTTCACCTTCACCTTCACATCCACATTCCATCGCTGCTTATGACGCTTTTCTCTTGTTTTTTTAACAGTTGTTGAAAGTGTGTCTATGGGAGCATCACTATACGCATTTACAATCCAACACCATGAAATCTGTCTCCTCGTCAAGCAAAAGGTATTCAGAATCTCTTTTTCAACCTTCTAATTCAGGGTATCCTGATCGGAAATTGGTAACCTACAGAAGATTTCATTTACAGTTACAGAAAGCAATTTTCCAGTCGAACACAAAAGATTCGTAGTTCCGTTTAGCAGGTTCAAATGTCCCTTCCAAATATCAAAGGCTTGTCATGATAAGTGCTGACTATCATGTCTGATACGGTGTCAGAAACAGCCTTGATAAGTCCGAATATATTTACTCAAGTTCAAATGTGTTTTACAGCGAATTCGAAAATGAAAAGGAGAATCTCTACAAAGAGTGCCAATGATTATCTTAAAATTATCTTTAAACTGGGCTTTCTGGAATTAGCACGAATCAAACGCGAATTCAGAGTCCAACAAGTACACGCTTCTTTATAAAGAACCGCTTTATAAGGTAGCTATTCTCACCGGATGCAAATCTCTGAATTTGTAACGAGGCTAAGATAAGACAGTCTAAAGACCCCCTGGGGATACATTCAGCTAGGCAATGAGCTGCTAAGGGGATTTGTTGGGTTATAAAACTCAATGCATGTGATTTAGCCATCCTTCTTCAGCAACTCGCAATATAAGATAAGCTGCCCCTCCACTCCTCCCGCAGCGACGGTCTCGCCTACTCTCTACCTTTCAAACAGCGAAGCCTCCTTCGCACTCTCCATATCTTAGCCAATTGAAAGGAAGAGAATAGGATTCAGTGAGGATAGATTACTATATGCAAGTGTCTCTTTATAATAGCCATGGCACTAAATATGCAGTTAAAATTAAGGAACTATTCAGCAACTTTTGGTACTACAATATAATCAAAAGAGGTCCAATAATAAGGAACTTTTGGATCTAGACTTTGAGCTAGGTTCTTAAAAGAGTAAAAAGGGTGTATATCGTTTTCAGAATTAGATCCTCATCAGACACTCTCAAACGTCCTTATTCACAGTTTTTCTTCTGTTGATTTCACTTCCGAAAGACTTGTCGTGCCGCCTTTGCGGTTGCAGTCTCGCCCACAGTGGTACGAGTAGTTTTATTGCTTTCAAAGGCTTAGGCTAACAGCCAGTCGCACTGTCGAAGGGCCTAGAAGGTTCTTTGACCTTCTTTCGGACACCTTAAGTTGATGAATGGAGTGAAAATACAATTACTATATCAATGAATGTCTTAACATTCAGTATTTGAACTTAGCGATTGAAGAAGGATTCAATTGGAAATGTTCACGCCTTTCATGCAACGCAGATCTTTAAAAGTCTAGACTTTTTTGCTTTCAAAGAGCTTTGTCAGACAGACCTTTCGCAGAGCTTCATTCTTATGTTTCTCTTTAAGAACTTGTAGCTCATTACAACCTTGTTATAAACTGCGTTGTCATTAAGATAATATATGGACCGAATTGTCGGAGGATCTGGGAATGAAGGAAAGCTTCGATCCCTTTTTGTCCTAGTCCCGCTACCCTGAGCAAGAAATTCTATATTTAAGAATGTCAGGTGGATCGGATAAGGGCAATGTGTAGACGTATTCCGTGCAGCGTAGTTTTCGCTCCTTAGGCCAATCTGATATAGATAGGTCGCTCAGAACTACTACCACCAGACTACCACTCTAAGCATTAGGACATCCAATTCAATTCTAAGTAAGTAGTTGTTGCTTTTGCTAAAGTCTGCCGAATAGTGGGACTAATATAATGAGTGTAGGCGATGTGAGCGATGTGTGCGTGGATTTGGAGATCTGTTCAGTTCCTTTTCTTGCAGTTTGAAAAAGCATGCGAACTCTATCCAAGCCTTTGCTATGTCGATAAAAATTCATAGAGTGCAGCAAAATGTTAATCCTTCCTCCGGCGACCAATTGAAGCCATCCAAGCCTGCCTCAGCTAAATATATTATAAAAATTACTCGACTTTCCTGAATTCAGCAATACCAGGCAAAGACCGGAAATCTCTAACACCTTTGCTACAAATTCCTTTTTTTTCAAGGAAATCCCTTGAAAATCCTTTTATTTTAATAGAAGTCTCGTACGCTTTTCCGAAGACTGAAATTCCCCTCGGAAAAACCTTCCTCCGGCTCTCACCGTGAAACCGCCAGTATTTCTAGACTCTGACGTTTCATTCTGTATTCATTCTAGGACTCAAGTAGCATATCTATCGATGGTAAAAGCAGCGACACCCAACTGATCTGCAGTATTTTGAATGAAATGAAAGACGTCTTCAAAAGCTGAGTTGAAAATTTTTTTCTGCAATAATAAACTTTTAATTCGCAATAAATCTAGATTATAATTTTATATTCCCAAATTATCAGGGCTTTTAGGAGCTTTTTTCCATGAATTTACGTTACCAAATATCACGTTTTCCTGTTCTAATAGTCGCCACAACTCACAAATACAAAGCTATTCCATGGAATAGACCTTTTCGTAGAGGTATGGGTCGGCGTGACATTTTTCTGGAAGATGGTAGATGTACTGAGTAAGGGAATCCTCTCTAAATCCTCTCCACGTGTAACGGCCTTGGTTGCAGCCGCATTACGAGATTTATTACAGCAGATTTGACTTCCAATTCATGAATAATGGAAGACTAAGAGAGGAAAGGAACTAAACATTAAATTTCATTTAAAGTATCCGTAGAAACTCAGGAAACAAGATGAAAGTAAATAACAAAAAAGAAAATACTTGATAAAATGCCTCCCAGAGCAGATAAACTAAGACTTGAATCCTTCACTTTAACTTCCACTGTACGTGAATTCGAGGCAAAATTTGCTTCGAATTAACTCCTGAAACGACTGCAGTTCTGGTCGTAGAGAGGATTCCCTTACTCGACATGTCTGCCATTTTCCAGGAATGTCGCGCTGACAAAGGCGTCTTTGAAAAAGTCTATTAGGAGAGTCGGAATGCCGATGAGTCGGGCGTCGGCAGTTGGCGACGCCAGCGCTGGTAAGCTGGGGACAATGCTAGTGACAATCAACAAATGTCGAAGTGGCTTTGTTCACTGGCTGCAGGACGTGGTCAGGCTCTTTGCTCTAAGCCTTACTACAGGGTAGTCGCTCCTGTTAGCTTTATTCTAGTTTCAATTTTCAGAAATGTTCTGATGGCTTAAATTCTGATCTACAAAGAGCGTAAAATTTCAAAATTCTGAATACAGCAAAAGCATAAGACACATTCCTGTCTTAATCCAATAGCTTTCTTGGGAATTAGATTTGGATCTTAAAGTGATCCCATCACATAATCACTTGCGTAATCACTGATGAACTGCACCAGGAGAGAAAGGCGTCTGGCCTTGGAGGATGGGGGATGGGGCGGCAGGTGATTGGCATGGTCTATACTGCAGTATATGAATTTTTGCTAATTAGAGGTTGGCCTAATTTGATATTGGCCCATATGCGATGCGTTTGCGTACCTTGAGCCATCTACTAACCATACATAGGAAGTGTATTTTCATTCGGAATTTTTTTTGAGTTTCAACTAATGTTTTCAACGTAATCGGTTAAGTTATCTTGAATGGCAATGAATTAGAATTTGAAATTTGCAATAAAGTACCGTAAGTCTAGATTTGTGTATTTCATTCGAACCGACTTCAGGCACGGATGAAGTCTTACGTCATTGGAAATAAGCATTGAGCTATTTGTTTGCGCCCTATGAGGACTCCTGTCGCCTATAAATGGAAGCAGTCAAGACTTGAACGGAACACTGACGAGTACTTGGAAAACAAGGAAAAAGGACATTTTGAATGACTGATCGTTTCTCGATGGAGGTGAGTTTTGATTTATATTTCACATATGTTTCATTCAATATATCATAGTCCTAGTTCATGCGTCAAAGTTATGCCGCAGCGATTTTATTTTAGAGTTGAAGGAGTTGAGTCAATGTGAACCTTTATCTTCGCCCTTGCTCCACCATAGCTGTGTCTATGGATTCATTGGTCGAAATTAAATCAGTTTAAGGTGCAGTTATTTAGGCGTTTTATGCGGCAGAGTTGCTGAAGCAGTGGCACAGTTAGGGTTAACTTCAGTATTGGTTTCACACGTCGCAGTTGTGTACAGTAATGCCGAATAAAATGAACACTGAAATTTTTCATAGCTCGGTTTTAATTCGCTAGGGCCAAACGTACGCATTAACTAGGCTGTAGTAAAGGCATGATTTATCTTTCATGAATGGCAAGCACTCGGATTGATTTTTGTGGCATGCCACAACTGTTATGATTCGAGCCTGGACTGTACGGTCAGAGAACCAACGACGATTCCACTGAGCTAAATAGCCTAAAGAAATCGTACTTTCCAAGTCATAACAGCCCAAAGCTCTCCTCCCGGTTGGCTTTCTGTTTCGGCTATGTTGAGTCTTCTTCAGTACCATACATATTGGTAATGCCTTCCATGAATGGCAATCACAAGTACAGATCTTCCACTAGTGGCATACCTATAGTATAGTATAGTATAGTATAGTATAGTATAGTATAGTATAGTATAGTATAGTATAGTACAGTACATATAGTATAGTATAGTATAGTATAGTATAGTATAGTATAGTATAATATAGTATAATATAGTATAGTTTAGTACAGTACATATAGTATAGTATAGTTTAGTACAGTAAAGTATGGTATATATGGTTTGCCCTAAATATGTTTGCACTGAATTCTATTTTCTAAAGACCTACTCATTAAAATACAATCGATATATTAAAATTCTCATGTTTAGAAAACGAAAACAAAGGTCAGCGACAAGTAAGATGTTTGAAAGATTTTCTTATACAATTTCGCTGTGTAGGTAAACTGTGTGCGTCTTAGAAGGGATATAAGTCGAATTGAAAAGTAAGGTCATATCCCCATGAATATTCGTATCAGATTTCTTAGTTTGTGAATTGTTTTAGGCTGATTCTGTGTTTGTTTTTGTGAGAAAAACATTGGATATACAGTAGTTGGAAGCGCTTACTTTTTAAGTAGTAGATGTTCTATGAATCGAAGAGCTGCAGCAGTTTCATGTTTCGGGTAGAGGCCAGCTCAGGTCGAGACTTGCTCGTGAAGACTTGAGTTCTAGACTTGTCCATTCAAAGAACTGTGTTTTCAATTGTCATCTACTTGACTGTGTAGACGAGTGATTTATGCATGTTGAGAAACACTTATAAAGAGGACCTTGTTCAAAGTCGAAATTCATTAAGACGAGTAATGGGAAAGGATACACGTTACGAAGGAGTGGCAATGGTAAGAACTGTGTTTTGTTTTCGTAAAATACGTTACGAGAGATGTGTTATAACCTTCGAAGTTAGCTTTGCCTAGCCACAGAGGGACAGTTTAGTAGCAGACTCTTATTTATTACTGAGAGACCTTTAACTTTTTGTTCGTTTAAAAGTGAAGTTTTTTCTAGTGTTCAGAAGCTTTGACAAAATACTAAGAGCAACCCTTTGCTTACATGATGTTGCATTTGTTTCTTAGATAACCTTGTTTCTTAGAAAAATAAGTGATTGTACTGTAATGTACTATTGTACGATAGTAGTCAGCGTGTCGTAGTTTAGTGGTTTTTAAATGTTTAAACCGTTAAGGAGTGTCTTCATACAGGGAATTTTTTACTGGTTTTTGGCGACTGGTGCTAAATACACCATTTTACTTTCACCCAACTAAGATTCTGCCAGTCAGCTTGCTTTATCCTTTGAGCTGAGTGGTGTCCAAAACGCCTTCTCTTGTAGTCAATAGTTTCAGTCTATTTTTGATGTGAATACTCTGAGGAATGTCAGACCAACAAGCTTTCAGAAAATTTTTCCGCTTTTTATAGCATTTTTTAAATTGATTTTATGTTTTTTGTTTCTAGTCTTCTGCTGAAAGCGATCGCGATTCAAGAGCCAACTCAAGAAAACGTTGGATTCGAAGCATCCTGAAAAACGTCACAGTTGAGCCATTGGTATTTCTCTGTGTTGCTTCAGCGGTTTTCAAATTCGTCGTTCTGCCGCAGTTTCTGCTAGACACGATCTGCCATCGTGACTACGCTGCATCAATTTGCACGAACATCAACCTCCCTGAGAACAGCGCAAAGCAGACAAACATACAGGCAAATGCGGCTAAATGGATGCTCGGATTGTATTCTTGCTCGTTGTCCATATCCCTATTCACAGTGCCGCTCTTGGGCTCACTCGCAGACGTAGTTGGAAAGAAGCGAGTGCTGTTCATACCGACCATATTATACACCGTTCAAAGTATCGTATATTCCGCGTTATGCTATAAAATCAGCAAGCTCAATCCGGCTTATCTGGTCATCACCGCGGTTCTTGGTGGACTAAGTGGAGATATTGTTGCACTGACTATGCTTTCAGCTTCATACATCTCTGATATCACAACGGAGGAGCATAGAACATTCAGATTGACTCTCATCGATGGTATTCTTAATTTATCCTTATGCATTTTCATGTTTTGCAGTGGATACATCATATTGGCTGTTGGTTACTCGCGTGTTTTCTTAGTGTCTCTGGGTATAGACATACTTTCACTCGTCTGTCTTGGTTTTTTCGTCCCAAGTGATGCGGTAAATTTAAACGAGAAACCGAAGCCTCAAGATTCAAACCGCAAAGACGAAAATGGAGCCGAATTTTGCATAGAGTTTTCTGAACTGAATAAAGTTGACGATGCAGTCTGTATGAACGGTACATCTGTGGAGGAAATTGACGTTATACAAAAGGTGGAACTGTCAATTACTGCCGTACTGTAGACACAGAAACCAACAATACATGCTCACTCAAGGAGTCGGGGAAAGAAGATCTGAAGAAACACTCAAAGGATTCTAAATCTAGTCAGCCTGGGACAGAGATAAGTGAAGGCCGATCGATGGCTAATCAATGTGCAGGCGAGGCAGGAGAAATTAGCAAAAGTCTAATAGTTGGAATAGAGGATAACCAAGATGAAGTGGAGGTTAACCAGAGTGGAATCAAGGTAGGAGATATCAGTTCAAGTGAAATGGAAGGAAAGTCTGAAGTTATGCATGTTGGAACCGAGGCTCATCATGATGAATTCGAGGCTAGTGATCGTGGAAACGAGGCAGGAGAAATTGGCACAAATTCGAAAAACGGCAAATCAATTTGCGCAAAAAAGTTACTAGCAGAGTGCAACCCAATAAAGGCGTTTCAATTGCTTGAGAAGACTCCTCAAAGAACAAGGCAAAACATCATCAGTCTTTGTTTTCCTCATTATTCTTGGCTTTGCAAGTATGTGCGTCGTTGGTGAGTCGCTCACTCTGGTACTCTATATAACCAATCACCCATTCAACATGGATTCTGTAAACGTCGGTTACTTGCTTTCACTTCAAGGACTTCTGCGTTTCGCTGGTGGTTATTTGCTGCTGAATGTGATATTCCAACGTTGCTCAAAATGGCAAGATATCAACGTCGTGAGTCTATCATTCGCTGTTAATCTAGTCTACTTCATACTCCTTGGAATCTCAAATACAAGACAAATGCTATATGGTATACAAGCTTTGAGCATATTCGGCCCACTTGCTGGACCAACCCTGCGATCCGCGATCAGCAAGATAGGCGACTCATCGAGTCATGCGACAATCCTGTCCATCGCTCTCACCGTTGACGCCGTCGCCTCATTCATCGTCAATATTCTCGTCAATTCGACTTACGCAATGATGGCGAAAATGTACACAGGAACATTTTGTTTCGTTCTGGCAGGTATTTCGATGTTTGGTTTCGTAATGAGCTTGATAGTTAGACGTTACGATACAAGTTCCAGCGCATCCACAGAAGCGAAAGGTGAGGGAAAAGTGGCTTCTGCTACAACAGGTGAATAAAAGAGCATTTTTAGTACGATCGTAGAACCGATGACGTTATAAATAAGTCTAAATTAGGACGAAAGCTTAATTATCGTTCCCATGGTTGCTGTATCACACCTCTGGTTTTCGCTCTCCAACTTTAATTTGGCGTTCTATTAGAGCTATCGCGAAATACAACAAGCAACAACAAAGAGGAAAGTTGTTCTAAGGGACTTGAGTATTGTATCTCTATAGACTCACTACGTTAGTCCCAACATGGTCCCGACAGTCCGCTAGTCGCTTTTCTTGTTTTTACAATCGTTCTGTGAGGGACGTTTGTCCTTTCTGCTCTCAAACTGGCAAGCGACGCAGATTGCAGTGATTCCCTAAAAAGACAATAGTATTGTTTTTCCGTTTGAGCGACAAATCAAAAGTTGGGGACCATTAACTAGACTTGAGATGCGTGTAGTAAGTCTAGTGGCTCTTCCTTCGAGGGTTTTGCTTGGTCTTTCAAAGTTTTATTTCTATACTTACTGATAGTACTATTTTTCAAGATTTTTTGCAAATATTGTAGTTGTTTAGGCAAAACAGGCAAAAAAGAGACTTTTGTGAGTAGCGTAATCACAAAAAGTATGTCTACTATAGACTATTTACCTTACTATATGATAACAGATAACGTAAACGAGTTGTATAAGAAGTGTTAAATGTTCAATCTTCTTGCATGGCCCGTTCGCGATGATAAAGGGAGATAAATCTACATAAATAAGAGTATGCACTCTGTTTAATCACCCAGTAGTGGCGTCACGTTTGAAGCCACCCTACTTTTCTCGAAATTGATTTTCTAGTCAGTCTAAATATGGGGAGAAACGTTTTAGGGGTACTAGATCGTGAGTGACAAGCTATTCAGGCACAAATATTCATATTCGCTAGTAAAAGGGCTTTTCTTGCATTCTGAAAGGCTTGATCCTAAAAATTGGAAGCACTCAGCCCCACACCTTTGACTGCGCCTCTCGCATGTCCATCCAACTTTTTGGCAACTTGCACCCCTCCTTGAATCATCGTCTAGAGGATTGGGATTGCAAAAGATTTCCGCAAGAATTTTACGGCCTCTGTATTGCCGGCTGACCCCCTGATCCACCTACATGAGTATGTTTTCCCGCCAGAAATGGTACATTGTTGATGCTCCATGCTACTGTATACGGGCTGTGTACTTTATCTGTCCAATTAAGCCGGCAATTTTGAATCAAAATGTGAAATCACTAATTAACCTCTAATTTTGATTCGAGATCCAGTGTAAGACTAATGAACAGTAATTTCGGGCTTTTGTCTAGTCCAGAGTCTAGAAATCTTGGCGTGCAAACTCAAAATTTATTTTGCAAGTCCTTAAATAGCGTCCAAAATGAGTTAAATAAGTCTTGACCATTTATGTGGAGACGCACGTTTTGCGGAACTATTTGGCATCTCGTTGGGACAGACGGCGACTGCAAAGTTCAGCCATGAGTCAGCTGCGGAAGGACGGAGCAACTCCTATCAGGGTTATCGATTTTTCGCATTTTCTGGTAGGCCATGTATTGTGTGAAAATTTATGGTTAATGAGTCTGCCTTTTGGTGGTAATTTTGTGCCCTCATGATGAGATAACCATTCGGCGTTCTTCGATGTTTCCAGAAAGATTGAGGGTTTAATTGAGCTTAGTGGTGGCCATATAACAGAAAGTTGAGTTTTTTAAACATTTTGTTCCCTGCTTGTTAGGCGTATTTTTATGGATAATGCCCTGCTTCGGTGTTATACTTTTATATTTTCATTGTCACTCCCCGTCCCGCAATCTCTGCAAAAAGAAAAGGCTGGCGCGCTCATGTTTTTTGAAGTTATCGCTTCAAACACACACACCCCCTTTCCCGATTTTATGCAAGGGGCGATTCACTGAAAATCTCGTACACCTACAAATTGTCTTCACAGAAATCCCTCGAAAATCCTGTTGTTTTCGTAAAAAATACCTTTTTGTATACCGTATACCTTTTTGAAGAATTTTTTTGAAGAATAGCCCTAGGCAGCGTTAGCAGAATTGATATTGTCGTTGCCCCAACACTGAATCAGGGGAGAAGGATTAATGACACAAATATATTGTATAGGAATCTGACTATTTTAGATAAAACATAGTTAGGATGGCAAAAAAGGCAAAAGGCATATATTTACCACTTCTCTTAAGATTTTAACCCTCTAACTTACAAGTATCAAATAGTCAAATATAAATCTTTACAGCACAGTCTATCAGTATATAAGTAATTTCATCCCTGGGCTTTTTAAGGCAAACCCTAGGCCTGCTCCTTGTGTTGCTTTACAAACATTATAATTCCAGCATTAGCTAGGCCTATAAGCGCAATAATAGCTAGAATATACAGTGATAAACCAGTATAGATTCTTACTGTTGCTGAGTATATCGAGTTCGAAACGAGGCAGGCTATTATTGAACTGCTAACATCGACAGCCTCGATTGCAGCCAAGGCGCAACCGTGTTGATCATCAGGGACAAGTTTAGTCATCATGGAACGTAGTACAGGCATGTGAAGTGACGCTGCGAGGCCGATAAACTGTGTTAGGTATAACATATGCTTTGATACAGATGAGCCGTAATTGAAGAGATAGATAGCTTGGGACATGAACCCCATTATCACCAGTCCTAAATCTGTAAATCTGAATACACGCTGGCAGATGTAGCTTAGTGTTATCATTCCAAAGACGCGAATTGAGCTCTGGGTTGCAACTAGGTAACCAATTTCGCTTGGTTTCATTTTGAATGGACTGTGTTTAAGAAACAGAACTCCCGTGTAAAGTTCTCCCATGTTTGAAATCTGCGCCAATGCCATCAATGCTAAGATATTAGCTACGGTTTTTGCAATTCCTCTTGCACAAATAGCATCTTTCACTCGAATAACGCATTTATATGGATTGCAAGCCTGCATAATACTTGGTGGCTCCTCATTTGTTGCGTCTGTGTTTTTATCAATTAGCTTCGAGTTGTCATCGAATTTTCTAAACATCGAGTCACTTTCTTCTTCCCTGTCCGGTAAATCACTGTCCGAAGTAATCCTGTTCGCTTGTTTCTCGTCCGGTAGAAAGCTCCATACGTAGATAAAGTTTAAAAAGTTGATAAATGCTGTAGTTATAAATATGATCTTAAAACCATACTTTTGCAGTAAAACTCCACATAAAAGACTTGCAATTACTGACCCGACAAACATTGAGGCTTCTAACAATGCAACTCTGAAAGTTCTCTTTTCACTTCGTACAGTATCTGCCAAATACGCGACGCATAAAAGCTCCAACCCTGCATTATCACCAAACATTCCACTGAGGCAAGCCGCAAAAATAAATGCCACAGGACTGAATTTCGCCTTTATGGAAGCAAGAACTAAGAACATGATGCTTTGGATGAAATAAACAACCGGTAATAGAGTTATAGTGTTTCTCTTGCCGTAAATATCAGCGAACGGGCCAAGCATAAACATCATGAAAACACCAGGTAGCAAGGATATCCAGGGGCGCAAATGAGGGGGGGTGTGGGGGGGTGTGACACCCCCCCAATAATTTTGCCAACCGGTCCCAGTAGCTACTTTATAGTGATAAAGTCGGTCCCGATCCGGCTCTGAACTAAATTATTTCCATTTTCAATAGTAATAAACAGAGTTGTACCCGAAACCCAAAGAAAAATCGGTAAAAAATTGCTCTCATGCAGATCATTGAACATTGAACTTAATTCACCACGCTGTTTTGCATAGCAGGAGATAGTGATGATGTTTTCTTGAAAGAACAAATTAGCAAACAAAGGGCCAGAGCAGCTAGGCGGGACAACTTTCGGCCAATTGCAACCCAATCCCTTCATGACAGTACAATGTATTGGTAGTCAATATTGCCGTTAGTCAGGAGATGCCTAGCTGTACAACAAAGACAAGTTGTGTCAGCCATTTCTGGCCTTATTTTTTATGTTTCTGGACAATTCCGGGCGTCAGGCGACAACATCGACATAAATTTTGACAAAACTTGTTGTTTCTTAGGTTTTCTTCAACAGCTGGGCTGCGCAAAAAATACATTAAAAGAGTCCTGAAATGGTCACCAGAGCGATTCTAGCAACCCAATTTTTCAAATTTTTCCGGGGGAGCATGCCCCCGAACCCCCCTAGGTGGGTGCGCTTTTCGGCACACAAAGACCAATACCCTTCGGTCCCACTTCATGACACCCCCCCCAATAATTTTTTCGATTTGCGCCCCTGAGGATATCAAAGGTGTTATGCTCAACCAAGAAGACGCCAAAATTTGTACATTGTTTTGAATCGCTGCATTTGAGGGTAGGCTTTCGCAGATACTTGCGTTATATTTGTTGAGGCAGATTTTGTTTATTACAAGTTGCGGTACTGTTATGATGTTAAAAGCTAGAACAGCCATACTAAGTCCCATAAAGGGCTCTGTTGTTAATCTAGGCATCGAAGACCTTCGATTTGGAAACATCGATAAAAACTTACATAAAACTACTTGAGAACCACCTCCGCACATTTCGTTGCTTGCGCTTTATTTCTTCGTGGCCAAAGCAGACTGAGGTCGAGAATACTGCGTCTAAATCTCTAATGTTTGAGTTTTCTAATGTTGCAGTAATTATATTCTATATGGAGTCCAGCTGCAGACTTCCTCCTTGATCATCGTAGTTAATATGTCTGATTCAAAACCATTAGCGTGGATATTTTCCCCTGTGGAGCCCTAAAATTTTTTGTTTCTCCGCCAATTTATTGCATTTGCCTCTTTGTTTAGCGTCTACAAAATAATGGACTATTTCTTCGGATAATGGGTAATTTCTTTGGATCATTTTCAAAGAAAGCATTCCTTGAAAATTCAATTTGTATTGAGTAGCTGAGCACTTGATATTTGAAGTACTTGCCTCAATTTCGAACGATGATTCTTCCGCTTGTTTGGACCAAGATGGACTGACCTGTTCCTTCGCGTCTTAGGCCTTGGCCAAACAATCAAATGGCTTTGGTCAAACATTTGACTTTGAGATTTGCATTATACAAGCAGTTTGGTAATTTGTTCCGCAATGATTTAAAGTATTCAAAACATTTTGCTTGACGCAAGAAACATTGTTTCAGTTGTTTGACTAGTAGCAATGTTTGCGACATGGCCGAACGGTCAAACATTAAGGTCATTAAGCAAGACAAGCAAAGCAAATTTCAAATGTTTAAAAAACAATGTTTGATCATGCCTTGAGTTTGTATGGGTCATTCCCGTCGCGTACAGGGATCGTTTCTTTCAGACTTTCCTTAAAACAAGGAATAAACTTCGTTTTGTACCATCAGTACTTTTCCCGCCAAAAATTGTCATTTTCTTTCCAACTTTTCTGTGAATTATTCTTACCTTCCTCTCGTTTCCTTTCGCATCGTTGGTTGACAGAACAGTTGCCCTGTAAAACCAAATGTTATTATTCAAAGTTCTTGTGCTTTTCTGTTTTTTCATTAAGGTTATTGTTTCAAAAGTGATACAAAACAAAATAGCCGACATTTTGTTTGGTTCCCGTGGTTATAGATTTTTTGATTGACGAATTAATGATGCAGAACGGCAAAGAGTGAAGAGTCAAAAGCAAGGCAGGCGGTTTGTGGTGACAGTGGCAAGGATATACTGGTCTTTGCGTATATCTCGAATGCCTTGCTTAGATTTTGCCACAGACTACAGACTATACCTATGAAGCAGAAGTCTTAGACGAGGGTTCAAAGAGATTTCAAATCGCTACCTAGACACGCAAAGCTTCATTTTGTGTGTTGGAAGAAAAAGAGCAATGCCTTGCAGAAATGTGCCTAGGCCCACTGCTGAGCCTTACTATGGCATGTCAGTTTTTACATTTGCATTCAACGCCTTTGTGATGCCACAGTTGGTACAACACAAAGTATGCAATAATAAATACAACTCAAGTATCTGCAGCAATCTTGGTAAGGGAAAACTTGGCAGACTCGAAAATCAGGTACAAGAAGAAGCTGCAACATGGATGGCACTTCTCCCCCTGAGCGCACTTCTTCCTGGCTTCTTCATGATTCTTATAATTGGACCACTGTCAGATGTGATTGGTAAAAAACGCCTTATGACTTTGCCACCATTTATTTATCTCATCCAAAGCCTTGTACTGATTATTCTTTGTTGGCTTAAAAGGCCGTTTTCCCCCGCGTATTTCTTCATTCCGATTTGCCTTACCGGTATTTTTGGGGATAATGCCGGGTGTGCGATGTTGTCATCGGCTTATATTGCTGATATCACAAAAGTGAAGACAGAACTCTGAGACTGACTCTTCTTGAATCAGCTATTTTTATAGCAACACTTGCTTCTGCCCTTGGATCTGGGGCAATAATAAGTGAATTTGGATTCATAGGAGGTTTTGTTGCAACAGCAATTGTAAACTTTCTTAATTTATTGTATGCAGTGTTTGTAATACCATCAGAGAGCACTTTGAGACCACCATGCCATAGTGAAAGTGCCAGATATCCAGATTATGGCACAAGTCTTGGGCATCAGGGAGCTGAGGTATCTGATAATGCCAGAAATGAGCAAGAAACAGGGGATTGGAAAAGAATGCTCAGAAAGGCATTAAACTTGCAGGATGTTTTTGCAAGGTTCAAAAATGCTCTTTGCACAAACGAGAAAACGCAGAAGATCATTGCCGTGTTGCTTGTATTGTTAGCAATAGGATTGGTCACTGCCATGGGTGAGGTATATATGGGCATACTTTTTCTCAAGCATAGTCCATTCAATATGAAGGCAATAGATATTGGGTATTATGCAGCTGCAACTTACACGCTGCGTGCAGCTGGTGTAATCACCATCCCTTATGTTGCCCAGAGAGTTTTCAAGGTTAGAGACACTGGCTTAGTGATTTTTGGGTTTGCAGCACAAACAATTTTTTTCATGCTCCTTGGTTTTGCCGTCAACATTTTAATGCTGTACCTTCTTCAAATTATTGGTCTGGCAGTACCAATGCACTTGCCTGTTTTACGGTCCATGATTTCAAAGCTTGTAAAGGATGACCAACATGGGACAGCCATTGCTGCTGCAGAAGCTATTGACATCGCAAGCTCTCTTACAACAAGTTTCCTGTCCAATATAATCTATTCTGCAACCGTGAGACTGTTTTCTGGTTTTGCTATGTGTATTTTGGGTATGTTTGCATTTGTCGGTTTGATTGGTGCAATTGTATTCCGATGCAGTTTCAAGCATTTTCATCAAGATGACTTCAGTATACTACCAGATGAGGAGCAGACTGTCCTCCTTCATGATGAGAAGGAAATAGAAGCAGATTCCAGGGAACACCAAGAGTAAAGTCGCTAAGGTTGCATCAAAGGCAGACAAAACAAGGCTGTCTAGGCTAGACCCTGCACATGTACTTGGTTCCCCTGTGCAGCCACAAGATAGGAACTGATATTTCTTGAGTATTTTCAAATTTAATCAATTGTTATTTATTTTTATATTTATTTCAACTGTAACTCTGACTGGGAATTTGAACTTTGATTGGGTCCTCTTTGTAATTCACATATTTTTTTATTAGGGTATGTTTTATTCTGTAATGGGGTTTTATTGTTTGCAAGAAAATAAAATGCGTGATCAGAAATGGTGATTGAAACATTGGATTGCAAGGGTTGAAATGCCCCGCAGTTTTTCTTGAGTGCCTCGTTTCCCTGGTGTAATCTCACGCATGCACGTGCGCATATTTTCTGGATTCTTCCCACTCTGGCCTAAGCCCTTGCTGACCGTTCAGACCAATGCATTTGGGTCAATGACCGACCAAAGCTTTGCAATGGCTACAGTAATCGACGGAAAAATTCTAGAAGGGGTGAGTGAGTTAAGGAAGTTAAGTTAAGGAGTCCGACCCTCTTTTTCCTTCTTTCTCTGCATTAAATCATCTGTGCAGCTAAGTGTTCAACAGCTCTAACTACCTAAGATAGTTTGCCTATTGTTTTAAACAATGGCTGCTAAGACTTCACAAATTTGCCGTAAGATCACTCTATGCGTAAGATAAATTTCTCACTGAGTGCCTTTCTTGCAGGGTGGCCAGATATTAAGGAACAGCATAGCATTGAGCACTTTGCTGAAGAAGGAAATTGTTGTGAACAACATCAGAGGGAAAAGATCCAAACCTGGACTGAGACCACAACATCTTACAGGTATGTATGGTTGGTTTTGTGGGTACATACCAAGTGCTGCCAACTTTTTCAACTGCTGGTAAACAGGGGTTCCAGGAACAAGGCAGAGGGGCAGGGCCCAGAGACCACGGACGTTATTCTCAATTGGGGTGGCTACTGGCTAAAAGGTAGCAAGAACAAATGAAGGGGACTGGGGGCATAGCACCCAGAAAACGTTTTTTGGCCGCACCCCCAAACTTTTGCTATAAATGTGACCAACACCCCCAGGGGGTACTTCATTGTTCAAGAGACTAGACGTGCCGCCCAGTTTTTCCAAACCCACCCATGTCTATCAATAAATTCTGTTTATTGTGGTACCCATGTATAGAAAAAACAACGATATTTTTTACCCATTTGTACCAATATCTCAAATTTTACATATATTTTGCTACCCATGTGTAGAGATTCTTTACGAAAAGCCAACCCATGTGTAGGGAAATTGGCGCTGAAAAAGTTACCCATTTGGGCGGCACGTCTAGTATATTGAACAATGGAAGTACCCCCCAGGCCAACACCCTTTTCATACCAAGAAACACCCTGGAAAAGATTATCGTTTGTGGCGCATACAAACACTTTTGCCAGTCACCTAAATTCTTTCTGAATCACCAACACACATTGTTTCATGTTTCAATAGAATTTGTGGAACTTATCTCAGAAAGCATGAAAAATAGTTCCTTATATGAAAATGTTAGGGCAGTGTTACTAACCACTATATCTAATAAATACCGATTCAAGGGAGGCATTCATTGGTGAATGGGCATTTCCTGGAGAGGGTTGTTTATCAAACAATGTCTTGAAAAGGGGGGATCCATTTGAGAGGGGAATTTAAAAAACATGAGTGCTTTTTGGAGAAAGAATAGTAAACAGATAATTCAATTTTTCTTATTCAAGGGATAAGACTTGTTTGTGAACTGTGCAGTGGGTCACTGACTGGAGATGATGTTGGGTCATCAGAAATATCTTTCAAGCCTTCATCTATCAAGTCAGGAAGATATACAGCTGACACACAAACTGCTGGGTTAGTGAATAAGTATTGCTTTGTCTTTACTGCTGTCTTGTGTTGTGTAGTCCTCAAAAAACTAAAAAATAGCATGCTCAGAAAAAATGCTCAGAATTTGAAAAAAAACGGTGCTTTTTCACACATTTTTTGTGGAGGCATTTTTTAATTGTTTTTGTTGTGTTCTGCATTTTGCGTATTCAATACTGGGAAACTCCAAAATTTTGGTGGAGACAGTTATAGTTTCATTTTGGGGTTTAGGAGTCTTTCCTTATGAAAGCCAAAACTCTTAAAGTTCTATGTGCTTCTTCTTCTTGGTATCTCTTTAGTTGTAGTCAATTATTTTGTCCGATTTCTGACTTTTCAAATAGAAAATCCTTAGATTATGTCCAAAGATGTTTCTGCTGTTTATCACTGTATAAAGTCATTTTTCTTTCAACTTGAATCGTTCATCTATGTTGTATTGTGTTTGTATTTTTAACGAATCTTTGAATGCTTTCAATATTTCTTCAAGGAGTGTATGTCTTCTGATTCAAGTTGCGCTCCCTTGCCTTGTGCTTGCTCCAGAAAAATCCATGCTGTTGCTAAAGGGAGGTACAAATGCAGATATGGCACCCCAATAGACTTCTTTACTGAGGTAAAAAGTATACAGTTCTTTTCAATTTTCGTCGCTCGTCAATTTTCTCGCAGACTTTTTTCAGACTTCAGAAACATAATCTTTTCAACATCTGTCAGAAAAACGGCAGATTTCGGCACGCATTTCGGAGGCTTCTAAGGGTGCTTTCTTATCGGAACGTTTCCTGCGCCTTCTTTTTTCGAAAGCTTCCAAGATGTTGAAAACCCAGGGGCGGATCCAGGGTATTGCACGTGTTGCATGTGGAAAGTCAGATTCTCGAGCATTTTGGACGCCCTATAATATTTTCTTTTTGTTTCCCTGTGGTAATTTTTGAGTGTCGTCTGTCGTCCAATCAGTGATTTTTCATCTTAGTCATTTGTGGCAACAGTCGGCCGCCACCTCCGAAATCTTGCGTTCGTTTGAGTCACTTGACGCGTCCTAGGCCCTTTCCCGGGGGATTACTTGAGTGTGCTACATGTGTGCTATCATGGACTTTTTTGACAACTCTCGGGAAAATCGGAGACTTGAAATAGTGGCTCTGAACTCTCTTGACTCCAGAGCTGGAATATTTCGTAGACTTCACAGATTGTTTTCAGATCAATTTTTCAAAAGTCTTCACCTTTTAGGCTTCTGGCATCGGAAACCTCCGAAGTCTACTTTTTCAGAATTCAGAAGAGACAAAAGTCCAAAATCAACGCAACCTAAACCTTTCTCTTAATCTGAGAGGTCTCGCTTAATTCAAAGATACTCTCGCTCCCATCATGATCGTGGAGCCTTCAACATTTTCGTACTTTTGGCTTGCCTATATACTAGATTTCGAAGATTTTTCCATAAGTGGCATACCACAATAGATGGGATTCGAACCTGGACTGCATGACCAGAGAGCCAACGACGTTTCCACTGAGCTATAGAGCTCAATGAAATCACCGAATAACTCTCTGAGTCATACAGCCCAAGTCTCTCCTCCCGTTTGTGGCCGTTTGACTTTTTTGTGTTTCGGCTATGTTGAGCCTTCTTCAGCACCATACATATTTGAACATATCTGTCATGGATGGCGTATGGATTTCGAAGTCTACCAATTGTGTGCTTTTCAGAGTTGAGAGTATTTTAAACACCTAAAAGAATACGGGAGTAATCTAGCATCACTTCGTGTTTTCAGATATTTATACCTGTAGCTGAAAAATTTGGAATCAACATACACTGTAACGTAATTAGAAGGTGAGTTTTGGATAATTGCTCGCTATTTATTTTTGTCTTTAAGTCTTCTTATTTCAGAATTTCAAATGCTTCGGAATTCCGAAATTCGCAGAGTTTTTAAGCCGAAAGACAAAATAGTTAGAAGCTAACATCTGAGAATTCTGAAGACGGCAGACTTTAAGGCCCTGGCCAAACGATTAAACATTGTTTGTTAAACATTTGAAATTTACTTGTCAAACAAAATGTTGTCCCGCTCGGCCGCTCGCAAAACATTGCTTGTCAAACATGTTTTGCTTGTATTAAGCTAAAATGTTTTGGACTGTTTCAAGAACACCGTGCAACAAATTTAGCTTACTGTTGCTTGCCAAGCAATGTTTTGCGATGTGGCCAAATGGTCAAACATTGCTTGTAAAGCGAATCTCAAATGTTTGATGAACAATGTTTGATCGTTTGAGCTCATTTGAAACATCGTTGCCTCTCTGGTCATGCAGTGCAGGTTCAAATCCAGGGTATTACGGTATGCCACTTGTGGACAAATTGATTAGCGTGTGCTATTCACGAAAATATTTTTAAGAATACCGAGGATGAAGATGATTCGTCTCGACTTTGTTTCGAGTTCAGAATTCACCCAAACACGAAAACGAAAAGTAAAAATTCTGCAAAATCTTATAAACCTTTTGGATTTTGGAGCCTGCCAAATCTGCCGTTTTTAAAATTCGAGCCGAACCACATATATGAATCCATGTGTACCAACTCTGCAAAAAGAAGGCATTGTTTGTATTACTGATGATTATTATTGGTGATTATGATGATTATATGATGATTATGAATATTACTGATGATTTATACACTTTTGTTCTTTAGAGGTTTCTTTCCAAAAGGCAATGGAGAAGTTGAATTAACCATTAATCCTGTCAGGGAGTTGTCCTGTGTAAATTTAACTGACTTTGGGAAGTTGGCCCAAATACATGGAAAGGCGTTTGTTGCTGGTTCGTTACCCATTAAAGTAAGTCACTGAGTATGTTTTGCATTCCAGTGTTGATTGTTGGTTATTTAGCAGCCAATGTAGAGCAGGACTACTTAATTGAATATGAGAGTCTCGTTAGACCCTTACTGGAATCTTCTGTTTCTGTATGGAACCCTTATATGGTTAAGCATATAAAACAATTAGAAGCTGTTCAAAACGAGCGACAAAACTTGTTCGAGGTATCAGCCAACTTTCATATAACGAAAGACTGCGAGTTCTGAAATTGCCAACTCTCGAGTATAGAAGAAAACGTGGAGACATGATTACCACATACAAACTGTTCCATGGCCTAATTGACGCGAACCCGTTAAAGTTCTTCAAGCGCAATGTCAACAAGACTAGGGGCCACAGATACAAAATAGTTTTAAATAAATGCAGATTAGACATTAGAAAAAATTTTCATTCGCAGCGTATTGTTAAAGAATGGAACTCTTTACCAGTAAATGTCGTCGATGCAAAGGACGTAGTGACTTTTGAAAAACTTTATGACAGTCTAAATGGAAACTCTAAATTTGAATTTCGAGTAGATTAGTTGTAGTAGCAGTACTCAACCAGGGTTTTATAGGCCTTGGCCTTCCAGCCCCTTTTAATACTTATATTATATTATTATTTGAAAGTTTACTTATGCTGCTCATGGTGTCAGGGGCTCATTAAGGACTGGGTTCGAGCCCCAGTAACAGTAGCGTCACAAGCAGGGTCGAGTTAGTCAATCTACTTCACTACACGCTTTTTTTTTATAAGGAACCTACCTCAAGGCCTAGTTCTTAAAGTTCCTTATTTCTGGGCCTCTTTTGAGGCAATTGTAGTTCCAAAAGTTCCTTAATAGTTCCTCAATTTTAACTGCACAAACAGTGGTCTCAACAATAAAAGAGAGACATTTGCATGTGAGCAAAGCTCGAGACTACTCAAAGAAACATTGGATACATGCTTAACGTACAATTAATGTGATTTTCGGCTGCAAATGAATGGAACCGGCTTTCTAATTCTTGATTATTTGCAGTGATAAAAGTATTCAACATTCAAAAGTTCCTTAATGATTTTCTCTTTAGTAGTATAAGTTCTTTAAATTTTCGGGCCTTCTACATGTAGGTTCCTTATAAAGTGGTTCCTTATAAAAAAAAGCGTGTAATACTAATTGCACTACATTTGAACCATTATAAACGGACACCTCTTTTCAACGGACACCCCCACAACGGATAACCTCCTTATACGGGACACCTCTCCAAAACGGACATAAAATTTTTCCAACAGACGTCCGTTAAATGGAGGTTCCACTATATTCATTTTCGTCTTCATCTGCATAGTAAAGAGCATATCAGTTGCACATAAGCCGATGGACTTATTTTTGTTTTTCGTACCATAGCCTCTGAATATAATCCTTAGCTATATTAGCCAGAAACGGGATTTTTAATCTCTTGCACCTCTATATCCTTCCTCCATCAACCCTTAAGCCTGGTTTCTCGTCGCTGGATCTCGCTGAGTGTTGTGAAGTGTTTTGGTGACTGTGATACTTATTTCATCTTTTGCATTTGGTATAAACAATGCGGCCCTAGCTAAACAATCAAACATTGTTCATCAAACATGTGAAAGTTTCTTATCAAGTATTGTTTGAACGATTGCCCACGCCACAAAACAGGATTTCTTCAGCAATGTGTTTGAAAATGTCTGTTGACTATCTCTCACTATCTAAAGCTTACTAACTATCCAAATTTACATGATTGTATTTTTCCTTTCTAGGTTGCAAACATAATGGCTAGAGAAGCTTCAAGGGTTTTGAGAAAGGCATATCCAACCATCGCTGTTCAAATAGATAGTTACCAAGTTCCAAGAAACCAAGCTTTTGGAACCGGAACTGGAATAATGTAAGGAGTTTTTTGATCCATTTGATTGTTGTTTTTTGTGATGATGTCTGCAAACGGGCTTGGTTAGCTCATGTATTTTATTTCATAGCGAGAGTTTGTTGCCAGTGCTATTTGAGGTTGTATTCTGCTTTCATGTTTAAGCCCCTGGCCAAAAGATCAAACATTGTTTGCCAAGCATTTGAAATTTCTCATCAAGCAATGTTTGAACGTTTAGCCACGTCACAAAACATTGCTCGACGGTAATAAATAAGCAGAATTCGTTGCGCGATGTATTACACTCCTTTTTTCTTAAGAATACTATAAATTTTGTCCAGCCTCACCATTCTTAAGAAATGTTTGTTGTGAGCCTGAATATATTCTTAACGTATTCTTATTTTTTCAAACCTGATATGGTTTCAGTGGAACATAGGTAAAAGAAAAATCATCCCATTACGAGGAAATGGATGAGCGAAAGAAAAATCTAATTATTATAACAATAAGAATGTTGTTAACAATCATGAATTTTCATTCTAACATTTCAAAACAGGCATCCCCTGAAAAAGTGAGAAACAAATATAGCAGCAGAGGCTGAGCAAATATTCTTACAATATTCTATAAAATTGGATGATTCTGACCCTGGATATTCTTACAACCAATATTCTTATAAAAAGAAAAGAGTGTAAAGAATTCACGAAAAGTCTCGAGGGGTACTTCGGGGTTTGCGGTATTGCGGTATCGGGGGTAAGATATGCGCGGTATTTCGGTATTGAAGGAAAAACCTGGCGGTATTGCGGTATTGAAATTTCACAGCGCGGTATTCGGTATTTTACGAACCTTGAAAGGAGCAGCTAAGAGCCATAGCAGAAGAAAAACTTAAGAGTTACCAGACATCAATACAAGAAATGAAGTCGAAATGAGGAGAAGATTAATGTATTGAATTGTGAAATTCAACCAGTATAATTGTTTTGGCGCACCGAACCGGCCAAAGATATGACTTTTCGAACAGTAATTTGTGATATTTTTCTGTTTACTTCATGACTTTACATTTCTGTTCCACGACGATACATTTTGGTTGCGTTTGGTTAGTTGATTTTACCATTTTTTGCGCGATTTTACATTTTCGTTGCGCGATTTTGCATTTTGGTTCCACGACTTAACATCGATGCAGTAGGCTTGAAATGTGAAAAAGTGAGTGACGTTTTTGACTGACACTGTTTGCAGTGATAGAAGACATATAATAACAAGTTAAGCAATACACGGGACCAGTTTTTAACCAAAATTTTCTAAAATTTTCAGAGCTCTCAATGTTGTGTCTTGAGTTTTACCCTGGGTTCTTGAGTTTATATTTACTCTCTTATTAAGTTCTTTCCTTCTCATTGACTGTTTCATCTCTGCCAAAACGAGGATATTCTTTCATTTTATCCAAAATAGAGCGTTTCCCGGCACACTAAAGGGCGTTTCCCGGCATTCTAGAGGGCGTGGTCCCAAAAATTTTTCTGGTGGCTAACCCCCAGACCCCCAAATTTCGCTCTCTTTGCTCGCTAGTCCAGCTTAACATGACCTAACTACGGATCTGGAGGGAGAAATGGGACAAATGTATTAAAGATGGATTCAAATTCTTATACACTGGTGTTCTGTGTCATACACGCTCCTCCACAGCGTCCTTATTTGACCTCCGCAGTCATTATTGTTATCTTTCTTCCTCCTGTTTCCTTCGCTCATTTCTAGAAAGGCGCTGCGGAGGAGCGTGTTGATTTCCTGAGGATAATTCCCAATATATTTTTTATTAAATTAGAATATTTCCCTGATTCTTTATTGCTGAGGTAATCAGTCTTATTAATTTTATAGTGTGGCGTGGGTGTGACTGTTAAACAACTTCTGGGTGGCACAAGGCAAGTGCCTTTACACTTAGTAGTACCAAAATCTGAGGGGAGATTCACTCGTTGAAATCTAGTTCACCTTTGCTAGAAGGCCTATTGTTTTCACAGAAATCCCTTCGAAATCCTTTTGTTCTCACAAAAATCTCGTACACCTTTTAAAGGAGTGAATTGCCCCTCGCCAAAATCCCACCAAAAGTAGAGTAATAGAGCCTTGTCGGTCATCATACGTGGGTTGGTTTGCAAATAAACGAAGAAAAATGTAATGATTGGTTTTCGATATTGTTGTGGTAAAGGTGGTGTGGCCGAGTAGTCAAGGCGTTCGGCTCAGGATCGTGAGGTCATGGGTTCGAATCTCATCGGGACCACTTTCCACAAGCCTACAGTCAACTCAGCTGTCCATCCTTCCGAGGTCGGTAAATGAGTACCCAGGCTATTCGTTCTAGAATATCAGTCTGGGGGCACAAGCTTCACGTCCACATCAGCTGCATAGCTGGCAGAACCCCCAACCTGCTTTAACAAATAAATATTGCTTGCTTGCTTGCTTGCTTGCTTGCTTGCTTGCTGGAGAGAACCAGACACAATCTTTCAGCAAGCATGCCAGTTTTTTTATTTGGTAATGCAGGTTGGGGTTATTGGTTGAAGCACTGCAGAACTGCAGCTTGTGTTTCAGACTGATATTCTAGAACGAATACCCTGGGTCCAGGGAACTCATTTAACGACCTCGGAAGGATGGACAACTGAGTTTGCTATAGGCCTGTGGAAAGTGATCCCGGGCTACTCGCCATGCCGCCTCTACAACCTTTTTTCAAGGAATCTTAGTGGGTCAAGTTTCCTGAACTGTATTTATTTTTTGTCAGGTGTTCCTTCAGAGCAAGTTGGTGCTAGTGCGGCAGAAATGTTAATTGAAAATATTGAAAGCGAGGCTTGTGTTGACGAGCATTTGCAAGATCAGGTATTGTATTTGGCTTAGGCCCATTGGTATTTCGCATGTATTGTGTTAATGCCTTAGACCTATGGCCCCACTCTTCAGAAACAACAGCAAGAACCACAACAACAACAAAATTAACCTTATTGCCGTACCCTCGGAATGATTGGTTGCAGCGGAGTGATTGGGTGCGGAGGAGCAAACACTGCGACGAATGTAATAAGTCTAGTAATGCCTGGCAAAGGGTGCCCCCGCTTAATTAAGAGCCCATACACCCTTGCTCGAATAAAGTAACCTCGGCTTTATAATAGACAACTAGTTTCTTTTAGGTTTCTTTATTTCTTGAATTTAACTTCAAGGCTTTTTATTTCTTACATACATCATTTTATCGATCAAAACTTGACCTGAATTGAATTGAATTGCTTAGAACTGTGTCTATTGTCTTTTAGTTAATCATTCTTATGGCTTTGGCCAATGGAAAGTCAGCAATCAAAACTGGTCCTGTCACTTTACATACTGAAACTGCGATTCATATGGCTGAGCTATTGACAGAGGTAATAATTAGCAGTCTCTTTACTTTCGATTGTCTGTCGTTGAACGAGGCTACCGAGACTATATGTTTAACCCGTGCGTTTGAGGTTCATGTTGTTCAGAAATTTTTTCCCCTTTTCACGCAAATCGCATTTGATACAGAAAGCAACTTTGCCTCTTACCTTTGGAGGAACACATCACGCCATTGAAATCTCGTACACATTCGCTGAAAATCTTTTTCCTTTCACGAAAATCCCTCAGAAATCGTTTTGTTTTAATCGAAATCTCGTACACTTTTTTGATTAGTGAGATGCCAGTTTGGACCGTTTCACCGCGTTTGCCTGGCCACTTTGCCCCAACTCTGCAAAACATTGCTTGTCTAATTTCCTTTCTTGCGTCAAGCAAAAATTGTTTGAGCTCTTTCAGAAACGCCACACAAATTGTGTTTATATGTGCTTTTCAAGCAATGTTTTGTTTTTGTGACGTGGCCAAACGTTCAAACATTGCTTAATAAGCAAATTTAAAATGCTTGATCATCGGGGGCCTAAATGTTTGGGTTGGAATTAGGCTTTTAGACTACCTTTTTAAAGCTTTCTTGGTTATTTCCACAACTTTCAGCACTTGCATTTCTTTTTTTCAGGCAAAGTTCACCATAACGAAAGTTCAAGAAGAGACCAACAGAAGAGATTCTTATTTGATTGAATGCGTTGGTATTGGATTGAAAAGATGAATAAATCAGTCATATGAGGTAATTCTTTAAATTCAGTCTGCTTTTCATTTTGAGGCTCTGATAGTGATATAGGGGTTTTCGGGAACAAGGGAGGACGACCTACAAGAGGCCGGGAGCGTGGGAGCATTAGTAGAAAGTACGGGAGCTTGAAAGCAAATAGACTTGCCCCAAGTCTATTTCTTAATATCATTCTCCGAAGGTCCACCATTCCGTGAAAACAAAGGAGAGTGCGAGAGAAGTTTCTCGCTCAAGTCGCTCACTTTCCTTTGTTCTTTCATGGAATGGTGGACCTTAGGAGAAGGAAACTGCTGATTACTAGACTTGGGGCAAGTCTAGAAAGCAAACGGATTTCTGGAAAACTTATTTTTGAAATTAAGGTTAATTAAAATCAAGGTTAATGTTATTGGGAGCAAGAGAGCATGTTGCTTTTAAGAATGGGAGGAAGGGAGAACTACCCCCCCCCCCCAACCAGAGCTTCATTTCTATGCAAAAAATGTTTGTCTTAAAAGATTTCCATCAGAGCGACTTTCTCCTGAACCAGCCCTGTTCACGAAGAGTGAACCCAAAAGCTGAGGGGTGTCAACCTTGGTATTCTTTAAGTTTCCTTGAAGTTTATCGAAACGAGATATCGTGCAGACTACAATATAACTGTACAGCTTATCTCAAATTTTTATTAGATAAGCGGCATTTCTTGGCACTTGTTTTTCATTATTCAGAGCTCCATGCGCATACTCGAATCCATAATGCCCATTTGGATAATTCTTTTGCAAAATTCCTCGCCATGGCAATGCATAAATCAAATTGCGGTGTTACCTGGGTAACGTTAATGCCAATCTCTCTTCCTATTCATCAGTGCCTGGCATCGGAATTTTTATTAACTTGTTTTTGAATTCGAATGTTTTTCTGGAAGATTTTCGGTCCCTATCATTACCCCACGCAAGTAAAAAGTAATAGATAAGCACATAGTTGAGTTTGTGAAACGCCCAATGCTTCCTGCGGTGCCCCTTGTTAGGAGGTTTCAAATCAGGAAAGCTTTGAGCTACGTCGCCCAGATAAAAAGATGAGAAGTTTTTTAAATAGAAGGAGTAACTTAAGAGGTTAGAGAACAAAAAAGGATAAAAATTCTGTCGAATTTCTTTCCGAATAGTAATTCGCTCCTCGTGACAGGGACATTAATGAGCAGAGGTCCCGTTTTCCCGTTTCGATTAAAACATTTTCAATGGTTCTCATTACCGACCCTTCGTTTTTTCCTTTCTTTAAAACACCAATAGATCATGCACCATCAAGTTATTTTCCTGTTCGAAATATTTCGGGGCTAGGGCAAATTATAATCTAGGCCACACATTCGCAACATTGATTAGCCAAGTATCCCGGGGACTGTGGCTAGGATTTCGTAGGCCCTCTCGAGGAGTGAAATACCAAATACCCCTTGGCTTTATCCAATATCCAGCTAAAATTTTGGCACCTTTTCTGAAATTCGGCGTCTTGTCTGGTTATGATGGCTCATCACACCCCAGCACCTCTTTCAGGGGCCGTCAACTGTTGCCAAAGGGTTCCTTTTTGGTCAAGAGTGCCACACTCATAACCGAAATTCGAGAAGCTCATCTGCGAGGAGCGAGGATCTCTATGTATCACTCTTCCTTAGAACATGCTGTACTTAAACATTAACTCTTCCTTTAACCTTAAGTGTTAATTTTGGGGCTAGACTTATTACCCGAGTCCCCTCTTGGCAAAAAGCAGCAATAACACTAACCCAACAAGCTGTTTGCTTTGCTCAGAGAGTGGCTCATCACATTACTGTTTCGAGGTCGGTCCAAAATGGTAGCGGTAACGAGGATCGTAATAAGTCTATAAGAGCCCAGATTGCTTTTTAGGAAACTTTTTTGAATGAGGAAGTTCTACATTGTGAATGACGGACTTATTCCAAATAACAAATGCACAGCTCACACGAACAATGATTCTAGACTTTTTCTTTCTTTAAAAAAATCTATAAAAACCTCTCTTTAAGCTTTAGGATTTACCATTCCAATAAAAACTATATAAAATAATATAATATTTAATCTCTTGAGGTATCTAACACTGTGGAAAAGGTTAATAAATAATTCTGAATGAATAATTAACAATAACAATAAGTCTGAGAAGTCTAAAAAATGTACTATAAAACCCACAAAAATTATATTTGTTATCAAGTAATACTAGTAATCATTATGTAAAAGACTCGAAAATAAGGACTGTTTCAATAAGATACACGAGGAACCTGATTTAATTAGACGCTCCCTCTGACGTAAATAGGCCAAGAATTAAGAGAGATTATCCATACGGTAAAGTCTCTTAAGCCTTCGGGGGCTTTTTCAATTTTGAATGTTTGGAGGGGGCCTTGTTATTAAAGAGGGAGATCATTAGAGAGTGGGGCTTGATAAAATTGGAAAATAAGTATTCTGCATTTTCATTTATGTAGACGCACTGTATACGACACTCTAGGAAATTTTTGGGATTTCTAGGGATTTTCATGGGACAAAATCTGAAGACACAGTCTAATTTTGGCGTTACTTTATTATTTGGGGAAATTTGAATGACTTTGTAGATTTATTTGCGATGGCTATAATACTTAAAAAAAACGCGTTTAAAAATGATACCGCGGATACCAGAGTATAAGAGCCCGAGGGAGAGGAAAGGGGGAAAGGTGAAAAGCGTGAAGGGAGAAAAAGAACGCTCTTTATTCTCTCTCCCCCCTCTCGCTCCCCCTTTGTTCATTTTCATCTCCCTCTGGCTCTGAGGCTCTTGTACCCAGGGTAAAGAGACAACATAATCCTCGGCTCTTTCGATATACTCTACTGTCTTTTAAAACTCTCGCATTGATTACAAGTACAAAAATCCGGACTGGCTACATGATTTCTAAGATACCTACAATGTCTTATTTGGGTCCATGTCAGTTCTTCATCAATTTCCGATTTTTGATGCTTAGATTCATTTCCAATAATTGAGAATATGTTTGCCATTTTCACCATTTCTCCAGGCTTTGTTTTGTAGCATTGTCCCTTGCTACCTTTTTAGGGACCTTGTCACTTCTACTGCTTGATGTCGTTGGAGGACTTCGTGCTTCTTGAATCGGAGCTTTCGGTATCGTCCGTACCATCAGGAACCTGAAGTAGGGAGTTTCGTTGTGTTTCGGGCTTCGGTGGGCGGAGGCTGATCAGGCCGTTTCGATTGCTGGAAGCGTCCTGCAATGGCATAGTTTTTCCTGTTTCTGTTTTTCTGCAGGCATCATTGAAGGATCTGCTCCGTGGTTTTTCAGCTAAATGGACAACTTGTAAGTTAGGCAATGATGTAGCTCCAGGTAAATACTTGTTTTTATTCTGGGGGATGTAGAAATCGTCTGTCCTTTCGGAGGTGCTAAAGAGTTAGTTTGTCCCACATTTCCAGATAGCTTCGAGTCCTTCCCAGTGAAATTCACACGGCTTTGCCGAGGGCTTTGCGTTTGTTTGATATCAGGGATTTGAGTTATTGTGTAATCGTTCTTATCTTTGGTGTGAGCGTCTTGTTTGACTTGTTTTTGTGAGTCTTGTTTTGCTGCACCCCTTGGGGCAACCATAGGCCTATTCTGGCGCTCTCGCTTGTGAAGCACGTTATTAGAGCTAACACCGGCGGTCAGTTTTCCTTGAGGAGTAGCTGTAGAATTCTGTTCTGCCTCTTTTGTAGTTTTACCATCTCTAACTGCAGTCGCAATATCCAAGGAATGTTCAATGGCTTTTCTGCCCTTGTGAAGCTCTTCTGTAAGCGAGTTGGTTCTCTGTAGCAACAAACTTAGAGTTTTGTTCAACGTGTGATTTGTATGCCGAATCTCGCACTGTTTTCTCGGCGTCTTATTCAGCCATACTTCTTTTGGCACGCTCAGTTTCCTAGCACATAAAGAAATCCTTCGCACTCGTTTAGGAGAGACGGGTCGTCGTGTCTGCTGATGTTGCTCGGGGTTTTCTGAAATGGCGGCCTTTGCCTTGCAGCCTTCGCTTGCATCGCTTGCATCGCTGACTTCGTCATCCACCTCAGGAATTGTATCAAATGAAGATCTCTCGAATCCCGAATCTTGAAGAACCTTTTTGAATATACTTGAAGATTTGCCTTTCATGCTGAAGTTGGCTTTTTACGTTCCTGCGATAGAAAGATTGACTGATTTACTGCAAAGCTTTCTAAGGTGAATATTGAAAACTGCTTATCATAGTATATCCATACATTACCCATTGAGCAGGTCATTGAGGTTTCGAAACCTCCCCGTTAACATCTTAGAGGGACATTTCACTCTTCAAACGGGCGTACGAGATTTCTATTAAGACAAAGGCTTTTGAGGGATTTCTGTGAATAGAATCATAATAGAATGGGGTGTGGGATTCCCGCTAAAACAAAAGGATTTTAAAGAAATTTTGACAAAAACATAGAAATCCCAGCTAAGAGAGTACGAGACTCCGAACTGCCCCGTCGCAAACATCTTGCCGAGAGGTGTTTCTAAGGGGCGGTTCACTTTCAGAAACTCGCACACCCTGTAAATTCTGTTAATTTCATGGATGTCCCTTGGAAATCCTTTAGCTTCAACAAGAATCTCGTCTCGTATTTGAAGAGTGAATTGCCCTCGAGCGTTTCACAATTCCACGGGCATGAGATTAAACCAAAAGGATTTCCAATTGATTTCCATTAGCCATCAGAAGCGTGTTTTATCGGCAAGGGTGCTACGGCATTTTCATGAAGAGAAGTGCCCCTCGCATTTTGCTGAAAGCAGTAAAGGACACTAAAGAAACAACAAAGTTTAAACATAGGCTAGAGGGCATGAAACTCGGAGTGATATTTATTCAGGGAAAAGCACAGGGGAGTGGGGAGGGATATCTTTGATGTTGATATCAATAAGATTTTCAGAGTTTCTGTTAAAAAATGGAGATTCACGGGAAAATGGATGAGATTTCTAGGGAGTTGTTTTGCACGTGTGAGGTGAACATAGCCATACGTTTGCTAATTAAGGTTTATTTAGAACGAGGTCCATTACAACATGCATTTTTCTGATAAACCCAAGCTGTCACGCATTTTTTTGTTCATTAAACATTTACTTCGCAATAAAAACAGTTTTACTACAGTAAGGAATTAAGTTTTGTTTCGCGTTTTACCTTGAAGGCACTTGAAGTTCGCCTTTCCCTTATCTGTTTGAAACAACTTTATCGATATGTGCGATATGTGCTTTTGTCTAAACCCAATGTGAACAGTGCTGATCTACACGCCAACCTCAGAGTTTTCTTTTGCCACCAGTTTGGGACCACAGCAGTCACAACTTTCACTTGTTTACTCTTTATTAATTTATTTGTTTATTTATTCACCTGGAACAATCAATAAACATCAAGTCATACACTTTGTCAACTTTATCGGAGCACTTGGGAAACGCTACTATCTCCACACTGTCCAGTTTCATGTGAGTTTCTTATCTGAACCTGAAAATGATTGTGTCCAGTAATTTATAGGACGACTTGTTATTGTTCAGCGCATTCTAATATAATCACTCAAGCTTTAAATTCTTTTATTAAAAATTTATCGTATCCGACAGTGGTGGCTAAAGAGCTCAGAATGCAAATAAAATGTTAGGGTGAAAATACTTGCACTTGGCCGTGATTGGAAGAAAGGAAGAATTTAAGATGAGAGGAGCTCTTTTCCATCCAGGAATTACAAGACGTCTATTCTTGAAAATATTTGTGCATAATATAGGTATTTTGAATTCCCATTCCCAGGTCCACCATTCCAACGAGAGAGAAGCAGCGACGGTGGGGAGAAGTCATTTGTGTAGGTATAATCCTAGGGACTTTTCACTCTTCCAAATGGTGTGCGAGATTTTCATTAAAACAATGGGATTTTCGTCAAAACAATAGGTTTTCAAGGAAGAGTGTACGAGATTTTCAAGGAGTGAATGGGAGTTAATCGCTTCTCGGAATGATGGACCTGTGGAGCGTGAGTCTGGAATTTGATTTAAATTTTGAGCAAGCTTACTCCCCTTACAAATATGGTCCTCATGATAAATCCATGGTCAATAGTCCAATGAACGTTGAACACTTACTTTTTGGTTCCTGAACTTGGCAGAAATTATGGGGTTCATACATGGTTCATAAGAATTCATAGAGATTTTATAGATCTTAGTAGGTATTACTAGCTTCTCCTAAACATAGTCATGTGTCTCAAACGCTCCCAAATAAGCTTCTAGAACAAATCTGGTTACAGAAATAATCTATTAACTACCCCAGCCTATTGATAGATATCTTTATCAAATATCAAACGATGATTTAACATCTAAAGCAGTCGCATAACGTTTAGTGGTGGCATGACAATTTTTAAATGATCTTTCTTACCTTTTTAGCACTGGAAATCCCGCTCTATGCCTTTGCCGAAGACCTACTCTTGATTACTCAGAGTGCATTCCTTTTAAAGACCACGAAGTTATTAAGGTATGCAATTTAATTGAGACGGAGGTCAGGTTGAGAATGTCGTTTTAACTAGAGACCAGCGAATACCAGTGACTGGAGTTAATTAAAAAGCTTTGCAAACCAAGGACAATACTTGTATATACGGGGAAAACCTATTATAATTAGAATGCGTAAACTGTAAAGGATAATCTGAGGCTGCTACTGTTGCGATAGAAGCATTCCACTAAAGTTAGGCAGAAGACGATGCTAATCTGAGCTTATAAAGACGAACTAATAACCTCTATTTCTGTATTTCTGTACCAACATACCAACACATTAGAGGAAGGATTAAACCCCCGGTGGAACGCAGCTAATTACAAATAGAAATTCAATGCAATCAAGAATTGATCCACAATAGAAGCGATTACTGTCTTCTTTATTCGTGCCCTTGTTTACCTAATTAGAGGAAAATCACAGCCGCCACCCACGGTGTGTTACTAGGATAAGTCAGGCCTACTTTACAAACGATTCTCCCTGGAAATTTGCTGTATTGACGCAAG
The DNA here is from genome assembly GCA_014526335.1 of Chrysaora quinquecirrha. Taxonomy (NCBI): domain Eukaryota; kingdom Metazoa; phylum Cnidaria; class Scyphozoa; order Semaeostomeae; family Pelagiidae; genus Chrysaora; species Chrysaora quinquecirrha. Next base: position 4,728,288 of record JACTAT010000039.1, read on the forward strand.
CAAAACTATCCTTTTGCACAAAAACTGTAAAATGTCCTTGAAAATGTGCGGTGATCCTCGTTCGCCCTGCGTATTTCTTCTGGCTGAATACTTTAGTTAGCCACTAGGGAGCTGTTATGTCCGAGGTTATGTCAATTTTATTTTTAGTTTTTGAGAGTTATTTTTGTGATCAAGTGTAAGGGGTACAAAAATTAAGAAACAAATTGCAAGGTACAAAAATAAAGAAACGATGTGCTCCTGCACGACATGTTACAATCATTGAGATGAGGAGTGCAGGAGATTTCTTAGGAGTCGAAGTGAATTTCCCCTCGTGCTGGGGGTAGTGGGCAGCGAAATCAATTTTGTAAATCTACCATACAACTTTCTACCATACAATGTCTCTATTTTTGCACCTTTAATGTCTGTCCCTCTTACTTTCGCGCACCCGCCGAATGCGACCGTAACTTTATTCCGACTGTTTTTTGCGCCCATTCGAGATTCTGAGTCCAAATTTGAAACCAACTTGAAGAGAATTTCGCGCTGGAAAAATCAAATTGGCGCGAACATTAGAGTATGAGGTAGCTAATCAAATCATATGAATCATCAATTAAGCTATTCATATATATATTATCCACCCAAACCTCTGTCTTTAGCGTACCCAAATTACTCAAAAAGCTTCATTGGGCTTATACTCAAATACAAACTCAGTGAAAGGGAATTTCGCGCAAGAGAAATTAAAATGTAAAGGCATTGAAGATAGCCAAACAATTCATATGAGTCATCAAATCAAATTAAGCTATTCATACACGATAATACATCCAAACCCATTCTATCCCTTTATGGAACCCTGATGAGGTCACAGTATTCTTGACCCCATGTCTTTAGCATACTCGAAGTTCCTCAATTTGCACGTTCGGAAAGGCTCCTGGGGATCGAACAGTTAAAAAAAATCATTTCTTGTTAATGCCTGCCACTGCTTTCAATATTGCGTACGTCAATGCACGCAAAAGAGGCTTTCTCAAGAGGCCTGCTGCTTATATTACAAAGGATATTGTTTCTTTAATCGCATTCTCAAATATGCAAAGGTTATAATGCATTATTGTGCATTGAATTGCTCGGTCTCGTGACTGCTTGAAGAAGAATAGATGTTCCTAACCCTGCAGTTATAAGAATGAGGAATCATAAATTCCGTTTCCGACGAATCATCTTTCACTTCAGTAGCGTGGCCATCTTCCCCATACTGCGCAGGAAAAAAGGATTTTTCAGCAACAAGATTGCACCCCTCTGTCAAATTTTCAGCTTCTCAGTCGACAAAGAAAAATAAAAGCTCATAAATAGTTAGACTGATCTTCCCTTTGCTATGGGCCTTCGCCCGCCCATCAATATACACTTAAACTACAAACCAGAAAACTGCAAAAGACAATTTTATCTCGCGTGGAGACTAGAGTAGGAGGAGGTGTTCTTGATGACTGTTTCGTTGGGTTTGTCGTCAAGATTTTGATATTCTAGGTTCATACTTCACATTGTCCAATTTATTTTTTCTTTCTCTTCTTCTTCTCTTTTTTTGGCTTTTTCTTTTTGTTCTTTTTGCCCTATAAAAGAATGAAAAATGCATTTTGGCATTCTGGGTAGGTATTCTGGGAGGGGTACTGTTCCATTTAATGCATTGAGCAAAAAATTTCCTGCAGTTTGGCCAGCATTGTGTCTTCCGCACTGTTACAGATAACAGGGGGAGCCCCCACCCTCCCCTTGCCTTCCGTCTCCTTGATCAAAGCAGTGGCGTAGCCAGAGGTTGACCGTTCATTGGATGAGTAAAATGGCGTGTTAAAGAAAAATAGGATGTTGAGTTCAGAAGAATTAACCAGGAAAGACCCTGCGTCAGTTATTCGTTACTTATTTTTACAACGATTGGGGCAAGGAGGCCACTGCCTTATTGAAGCGACTGATTCAAAGTAAACAAAAGTTATAAGCAGGCTAACCTTTGCGTTAACATCGTCATCATCAGCTACCTCCTCTGCTTCCCTAAAAGATTAAAGTCGTCATTTTTTACATCTCTTTATACAAACTTAAAGCATGGTACACATTGGGTCTTTGGTGTGAGCTGAGTAAATGACCCCGAGTAACCGATCCAGCGACACAGTGATTTACACGCTCCTGTTCAGCGAGGGAGCGGTATAACTCCGGATACGTAATAAATGTCTAGCTTCGGAGAATCTAACAAGGGTGCTAATCCGGGCAAAATATTGAAATGGCGAATCGGCGAAAACCCATGAACCGGAGCGACATATATATACCACTCCTTCTGTAGAAGTGACTCCCTGTAATTACTTACCCTTATGTTCAGTTGTTTTGATCTTACTCTAACGAATCCAGCGACTTCAGCCACTGTAATAGCAGTGAACCACGTGTAATAACGGATTGAATAATTCAATGCACTGATGTCGATACTTACTCTTCTGCCTCAAAGTCAACATAATCATCATCAGAAGAGCCTTCAGCGTCGTCAGCCAACGTGTCCATTATCTCTAAAATTGAAGCGAAAAGAAACTTGGTATTGGAACTTTGTAAACTAACAAAGTCTAACATAATTACTGCGACCCCACTCTAGAAGCGGCATGGTCTAATCCATCTAGCTTGTGGTGTCAATAGATAAGCAAGAGGTCGGGGTTCGAGACCTAGCTATGGTAGACTTGCTTCCCAAGTCCTTAACTTTCGCTCACATTGAATTGGATCGATGTTGTTGTTGTTCGCTTCACCTTCAGACAATTGTTGTTGTTGTTAGTATGAGCGTCCAGCAATTCAATTCAATAGCGATAACTACGACTCATGTAATAAGTCTACAGATATGGCAGCACCACAGCAGATTACAATCCGTTTAGTAAGTAAGTATAGGACGACGGTTATCGGAGGCGACCCTGGGCGATCCGCCTGAAGGCTCGTCTTTCGATGGCTACTACCAGGAAAGTAAGGGTGGGCGACACTCGTATCCTCATCTGGAGACAATTTACCTTAATTCATACCCTTTCAAACTGAATGCCAAGTCTTTTGTATGATTCGGCCTAGATTCGGCCTTGGCTCGAACCTAAGAGCTCGCGAATCGTGGGTGAGCGGTGAGCACTCTACCAACAGACCACACAATAGGTAACGAGACGTCCCTTAGAACATCAACAAATACTCACTCAGTTTTGATCTCAGCACCGCCAACAGTTCTTGAAAGTTGTCTATACTTTTGCTGTAATCCTTAGTAATATGATAAAGATTCCTAAAGACGCATAAACTTTACTCAGTGCATCTCGATCATTTCTTTCTTTGGCTATCTCAAGTCGCTTCTCGTGATACTCTATTGCTTGTTCATAGTCCATTCGCATCTCACTGAGATTCGCTAGGTTGTTATAAAGCCTGCCCACTGCGAAGTTCTCCCCTCGCTTTTTTGCAATGCTCAAAGCGTTGCAATAATGATTAAACGCTAGCTGAAGATTTCCTCGCATTTTGTAAACAATTCCTAAATTACAGTGAGCTCTGCGCTGGTTAGTCTCGTCATTTAACTTCACTGCTAATTTTAGTTGCCTTTTGTAATATTTCATCGCTGTCTCGTATTCCCCTTGTTTATGATATCCTAATGCTAAGCTTCCAACAGCTTCCAACTCTTCTTTCTTTTCCTCAAAGGCAACCGCGTCTTCCAAATGAAGATTAAGGTACTTCATCTTCCGGCGTATATCTTCCACTTCTTCCGGCTCATATCTGAAATCGCGTGGATCGTTTTCGACTTTTTCTATGATTTTGTTCTCCATTTCTTCCATTAGCTTTTTGATACCCGCCATTTTGATGCTTCACCTTCCGCACTAACAACGTATCTTGAAATCTTGTTTGCTTCTAAGTACGGGTGCTTGAATTCAGGGCGCTTGAATAAAGTATTGTTGACTTGATGGTCACATCTTTGCGTCTAAAATGAATCAGTTCTGGCCAATGGAAAAAGACAACATTCTCGCATAATATCAAAAAGGGACAGAATTAAATGACAGAATTCGACCCAGGCCTTTTGGCGTATCTGATGTACAGTATACTATAGGAAGACTGGTTAACCTTAGAGGAGTGTTTTTTTTCAAGAGCATTTGTTGTCTTGTTCATTTTAGGCCTGGTAGCTTGTTAAAATCATTTCGTTAAATTCCCGTAAAATCGTTTTCTCGTGTCAGCTCAAAAATTAAAGGTAGAAAGTTGCTCGGTACCGTTGTGAGAATTTGATCCAACATATGCTGGTTAATCCCCTCCAACTCGTGATGGAATGTCAGGAAGTTGGGCGTTAGTGCATCAGCCACAACGAGTAGCCTCCAAGGGGCCGAACGAGCACATGCTAAGCCTGTTGGCTACAGCCCCTTGGCCTGATACAGGGATCAACTGCCCTTATAGTCAGTGCCTGGAACAGGGAAAGAATTTCCGGCCCCTGTGCTCAAACGGATACCCCCCGGCACTCTAGCCTCTGCAAACCCATGAACTGCCTGACTAAGACAGTGATTTTAAGGTCGGTGGCTAACAATGGCTAACGCACCTGTCCCACCGCGGAAGGAGGCGGTGAGAAAGAGGAGTAAAAGAAGAAATTAGAAAAGAAGGAAAACAGCGCAGAGGGAGGGTGGGAAGGGCGTTTAAATAAATAGCTCAAATTGATGAAATCAAATCAAAGCTAATCTGAGCATGCTACATGCAAAGACTTCATGATTGAAAGAATTCACACATACTTCCTTCACGAGGTTACGCCCACACCATGGCCTTGCTTGCTAGGGCCGCAATGCATGACAATCGAACCCAGTCCCTCTTGGGTGGATTAACCTCAGATCAAGTCTGTGCCTTATCTGTCATAAAATGTTGTAAACATGTAGAAATAAATAATAATATATATTGTAGAAATGCAAATTTGACATACAATTGCAGTTTATAAACGATGAATAAGAACTGTCATTAGTAAATAGTAAACAACTGTTTGACTGAAAAATAACCATTCTGCCGTCAGCTCTCACGATGCAAGATGTTCTGTTCATGTTCCTGTTCTTACGCTATGTAGTCCGTATAACGTGTCCAAATACACCTTCTCAACTAAGAGCCTCGTTTTCAGAATTTACGGAAATTTGTTCGTACGAAAATTTTGACCCCATATTCAGATTGAGCACATTCATTTTAGCGTTGACGCAAATTTTTACGCTTCTAATCCTTACGACGTTGATTTTATAGCGACGAAAAGGTTGAAAATCTATAAAGGATTTGACCGTGACAAATCGCTCGGGGTGAAATTTTACACCCTCAGTCATTTTTCGCGGTCAAATCCTTTATAACTTTTCAAACTTTTAATCACTATAAAATGAACATCGTAAGAACCAGAAGCATACAAATTTGCCCAAACGCTAAAACGAAGGTGCTGAATGTGAATCTGACGTCGAAATGCTTCTGTGACACAATTTAAAATTTTTTTGCAAACGAGGCCCTTAGTTGCAAAGGTGTATAGTCTGAGAAATTTTACTGATTACTAACTCCCACTGATAATTCCACACAATAGTGCCTATTCTGTAATCCATTCACTATCGATTTCTACCTCACATAGTCTTCCAAAATACTTTACAAAACCTTGAAATTCGAGTTGAAATTAAAAAGTTTTATTCTCTAGCACTGTCATAACTTGAACACTCTCTCCAGCTGATACAAGAATCTTATTTGCATCTGAATCTAAATTTGCAACAAACGACTCGTTATCATGCACAGACCTTGCAATATCATACCACTCGTTATGCAGCATTCTCCACACGTGGACCTCACCTGATGCCGAAGATGCGTACACGGTATTGGCATCGGAGGCAACACAGTTTCGCAGACCATTCCGTGTTTTCTTGCTTAACGTCTTTCCGATTCCCAATTCATGATCAATATGAAAGATCACTAATGTCGAACAACCGGCTTTCTTTCTGGGCTCGTAAGTTATCTGTCTTTTTTGCTTTTTCTGTAAGCGATGTGGTCCGGGCTTTTGTACCGGGATATCTGGAGGTGGAAAGTTTGCAGGATCGGGAGGGCTCATGAAAAGAGCTTGTAAATTCTGTAGATTCTGAAGCATTTCCTCCGACATGCCCGGTGGCATCGGTGGCAGCACAGGTGGTGCATCCTGAAGCTGGAATGGCCCCGAGAGATGATCGGAATTCAGGAAAAAGTTTGACGTTGAATCGTTTACTGGGGCGATTCCCTTTCTCTCCGGATCTTCGAGTCTCGTGTCATCCGATGTTACGGGAGCATTTGGCAAAAACCAAGTTGCGTTTCCAATTTCCACCTTAAGAGCTGAAGAATCGTCTGTGATGTCAAGTTGGGTATCAGATGGTAATGGTATGCCCCTTTCTGTATTATTCTGCTGTTGTTTAGATTCAATCTCACTGATGTTTAGTTCATTATTTCGAGCGTCGTTACCAATACCTTGTGCATCAGTATACCCATTAACAGCATCTGTCTCTCGCTCTGCTTTCTGTCCCGCAGATTCCTGGGTCTGAGATTTGATAGAAAACTCTTCGGCATCTGTCTCCAGTTCTTGCTCCTGTCCCGCAGATTCTTGCGTCTGAGACTCGCTGGAAAACGCAGCAAACCTCGCGTCCTGTTTGATTTCACCTTGGGCAATGCAGACAAATATAGGATATCTATAAGTAAGAGATACAAGTGGGCGGCCAATATCAATTTCATAAATGCATTCATGACTATAATTCCAGAATTTCACCTTTCCATCTTCTGAACCAGACACAACAAAGTATTTCTTAGTGCCAAATTGAGCACAAGTAACGGGCTTATCATGTGCTTTCCAAACAACGTCATCAAAACCAAGAGGCTTCATCTTTGGTTCAACAACGACAAGTCTGATATCGCAGTTATCGCCCAGTAAAGCCGTTCTACCATCCACAGAGAACGAACAGACGCGAACCTTTCTACCGACGCAGCTTCTTTTCACATCGTATGTTCTCCCAGTTTCGCCGTTTAGTAACTCGTAATAATTATCTCCCGCCATCATGACTTTACCTCCATCTGGTGTTATTGCCGCTGAATTAATGTCTTCGCCACTGCAGCATATTTTGCTCCACATGCATCTTGGTTCAGAAATCTTCCACATGGAAACCATACCCCGTTTTCCAAAAGTCGCGGCGTAATCACCACTTTTATTAGTCGCACAACCAATTATTCTATACTTTGTTTTCAATGCTTTATTGGCGGACCGTTTGACAGCTTTCCGTATGTCCCATATTTGAATATCATTACTGTCACTGCAAGATGCAAGGTAGAAACCATCAGGAGAAAAGCACAATTTATTGACTTCTGCCGTGTGCCTGCAAAGCTCCAGTACTAAAGCGACTTTGATAGCGTCTTCCTCCGACCTTTCTACCAGCCATAACCTCACACTACCATCGCTACCTCCTGTCGCCAAATACGGGAAGAAGAAGTCAATTGACACATACTCATGCGGTGTAGGAAGTCCTTCTAATACCTGAACTGAAACGTTCCCATTCTTCCCTTTTCTAATGATAGTGGTTCCTTTACTCGCCATTTCATAGTCCATCTTCCTCTGTATCGCATCTGTATACTCCATGCCTTCTTCTACCCATTGCTGGACTAACTGATCATTCTTAAACACGTTCTTAGCCCAGGGTGAATTGCTGTCTTCGGAATACTGCGTACGAATGTGTTTTTCTTTGCCAGCTACGATTGTGATGTCCTCATACTGCAGTATATTGAACACTTCCTTCACATTACATTTCTCCGTTAAATATTCTTCGAGCTCAAGCTCCTTTGCTTCATGTTGAAATACGCTTCCTAGATCAAAGTTCAATATTTTCCCATCAGCAAAACCAATAACTAGCTCCTTACAAGAACTAACTGAAAAACAAGTTGCCGGGTATTCCTTGTGTTCTGTTTGAAACAACCAATTTCCACGGCAATCTCCAACTCTAATCACTCCATCATCCCATGCAGAAAACAGCAAAACGTCATCGTCCATTTCGATAATCCTGCATGCGTTTCCAGCTATTTTCGAGCCTTCTTCGTTCTGAACTTCCCATATCTTCAGCTGCGAAAAGTCAGTAGCAGTCCATAGGCACATCTTTCCATCCGATGATATCGACAACAGCAAATTGTCCACCAGATCGCAGTCATTTACAGCCTTTGTATGAGCCTGAAAACTTGTAATCTGCAAAGCTGATGCGTAAGACCAGGTTTTAATACGACCATCTAAAGATCCGGAAGCGAGAAGATTGAAGGATCCGACGGCTTGCTGGTCGGTTTCTAGAGACCCGGTATCTAAAGACTTTTTTGCCTGGGTACCGTGCTGTGATGCGTCCGCTGCAAAATGTTCGGGCTGGTTTGAGTTGTCATCTGATTGTTGAGAGTCCTGCCTTTTCTTAATAGGCGTTCTAACTACTGATTTGCTATCTTTATAAGATACCACCTCAGATAAGCCATTGGCAAAGCACTTGGCAATTTTCTTTGCATTATTGCTATGTCTTTGAAACGCAACGCAAAGCACTGCATCATTGTGGCCTTCAATTACACCATACAGTGCATCGTCAATACCATGCGAAGTAGTTACTATATATGGAGGCTTTTCTTTCAGTGCATCATAGGCACCTCTCACTGCTGAGTCAGCCTTATAGTTTGCTGCTTCTTGATAAACAAGAGTCGGGTATTTGCTGATCACATGGCCTCTTTGCAATACAAACGAACTGAAATCTGCAAGGTTGCTTCTCGTAGGCCACTCATCTGAAGACAGCTCAACTCCGAGAGCTAATGCGTATTCATGCCGCAGGTCCTCGATCTGACCTTGCATTGCCTTTGCATGTACATACTCCAAACTACAAAGGGTATTTTCAACTTCCTGCCATAGCTCTGCTTTGATTAGATGGTAACACAGTTCACTTAACCGACGTGTATTGATAGTACAGTCGTTTTTTGATTGCTCAACAAACGACAGATTCTTCTTTGCAGCATCTAAGCTCTTGATCAAACTCCCTTGAATAACAAGCTGATTTTTCGGAAGTTTTCGGTCTGCGATTTCTTCTCTGTTTTCTTTGTTCACAAATGCTTTGCCATGCTCTGCCCAGTGTCCGCTGAAGTAGCGAGCTAAGGTTTTGTGAATCTCCTTGGTATCTTGGGAGTGCTGTGTCATTTTGATGGCAAGTTCTCTGCATTGCCGATGAAACCAGTTGAGGAGGGGGATGCCATCAGAGAAGCCTGACGTTTCTGTGAGGTATTCATCCAGATCTGATAGGAAGCGGACAACCTTGAAGAGAATCAGAGAAAGAATCAAGCTATAAATAATTACGGATCAATTTTTGGGATTTTGAAACCACGCTATGTAACGTTGTTTTCCACAAAGACCTGACAGAGCTATGTGGAGGACACTGATAAGAAATGGAGCAAAAGCTAAGAAAATGACTGGGCAACAAACAGAAAGGGACAAGGGAGAGAAGAAGATAAAGGAGCCTACTTCATTTATGACATACATTGTCTGGCATCAGCAGTGTCTTGGACTCGAGATAGCAGTGCAGGGCAGTACAGGGAAGAGCAAAATGGATAACGATCTGTCATAGGAATAGCCATTCTGCATCTGGCAGGAGCAACGAGCAACGACTTACTGAACAACAGAAGGATGTGAAAGAAACGAATTTGAAAATGAAGTTTACCTGTAGCGATGGTATTCTCCTTATAGGTGGTACCCACCACTGAAAAACATCATCCAAAATTTTGTCGTCACAAGACATAATATCCTCTATTTCTTGTCTAGATAAACCATGGTTAGCTGCTGTTATGTATGCGATACCTCTTTCAAACAGAGTCTTTCCGTGAACAATGCTGAGTCGATTGAAAAACTGTACCAATAACTCTTCAACGCTTTTGGCTGTTTGGACTGGATGATCCGAAACATCGGTATAAGAGCGCCAGGATCTTGTCTCATCGTATGCTATTTTCATAAATAGTGGCAATGGACAGCTTCTGAATATGGCTTCTATCATCTGGAAAGAAATGGAAATAGGTGATGGTAGCAATCGGAGAAAAAGACAAAACAGACGAATTCCTTTGCTACTCAAGAATTGGACAAAGTACTATCGTAAGATGATATGTAATGGGCAATTGTTGAAGACGGTTCAGTTTGTGAGCACAAGAACTGTGCTGAAATTGAAATCCGAATCCGGAACACTTCTGCAAAACATGAAATATGTTCCAGATGCCAACTGTTTGGAACAGAGGTATTTGATACAGCTGTGATCTGTTCCCAATGAAGATTACTCTCTGGGATTGTATTCTGATACACGAGTGCAACAACCAACAAACGGTTGTTACGTTGTTATAGGAACCTTCACGATTTGTTTAAAAGACAATCATTACTCTTGCATGATTATCTTGCGATTGTGAGATTTCCTAATCACCTAAAAGCATAAATCCAAACTTGAAACTGCTGAATTATATCCATTGTTGTAATTGTAATTCCTTTTCCAGCGATCATAGAGTCGTTGTGACATCGCAAAATCATGAAAGGAGGAAAGAAGGGTGATCTATCTGCATGGATGACTCCTATTCGAGATTGTTATCTTCCACAACCATGGGATGATCATGCGATTGTTACGATCTTATGGAAAGCCAGCAACATAGGACGAAAACCTTCCTGCGTTTGTTTGGTCCGGACTAGTCTTTTGGTGAAACAAAGTGCAAATAAAGAATAAAGATTAGAAATGTATCAGAACCGAGCCTTTGAACAATCTACAAACCTTCTGCTGTTCCGTCTCCAATTTTCGTTTATCAATTTCCAACCAGCTTTTTAAAAGTGAGCTACAACATTCATCAGTCATTTTCCTCACTTCAATGAAGTTCTTCTTCCCAACCAACCCTTGCAAATACTGGAAGTATACAGCTCCTTTGTCATTAGATGGCGTACATGAAACAACTATTCTAACATTTTTTGGTAAGCACTTTGGCAGCCATTGTGATTCGGATATCATATTGACGTCTGTTAATTGATCTAAGGCATCAAGAAATAGAATTAACTGAACATTGGGCATATCAGATTGAAAGTCGGAAATCTCTTTTTTAAACTGATTGGCTAAAAGATTGATGCTGTCTGGAAGTTTGTCGTCAGATTCAAAACTTTTTTGCATTACAGCCCAAATCTGGTGAATAATTGATGTTAGAAGACTTCTTGTATGGCCAGATTGGGATGTTGTTCCAATGAACCTAAACATCACAATATTTCCTTCCTGATGATGCTGCAAAACGTTTTTAACTGCAAGAGACATTAGGCTAGACTTCCCAGAGCCTGATTCACCAAATATCACCAGTGGCTCAGTCAAAACATGGTCATATTTCCCAGCATCTGAAATATTATTTGCACAACAATAGCTCTTTATTTGTTCCAATAATCCATCTCTTCCTAGAACATTTTCTGACCATTTCGCTAAGGTTGCGGCAGCTGTTGACACTTCATCAAGCAGAGCTTTCTTAGTTGAGCTCTCAGGAGCTAAGCCTGACTCAGTGGTCTTATATTTTTCATTTATAATCTGTGTTTTGATTGAGTCAAACACTCTGTCACATATTGCATCAGTAACTTCTTTCAAATATTCAGAACTATTCCCTTTAGTTATTCCACCATTTGACCATTCTAGCGTGTAATGTATAATGTTGCTATCATTCAGCTTTTCAGCTACCTTCTTGTGTTTTAAGTTTAAAAGTTTTCTCCTAGACTCTTCATTTACTGATTTTGTATCCCAGTCAATATCAATGAACTTCCCCGCCCCTGAATCAATAACATGGTCCTCAATACTTCTAATTGATCTATTGATCATGAAAGCTTTTGCATTGACATTATCTACATTTAGCAACCCGTTATAAACCTCTTGTTCAGTAACACTTATTTGATAAAGCTGTTTTCTCTCCTCTGATTTCAACAATATTGAAGCTGTTTTCAGAGCACTTTGCATTAACTCAAACTCTTGCCACCAAAGATCTCTGGCTGTCTTTCGTTTTGTTTTATCTTGGCTGTTGTAATCACATAAGACATGGGAGATCTTTTGTAGAATGAATATTGATTGCTGCTTATTGGTATCAAGCTTGAACCATTTTTCAAGGACATCTTTGGAAGACTGATCTGTGATATTACTCAATAGTTCTCTGAATTCTTCACTTGGAATCTCAGAAGGAAATGGACAATAACCATATTTATCACACAGCAGGGTGATAAAGTTTATACCACGTGACTCTTGCTGACATCTACGCAGCTCTTGCATGCATAAATTTGCTGTCTGATGGTCTTCAGAGGCTTCATCTCTCACTCCCCATCTCATTTCACAAAAACGAAATTCATAACCAAACAAACTGCAGACTTCTCTTAAATAGGGTTGCACGTCTTCTATTAACATATTTCTCTCAGCTTCTGTGTCAGTAAATGTTGAGCTTACAAATATAGAGAACATTTTAGGCTCAGCTTGGGGATATTTGAAATGTCTCCTTTCAAAACATCATAGAAATCATGGTCTTTTTCTTTACTGTTGCCTTCAGTATGATGCCTGAATTGATCTTCCCAGTATTCTTTATGTAGGTACTTGTTCCATGGTTGCCTTTGTGATCTTGGATTGACCAAGAGGCACTTCCTTCTCTCTGGCGAATTTCATTTTCCGTCTCTTGATGGTCTTGGTCCAGAGATTTTGCTACAGCATCACTGCTTTCATTCTCAAGTTTAGGAGAACTGTTGCTTTTGTCGCATTTGTCTGTAACTTCATTCACAGTTATGGCTCCGTTCTTTGACAAGCAGTGTCCCATAACCGGACTTGGAAGAGCAAAAATGCAACAAGATGTCAGAGCAATAGCTAAACACAGATAAAGACGCCCGCCATGTTTGTTTTGCTTTCCTTTTTGTGCAACAGCAACAACCACATGTTGTCAACAAGAAAATCAAAATGTTCAGTGACGTAAAACTTGCCGTGAAGGCACTGTGGCTTGAAAAAGATGAAACTTAAATTTGAAAAATTCGAGGGATAAATAGGTAAGACCAACGACCATTTTTGATTAAATTAAACTTTATTCTTTGCTTTCTATAAATTGGTAATTTTTGCCGCTATTACTTCGCAATTTATGGAAAGAAAGACGACTGACTTCAGGAGGTCGTCACTCAGGCAGCGCCGGCGGGCCTAGTTGAGCAGTTTTGAGCAGACGGACTTTGTTATTCGTGACGGTCCTGTCGACTTTTAGCTAATTCAGAAAGTCGCTTTCCGTTCTATTATTTGAATGACTCATTAGAAAATAGGCCTATTTCACTTAGTTTTTGTTGTTGTTGATATTATTCGTTTATTTTGATATATTTTTTCTTTTATGGGTTAAAAATTTTAATTGGTTCCAGCTGTGAGAAAAATGCCAAGTCATCATCATTTTTGTGGGTTGTAAAATATGCAATTTGTTAATCACAAGGTTAAGCTAATGAACCTGTTTTAAGAATTTCAAAGTCAAGGATAGCCAATTGCTTAAACTCAAAGAAGCAGCAACATTTAAGGATTAATCATGTGAGCTTTTCATGCATGTTCTTATAAGAAGGTGCTGGGGCTTTGTGGTGTAATCTAGCTGACTCGCTGTGTCAGAAGCTCAGTGTGGTCAGTGTTCAAGCCCAGCCACAATAGCTCCATGACCAAGGTCTAGATCTTGATTAGTTAACCTACTACTGAGATCCTAGAGACTGGCGCTAAAACACCATTTCACCTTCTCCTTCAGAGATCAATGTTGGCTTGTTTTGTATAATGTGCAAAAGGTGGCTATTAGGTGAAATGGGAACTTAGAAAATGACAACAAAAATGTGAAACTTAAAAGACTGAAAAGCCATTATCTTTAGTTTTAGAGCCCTATTGAATGAGTATTTTGGAAGTGCTTGAAACTTGCAGCAGCAAGAGTTTCAGGTCACCTTGAGTTTCATTTTCCCTTTGACCTGACATTAAATTGAATCTCAGCTTGGCATGAATTTCAAACCAGTGTGAAACAATTTATATGAAGACTGTCTTAGATAGATTTTTTATGGGGATCAAGGTCTGTGAGATGGTACATACTTTCATAGTACAGTATTACAATGGATACAGGATAGGGCTTGCAAAATATTCAGATCTATAACCTGGAAATACCCCTGGAATTACCATTTACAGTTTAACTGGACCATTAACTAGCAACTAATACCTTCAAACTAAGATTCTAGAATGAATTTTTTTAAGATAACTGCCTCTTAACTATGCTGTGTTGCATTTAAAATTAACCAGAAGTTCTTTTTGTCAACAGATGCTGTATAAGGTTTGTGTGCAGTGGACCTCATAATAAATACACCAATATAAAATGGCAGATCAGTCTGATGAAGAGTTTGATGAAGACTTATTAAACAAGCCTTGGGATCCTGTTAGCTATTTTGATGAAGAACAATCTAATGAACTACTGAATAAAAGCCATGAAGTAACAGCAGATACAGAATACGGAAAAAACCTTACAGCTTTGTTTGAGACCAATTTACATTCAGTTGAAAATGATTTGCAAAGAGTTACCATAAGAAGACAGAGCCAACAAGATGATCTCTTTGATGTAAATGGGGATTTCAATGAAGTATTCCAGAATGGAGACTCTGAAAATGTTGGTAGCATTGAGAGGTTTATCACTTATGAAGACAAAGAGGATCACCTGAAAGCAGTAGACAATGCATTTCTGATCAATAAAAAGAATATAAATGATGATCTAAAGAGGTTTGCTCATTTCAAACAGAACTCTATGGAACAAAATGACTTAGAAAAAAGCCTGTTAGAGGATAGGCTACTTGTGCTTGATAGAAAAATAGAGGACTCGATGTCTTATGATTCTGGGTTTTCAAATGAAGCAGCTTCTAACGTTGATGAAATGATCAGTTTAATGCCTGATGCAGTACAAGAGCTGCCAGAAAACTTGGATGAGAATGATTTAAATGATGGATTTAATGCTAACGGGAACCCTGAAGGACTTGAACTTGATCTGGATACAATTCTGCCAGATGCATTTAGTGGTGATCCAGTTGGGGATTCAGAATATAGTTCAATATTAAATGATACATTTGGTGGAGATCAAGTCAGAGATTCAAATGTGATTGACTCAATTAATTATATGAATACAAAACAAATGGAATCAAATGTCAACAAAAATGTACTTATTGATTTTGAATCTAAAGTTATTTATGATAAGGGTGATATAGAGGGCCATTCGACCCACTTTGATGTTCCCGTTTCATCATCTGGGAGTAATGAAAGCATTGATGAAGTCATAAAGACTGCTGAAGCAATAGTAAGGGATTTTAAAAACAGTGGAGAGTTAATTGATGATGGAAATTCAGACAGTTCTGCCATGAGGGATAATGAGTTACATATCACAGAAGAATCAAAACATGATAATGAATCGTTTGATTTGCTGAGTAATGTAAACAAAAATCAGAATTTACCTCACCCTACTGCTGATTGTAAAACTGTATTAATGCATGCATCAAGCCCATTGGTACCTGGTTTAGACAGAGCCCCAGGCATTGCTGATACCTCTGTATCTTCACTGCATGATGAGTTAATGCGTGTATCTCCAGATCATGATTTCAATGAGCCTATCTTCAATGGAAGTGAAGGTATATCTGAAGACAGTAGTCCTGTGAGGGCAGAGCAAGTTTCAGAAGTATCTAAGCCCAGTAGTTTAATAGAGATTGAACCTGCATCTTCATCATTAGCTGTGAAGAAAAAGGTGCCAGAATCTCCAAGAAAACAACAGAAGAAAGGAAAACGTTCCAGTAAATCTAAGTACATTGTTCAAGTTATTAAACAAGTCAGTGATGATGCTGATACTGATTCAGGATCAGAAAGTGAAGTGTCTAATCTGCAGACTGAAACATCAATTCAGGATATGTTAGGAAATGGGAAGGTGTGCTCTGAAACAGAGATGCTTTTGAGAGACTCAAGTAAGAGTTTGACTCAAAAAACAAAAGAAGAAATCAAGTCCGATAATCTACAAAAGTTTGACTCTGGGGAACAGAGTAGTGACCAGAGGAGTGCTTCAACAGTTTTAAGGACTACAGACAGTGGTGGTGTCTCGACTGGGCCTGCCACAGGCCTACTGAAACCTGAAACTATTGAAAGCAGACTAAATTCAGATCACTCTCCTGCAGTTGACTCTTCCTTGACCAAAACACTTAATTGTAATCAAGAACCTGATAATCAAGCACTTAAACATGAATATGAATCTGGTAATCAAACACTCAATCATGATCATCAATCAGACAATCAAACCTTCAATCATGATCATGATTCTGAATCAAATAACCAATCACTCAATCATGATTCTCTATCAAATAACCAGTCACTTGATCACAATTCTCTACCAAATAGCCAATCACTCAATCATGATTCTGTATCAACTGATCAAACACTTCATCATGATACTCAAACTGAATCAGAAGCTGTGGCACTTGATGATATTACGCGGCTTACTTCTGAAATCTCTGAACAATTTGCTGATGAAATCCTGAATGATAATAATGATAATAATGAACAAAATGAAACACATGGACATGATAATGTTTTTGTAGAGTCAAGCAATGATAGAGAACCTGCTAGTGAGGTTCAAAACCAAGAGGAACCTCAAGAGGTCGTGCAAGGACTGGTTCAACCTCTGACAACGAAGAATTGGAAGACTTTATCAACCAGCAGCTTGATGCAGCTCCCTTGCCTCCACTGCCTGATCTACCTCCTCCATCTGTACCTGACAGTGTGACTCAGCAAGCTGTAGAAGATATTCAGCTTGGATGGTATGCTCCGAAATGGATACCTGATAAAGATACAAGGGGATGTATGAACTGTGGTGTCAAGTTTACAGTGGTTAAAAGAAGACATCACTGCAGAGCATGTGGAAAGGTAATCCAATTAAATATTATGATTATGCCCCAAAAATTCTACTTTTCACGCATAAATTGGTTTGTTAATGATTTCTATCATCTAGGCATACGACTAAGGATGTAATCTTTTGGTCTTTGAGAATACTGTATACCTTTATTTTTGACAATAGGCCGCGGTCGTGGAAATTTTTCGAATTTTCGAGATATAAAGTTTTTGATACCAAATTCGTATTGAGCAGCCAAAATTTACTCTAGGTAAAAAGTTTACGATTCTATAAAGGCTTATAAAAGTCAGTCGGGTAACCTTTCACGGCCAAAGCCCTTACGCCTTATTCGATTGAAACTTTTCACGCTCACAAAGTCAATAATAAAAGCACTAGAAGAATGAAACTTTAAGTTTTAGTTAGATGCTTGCTTTGTACGATTTCATCATCGAAAACTCGATATCTTGAAATTTTGAAAAATTTCGATCCTGGCGACCTTTCTTCCGAAAAGGTCTTGATTCCTTTTATGTTTTCGCGTTTCATTGTCCGTGTTATTATGGTTATGGAATATGAGTGCAAAACAAGTCCTGAGTTCTAGCAGCTATGCAGCCGACGTGGACCAGTGCTTTTCATTACTGGTCATTAACTGTTCTCTTTTATCCGTAGGTTATGTGTGCGAATTGCTGCAATATGCGAGCAGAACTACCTTATCTTGGATATAAGCCTGGAAGAGTCTGTCAAGCTTGTAATGAAATTCTAAGCAGAGGTATGATTAAGCTTTTGCTCTTGTTGACTTATTGTTTGTATTATTGTAAAACTTATCAAAAGCGTAACACTCCGCGATTTCATTAAGCTCTGTAGATCAGTAGAAACATGGTGCCAGATCCTTAAAAATTCCAGTTACGGCTCATCTTATGACGCGTGTCTAGCCGTGGATGCAGGCTGCCGCTATTCCCGCTGAAACGGTTTTTCACTATGTGAGATGTGAGCGATAGTCACGTTTTGAGCTGGATCAGCCCCTGCGTATGTCAAAACAGAACCGATTTTTCTCTCACTTGAAAGAGTTGAACGCAGTGACAATTAGTTTTTCATTTCATTTCATTTAAAAAAAAAGGTTTACTAATACAGTGAAGATAAATAGTATAAAAGCATATAAGAGGAAGGTAGTCCTTCAACCCGCAGGCTGATTTTCAAGGGGCCCTCCTAACTAAAAACGATTAAAATGGTAAAATAATTAGTATCCTAGTCGTTTGCATACTATTTCAATCCATTCGGTCAACCATTACCAATGTGGAAAATCTCGTGGAAAATTTATCAAAGAACTAACAAGTAGTATCTCTTTCTCGTAGCCCAGTCATTGTTACCTCTACCGTTGATGACAGGAAGTCAAGATGTGCCTGGTAGAGGTCATACGATTTCTTTGAATGATAGTGAACCAAGAACCCCGATTATTGGTGATTCACCTCCGCAGTACATGCCTGAAAGTCCACCTGAGTATTCATTGGTACCTGGTGGGGCAGGTAGGATCTTTGTTTTAGTTATATTCTAAGAGAGCTCTAGCCCCTAACAAGCTATTAGTAAAAAGCTACAATCATGGACATAATATGTTGAGACACATACTCAGTCATGTTGATTGGGGGTCAATGTCTCTGCCCCTCCCCATTCAATGTTTGATTGCTTTCTGATAGATTTCTTTTTACATATTCTGTCCGCATGATGGGTCGCTCATTTCTGTGGCGAATGAAACGAAATTATCAACATTGAGCTTGGGGAAGGGGGCAAAGTGAGCGAATACGCTATGTGGAGCTACATTTTCAGTATTGTCTCAACAATTTTGTCCGTGATTGTAGCTATGAACCTGAATATTCTATGCTACCTGTAGCGGTCTGATCTGGATCCGGGATATCGATGCATCTAGTCATGCGACATTCTTTTCTGTTAGTTGCTTTAGATTCTGACCAAATGATCAAACAAGCATCTAGGATCATGTCCAAAATTATTCAGACAACAGTCATTCAGAAATACTAGTCGGACGCCCCGAAGCAATAACTTAATTTAATCTTTCTTTACAGCCCAGAGTGGTCCCCCGAATCCTCCAAGCTACTTTGCATCGTCGTCGTCATCATCAACTCGATTAACAAGAGGCCGTACTGAATCAGATAGAAGTGCTGTAATTATGTTCAACAGCTCTCAAACAGATCTACCACCAATACTGAGAATTGAAAACGAAGGTAGCCATTACTTTGTCAATTTATTTAACGATCAGACATCGTTTGACAAGCAAATTTCCAATTTTCAACAAAAATCATTCGATTTTTTGGTCGGTGAAGTAGATTTGCAGATTTTCAGACTCATAGTCCAAACTTAGAACCTGGCCAAACGATCACAATTTTTGTCAAACATTTGAGATTTTCATGTGAGAAATCTCAAATTTTTTGACAAACAATGTTTGATCGTTTGGCCAGGGTCTTAGAGACTCTTAAGGAAACTTTACACGTAATTATAAAATCTTTCACTTCAAATTTTGTGTCATTTATTTTATTTTCTATTTTTATAGTTGTAAAGATCATCAATAACCCAGACATGAAAACCTTGTTGCAGCAAATGAAAGGTAGAACTTTTTTCAGTTTTTTTTTAATGTTCTAAGCTATTGAAAGTTTGACTTCTTATTGTACTTTGTTTACCGCTATCGCATAGTCATATACAAAACTTCAAAATGACTTTGAATAGCGAAAATATCATCGAACATACTTAAAAGCTTTTTCATCTGGCACTCCTTGGAGTATAAATATGACTGACAACTTCGTTTTCACTTTCAGATCCGGAAGCTGATCCAGTCGCCTTTTTAGTGAACAAAAATTTGGTTGTAAAACTCAAAGTAATATCATGTGAGTTGCTATTTTGAATTCTGAGTTTTCTTCTGTTCCCAGTTGGGGGGGGGGTTATTTTGTGTGTATTTTCACTTTCCATACGCTTTCTCGTGAAGTTAGCCAATTTAGGGGCTGATTATATGAGAGTTTTCAGCCCGGCCCTCCTTCAGCTAGGTAGGCTAGGATTTCCAGCCCGCTTTAACGGGCTGAGATTTTTCATGTAATCGCAATTTTTTTCTAGCCCGGGCTGAAAACTCTCTTTGCGCAAGCCCAGTTTGGCTTTTGCTTTAGGCAAAAAGTTTCAATTTTGGCGCCATTTACCTTACGTATTCCATTTCAACCCGGCTGGAAACGTTCATGTAATTGCATGCCAATTTCAACCCGGCTAACCGAGCTGAAATTTCAGCCTGGGCTGAAAAATCTCATTGTGGCCAGTGTAATGAAACGCAATCTTGATCCTAACATGGAAAAATCCGTCTGATTCCCCCTTTAGCCCCAACTTTGACACTGTTGACGACTTTATAATCTACTCCTGCTTTGTAGCTATCTTGTTGCTATATGGGTAACTTTCCCGTGTCGATCATAAGCACATTTTAAGAGCAAAAACAATGGATAATGCCAATCATCAGCATCACTGACTTTTGCTCCAAAATATCACGTGTAGCCGCGGCTTGATGAACAGAAGAAACTCACTTCTCATTCTTTTTCTTTCAGTCGACTGCTGTATTGGAAAACAATGCTGGTGCTTCTCGTCTGATGGTATGGGTGCATCAAATCAAGAAGAAATTGTGAGTTGTAGAATACATTTTCCACTAACAGCATAGTTTTGTATTTTCTACATACACGGATTCAGATTCTTTAATCCTTAGATAATGCCAGAATAATCCTTAGAGTTCTTATTTTATGTACCATAATATTTTTGTAGATTTTCATTGTCGAATATAAGGGAACTGACAATCGATTGCTGAAATGTGTTTTTCAACAACTGAATACAATTTTTGAGAGGGCAAAACATGGTAAATTATTATTAGACCTTATACTTTATATTTCTTTGTTAACCGTGAAATTTGAAAGAGGATTGTCTATGTAAGGCACACGTGTTTTTTCTATTGACTTTGGTTATGCCCTGGCTAAACGACCAAACAACGTTGGTCATAGATCGGAAATTTGCTCGTCAAACAAAATATTAGACCTCCTGTTTGATTGTTTCGCAACCTCACAACATGACTTGTTAAAGGTTTTTGCTGTAGAAAAAAGCTACTTGGCAAATTCTTCTTTTCAATCAATGTTTTGTGATGTAGCCAAACTTTCAGACTTCCAAACATTGCTTGTAAACGAAATCAGAAATGTTTGATCACATCTTTTGATCGTTTGGCCAGAGTCTAATACTGCTTTCACACTGACATGATTAACCCAGCTTTACTTAAACCAGGTTGGATTTCCACCAATCAGATCGATTCTAGTCTAAAGACTGACCAATCACAATGCAGCATTTATTAAACTGGTTTAACTAGAACCGGTTTAACTTGCAGTGTGAAAGCGGTATAACCTAACCTGCTAAGTGCGAGCTTCCTTCCGAAATTACTATTTTTAACCTGAATTCAGCAGGTACTTTCCGATAGAACTTTCTTCTTGTAAATATACTTTTTTCCTAGTGATGCGAGCAGCTTCACTTTTGCCTATTTTGGATGTCAATTTCTTTTGTTTTGATGACACTGAATGCCTTTTCTTTTCTGTAATTTTGACGTCTATTGTTTCAACAACTTTATGTCATTCTTTCTTCTTGCGTGAAATAAGAAGTTAAATTCCTCTTTTAGGTGAACCGGTATCAGACCTCGGCTTGGTTCTTTTCGATGAATTCATGTTGAATGACCCTAAAAATGTTGGCATGCTTCTCTTCAAGCAAACTGTACAGGTATACTACACGTTTTAATTCACGTGTTTGCATCAACGTCTGTATCTTTGTTCTTCCCGTATATTAAAGAATACGTAGATAACTGAGATGGGGTTATGTCTATACGATAGGCAGTTATAAATCCAAAATTTTCTAGATAAAAACTCAAGGTGTGTTCCGCACGCGTGTCTCGCCCATTCTTTCCTTCTTATCGATTGGTGTTCTTTATTTTTCAGTGTGTTAAAAACATCTTTGTTCCTTGCCACCCGCATTTATTTGGCATTTGGGTACAGCAGACTGAAATTCCATGGGCAAAAAACCTACCGTTGCGACTGGTTTTGAGGCTTGGTGCTGAGTTCAAAGGTACGATTCTATTGTTTTTTATTACTTACATATATCGAATCCAACTTTATGTACACTGATTACTCACTTGCAGTACTAGCAGTGTTGCCTAGACTTTCTGTTTCGACCGACTTATCAGCAGACAGCAATTTTGTGCAGCAAAGAAGCGTAAACATAACTTTACAACGTAATTTTTACGTTCCATTAGGTCCTGTTCACGTTTGAAAAGTGTCATTCTGTTTGGGGATATGACCAAATAACGACCAAATACAAATACGAGATTTCCAACATTAGTCCCAAGCTCTTCAATCAATACCACCCAGATTCTATGTACATATATTTTTTTCAGACTATCCTTGCCCATTGTATAATTTGCAAAAGCGTGATGCCGTTTATACCACGCTTGGTCGAACGATTGTTGATCTTCTTGCGGTAAGTGTTGCGCTTTCTTTATTTTCAGCTTCTAGATTTCCTTTCTAGATTATCATTTAAACAATACTGTGTACAGGAAATTGAAAGCTCCAACAGTTTGTGTTTTGTAGATGGCTAATAGTTATGGCTTGAGTGAAGTGCTATTGATAAAGGATAGGCTTTAGGTAACGTTTAGGGCTAATCTTGGGGTTGGTCATAAAGTTAATGTTTTGGATTATTGTTTTTTTTTGGCATAGGGCTAGTAGGGCTCTGATAAAAGTTAAAAAAGATTTGGGGTAGGGGTGGTCTAACATTGGGTGGATGAAATTTATTTCCGTCAGACAATTAAAGTTAGGCATTCGGATTTTTGGTAGGGATCATGATCAGGTTTATGAGCTGGGGAAGGATTGGTTTATTCTGTTCAGCCAGCCAAGTTACAAAGAATTTTAAACAAGCATTGTATTTTCGATCAAAAATTTCTGCCACATGTGGAATATAAATTTGAATTTTTTTCCGTATTTTTAGGACTTTAGAAATTTCCAATACACATTACCAAGGATAACTGGGCTGCTTATATCAGTATCGAAGAAAGAAACGCTCATAAAACTTCCACAAAGTCGATACGATGAGGTAAGATGCTTCGAAATTCTTTGCTTTTGTATTGAATTACCCTCTTGAGGCTGCTATGAGATCATCATTATCCAAGATAGTGAATTTTAACTGTGACAAGGCTATATGTTAGCTATATGTTTTAGCATGTATAATTGGTGGGCAAACCCTCACCTCCTCCATTTCTTTCATTTCCCCCCTTTTTGACCTTACTTAAGTGCTCTCTATGACGTGCAAAAGTGTGGCATGCTTTCTTAGACTTTGCAAAAGTGTCATGCTTTCTTAGACATTGCAAAAATGTCATGCTTTCTTAGACTTTGCAAAAGTGTCATGCTTTCTTAGACTTTGCAAAAATGTCATGCTTTCTTAGACATTGCAAAGCTTTCTTAGACATTGCAAAAGTGGCATGCTTTATTAGACATTGCAAAAATGTCATGCTTTCTTAGACTTTGCAAAAGTGTCATGCTTTCTTAGACATTGCAAAAGTGGCTACAATGAAAATTTATTTTTTCTTCCTTTGTAAGAGCTCTTCAGATGATTCAACTGAACTTCAGATCTACATTTTTCTTTATGGTGTCACAGCAAGGGTTGAGGTCTCGATTAGTAAACCTAGTACGGAGTTCCTAGCGCCTGGCGCTAAAATATTTCTAAGAATTTTCGATTTATCTCCTTGTAGATTTTAAAGGTTTTGAATGTATCTGAAGAGAATGTACTTGCGTTTTGTGGCAATTTTCATCGAAAGGCTGACAGCCATCTCGTTTGTTTTGAAATAAATGGAAATTATTGTACACAAACAATTACATGCCGATCCACAAATAAAAAGGTAACGGAATTTTTTCTTTGTTAAGTTTGATATGTATATTTCGACTGCAGGATGCACGTATTCTAAGAACTTATTTTTTAGTATTGCTGTTCGAAAATATGTCTGCTACCTTGAACGGCAAACACTGGGATAGATTTTCCACGAGTGACATATCCCAATAAATGCGAACCTGGACTGCATGTCTGAGAGTAAAGAGCTATTTCATTGAACTCGAAGATTTCATTGAGCTTTTTAGCTACTTGATGTAGCCCTATACCTCTAGCCCTATACCTCTCGCTCTACTATATGGAAATTACTATATATTTCTGAGTTGTACAAAACTTGGAAATTACGATAAAAAGTGGGCACATCTCTGAACATAGCTATAAAGTGACCCTGACAATCGTAGTTGTGTTTTTCTATTCCACATTCTTTATCACTTTATTTTTGAGATTTCATTTTTTTATTCATACTATAGTTCCTCTGATTAATTTTCTTTCAGTAACTGGATGCAGTTTTGCTGTTTTTAGTGCTGCCTTGAAACAAAACCCTGAGAATATCGAAGCGAAATCAAGTGTCGTCGAAGGTATTGGAGATTAAGTTTTGTTTTTGGTTTTAGATGTGATCGGTGATACATGAAGATTGAAATTAGCTTGATGTAGGTTCTCCTTGTCTAGTCTGAAGGCACAAGTTTTGCTGCTGTATCCAACACTGCCACCTCCTTCTGTCAAGGTTGTTATGGGCATCTTCCAATGGCATCTTTATCTTTTTAGGTCTTCAATTCATGCGATTGCCTGTTTCTCTATCCTCCTCTTTCCCTTCTCTTTTTCCTGAACGATCTTCCTCTCCAGACCTCTCTTCTGCACACTATGTTCCTCACAGCAATCTCGTTCGTTGATCACAGTCACTTCTCCTTTTCTGTATCTATTAATCTGTCTTATAATCTACGACGACGCATCCCAAATCCACGGCAAAAATTTTTCATTAGAACAAACTGTGAGCCACCCTTAATCTCTCTAGAATCATCTCTCTTCCTGTAGGCGTTGAAGAAATTCTATTGGCTTTTTGCTGTTGAAAATTACCCGAAAAAGCTGACTTGAAACCCATAAACAGGGCAAATTTTCAATAAATCTTCCCATAGCCAAGGCAAAGAATAGGCAAAAAAGCCTGGGCGGCACCTTAGTACAACCTCTCCTATAGGGGTAACCCCACCTACCAATAAAAATGCTTCAGACTCTGCTGTCTAAATCACAGCAATCAATTTTTTGTTTTTTAGATGGTGTATTAGTTCAAGTTACTACAGGAGCAATGAAAAAGATTCGTACAGCTATCAAAGAAATGCAAGATCTTGTAATATCACCTGAATCTCAGCCAGATCCATCATCCAATGAATCGAACAGACTGAAGTTAGTTTGGGGTTCAAGTGATGATTCGTCAACAAGGTAAAAATATTTTTTCAATTCTAGTTTTAAATTATCCAAGATATTTCCTGTGTAATATTCTAGCATTGACTATGATTCTAGGGTGTTTAATAGTGGAAGGAGGTGGCAATAAGAGGGTGTGGGAAATCCATGACTGTCTGTCAAAACCTGACTGTCGCATTACATGTTTACGTAATTGATATGACAGTTCCAATGTGCCAGTTTTTTTGACGTTATACAAATTTATACCCGCATATCTGCTGGTCTTTGAAGCAACTACGAAGACACTGGTCCGATCCAGAGCCAGGTTTGGCTCTTTTTGACTATCGTATTTTCTGAATTGATCCATGTCTCTATTTATAACTACAGATATTGTGGGGGTGCTAAAACAGAAAAATCTGGTTTCTCTTCGTGAAATTATGTGTTCTTATAGGCTTTAACGTGGTTTCTTAGTAACAAATGCGCTTGCCCCTTTTGCAACAAATAATGATCTAATGCAATCTCTAGAGTTGCTTCATGTCAGTGTAAATTAGTGTCTCATCACTATTGTTAAAACTAACATTAAATAAATCATAGAATAGAATAGAAAGAGTAGAATATAATAAAATAGAATGGAATAGAATCTAACATGTGAAATCAAACTAAAACCAAAGTAGTGGATTGTAGCGCATTCTCTTTCTCATCGTTGTTCAACCTTGCTTTTGCTCCATTATAACCTATTGTATTCTCTTCAGAACAACGAGTCCAATCGATGGTAGTTCTTTTGACGGTTTAACCAACATGAGAATTCGACACAGTTACGACTTTACAGTGAGCACTTCACCAGCTAAAATTCATTGGCAAGAAGTATTCTTCCTTCCCAACGATGCAGATACAGTGGGACGACTTTCAGCTAAAGAACTCAGTCAGATGACGTCATCTGTTGCGAAAGCATGTATGAATGCACTGTCGCCTCATTTAAGCACATTGGTTGCTCTGAAAATGACGAAAATTGGTCTGCGAATAAGCCTAGAATCGGATTCGGTAAGTGTACTTTTGTATTTTAAGCTAGATTGCACTTAAGAGGGTGAGCAGTCAGTACTTTGAAAAGGGATAGGGGCAGGGGTTTTCAAGTTTCGGTTTCTAGTAAGGGGTCAAGTTTCTTCATTTACTTCTAAGATCCTAGTAAGCGACTGGCCCTTAGAACACCGTTTCGCCGTCACCTTTCATTTCAAGTTTGACCTGGCCTGTAATCGATCCTACTACCTTCACTCAACTAGGAGTTGCTCATGACTCTGCCATTCTCGTTAAGTAATTGGAAAGGCTAAGCTTCAGTACTCGGTTCAGACCTTTGAGGTACGAATCAGCCAATAGCTTTTCAAACTTTAAGGCCCCCGCCAAAGGATCAGATTTTGTCTGTCAAACATTTGAAATTTGATTCTTAAACAATGTTTGAACGTTGGCCTTCTCAAAACATTGTTTGAAGCACAAATTAGCAGAATTCGTTCTGCGTTGTTTTAGAAAAGTTCAATAATGTTTGACGAGCATTGTTTTTTCAACGTCACCAAGCGGTAAACATTTTGATATGTTTAACAAAAATGTTTGACAAACAGTGTTTAATTGTTTGGCCTGGTCCTAAATTGACAAACATCGTTTGATTGTTTGGCCTGGGCCTAAATTTGAAATGAAAAAATTGGCCAAACGGTAAACATTTTGTTTGGCCGGAAAATGTCAGATGTTTAACAAACAACGTTTGACAAACAATGTTTGATCATTTGGCCAGGGCCAAAATTTGAAAAAATTCACAGATTAACTAAAGCTGAATTTCCAAACGCTAAACGATTCGCTTCATCTTAGGTTGAGTATCAAATTGGTGCAAATAAAGAGCAAATGCCACAAGAATTGACTGGAGAATTAGATGATAAACTCATTCCAGTGATACACAGTGTGATGAAAACAGTTCCCCATCGAAGAGTATCTGCAGAGCTGATTTTTCAAATCGCAAGAATCGTGTAAAGACATCTATATGAGGTTTTTATGATTTTCAATACAATAACACACACAAACACTACTCTTTGTATACTGAATCTTTATTTATGATCCTTAACGGTTGAATTAATAAATATCACATTTTCCGGAATAAACACCTTTTGCCAATAGAGGTTTCCGCAAAAGATGGCCGCCGTTTCTGTCAATCCCCAACCTCGTACCCAGGGCAAATAGAACCTCTCCGTAAACACTGCGCTGTCCACATTTGACCCTGGAACCGGTTTCGCTGTTCTGCATTCTGATTGGCTAAGACCGAACAATAGAAGTTTTGTTGTCCGCATACATTAGAAAGTCGCCAATGGCGTTCGACCTGATGAAAGAAATTTCAAAACAAACCCGGGGCTTTTACACTCCTAAATGACAAAGAAAGCAGCTAAAATGTTATTGCTTTGAACTAGGATATAAAGAATAGACAGACAAGGAATGATAAAGGCAAATTATAGCTGCAGTTTAACATCTATACAGCAAAAATACAGAAGGTTTGAAGCAAACAAACTTGCATTTACCGCGGTAAAATTTTGAGCAGCAAAAGATAAAGGATAAATAATTTTCAAGAAAGCCGAAATGAACTGAAATAGTTTAAAATTTGCACTTTAGAAAAAAAGTTTGTTTAAATTTGAGCGGCAATAACTTTTTGTCGCTTTTTGTAACATTTATTTTGTTGCACAAAACTTCAAAAGTGGAGAATTCTCATTCACGCTCACGCATCGCAAAGCAAACTTCTCTGCAGCAAATATTTATGATTCAACTTGAATCTTCAAGAAGAAAAAGTTGCCGGCTTTAAATAAATTGCTCTGACCTGAAATGCATAGGAAGGCACTGCAGTAATGTATCTAGCATTAATGAGCGAAAATCTTCATTCTTCACGTAATACAAGTTCATGGCTTTTGTAAAAACTCGGTAGAAGCTCTCAATAAAACTTTCAGTATAAACCCGAGTATAAACAAACTTGATAACTTCTAACAACAGCAAACGCTTGCTAGCATGGAGTTTTAAGATAGTTCATCAACCTTCAGTCCTCTGATTCCTCGGAAGCACTTATTTTTTCATTTGGTTACAAATGAATCGTTGAAAGCAAGTGCAACCGAACAAAACATTTTACTGTGTCTCAAACTCATTGACGAATTGAAAAGCTGTGGCCACTGCTGCAATCATTTACATAATTTATGCTAATTATTCCAAGCCTAAAACTGCCAAATTTTGGAAGCCGGTCCCAAGGGTATCTGTTGAGGTTTGAGATAACAACAACAACAACAGATATCCTTGGGAACGAAGTTGGTCAATCCCTTGTTTTTCTTAAGGTATTTCGAAGGGAATTCTGGGAATAATTTCCTTAGCTACGAATTCAACGTTTGCAGCTATGTAAAATACACAACTAAGGAAATTATCCCCAGAATTCCTTTCGAAAAGCCTTAATGAAAATAGTAGGCTAAAACGGCGGCCATCTTTTGCGGAAGCGTGCGTCTATTGCTGTAAAACTTAATTTTTGTCAGAACGTATAGTTTATCGTATAGTAATAGCTCCTCTTTGAGTCGTACGTACAAATAAGAACCGGGCGCTTAATTGAAGATAAAATTCCAATTATAATGGTTTCTCATATTCTATTTGTTTTTAATTTCTTATATGAATTTTTAACATGTTCTAACTTACTTATGTACACTCATATACTCGGTAGTGATTTGGCATCTCCAGCCAATTTGAGCAAAGAAAAAAGAACCCTAAAATCGACCTATTTTTGGCCAAAAAGGTAAGGTTATACTAAGGCAAAATGGCTAAAAATCGACCAAAATCAGGGCTTTCAAAAATCTTTCTAAATCATCCAAGAGCACTTTCTAGGCTATTATAAGGCTATAAGGTGCATCTCCAGCCAATTTCAGCAAAGAAAAAAGAACCTTAAAGTCGACCTATTTTTGGCCAAAAAGGTAAGGCTATACTAAGGCAAAATGGCTAAAAATCGACCAAAATCAGGGCTTTCAAAAATCCTTCTAAATCATCCAAGAACACTTTCTAGGCTATTATAAGGCTATAATCTGCATCTCCAGCCAATTTGAGCAAAGAAAAAAGCACCTTAAAATCGACCTATTTTTGGCCAAAAAGGTAAGGTTATACTAAGGCAAAATGGCTAAAATCGACCAAAATCAGGGCTTTCAAAAATCCTTCTAAATCATCCAAGAGCACTTTCTAGGCTATTATAAGGCTATCAGGAGCATCTCCAGCCAATTTGAGCAAAGAAAAAAGCACCTTAAAATCGACCTATTTTTGGCCAAAAAGGTAAGGTTATACTAAGGCAAAATGGCTAAAAATCGACCAAAATCAGGGCTTTCAAAAATCCTTCTAAATCATCCAAGAGCACTTTCTAGGCTATTATAAGGCTATCAGGAGCATCTCCAGCCAATTTGAGCAAAGAAAAAAGATACCTAAAATGGACCTATTTTTGGCCAAAAAGGTAAGGTTATACTAAGGCAAGATGGCTAAAAATCGACCAAAATCAGGGCTTTCAAAAATCCTTCTAAATCATCCAAGAGCACTTTCTAGGCTATTATAAGGCTATAAGGTGCATCTCCAGCCAATTTGAGCAAAGAAAAAAGAACCTTAAAGTCGACCTATTTTTGGCCAAAAAGGTAAGGCTATACTAAGGCAAAATGGCTAAAAATCGACCAAAATCAGGGCTTTCAAAAATCCTTCTAAATCATCCAAGAGCACTTTCTAGGCTATTATAAGGCTATAATCTGCATCTCCAGCCAATTTGAGCAAAGAAAAAAGCACCTTAAAATCGTCCTATTTTTGGCCAAAAAGGTAAGGTTATACTAAGGCAAAATGGCTAAAAATCGACCAAAATCAGGGCTTTCAAAAATCTTTCAAAATCATCCAAGAGCACTTTCTAGGCTATTATAAGGCAATAAGGTGCATCTCCAGCTAATTTGAGCAAAGAAAAAAGAACCATAAAATCGACCTATTTTTGGCCAAAAAGGTAAGGTTATACTAAGGCAAAATGGCTAAAATCGACCAAAATCAGGGCTTTCAAAAATCCTTCTAAATCATCCAAGAGCACTTTCTAGGCTATTATAAGGCTATAACATGCATCTCCAGCCAATTTGAGCAAAGAAAAAAGCACCTTAAAATCGACCTATTTTTGGCCAAAAAGGTAAGGTTATACTAAGGCAAAATGGCTAAAAATCGACCAAAATCAGGGCTTTCAAAAATCCTTCTAAATCATCCAAGAGCACTTTCTAGGCTATTATAAGGCTATAACCTGCATCTCTAGCCAATGTGAGCAAGGAAAAAAGAACCCTAAAATCGACCTATTTTTGGCCAAAAAGGTAAGGCTATACTAAGGCAAAATGGCTGAAAATCGACCAAAATGAGGGCTTTAAAAAATCCTTCTAAATCATCCAAGAGCACTTTCTAGGCTATTATAAGGCTATAAGGTGCATCTCCAGCCAATTTCAGCAAAGAAAAAAGCACCTTAAAATCGACCTATTTTTGGCCAAAAAGGTAAGGCTATACTAAGGCAAATGGGCTAAAAATCGACCAAAATCAGGGTTTTCAAAAGTCTTTCTAAATCATCGAAGAGCACTTTCTAGGCTATTATAAGGCTATAACCTGCATCTCTAGCCAATTTGAGCAGAGAAAAAAGAACCCTAAAATCGACCTATTTTTGGCCAAAAAGGTAAGGTTATACTAAGGCAAAATGGCTAAAAATCGACCAAAATCAGGGCTTTCAAAAATCTTTCTAAATCATCCAAGAGCACTTTCTAGGCTATTATAAATTTGAGCAAAGAAAAAGCACCTTAAAATCGACCTATTTTTGGCTATAAAAAATCTTTCTAAATCATCCAAGAGCACTGCATCTCCAGCCAATTTGAGCAAAGAAAAAGCACCTTAAAATCGACCTATTTTTGGCCAAAAGGTAAGGTTATACTAAGGCAAAATGGCTAAAATCGACCAAAATCAGGGCTTTCAAAAATCCTTCTAAATCATCCAAGAGCACTTTCTAGGCTATTATAAGGCTATAATCTGCATCTCCAGCCAATTTGAGCAAAGAAAAAAGCACCTTAAAATCGACCTATTTTTGGCCAAAAAGGTAAGGTTATACTAAGGCAAAATGGCTAAAAATCGACCAAAATCAGGGCTTTCAAAAATCCTTCTAAATCATCCAAGAGCACTTTCTAGGCTATTATAAGGCTATAACCTGCATCTCCAGCCAATTTGAGCAAAGAAAAAAGCACCTTAAAATCGACCTATTTTTGGCCAAAAAGGTAAGGTTATACTAAGGCAAAATGGCTAAAAATCGACCAAAATCAGGGCTTTCAAAAATCCTTCTAAATCATCCAAGAGCACTTTCTAGGCTATTATAAGGCTACAACCTGCATCTCCAGCCAATTTTAGCAAAGAAAAAAGCACCTTAAAATCGACCTATTTTTGGCCAAAAAGGTAAGGTTATACTAAGGCAAAATGGCTAAAAATCGACCAAAATCAGGGCTTTCAAAAATCCTTCTAAATCATCCAAGAGCACTTTCTAGGCTATTATAAGGCTATCAGGAGCATCTCCAGCCAATTTGAGCAAAGAAAAAAGCACCTTAAAATCGACCTATTTTTGGCCAAAAAGGTAAGGTTATACTAAGGCAAAATGGCTAAAAATCGACCAAAATCAGGGCTTTCAAAAATCCTTCTAAATCATCCAAGAGCACTTTCTAGGCTATTATAAGGCTATCAGGAGCATCTCCAGCCAATTTGAGCAAAGAAAAAAGCACCTTAAAATCGACCTATATTTGGCCAAAAATGTAAGGTTATACTAAGGCAAGATGGCTAAAAATCGACCAAAATCAGGGATTTCAAAAGTCTTTCTAAATCATCCAAGAGCACTTTCTAGGCTATTATAAGGCTATCAGGAGCATCTCCAGCCAATTTGAGCAAAGAAAAAAGCACCTTAAAATCGACCTATTTTTGGCCAAAAGGTAAGGTTATACTAAGGCAAAATGGCTAAAATCGACCAAAATCAGGGCTTTCAAAAATCCTTCTAAATCATCCAAGAGCACTTTCTAGGCTATTATAAGGCTATCAGGAGCATCTCCAGCCAATTTGAGCAAAGAAAAAAGCACCTTAAAATCGACCTATTTTTGGCCAAAAGGTAAGGTTATACTAAGGCAAAATGGCTAAAATCGACCAAAATCAGGGCTTTCAAAATCCTTCTAAATCATCCAAGAGCACTTTCTAGGCTATTATAAGGCTATCAGGAGCATCTCCAGCCAATTTGAGCAAAGAAAAAAGCACCTTAAAATCGACCTATTTTTGGCCAAAAGGTAAGGTTATACTAAGGCAAAATGGCTAAAATCGACCAAAATCAGGGCTTTCAAAAATCCTTCTAAATCATCCAAGAGCACTTTCTAGGCTATTATAAGGCTATCAGGAGCATCTCCAGCCAATTTGAGCAAAGAAAAAAGCACCTTAAAATCGACCTATTTTTGGCCAAAAGGTAAGGTTATACTAAGGCAAAATGGCTAAAATCGACCAAAATCAGGGCTTTCAAAAATCCTTCTAAATCATCCAAGAGCACTTTCTAGGCTATTATAAGGCTATCAGGAGCATCTCCAGCCAATTTGAGCAAAGAAAAAAGCACCTTAAAATCGACCTATTTTTGGCCAAAAGGTAAGGTTATACTAAGGCAAAATGGCTAAAATCGACCAAAATCAGGGCTTTCAAAAATCCTTCTAAATCATCCAAGAGCACTTTCTAGGCTATTATAAGGCTATCAGGAGCATCTCCAGCCAATTTGAGCAAAGAAAAAAGCACCTTAAAATCGACCTATTTTTGGCCAAAAAGGTAAGGTTATACTAAGGCAAAATGGCTAAAATCGACCAAAATCAGGGCTTTCAAAAATCCTTCTAAATCATCCAAGAGCACTTTCTAGGCTATTATAAGGCTATCAGGAGCATCTCCAGCCAATTTGAGCAAAGAAAAAAGCACCTTAAAATCGACCTATTTTTGGCCAAAAAGGTAAGGTTATACTAAGGCAAAATGGCTAAAATCGACCAAAATCAGGGCTTTCAAAAATCCTTCTAAATCATCCAAGAGCACTTTCTAGGCTATTATAAGGCTATCAGGAGCATCTCCAGCCAATTTGAGCAAAGAAAAAAGCACCTTAAAATCGACCTATTTTTGGCCAAAAAGGTAAGGCTATACTAAGGCAAAATGGCTAAAATCGACCAAAATCAGAGCTTTCAAAAATCCTTCTAAATCATCCAAGAGTACTTTCTAGGCTATTATAAGGCTATCAGGAGCATCTCCAGCCAATTTGAGCAAAGAAAAAAGCACCTTAAAATCGACCTATTTTTGGCCAAAAGGTAAGGTTATACTAAGGCAAAATGGCTAAAATCGACCAAAATCAGGGCTTTCAAAAATCCTTCTAAATCATCCAAGAGCACTTTCTAGGCTATTATAAGGCTATCAGGAGCATCTCCAGCCAATTTGAGCAAAGAAAAAAGCACCTTAAAATCGACCTATTTTTGGCCAAAAGGTAAGGTTATACTAAGGCAAAATGGCTAAAATCGACCAAAATCAGGGCTTTCAAAAATCCTTCTAAATCATCCAAGAGCACTTTCTAGGCTATTATAAGGCTATCAGGAGCATCTCCAGCCAATTTGAGCAAAGAAAAAAGCACCTTAAAATCGACCTATTTTTGGCCAAAAGGTAAGGTTATACTAAGGCAAAATGGCTAAAAATCGACCAAAATCAGGGCTTTCAAAAATCCTTCTAAATCATCCAAGAGCACTTTCTAGGCTATTATAAGGCTATCAGGAGCATCTCCAGCCAATTTGAGCAAAGAAAAAAGCACCTTAAAATCGACCTATTTTTGGCCAAAAGGTAAGGTTATACTAAGGCAAAATGGCTAAAAATCGACCAAAATCAGGGCTTTCAAAATCCTTCTGAATCATCCAAGAGCACTTTCTAGGCTATTATAAGGCTATCAGGAGCATCTCCAGCCAATTTGAGCAAAGAAAAAGCACCTTAAAATCGACCTATTTTTGGCCAAAAGGTAAGGTTATACTAAGGCAAAATGGCTAAAATCGACCAAAATCAGGGCTTTCAAAAATCCTTCTAAATCATCCAAGAGCACTTTCTAGGCTATTATAAGGCTATCAGGAGCATCTCCAGCCAATTTGAGCAAAGAAAAAAGCACCTTAAAATCGACCTATTTTTGGCCAAAAGGTAAGGTTATACTAAGGCAAAATGGCTAAAATCGACCAAAATCAGGGCTTTCAAAAATCCTTCTAAATCATCCAAGAGCACTTTCTAGGCTATTATAAGGCTATCAGGAGCATTTCCAGGCAATTTTAGCAAAGAAAAAGCACCTTAAAATCGACCTATTTTTGGCCAAAAAGTAAGGTTATACTAAGGCAAAATGGCTAAAATCGACCAAAATCAGGGCTTTCAAAAATCCTTCTAAATCATCCAAGAGCACTTTCTAGGCTATTATAAGGCTATCAGGAGCATCTCCAGCCAATTTGAGCAAAGAAAAAAGCACCTTAAAATCGACCTATTTTTGGCCAAAAGGTAAGGTTATACTAAGGCAAAATGGCTAAAATCGACCAAAATCAGGGCTTTCAAAAATCCTTCTAAATCATCCAAGAGCACTTTCTAGGCTATTATAAGGCTATCAGGAGCATCTCCAGCCAATTTGAGCAAAGAAAAAAGCACCTTAAAATCGACCTATTTTTGGCCAAAAGGTAAGGTTATACTAAGGCAAAATGGCTAAAATCGACCAAAATCAGGGCTTTCAAAAATCCTTCTAAATCATCCAAGAGCACTTTCTAGGCTATTATAAGGCTATCAGGAGCATCTCCAGCCAATTTGAGCAAAGAAAAAAGCACCTTAAAATCGACCTATTTTTGGCCAAAAGGTAAGGTTATACTAAGGCAAAATGGCTAAAATCGACCAAAATTAGGGCTCTCAAAAATCCTTCTAAATCATCAAAGAGCACTTTCTAGGCTATTATAAGGCTATCAGGAGCATCTCCAGCCAATTTGAGCAAAGAAAAAAGCACCTTAAAATCAACCTATTTTTGGCCAAAAAGGTAAGGTTATACTAAGGCAAAATGGCTAAAAATCGACCAAAATCAGGGCTTTCAAAATCCTTCTGAATCATCCAAGAGCACTTTCTAGGCTATTATAAGGCTATCAGGAGCATCTCCAGCCAATTTTAGCAAAGAAAAAAACACCTTAAAATCGACGTATTTTTGCGAAAAAGGTAAGGTTATACTAAGGCAAAATGGCTAAAAATCGACCAAAATCAGGGCTTTCAAAAATCCTTCTAAATCATCCAAGAGCACTTTCTAGGCTATTATAAGGCTATCAGGAGCATCTCCAGCCAATTTGAGCAAAGAAAAAAGCACCTTAAAATCGACCTATTTTTGGCCAAAAGGTAAGGTTATACTAAGGCAAAATGGCTTAAAATCGACCAAAATCAGGGCTTTCAAAAATCCTTCTAAATCATCCAAGAGCACTTTCTAGGCTATTATAAGGCTATCAGGAGCATCTCCAGCCAATTTTAGCAAAGAAAAAAGCACCTTAAAATCGACCTATTTTTGGCCAAAAAGAAAAGGCTATACTAAGGCAAAATGGCTAAAATCGACCAAAATCAGGGCTTTCAAAAATCCTTCTAAATCATCCAAGAGCACTTTCTAGGCTATTATAAAGCTATAAGATGCATCTCCAGCCAATTTGAGCAAAGAAAAAAGCACCTTAAAATCGACCTATTTTTGGCCAAAAAGGTAAGGTTATACTAAGGCAAAATGGCTAAAAATCGACCAAAATCAGGGCTTTCAAAAATCCTTCTAAATCATCCAAGAGCACTTTCTAGGCTATTATAAGGCTATCAGGAGCATCTCCAGCCAATTTGAGCAAAGAAAAAAGCACCTTAAAATCGACCTATTTTTGGCCAAAAAGGTAAGGTTATACTAAGGCAAAATGGCTAAAAATCGACCAAAATCAGGGCTTTCAAAAATCCTTCTAAATCATCCAAGAGCACTTTCTAGGCTATTATAAGGCTATCAGGAGCATCTCCAGCCAATTTTAGCAAAGAAAAAAGCACCTTAAAATCGACCTATTTTTGGCCAAAAAGGTAAGGCTATACTAAGGCAAAATGGCTAAAAATCGACCAAAATCAGGGCTTTCAAAAATCCTTCTAAATCATCCAAGAGCACTTTCTAGGCTATTATAAGGCTATCAGGAGCATCTCCAGCCAATTTGAGCAAAGAAAAAAGCACCTTAAAATCGACCTATTTTTGGCCAAAAAGGTAAGGCTATACTAAGGCAAAATGGCTAAAATCGACCAAAATCAGGGCTTTCAAAAATCCTTCTAAATCATCCAAGAGCACTTTCTAGGCTATTATAAGGCTATCAAGAGCATCTCCAGCCAATTTGAGCAAAGAAAAAAGCACCTTAAAATCGACCTATTTTTGGCCAAAAAGGTAAGGCTATACTAAGGCAAAATGGCTAAAATCGACCAAAATCAGGGCTTTCAAAAATCCTTCTAAATCATCCAAGAGCACTTTCTAGGCTATTATAAGGCTATCAGGAGCATCTCCAGCCAATTTGAGCAAAGAAAAAAGCACCTTAAAATCGATCTATTTTTGGCCAAAAAGGTAAGGTTATACTAAGGCAAAATGGCTAAAAATCGACCAAAATCAGGGCTTTCAAAAATCCTTCTAAATCATCCAAGAGCACTTTCTAGGCTATTATAAGGCTATCAGGAGCATCTCCAGCCAATTTCAGCAAAGAAAAAAGCACCTTAAAATCGACCTATTTTTGGCCAAAAAGGTAAGGTTATACTAAGGCAAAATGGCTAAAAATCGACCAAAATCAGGGCTTTCAAAAATCCTTCTAAATCATCCAAGAGCACTTTCTAGGCTATTATAAGGCTATAAGGTGCATCTCCAGCCAATTTCAGCAAAGAAAAAAGCACCTTAAAATCGACCTATTTTTGGCCAAAAAGGTAAGGTTATACTAAGGCAAAATGGCTAAAAATCGACCAAAATCAGGGCTTTCAGAAGAACTTCTAAATTATCCAAGAGCACTTTTTAGGCTATTATAAGGCTTTAAAGAGCATCTCCAGCCAATTTTGGCAAAGAAAAAAGCACCTTATAATCGACCTATTTTTGGCCAAAAAGGTAAGGTTATACTAAGGCAAAATGGCTAAAAATCGACCAAAATCAGGGCTTTCAAAAATCCTTCTAAATCATCCAAGAGCACTTTCTAGGCTATTATAAGACTATAACCTGCATCTCCAGCCAATTTTAGCAAAGAAAAAAGCACCTTAAAATCGACCTATTTTTGGCCAAAAAGGTAAGGTTATACTAAGGCAAAATGGCTAAAAATCGACCAAAATCAGGGCTTTCAAAAATCCTTCTAAATCATCCAAGAGCACTTTCTAGGCTATTATAAGGCTATCAGGAGCATCTCCAGCAAATTTGAGCAAAGAAAAAAGCACCTTGAATTCGACCTATTTTTGGCCAAAAAGGTAAGGCTATACTAAGGTAAAATGGCTGAACATCCACGAAAATCAGGGCTTTCAAAAATCTTTCTAAATCATCCAAAAGCACTTTCTAGGCTATTATAAGGCTATAAGGTGCATCTCCAGCAAATTTGAGCAAAGAAGAAGCACCTTAAAATCGACCTATTTTTGGCCAAAAAGATAAGGCTATACTAAGGCAAAATGGCTAAAAATCGACCAAAACCCGGTGTTTCAAAAATCTTTCTAAATCATCCAAGAATAATTTATTATTAGAATGCTGTTAGTGGCATTTAATAAATTAGTAATGGCTAAATATGTTCGATATTCTGGTATTTTTCCTTCCCTATTCGAGTTCGACTTAGCTTTGTTGGGGACTGTTGCTCGGTCTTTAGGACTGTCAGGGTTTCAGACTCATAAGTTTCTAGGTTCCATGTTCCTCACGTTCCTCTATGTTTCTCCAATCTGAGTGCCAAACCTCGTTTAAGTTTCTTCGTGTAAGAGGCTTTGCTGTTGCCGTTAGCAACAATACAGCAATAACATGTAAACAAATCACAGTGAAGGCAAGGAATCAGCTGATCACGAATAAGTTTGAAAATTTTTCAATTCTATCGAGCTTCTAAGCGAAAATGAATACTGAATCTTGGTGTACTGTCGAAAGATCCTCGAGTCAGGACTGGAAACGTGCTGAACGCGGTCATTTTGATGGCGCTTTCAAAAGCACTGTTTTCAAACAATCGCAAGCGAGTCAAGAAGACAGATTCAGCTCAGGTCAAAATCAAGTACAAAATTCGAAGCACAGAGAAAGGAGACATTTCAAAGATAAATGTATGTTTATTTTATTTAGTTCTTTCTTCGATATGTAAAATGTGGAGTTTTTGCTAAATCGATTTTTAAAGCAATGTTGCTAAATCTTATTCTTGTGAATAAAAAAAATTCTTCTTAATTTTCAGATGATCACGTCTTCAAAATATAACAGTTGGAGATGCCATCTCCCTCTCTGAAGTTGGAATTTCTTGTTTCTTTATGGGTAAAATGAAAATTCTTATTTAACTGAACTCTTTAGGCCTAAAAAATTTTTTGCAGAACTTTACAATTTTTAGTTGCATAAACGTGTATTCTGAACGAATTTAATTGTAGTTTTTATAGAACAGATAAAACAACAGTGCTAAGTTTTGTTGTATTGAAATTGAATTTTCAATCTTGTTTCACAGTATGAACAACAGAAAAGAAGACAAATGATTTTTCAATGCTCTATTTCTGAAACAAATAATAGGTATATAAAATTTGAAGAATATAAAAATTTATCAAATTCACATTATAAAGTTGAAAAATTTCAAAAGATAAAGTGAGGCTAAATTACTGTTTAAAGGTCCAAAATCTTTAGGAAATAGATCATTAAAATAATTAAAATGTTCAAATTAGGAAAAATTCTCCAAAAATTTAGTAGATGACAACTGGGTCTTAACTTCTAATATGGAAATAAAAAGAAAACACTTATAGTTTTGGTTTAGCATGCACACTTGCACTCTCTTGGGATTGAGATTTCAGCAAGATAGCCTTCAGCTTGACTGAGGTCCACTTTTCCACCTTTTGTCAAATATTGTTTTAATTGTGGTATCACTGAATCAGGAACACAGGTCATAGGGACACGTGTGATTTCAGGTTTGGTGGATTCCTTGCATCTCTGGGCACATTGAAGTATGTGATGGTTACTGATGCATGTCTTGCCATGGGCTTCTTTTGGTTTTAGCTTCAGCAATGTTCTTTCAAAAGGACAATCTGATGAAAAAAGAAATAATCAATCAGTGAAGATAATTATTTCTTAACTCAGAATTATTAAGAATCTGATTGGCAAGGCAATGGAAAGGCAATAGCTAATTTCATAGTACAACAAATTCTCAATTGTCCACAGCTGATAACAGAAAAGTTTTGAAGGTGGAATGCTTCCAAGGAAAAGTAGAGCTATCTTTTAATTAAAACAAATTCCCAATTATTCACAGTTGTTAATAAAAAGTTTTAAGGGTTGTTTTGGCTACATATTAATCAAAATCCATCCATACAAACTAATCAATCTGCTACTTCTCTTCCAAATTGCACAGGAATCCAAGTTTAATTTTTTGTAACAATATTGAGACAAACACTGAAAAGATGGTTAGTTTAGTATGTTAGTTGTCTGAGCACCATTAGCTAAATATAGGTTTCTGTGCTTAGCACAGAGGAATCAATCAACAGAACATGACTAAAGTAAGCAGTGTACCCCCTCTTGCCCAGAATCTAAGATAGCTTGCAACTCTCCATGCTTTAACATGGCAAGATTAACCTAAAAGGGAGGTTGAATCTGAAATCATAGATTGAGAGATATCCTGGACATTATCTAAATTTGATCTTATTGACTTACCTTTGTTGCAAGATTTACCAGGAGTTACCCAGCTTGATGCAAAAATCCTTTCAGATGAGTTTCTCACTTGAGGATAGAATAATGTAGGTCTTATTACATCATTGACAAGGAAGCCTTCAGGAGTCATGAAATCATTGTAATCTTCACCATCAGAATTGCCACACAGTCCACATGTTTTGTTTGTGAAGAAGGGAGACACACTCAGGCTGACCTAGAAAGTAAAATGTATCAATTAGCTATAAATATTTTATTTAGGAGTCTACACATTTTTTTTATAAGGAACCTTTAGTCTGAGTTGAGACTGGAGTTCCTTAATTTTTTAACAAAATGAAAGTTCCTTATACTGTTCCTTGTCGTGGAATATGTATAAATACTAAGTTTTACAGCAAATCCATATAAACTATTCTTCATTTCAAACTTTAAGTATAAATGAAGTCTTTTGGGGAAGAACGATGGGAAATATATTGTTCTTCTGTTCCTTTTTCGTACAAACCATCTTGTTCTTTAAAAAAGAGTTTCTTAGTTTTTCATCTGAGCCACGACAGTTTCTTAAAGTTCCTTAATTTTTTGGAAATTTTCAGCCTCAAGTTCCTTATAAAGGTGCTCCTTATAAAAAAACGTGTAATTTAGATTATCAAGGTTTAACACCTTTCTTTGGACAATTTCATTTTTCACTATTCTGCAGAAATTTGGGTAGATTCACTCATGTGATAAAGCCAATATCTGTTTGCTTAATTTCCCAAATGGGGACCCTTGATCAGATTTTGTTGGGGAAACCTACCCAATCTTAAAAAATAATACCCTTTTTCAGTACTGCAGCAAGGTGGCAGGGCAAGAAAGATTTGGTCAACAAAATTAAAGAATAGAAGAAACTTACAATATGTGACTCTCTCAAACTGACATGCAGACCATATTTGTGATGTTCAACATTCATCGTTTTGCTGGTCGGTTCCCAAATGATTGTTATCAATGGCTTCTTTTTGTCCTTATCCATAACCTCATGAAGTTGTTTGACATCAACTGGGCGGTTGTCCATCTAAAAGAGGAGGAATGAAAATTCTAAACCTTGTTAAAGTGCGTATTTCGACAAGTATTGAAGATTGAAAAAATAAGAGGGAAATCTCGAGTGTTTTACAACGAAAAATCTTTTAAGAACGTCCAGAGATGTCTTTGCTGTTTTTCGCAGTTTTGAAATTTGGGTAATAGAGTATTCCAAAAGTTGGGTCATGGCATTTATCTGACAGTGCTTCTGTGAATTAATGAGTAGCGATATTTAATTGATCATTTACAGCAGTCATAGAAAAAAGCTCTTGCCCCTAAGCGTGCTGCCCGCCACAGGCTTCTGTGCTTCGCAATTCACTTTGGACCTCCATCTTGCAATGTTTGTTCACGGACAAGGTAATTCTAAAAGATCACATCAGTGAGATTAGAAGAACGATCAAAGCTGGTAAATTATCTGGCAAAAAATTTCAGGTGATGCTTTCTCTTTTCATTGATTGGTGTAAAGAGAGGTTTCCATGGTTACATAGCAACATGAATGAGATGGCCAAAGTATAATACGCACAGGGT
Organism: Chrysaora quinquecirrha; assembly: GCA_014526335.1. Taxonomy (NCBI): domain Eukaryota; kingdom Metazoa; phylum Cnidaria; class Scyphozoa; order Semaeostomeae; family Pelagiidae; genus Chrysaora; species Chrysaora quinquecirrha. The sequence goes on from JACTAT010000039.1 coordinate 4,770,025, forward strand.
AAATGTAGTATGGACTGGTTATAGACAAGAACAGGTTGGGGGAATGGTTGCCTTGCCATGTTTTAACACGAATTGTATCAGCTTTTACGAGTGCTTTGCTTTCTTTGCAAAGGAAAGCCTAGTCTCAATGAATAACTGCATGCATGAAAGATTAGTATGCTACGGAAAACAAATAGCTGGTTACTGTAGGAAGACAGGGCTTCGACTTTAGGTTACTTAGAATGCAATGGATAACGTCGCTTCATTCACTCTAGGCATGGATGAGATGGAACGGCTGCTGTAGCGATGCTTAAGCAACTGTAGGGATGGCTTAAGAATGCACAAAGTGTTAGCAAGCTTACCGTAACTTTTGGTTTTCCATGTAATACAGAAGTAGGCATAATCTCGATTTTGTGTGAGTCAACAAAAACTGTTACCACTCTTCTCAATCTCTTGTCAAGTTTCCTCGTCAGAACAGCAATGTTTGTTGAGTTTTTATCACAGATTCGAAGAAGCTGATGCTCACAATGACCTCTCAGAGTGAAATTGTAGGATTTCTTATCAAACGTAACGAAGGTGTTGTTGACATGAAGACATCGAGCTGCAAATGAAAGAAAATTTCATGGATTATCTTCGATTCAAAGCGTTAACTTAGGAACATCGCTAGCTGCCAAAAGGTGGGACCCGGGGGTACTCTCTAATGGGTCTCTAATGTAGGCTTTATGTGCCCTGCCAAATGGTCCTGCAAAAGTTAGTTCCATAACTTTCGGCAAGCACGCCCGTTTATAGCAGTTCATAAGCATTTCTTTTTCCTATAGCAATCATCAACATATTCATTAAATACTTTATTTTTTCGGCACCCACTGCGTGCTCTTAGCTATAAAAAGGTGGTGTGGCCGAGCAGCCAAGGCTTTCGGCTCATGATCGAGGAGTAGAGTGGGTTCGAATATCGTTTGGACCACTTTCAACAAGCCTGCAATCAACTCAGTTGTCCATCCTTCCATTGTCGGTAAATGAGTGCTCAGGGTATTTATGCTAGTTTATCAGTCTTGGGGCACAAGCTGCAGGTCCACACCTGCTGCAGAGCTGCCAGAACCTCTGATCTCCGTTAACAGAATTTCTTTCTCCGTTAACAGAAGTTACTATATCGCCAGTTTGGGCGCTCAACAACTGCAAAGAAACGTCTAGTACTTAATATGATCAAAATCTGAAAATTTTGAGAAACTTTAAGACGATATTTTTTAATTCTTATTGCAAGATACTTAAATTGGCTGTACTCACGTTTAAGTAGCACACGAGTAAGTTTCTTAACCATAGAGACCTCTTTCGATCCTTTTGGCAGAGTCTTCAGTACATTAGGCAGCTTTATATCATCCATCATATACGTGAGATTTCTTGTTTTCAATATGAGCCTTGCTGTATCATTAGTTGGCAACTCTAGCTTCAATTTGATCATTTTTTCGTATTTCTTGTTTGGGTTTGGTCTTGGGTACACAAAAGCTGTTGACTTCAAGGTTGGGATGATGAAATTCTCGGAGATGTATCCAAGCGTGTCAGTTATATAATCAGGAACCAACTTAGAGTTGTATTTCATTCTCAGTGCCATCCAGAATCGTGGAAGGTCTTTAGTTGTCAAAATATCGACCTTGAAGACAAATAAGAATTCATTTGGAAGAACCTGTCAGCTCAAGCATTCGTTATCTGGAAAGCTTCACAAAAAATTCAAGACAGGTAAAAAGCCTACACTTTTTTTTAAATAAGCAACCGCTCAATAAGCAACTAGGGCTGAACTGACCTTAACATTAAGCAACTTGAGGGCTCAATTGAATTACTGAAAACAACTAAGAAGTCAAACAACCAAGCTTATTCTCTTTCTTGTGTTAGGAAATTGTTCTTTGTTCTTATGTTTTGCATGTTGAAGTTCGTTAGCTAACGTTTTCCCACTTACTGTCTCCCAAAATTCGTGTTGTAGGCCTAACAGTTGATGATTTTGACCCGCGAAGTCAGGGGTAGTTGTTAACAAAAAATGTTAAGCAACTTTTAAGCAACTTTGAGGGCTGAAATGTCTGAAATTGTAAGCAACTTTGAGGGCTGGACAAAAGTCAAGTTGCTTATTTAAAAAAAGTGTAATACAATTTGGTATTTATTAATTTATAGCAATAATTAAGCTACCAGAGCTGTTACAGACGGCACAATAACCACTGGGGCTAGAGACTGGGGTCTTTATATTACCGTTCATTCTAGTAATACTTAGTACTTCAACTGAGATTTCAAATGCTACAAACAAATAGCTATCGTTTTTTCGTCTGATTAATAGTAATTTTGGGTTTGGGTGATGAATTAGTTTAGTTTAAGCATGTAGCATGAGTTAGTCGAAGAAAATCATCGAACGAATTGCCGAATGATTAATATCTAGCTTCTGAGTTACCAGCTTTCTTTAATCCCCAAAAAACGAATTTTAATAAAAGGAAAACATGATGGGGTATCTATAGTATAAATGGGAATCAGGCCTTTTAAAACCTACAGAAATTATTTAACGATTAAAGGGAATAGACTTTCTTAAAGAAGGCAGCCAAAGAAGCAAGGTGCTTATCAAATGTGTGAAGTAGCATAACCAAAAAAAGTTAGCATACCTTTAGATTTTTGAATACACAATTTCTGGCGAAGCTCGCAGCGATGTTAACATTATCAGGTAGCAAGGAAATACCAAGACAGAATTTTGGGAATTTTGTCAGATCTTTTCTTGAAGGCAAGACTTCAAGTCGTGCTGTTCCTTTTGAGTAGTCATATTTGACAGTGACGGTGATCTTCGTCGATGGATTAACTGAAACTGTTGCAACCCATGTCTTTGATTTAGCATCAGGTTCAGGGAATTTCATTGAGAACTCGAACTTTTGTGGTTTATTCTTTGTTGATGGTTTCAATAGAAGACGGTATTCCATTGGTGAATACAACAATGGGAGGTGATTAAGACGGGGGTATGGACGATAACCATGTAGACATGTCTGGAGGCCATATGAACTGTGCATGCATTCACCCTGAAAAATGACAGAAAATACAACTTTTGAAACTGCGCAAAGACAGTAAAACGGGGGGGGGTATCTATGAGTAATATCGCAGCGCAGTGATAAAGAAATTAAATGCTTTCTTGATGACGAACCACTATATTAGGAACTTACATGTATCTTAAGAACTTTACTACTATTCGTTAGGCTGGCTACACAAGTTGCTATTAATTTGTAATTTGGCTACTTAATTCAAATGGTTATTTTGAAATGCACGAAATGCAGATTTGTTTGGAATGCAGTTTTTTCCATGTAATTGAAATTGTGTATGTTTATTGAGTCTAAGGCCGTGGCCAGACGGTCAAACACTTTTAGTCAAACATTTGAGATTTGCTATACAAACAATGTTTGACAGCTTTGTCACGTCGCACAAAACACTGATTGACGAGAATGTTTTTGAAAACGTGCCGTAAGAAAAAAAGTTTGATGAGCAATGTTTTATGAAGTGACAAAGCGATCAAACATTTTGTTGGACAAGAAATGTTTCAGATGTTTGATCAACGATGATTCGGCAAGAGCATACAGTATTCGTATAGCGAATGCTGGGCGCAGCGGTATTCGACTCAAGAACGCGTGGCGTATGCTTAGCGTAAGTTGAATTCGAATAGAGAATTTCAGGCGTAAGTAGTATTCGAGAAGAGAAGGCCTGGCGTAAGAGGTGATTCGAATGCAGAATTCGATTGGCGAATGCTCATCAAAGATCGCAAATTTTCAAGAAACTGATTTCTAAAATGCATCTTGCAAACATTAATAAGAACAAATACCTTCTCAAACGACTGTTTTCTCAAAACTTCATTAAGAGTTTGTTTCTTCTCAAATTTAATGCGAACTGAATCTTTTTCACGTGGTGAAAGACAGATAGAATTGCCTTTAACGATCCAGTGAGCCAATCTAGCCTTTTGGAGTTCTGGTTTCATCTGTGGAAGATGATAAGAATAATGATTACGAAGTTAGAAGAGAAATAGCATTTTCAGCTCGGTAGCGGGCAGCATGCTAGCATCGATATGCATCACCGGCCTTGGGGAAACATTTAGCAACCAAGAGACTCACAGAACCTCTGTCTACAAAATTATATGTAAAGCTATTTAGGGAAGTCTTGAAAGATTCTCCAGTTAGGTACATCAGTTCCCCAGTAATGGAGCTGAGTCATCAAGCTTTTCGGATCACAGTCACTGAGTCGTGGATTCAAAGCTGATCAGGATAACGTCCCGCTATCCCGCTCAATTCTTCACCTTTTCAGCTGATATGCACTTCTTTCAGTTTAGCTTTTGTAATAGAGCTATAGGCTAGGGGCCAGATGCAGCTCCACATTTCCTGAAGATTGCTTCTCCTCCTAAATCCACGACTTTTGATTCGTACGCCAGACGCCTTGCACATCCAAAACATGAAATCACCAGTCCCAGTAACAGTGAAAAAAAAACAAGGTTGGTGCACTGTCTTTTGCAACAGCAAACGTCGTTCCAATCTTCCGATATTTTTCTTATATCGGAAAGATTTTTCACCAAACCATTATCACCCTACTCTTCAGAAAACTAAGTTTAAAGTGCGTTTCCCGATTAGTGCTTCATGACTCCAGGCTTTGCTTGTGGCTAACTGAAGTAGTTCTGAAACTTCAGTCAAATTTTCATCAAAATCTAAGAATTGAGTTTCCCTACCTTTTCCTCTTGGATTTCCTCTTTATTTTCCATTTCAACCATTTCTTCGTGGAATATTCTCTCAACATCCATTATCTCCTCCAGTTCGTCCAATAAAGCTTGTTTCCATGATTTTGGCACTGGCTTTTTCCCCATACTAACAACAGATTTTATCTTGATAGTGCCTGGTCTTGTCTTGGTCAAAACAAAGAGTTTCTGGGCCTTTTTTGGTTTTTTGATCAAAGTAAGGCAATCTCCACCCTCCGTTGTGGCAATGAAGCTCTTATCTGGAGCTCTGAAGCTGACAACACGATGGTGTCGTCCATGGAAAGTGACGTTCCAGATAGTAGGAGTTCCGGACAGCACAACTTTTCCGCCTGTTGCCGATAAGAACTTTCCATTCACTTTGAGAGTCCAGCCTTCATTGATATCCGGACGCTTATTCAGACCGAATACTTCCATTTTGCCAAGCTGGTCAATTTCAATAGGAATTTGGATATATCTTGGTTTCCGCGTCTAACTGAAGGCCTGGGTTTGGGACCGGGCTTAGAACCTGTTGGTTGAGGACCAGTGGGACGGTAAGGTGGTCTTGTAGGACTTGCTGTTGCATCAATGGTGGATGTTTTAGTGGCGGTTGGTGTTGAACCTGTGGATGGTGTCTCAGTTATGCTGGTGGATGTAGAGCTTCCGTCACCACCGAGGGTGGGAGTAGGGGTGCTGCTAGATTCCGTAGTGGTAGCAGACGAAGTAGACCAAGTGCTTGTTGACACTGACGAGCTAGACAAAGATGAACTTGAAGTAGAGGTTGAATGATGGTCAGCAGTCGAGAATGTGGGTTTGACGTCTGTCAATGAAATGGTTTCTCTATCAACCTCTGTAATTCGGTCATCAGATCTCCTAAATCGACCTGGATAGCCACCGACATAATTCTTTCAAACTTCATTCCCATTTCGGCATATTTTCGTCCTAATTTCTCATACTTTCTTCCATACTTTTTGTATTTTCTCCGTCGGTCTGAAGATGCAGTTCTTCTTCTCCTTCCCCAAGAGAATCGTCTTCTTACTTCACCAGAGTCTTGGCTTTGATCTTCCTCGCTACCCTCACCATCAGCAGATGATTCAAGGTGCTCATCATCATCATCATCGCCATCTTGTCCGTATCTCTTCAGATACTCATTCCATTCACTTTCGGATATTAATCCAGCACTTTTCTTCAATTTGGGAACTTTAGTCATTTTCACCGACGGACGCGATTTTGTCGGGCGCAACTCTGTAGAGCGCAAATCTTTAGAATGCGACTCTGTTGATTCGATTCTTTTGGACCAGACCCTGTGGGACGCAACTCTGTTGATTCCAACTCTCCAGGACCCGACTTTGTTGGGCTTGGCTCTGACGTACTGTCATCGTCATCGGATCGATGTCGATCTGACGAATGCAAGTCTGGACGAGCGAATTCTGATTTCAGAAAGTGAGATGCATTTCTCTTTATCAGCAGTATCTCTCTAATCTGCTTTGGTGTCTCGATTTCAGTCTTGAACTGTCTCGTTTTGAAGTTATAATCGATTTCAGCTTTGAGGTGTGTTGACACGTTTACAAATGTTCTCACTTTTCCACCGACGACAATACTCGGGATTCGGAAATCAATTCGGCCACGAATATCGGCAATCGCACTGGAAAACGAAATAAAGGCTATTTTATTGATATATTTCGGTGTATTTCAGACGTTGACTTCTCTGAGGAGTGTCGGACAAAATAACTTTCCCCTTTATCGCAATTTTGAAGCTTTATAGAATTGACTTGTTCAGCTATCTATTTGTGGCAGCGATACAGAGAGCAGACGATTAGCGATTAAAGATCTTAGTAGCCTAACACTATCAAGCTTCCGGATAAGCTGGGGTTTGTTCAATTGTAGTTAATTAATATACTTTACTTGATGTTTCATGCTCTGAGGAGTGACAGAAAATTAAGTGTCCGCCTCTTATCGCAATCTGAAGCTCCTTATGACACGCAGACTGTCCATCTATAGACTTACTACATGAGTCGTAGTTTTCGCTGCCTTCACCTCAATTCAATTCATTCAAAAATTTAAAATAAAAAAAATAGTTGCTGCTGTTGTTAATGGCGGCAGCTGAGGAGGCTATATTGCATGGGGGGCTGGGAGCGAATCTATATCTTTTGTAGTGGGTCTAGTCCATCTATCTGCTGGTAACGATACAGTGAAGCAGATTAAAGGTCTTAGTGAATCTTGAGAAGGTAGGGATCTGACGTGAAACTTGCTTTATTTTGAATAAAACCTTGACAAGCCTACACATAGTGGGGAAAAGTTAGACGCAAAATGGTGTCTATCGACAGACATTCTTCTAAGGTCCTGGCCAAACGATCAAACGTTGTTGGTCAAACATCTGAGATCCGCTTTGCAAGTAATTTTGCTAATTGAGGAATTGAAGAACTTCAAAATATTACCTGCGCTTGTCAAAAGCAAAGAATTTTTGAAAAGCAATGTATTGCGAGGTGGTCACGTAGTCAATTACATTTTGCTTGACTAGCAAATTTCAAATTTTTGACAATGTTTGACCTATTGGCCAGGGCCCAACTATTTTAAGTAATTCAAAATTCAACTCACCTGAGACTATGTTCTGCAGAGACATGTACAGAGTCACGTTGCTTCCATAGCAAGGATTTTGGAGTAAACAGTCCTGGCTTCACTTCAGCTTTGAATTTTGTAAACGAGACTGGCAAGACAATGGATGTGAGGTTAGCTGTCATGGTAATACCAATCAGAGATGGCATTCTGTAGATGACTTCAACAGGCATGTATGGCTAAAGAGAAGAAAACACGAGGGTTTTAATAAAGATTTCGACAGTATATCAGCATATAGCTTGATGCAGTTAAGCATGGCATACCCCGGGATTCGAGCTAAGAATGCATGATTGTATCAGTAAATATATTCATACCTATAGAAGGCTGCTTATAACACCGTTTTATGCATGCATATTCACCGACAAGCCTTTGATATTTAACGGGGCATCATCATAATCATCATGATCATCAGCATCATCACAATCATTATCAATACACGATAAAACCAAAAATACCTAAGTGCTAAATAATATATATTACAAAATGATTAGTAAGTATTGATATCTAATTGAAAATAATGAATAGGGATTAAATAATGAAAGAAATTTTCTGGTCTTCCAGGGACCATTTTATTGGTCGACCAACGTAAAAATAAGAGAAGGACCCATTTCTCATTACCTGATAATTTTTTCGAGATTTGTTAAAGTAACGTTTGCTGATTGGCTGTTTACTGCAATTAACAAGGAAAGTGAGGTTGAAAATTTACCTTCGAAAATTCATAAGTAGTTCCCTTTTTCAAGTCACTCTCCAATTTGGCTGCTCTCAGAATCGATCCAGTCATAATCAAGCTTTTCAGATCAGCGTTTGAGTCAACCGTTGTTTCATTAACATGAAAGATTTTACCAAACATCTTCAATTGACTGAAAATCTTGAGTTTCTTCTCTGGGACGGTAAATATTGGGAACTGCAATGATATCAATCAAATATTCATTTGACAACTTGGAAGACTTCACCAGATACATGTTCCATTGCATTAAAAACATGGAGAGTTTACTTAATTTTTGTTAGTTTTTGTACGGGGGTTGGGGGGGGGGGTTATTAGAGAAGAGCTCTTCCGCCTTCATTAGTCAAGAAAAATGTTTAAGACATTAAAAATGAACTATATATTATATTACTGTAATCTTATTAGGAAAAATTTAATCTTAGATCAACTCTTATTTCTTAGTTAATAATTGTAAGACAGAAATTTGGGTTTCCATTCCATTTCCTTCACTTACTGCTGAACAGTTGATTGGCCAAAATAATGGGAATTAATAGCCAATTTTAAATTAAGAGGCCTAATAAAGAGGGGGCTTAAAAGGGAACGGGGCGATACGACCGACATGCTGGAAAGAAAAATGAGTAAGAAGCCGAGTCCTTTCAACTCTCTGCATATGCACCACTGCTATACCCTCTTATCTGTACTTCCCACGCAAGCAACGCATTGGAGGAAAGCAGTAGTTATAAGGAAGAAGTCCAAACCTATGAAGCCCGATGTTCCTACCTTCTCTTTGAGATCATTAAATGTTTTCACCACATCATTAACAGCTCGTTTGCTTCGCAAGAAATCAAACACTGAATGTTTCTTCTCTAGATATCCAGAAGGGCCTACGAGTTTTTTCAAGTAGTCCTGAAGTCCTTCAAATCTCAACTGACCCTGAAAAAGCAAGGATTCTATGAGTAATTCTAATTCGAAAATTTGAACATTGGGTGGGAGAATCAAAATCATGCATGAAGGAGAACTATAATCTTTCTAGCATACACGTTTTCTTTATAAGAACAATCTTTATACAAAACATTTTTTATATACAAAACTAAGTCTACCAGCTTTTGCCAAGAAACGCATTTAAAGATGTCTTTAACATGGGGAAGGGGTGATAAATTGGGGAAAAATCAGCCCATAACAAGAAACAGGCAAGCTGAAAACGAAGGCAAGGGTTCTTAATTGCGAGAAACAGCGGAAATATCTTTGGACATATTTAAAAGCTTTTCTCGTCTAACGGTCGTCAGAGTATAAACCTCAGAAACAGAAAGGAAAAATTAGCTAAGGCCGAATTTATACCCAGATATGAATCGTAATGCACCAATCAGAAATTGAAGCCCAATTGGCATTGTGTTGTAAACACCAATCAGATTGCGGGATACAAGGGAAGACCAACAAATTAAATGAAGAGTCCATTTGAGACAACGAACTCTTTCTTTCTACACAGAACCCGCCTTTTGGCTTTGATGTGGACGATTCCAAAACTCACCTAAAGTTTGTTATAAAAAAGCGAGTAAAAATCGACTATTTGACTACATCGAGATTTCCTACCTACCTCTAATACACTGATATTTCTTCCAAAAATGGTAACATTGAGATGAGATGTGATGAGATTTGGCAAGAAGCTTGTCTTGTAAATTTCTTCATGCTTTAATGTTGCACCAATTGTCCAATTCTTTGAAAACCAGTTAAGATGGAAGTTGTTAGTCTTGCTCAACAAGTGAGAAGGTAGCATTGACTTTGAATAAAGTTGCAGGGCGATTTTCACTACTGATACTCTGCAAAAATAAAGGAGAATACCGTATTTCCTCGAATAAATGAGATAAATAAATGAGAGCACCCTCCCCTCAAATAAGCGCCCATTTTGATTGAGCTACCAATCAGGTTGGTCCAAGACACTCTTTGATAGTGCATATGCAAGCTTTTGATGACAGGAATCAAGAGACAACTTTTGCAAGTTTTCTGCAAAACTTAGTTTTCGTCAGAACGTTAGTTTATCCATTAGGTTCTAAGAAATCCATTAGGTTTCTAAGAACTGCTCCTTTTCGAGACGGATATTTAAATTAACGCCTGGACACTTAATCGAGGAAATACTTATAATAATCAATGCCACTCGTCAAAATATCGTTGATACAGACTCCCAGCCCGAGTATCATTGGTTGCTAACACGTTGCAGCAGATGTCTCTAGTATATTCGTAGAAAATCAGACCGACAAGCTATCACTGCTAAAGAAAAATAAAACGATGATCTGCAAAATTCTATCTAATGCTAATTCCCCGTATCAATTTTTTTCGTCAATCAGAAAGCAGCTACAAGCAGGTTCAATTCAGGGGTAATGACAGCTAATAATTATGGCAAAAATATATCTATAACTAAAAATTGAATAAAATACAGACTTACATTTTAGGAGAATATGGAACTTTAGTGTGACGAATCGAAACAAACTTGTCATAAACGAATCTTCTGACTGAAAGACTTGGTTCTGTGTGAATGGTGCGAGCAATGTGAAGTACAATTTGTGGAGATGGGTTGTCCATTATTACAGCAAATGCGATGGTTCGAAGCTCTGTGTCGTAAGTTCGATCGCGGAAAACTCGTAACATGGTGACATGAACCTGCAAACAGAAAAGTCGAGAATCTACCAAAAATTACGAAATTGCGAGAAAGAGCGGAAAAGCTTTTTTCGTCTGACACTCCTCAGAGTATAAACGTCAGATACAGACCGAAACAAATGAATAAGGCTGTATTTGTACCCAGATGCGGATCGAAATGTCACTAATAGTAAAGTGAAGCTAGAATGGTATTGTGTTTTAACACCAATCAGCTTGCAGGATACAGCGGGATGTCCAATCAAATTAACTGCAGAGTCCAAGGGAGAATACGTAAAACGAACTCTTTCTTTTGACAGCAACTAGTCGGCACACAGTTCCAGAAGGTTGGACATGTTCACTTCTGTGGGTAGTTGACAACTGATTAACGTCAGCCGCAGTCGACATGAGTGCTCTTGCGACCGCGATCAACTGTATCCTATAAGTTCTGTCTAGGTGTTACAACTAGTTAGCCTTAGTTCTATTCTGCTTTCTCAACATTAGGGCCCTTCACCTCTTGCGCCTACGGCACTCCTTGGTTCCATCATATGGTAGGTCGACAAAATCCTGGCTTTAGAAATCTTAGGCCAAGTTTGTGGTCTCACAGAAGATGTTTTAGTTCGAATGGAAATCATAAAAACATTGTTTAACGTGAAGGAAAAGGGCTGAACTAAAAATGAGTGCATTTTTCTCCAAAAATCTTAAAATTTAACGTTTGTGTCAACAGGTTTCGGCGAGGATTGCAGGTACAGCGTTAATTTTGCTGCTAAAAAGGCAAGTATAAATCAAAGTAGACTAAACCAAATATCGTGAATTACGCCATTTACTCTAGCACACTTACTTTGTTGGGTATAATGCGGACCAGTGGTCTGATAGCCAAAAGAGCTTTGACTCTGATTTCCAATGGCAAAGCTTCATTGAAGACAATTGCATCTAAGTGTGGGAACAACATGGGACGTTCCACATTTTCTGCAAGTGCTAGTACGACTGTGGCTGGGAGATGAGGATGAGGCTTGCAAAGGTCTCTTTCCTTGATGCATTGAGTTGGAATTTTCTTGAGCAGTTGAGCCAAAACCTGGAAAATAAATAACATAAAAAAACATCAGAGATAGTGACCGACGGAGTAATGAAAATAAACGAGGTCCCGTTTGGGGATCCGATTATCCAACGTCCCCCAAAAATTGTTCCAAAATATCCCTTATCCCCTGTATGTTTTCTTTAAATACCTCCACATTATCCCAGAATCCTATAAGATATCAAATGTACCCTTTCTTGCGCATAGAATTATCCCAAATCTCTTTCATTTTTCAAGAAATACCCCCATACCCCGAATAACCTTACGCGACCCCACATAATGAAGTATTGTACAGATATTTTTCGTTCATCCGAACTGGCTTGCAATTTGGCTCTTGACTAACTATTTTGCAGGATCTGAAATGTGGAATTGAAAATTACCGTGTCAAACCACAAAGTCTTGATCTTCTTCTGTTTGCAGTATGTCTTGATCATACCAGATGCAGCCAAATAAGCCAATTTCGTAAGGTAGGGAGACTTTTTGATCTTGTCAATTTCAGTTATCTCCTGAAAGATATCAAATAATGAAATTAAGAAGACGGAGACGGAGTTTGTAACAAGACGGAGAAAAAAAGACGGAGTTTGTAACAAGGAAAGTTTGAGCAAGTCGGTAGTTTCTCGAACGAAAAAAAATGAAATACCTTCAGATAGATTTCCGCCATCTTTTTGAAGGTTTTCCATGGAAACCAACAGAGAAAAGATAGTCAGCAATCAATTCTTCTGGCAATGTCTTCAAATTATCTTCATGAATTCCATACTGTTCTGTGTTTCACATAAACTGATCAAGTATAGTATCCATTTTCTAAAACAGGGGTATAGGGGTGTTATCGAGAGTCTGTAGCTAAAACGGAGGCAGTCAAAGGCTGTACAGGGCAAAACAAGTTATATAAAAGCAAATCAAATCAAGGCAAGACAAGTCAAGGCTGTACGAGGCTAGAGTGTAGGCGAGGCCGGGTACATCATCGATACGTAGATTGGTATAAAGAGAGTCTTCATCCCTGTAAGTTTTAGGTAGACTTATTACCTGAGATTCCTAGTTATCGTTTATCAGACCGAGACTAGACCAAACCGAGATCGCTCAACTGAGTTTGAGCGTCTGAGCGATTCATTTGAATAGCGATAACTACGACTCACGTAATAAGTCTACGTTTTAGAGCAAGTACACTTCATTGATAAAGTATAGCAAGGCCTTTAAAACGACGTACTTCATTTTTGGATCAGTTGAACATTTTCTCCAGACCTTAGAAAATGTAGAATCATCAGCCTTGCGCAAAGCTTCCAAAGTTCTCAGAATAATATCAGAAACTTCAGGAAGAGTTGAGCCTTTGGAACTTCGTGGGTCTAACTTTGGTGTATTTCCTGAGCTAGGCAGCAGTTTCAGCAATTTAACCAATGAAGAGTGGACATATTCTACAATGTTGTTCTCGTCTCTATCCGATGAACCTGGGACGTATTCGAGGTTACCGAAACTTCTAACATTCATCATGAGTTTCTCTGGTTTGGTTTCCTTTCCTGTGGAGACAAAATAAAGGCGAAATTGAAACATTTTGTCGGTATAGTGCATCTCAAAAGTAAGTCGACAAACACAACTAAAAGTCAAGTGAAGCCCATTCACATCGTTCAAGCTAATCCAAGTGAACCCAAGTCAAGTTCCACCAAGTCGAGAAAACGTCAAGAAAATTCAAGTCAAGTCAAGTCAAGTCAAGTCAAGTCAAGTCGAGTCGAGTCGAGTCGAGTCGAGTCGAGTCAAGTCAAGTCAAGTCAAGTCAAAACAAGTCAAAACAAGTCAGAACCAGTCAAGCCCAGTCAAGTCAGATCAAGTCAAAGTAAGCAAAACCAAGCCAAGGCCAGTCGATTCTAGTTTAAGTCAAGCCTAGTCAAGTAAGGGGTCAAAGTAAAGTAAAGGAAAGTCAATTTAAGTCACGTCAAGTCGAGTCAAGTCAGATCAAATAATCAAATAATCAAATAATCAAATAATCAAATAATCAAATAATCAAATAATCAAATAATCAAATAATCAAATAATCAAATAATCAAATTATCAAATTATCAAATAATCAAATCAAATCAATCATACCTAGTTTAGCAATATCTTGTTTCTTCATTGATTTATCTTCTGTTTTAATCAGCTTCAATCGTTGATCAGTCACTGAGTTGATGCCTCCTCTTCCTTTCCAATCAAGTACAACACGTGCATTCCAACAGCATGGACCTCTTCTATTTTGAAACTGTTTTTCTCTCCAATGATGTTGTATTTGATGGTAGCTGATGACTGAAGAGGGTTCTGAGGATAAACAAGGGCAATTTTAAATATCAATTAAAATCAAAGAACACTTATTGATAGGACACGAACCGAAGTATACAAATCTTATTCATTTAAAGAGATTTTAGAATTTGATTTGGGATAGTAGGGTTGTGAATATCAGAAAGGATGGTTGAAATAAATGTGAAAGGTTGATACGACCAGAACCAGCTCGTTCGTACAAAGGTTGGAGACGTCATTTCACTTCACCCACGTCATGTCACGTCGCATAACGTCACGACGACAAGTTACCTCGCATCACACATCACATCATACCTGGCCAGGTCACGACACACCACACGACGTCACATCACATCATGTCAGGTCACATAACCTCACGACATGAAAAGTTACCTCACGACACAACACATCAAATCGTACCTGGCCACGTCACGACACACTAAACCACGTCACATCACATCACGTCAGGTCGCATCACGTCAAATCACACCACGTCCAAGTCACGACAAGATAAATTTCCTCGTCACATCACGTCACGTCAAATTCTCATGACTGATGTGAATGAAATTATTTCTTGAACTTACTTGCCGGATATAACGATACAAGCTTGCAGAGTGAATGTCTTGAAGATATAAGAAAATAAATAACAAAAATAGACCCAAAACATCTAAGTTTAACTCACCGAATCTTTGTTCTCATTTGGTCCAGGAACGACTTTGTTATTAATTTCATAATCACTGGATGTACAGTTGTTCATATCGATAACCTTGGTTATATTGTATCCCATTCTTGTCCACTGTCTCTTTGCATTTGTGACATTAAAGTCCTGGATGCTGTAGGACGTTTGGCAAACTCCAATTACAGACATCTATATGGGAAAAGAGAGATATGTACATACATGATTTTGTGACGTGGATCTTGTCACAGTATTACTGGACTCAAATCAAAATCTTGATACTCCAGCATTGGGGGGGGGGTTTAGTGCAACTTCTGCGTAAAGTAACCTCCTTCCCCCGGGGACGGGGGGTTACTTGATTTACTTTTGAATAGGGACGTGCCCCCAAAGACACTAAATTCCTACCCATATTTATACCAAATTCCTGAAAATGTATACCCATAATTATACCTAAATATGAACTCGTACATGTCAGCTATATAAATGTACTATGATATGTCAGCTCGAATCAAACTTAACCAAGAAAAGTGAAAACAAACGAAAAGAATACCGTTGTTAACAAAGGTTATAGCGATTATTGAGAAATCAATAGCCTTATTTATACCAATTTTGAAGAAAATTAAGACCCACGTTTATACCAAAAACATGAAAAATGATACCCTTTTGGACGGCACGTCCCCAGTATCCAAAATACAGAAAATGAATCCCCAGGCCTCTTCATGCATCCAAACACATTAAATATAACAGATAACAGATTTAGATAACACAAATGAGCCACTCCTCTCTACCCAGGTGTATAAATGGGCACCTAGTCAGTAGTTAAGAGCGTTGTGTGGTTGTGTGTGGCTGCATCCTGCTATATGCTTTGTGCATCCAGACCAGGGGTAAATTTCAAAGTCGACTGAGTACCCTTAGGTCAGTAGTAGACTTAAAAAAAGCGGCAACGGTAACAAGTAGAAGTAACTATTCAAGGGATTGGAAATGTTTTCTAAAATTCCTTCCTTTAGAAAGCAAATGGGCATAATAGTAGACCTATCTTAAGACACTTTGTTTATTTCTTGTTTATTTATTTATCAATCGTTTACCTCTGGTTTTGTAAACAAATCATCTCTTTTGGTCTCAGGATCCTTTCCTTGGATATCAACATTGAACAAGCTGATCAATCCTTTCTTCAAATTAATCGAGTAATCTTCATCATCCTTGACCATGAGGATATTTCTGACTATTCCATTGCTGTATATAAAAATCACTGGTTCTTCAATATCATCTTCAAAATCTTCAGTGTCTCCAAAGCGTTCTTTCCAAGTTATTGGACCATCAGTGTATTTTGGGTCGGATATCTTGGCTTTGAATTTGTGCTTTGAGATCTAGAAAAAAAGATCACAAAATTTCAGAAATCATACTTCAGTAGAATAAAGCCTTGGCCAAACGACGCCAGCATTATACTCAATGATTCCCCCAAGATCTGAAAAGGATTCCAACAACTACACCACGTTTTCTTGTCCAAGGATCCGGAAGCAGTTTCTGACGTTCAGCTTTCTCAGGGCCTGTTTACATGGAGGCGGGCCAGCCCGGTTAGGCGAGCTGGCTCGGCCAAGCGAGATCTGAAAGAACAATAAATTCTTTTGTTTGTGAATCTTGCGTTTACATGAACAACCACCCAGCTCGGTGAGGCGGGATCCGTGATCAAAGGACGTGGATCTCACCTGGCCGAGATCTGCGGGAACAAAAGAATCTTTTGTTTGCTCACTTTTTTTCGTTTATATGGAGAGCGGGCCAGCCCGGTCAGGCGAGGTGAAATCTTGACAGGAAAGAATTGGAAAGTGTTAATAAGCAAGGCTAGCTCGGCTAACCGGGCTGGAAAATTTATCCATGTAAACGCTCTGAAAAAGGATCTCGCCTAACCGAGCTAGCTCGGCTAACCGGGCTGGTCCGGCTCCATGTAAACAGGCCCTCAACAACATGAGGAAAATTTAAAACGTCTTCAACAAAATAGATTCCTATTCTAATGATTCTTATTCTAATGATCAATGTAACGTTCTCTTAACTTAAGGCCTGGCAAAACTAGGAGACATGTCGCGCGCAACATTGTCAAGCTTGACATGTCCCCTCGATGTCTCCCAGTTTAGCCACCTCGGCTTGCGGCAAATTTATAGTGCATAGGCCTGGCTAAACTAGGAGACATGTTGCGCGCGACATTGATGTACCCTGGGTGTCTCCTAGTTTAGCCGCCTCGGAAACTTTGTTGCTCACGACAAAATTTGTAGCAAGAGACACGCAAATGTTTCTTGGAGACAACAGAAAAATTTCTTGTCTCCACGACATGGAAATGACTCGGGGTACATTTTGCTCGCTTGTCACTCGCATGTTTAGCCACCCTGGGAGATACGCCGAATAAAGTGTCGCACGCGACAAGTCTTCTAGTGTAACCATAGCTTTAGACGTATCAATTGAAAAAGCTCATGCATAAATCTTTCTAAAAAGAACTCCAGCTTCCAAGCCAGTTTTCCAGTAAGGAAACATAAGATAACCGAAAACTGTCTGTTTTTGTGCCACTTATAGGCTGCATGTAGCCTAGTGCTGCGTCCAGATAACACCGTCTACTAACAAACACAGCGTGTTATGCAATAATTTATGAACTTTGATAACAATCTGAATTCTTATATATACTGTAGGCCTACCTTCAAGACAAATTTTTCATTGGAGATTGGGTGCAGTTCAACAGTGGCATTCAGATACAATTCAATGAATTGGTCTTTCAGAAGTGGCACTTGAGCAGGTCGGATTCTGCCTTCGTAATGGTAGATATACTTTGAAGAAGTTTTGTAACCACCTTGGAACAAAGAGAAACATTTGATTAATGCTTGAAGGAAATATCTAGTAAGGGAAGATAGAGTTGATGTGGGGCAAAGATAAAATTGCAAAATGGAGAGGAGGACATCAAAAGACATCACTCTTAGAGTGCACTATACCGTATTCAAAAGAAAAAGGATTCTTTAAGTCCTGACTGAACGATCAATAATTGTTGGTTAAACATTAGAAATTTGTTTCGAGGTTAGCTGCTTGGCCATGCTGAATTTTTTCAGTGATTTTGCTTGTCTCAAGCAAAAAACACTGAAATGTTTTACGACTTGAACAAATGTGTAGCGTTTGAGGCAGGTATGAGGTCCTGTTAAACAAAATGTTTGACAACCTTCAAATGTTTGATAACCAATGTTTCATCTTTCGGGAGGGCCTTTTAGGGAATGATGAAGCTAGGAGGTGGTATTTTTTGGCACTGGCTAAAAGCGATCGAAGCACAAACACTTGGCGAATTCAACTGGAAGCAGCTGAAACAAAACCAAACAAGAGACGGCAGATACCACGTCGTTACGTTACAACATCTCATCATGCAACGTGAAATTCTCTGTTCCCAACGCTAATTCAGGTATTACGCGAACATCGGACTTCATGCACTTCAAACGCTGTTCCTAAAGTCTGATTGGTCAAATTAGAATATCAGGCCGAGGGCTATAGCTAGAAAGTTTTCATTATCGCAAATAGTTTAAGAGTTAACAAATTAAGGGTTAAAAATTGACTCACCATGCAAGACGTAAGGATCGGCCAAGGCTGTAGAATAAAAAAAGAGAAAAATCAATAATTTGTAAAGAAAAATTCAAATCTAGATTTTCAATTTTTTACAAAGCTTGACAGAACGTATAAAGACCACCGTGTAATATCCCAAATATAAAAAAAAATATTGCTAAGACATTTACCGAATAATAAGGCGGAAAGAAGTAAATAGGGAGCACAAAAAGTAAAAAGAAAAGAGAGCAAAATTCTTGAAGTTCTATAACAAGAATTCAAAGTTTTTCATCAGTTTTGGAGACTTACCCGCAAGAATTAGGCCACAAAGGACCAGAAGTACCTTCATATTGGTCTTCCCTTCAGCTCTCACAAGAGAATGATCAGTTAAAATGAAAAAGCGAATTTATTGGAGTTTGGGAAACAATTAAACGAAGCACAACTGGTCTTACTTTTCCGTTTATTGTACGTTTCGTATCACGGGGACCATTTTCCTGCCAATTTTGTTGATTTCTGGGACAGGCTTTTGCTGATTTTCAGCGAAATTGAATGACGACATCGGTCAATATTCAAGAAATATATTTTATTTACTGGTTTTGATTGCATAAAAAACAGTAAAATGTAAAGGGGAGCAAACCTATTGATAAATGCACATATATTTTGATAAGAAACTATACAGGAAGCTTAGAAGGGGCTTCTTAAAAGTGAAGAAACATTCGCTACTGGGTCAAAAATATTAAGAAACTTT
Source organism: Chrysaora quinquecirrha (assembly GCA_014526335.1). Lineage (NCBI taxonomy): Eukaryota > Metazoa > Cnidaria > Scyphozoa > Semaeostomeae > Pelagiidae > Chrysaora > Chrysaora quinquecirrha. The sequence continues at coordinate 4,788,999 of JACTAT010000039.1, forward strand.
TCACGCTTTATTATCTTTTAAGAGGGTAAAGTTTTTTTGACTCTGACTCCTCAGCATTGGTACTGTATTTCCTGCTCAATTAAATGAAAGCATATCAAAACGTTAAGAAACTTTAAGAAACTTCCAATATTAAAGAAAATCTCTACTAAGCCTACTTTATAGCCTTATTAAGTCTACTTTATAGCCTTCCCCTGGTACGACCACCTCAAAAGCGGTAAGCGCAAATACACCTTTTTGACGAACCGCCGCAATTATACGAATCTGGGGAGAATTTGGGGAAAATTTGGGGAAATAGAGTATTTTATACCAAATCCACATTAAGCATCCAAAGTTTAGTCTACGTGCAAAGGTTAACTGTCTTAGCAGTTGTGTTACACGCTTTTTTTTATAAGGAACCTACCTCAAGGCCTAGTTCTTAAAGTTCCTTATTTTTGGGCCTCTTTTGAGGCAATTGTAGTTCCAAAAGTTCCTTAATAGTTCCTTAATTTTAAGTGCACATACAGTGGTCTTAACAATAAAAGAGAGACATTTACATGTGAGCAAAGCTCGAGACTACTCAAAGAAATATTGGATACATGCTTAACGTGCAATTTATGTGATTTTCGACTGCAAATGAATGGAACCGGCTTTCTAATTCTTGATTATTAGCAGTGATAAAAGTATTCAACATTCAAAAGTTCCTTAATGATTTTCTCTTTAGTAGTATAAGTTCTTTAAATTTTCGGGCCTTCTACATGTAGGTTCCTTATAAAGTGGTTCCTTATAAAAAAAAGCGTGTATTGAATGTATGGGCGTTCAAAGATTACGATTCTGTAAGGTCTCTCAGATCAGTTGACGTGAAAAGGTTCACCCAGAGTCACTTTTCGTGTTCAAAGCCCTTAAAAAATTGGGAACTTTACACGATCATCAATACTCAAAGCGCAAGGACAGTGAAATATTGCACCTAGACTGAGTTTTGGATGCTTTGCATGACTTAAACAATTTTTGAAAACTTTTAATCCTGGCCGCCTTTCGTCGAAGAGGTGTATTAAAAATGCTGAATTTTGTGAATGGTTCTATCTTTCAACCGTATGTCTTATTTGCGTAAAAAAACGCTAGAAAACAAGGGGTCCCCGTCTTAGGCCCTGGCCAAACGCTCAAACATTGTTGGTCAAACATTCGAAATTTTCTTTACAAATGTTTGACCGTTTGGCAAGTCAAAACATTGCTTGGAAATTTGCTGCAGAATGTTTTTGAAATAATTCAAAAACATTTTTCCTCTATGCAACCTAAATACGTTTGACAAGCGATGTTTTGCAAACGGTGAAACATATTGCTTGACAAGCCAATTTCGAATATTTGACAAACAATGTTTGATCGTTTGGCCAGTGCCTAAGATATGACATTAAACTCTTTGAATGGCACATTCATTCGAATAAGCAGATGTGACATGCTTGAAATTTTTTGTAATTATTTTGCCTTTTCGAAGAATTTCGAAGCAAGGTTAAAAGGTCAGGTTAAAAGGTCAAGGTAACAAAAATATAATAATAAAATAAAAAAAAAGGATTAAGGAATAATGAATTAAGCCTGTCTTAAATATGTCCAGAATCGTCAAAAGTATAAGAAGGTTCTGCATCTTGTGATTGGATCATGTTATTCTGTCACGTGGTCTGCGCAGAAAAGCTGTTGTGTAGGAAACTATAATGGTAAGATATTAATGAATGTCAATTTATTCAGCTAAGGGTTAACATTTCTTGAGATATTTTGAATGAAAAATCAGATGCTCTCAGCGTTTCGCTTCTTTTGAGTAATTAAACTGAAAAATTAATAAATAAGTTCGTTCAAAACCTTGAAAATAACCTAAATTCACAATTCAACTAAATTCATTTCGAAAAAAGTTAAAATTTCAAATTGTTAACGAAGTGTTTGCAATTCTTCTGTGAACGACATTTTAGTTTATTTTATTGACAAACTTTTTAGCTTAAAAACATAGAATGCATATGTCCATGCATGAATCTGAGATTTTGAGTGTTTGAAAATCTTGCGATAAACCCTTAGCAAAAGGGTGTTTGTCCACAAAAAGTGATACAGTGAAAAAGAAGGCCTAACAAACCTAACTAAATTAATGTTAAAGAAACTGCTGTTAAAAAAAACTAATTGTAAAACACTAGTTGTGAATAACCCAAACTAACATTAACAAAACGCGAAATTCTAACATTAACAAAACGCGAAATTGTGAAAAAGTTGTTTTTATGCGACTTAAATTGTCATTTTTAAAACACTTCTATGCATTAACTATATTTATTACCTAAAATTACTTAAAATATCATTCCTGAAAGGTAAAACTTACCCCATGCCAAGAAATATACATCTTATTGACACCAGCGGAAAGCACCAATCATGATCGATGATGAATCGTGATCGCAAATTATTAGAAGAAATCAGGAATGTTGATCGTCATCGTGATTTATGACCACAAGACGTAATCTTTAATCACAATCACTGATTGCAATCAAGAATCATAATCGCAAATCATAATCACGATTCATAATCACCAATGCAATCAAGGAGCATAATCACAAAACATAATCATGAATCACAATCACTGACTGCAATAAAGAATCGTGATCACAAATCATAATCAAGAACCACAACCATCATAATCATGATCCCGCCAGTAATCATCACCATAAATCGCAATCACCAATTGTGAGTGCATTTTTTGATCATGTTATGATTAGTGAGCTTTGCTTTTCCACCGATCGACAGATTAAATTTGCCATTTCTCCAAGCTATGCTACGTCCAAATGCTGCTTGTATGAACAGAAGGTGCGTATACGATTCACGAAACAACCATGCAAACAGCCGTCTCCAGATTGATGGCAAAGGGCCATTAGGCTAAAAAGGAAATTTTGTCACACGGTTGATCTCAAAGTAATACTTAACGCAGAATCGAGTATTTTCTAACAGGACAATTCTGAGGACAATTTCCTTTAGATACGGGATAATTTATTTTAGATACGGGAATCAAACAAACTTAACGTAAGGAAATTATTCCCCGAATTCCCACAAAAAATCCTTCATGAAAACAAGGGACAAAAACAGCTGTCATTTTTTGCGGAAGCCTCTATTCTTTTCAGAAGGAGATACGAAACCAGCTTCTTGTCATCTAGACCGAGGGAGGGAAAACTTACCTCACCCCCGTTAAATCCATGACTGCCTTAACTAAGCGAGGCCTGTGAACCTGACTGTGGGCGTGAGTGGACTGACTCCATTAGTGGTAGGTTTCGCTCCTTAGGCCAGTCTGCTGTAGATGGGCCGCTCAGAACTAAGAGCATTAAGGCATCCAATTCAACTTTTTCATGTTAATGGTTGTTGTTGTTACTTAATGCTGCCGTTGCTGTTTGTGAAGAGTTGGACTTATGTGACGAGTCTAGAGCGTGGGGTGCATTTATAAGCGTGACTTTGTACAAGGTAATAGGATGTGGCAAACGAAGAGTGTCTTTCCAAAAAGTCAACAGATATCTTCACTTACGCCTTGAACTATGACGAGAAGTATCTGATCCAGAATTGCCCAAAGTGCTGAATGTTGTAACAAAGTCAGAATGATTGATCTTCCTGTGAAATGATTGACAGCTAACGACATCAATAAACCAATCACAAAGCATTCCGTCAAAGGCTCTAAGCATTGAGGAAATGGCTCCATTGTTAAACGCAGTCTGGTCCACCTGAAAGACGAAGAGTATAGACAATGCTGTAAATTAAAAACTGCTACATATTTAAAGTTTACCACTGCTTTTTTGTATATCACTGACGCATACAGCAGTCTGTTGATGAACCGTATGTCTACGAATAAGGTACCTCCCCCCTAATTGAATTTCGTTGTTATTGTTGAAATCTTTCTAATATGTTACTCTTCTTCCAGAGCAAACGAGAAACATCATAAAAAAGATCTCTATTAGTTAACCTTCTCCCAAGATCCTAGCCACTATGGTGCAAAATACAACATTTCAACTTTACCATCATAATGTTGAAGCTATAGTTAATTTGCGGGAAAATGGATTTGAAATATGTACATCACATCCTAGAGTTTCTCCCCCGTGTCGGGTCTGTTACAAGGAAAAATCCTACCAGAGTCTCATATAAACAATTCAGAGAGAAAATACAATGTATGTCACCCACCTGATCATTCTATCTCGAAATCTGGAAACAGACCTTACTTCAGGGTTCTGCAAAGCTGGTAACGTGCTTAGAGCGAATTTATATCCTCTGCAGAGAAAGGAAATGAAAAATCAGTTTTAAAACATCCCTTTGTCACTTCAAAAGCAGCTGTGGATAATAAAAGTTCGAAGGAAGTATTCTTAATCACAGATAAACAAATTTCGAGAAGAAACGAAGAAAAGTTTTTTGTCTACCTTTTATGAAATTCTTTAGCCATGTAGTAATCTTCAGCGATATATTCAGATAGAGACTGGAGACCACCTTTGGAAAGTGAATAACAACCAGTGGATTAATATATATATATTGAAAGGCTTTGGCAAACTCCCCTTGCAACATAAAATTTTAAACGGTCTTTGCATCTGTTTACAAGGAAGCTCTGCATGGTCGTTTTTAAGCTTCCGAGCAGACTCTACAGTGCGAACGAGAAAAAAAGAGAGAGATTAAGAGGGCTTTCTCTCTCACTATTCCTCCTCCGCACTGCAGCGGTCTGCACGCAGGCCATTTCACTGGTGTTATCAAATATCATCTTGGACGTAAAGACAGGGGAATCGTGGAACTTACTGCGCAACGATAAGAACGTGTTGCAGTCATGGGGGAGTCGTGGCGTGAAAATCTAAATGACTTGCTGCTGTCAATACGCGAATTAGATGGTCAAGAAGACAAAAAAATGTAAGTAAAGATTGGATTATGGATAATGCAGCTAGGTTAGCAAGATAGAGAAATAAAAGGGTACAACAGCAGTAAAAATAAAGCAAACCAGTGATGTGAAGATTAACGATGCAATTAGAACACCATACCTATTTCTTCCAGGAGTTTTTTATCTATCAGACTTGACATTCCATTGACACACTGTAGTTGCATGAAGTTAGTGAATAAATAGACCCTTGCATGTTGCGTACCAAAGTAAACCTGCATGGAAAATTAAGAATATTAGTCCGTGAAGGTGATAGTGAAATGATGCATTAAGCGTCAGTCGCTAGGATCGAGACCTAAACCCTGGGTGTGACGCTACAATGGGTGGGACTCGACATCGCTGAGCTTCTGACACCATGAGTCAACTGGATTAGACTACGACGCCACAGTACCTCCAAATTACGCACACATTCAGTACATATTGTATTTCGCTCAAGGACTTATAGCAGGCTCGCAAGCTTCTCTTACCTCAGGCTTCTGGAAACATTGTTACGACTGGGAACTTCTGCTATATTACATACTCGCCTACCAGAGATGAAGAAGATCGGAGCAGCGAACCCTTGCATCTGAGTCATAACGCACGCACAAACATTGTTCCACATTTTAGCACCAACGACGGGCTGGCTCGGCACTGACTTATTTGTGATTCGCCATCTTCAGTCTGCATATCAACTTTTGCAATTTCTGATTATAGCCTATATCTAATTACCTTTTCCAGACATCCACCAAAACCATCAGCATTCGTTACGAACGGGATCTAAAAGAAAGACCAATATTGTAAGGAGAAGCTTCATTAGAAGTACGAACTAAAACAATATTCTAAGGAGGCGTTTTCCAAACTTGTTTTTACATAATACTAAAATAGTCACAAGCAAGCATTGTAAACGAGCGAAAAACGCCAATTTACTGAAGAGGAGTTTCATATGCAACTGGACTTTTGTCCAGCTTTCAACCCTCAAAATTGCTTAAACATTGCTATAAATATTTTGTACCTCCCGACTTCGCGGGTCAAAATCAACTACTGGAAGGCCGTTTGGGTAACAGTATGTAAGGGAAAGCACGTTATCCAGCGGCCTTCAACATGCAAAACAGCAAAATAATAAAAAAAACTACAGTATTGCTTTACAACAAAACAGCATGGTTGTTTGACGTTTCAGTTGCTTTCAGTAATTCAATTGAGCCCTCAAGTTGCTGAATGTTCTGGTCCGTCCATTATTAGTTGTTTCAGTTGCTTATTGAAAAAGTGTATGCAAAGAAAACAGCAACGATGCGCTGCATGAAAAACACATAAAAATGCAACCCAGATCAATGCCCCGCGACAAAGAGGCTTCCCAGTGTAAGCTAGAGTTTAAGCCACATTTGCATAACACCAGATTCAACCATTTTTCAGTGGTTTTTTGAAATAACACATACGCGCAAGACAAAATCCAATTCAGGTCAAACAATTCTTAATTTAAAGACCATTAACCACTAAAACTATAATCCCTAGCGACTTTGGTTTGCTTAGTGGTTGAAAAAGAGCCTAATGCGCTTAGTAGTAAAGCACAAAAGATCAGTAGCGTAGCAAGCAGGGCACGGGGGGGCAATCGCTACCGAGTCTTACATATAGCCTTAACCTACTAAAAGGCTACAGCCTTTAAATGTTGCTCCGAATCCCAGGTTGGAGCCTCGAGTTTTACAAAATGAGCTTCAAATACTCTAGCAGGGGGGGGGGGGTACGGGGATAGTTCAATATGTAGACATACTGGACGTGCCGCTCATATTGATGGGTTTTTTCGACTGAAATTCTCTACAGATGGGTCTGATATTCTGCTCGATTCTGGTCGATCGGTTGGTATTTTAGGATTTTCTTACCAATAGGGTTCCGTTATGATTTACCGCAAAGTGGCTGACAACCTTTCGACTTTGCATTTGGCTTTCGAAACAATGATTGAGCGGCAACAACAGAGCTCGGTCACATTGATTGCAAAGGATCGTGGTCAGATTTGATATTGCGAGAATTCGCGTGCATTCTAGCACTGTAGAAGTGTTTTAAAATCGACCAAATTCATACACACGGGCTTCAAATTTCCCGATATTCTTGCAGATGGGTCGAAAATTCTTGAAAATCCTATCATACAAAGAGGTTCTTTTGTCAAAGTCCAGATTCAGGTCCAGTCATGGTCACACTGCGAAGTACCTCCCTCCGGGACACTCTCACATCTTCGTTTAGTGTGATCAGAACGGCCAAGTGCAAAATATCACAGAAGAAATGCGTTTCACCTGATGCACAATCGCAATATTCGGCTGCATGTGTGATACCATTTCTTGCAAAGTGTTCGGTAAAACTGCAAATGAAAGTAAGAAAGTACTTCAAATTTGCGGTATAAAGTAGAGACACCTTTTAAAGATACAGTACTTAAAGATAATTCATAGAGTCAGAATGGGTTCGTCTTCTCTCCTTAACCCTTCAACTAACATTCTATTGGCTACTGCAGTGGTGATTAGGAAAAGTACGACGAAATAAGAAACAATTTACTGTATAATTTTACAAAAGGAATGAACTTCAGAAGATAAAGGGTTCCCTTGTCTTGTACTGGCATAATGTAAACAGGATCTGATTAGTTTATTAAAATCTACATGTGGGTATATACTGCTGGGTCTTAGGTCATCTTCTCAGTCTATTTCTGACGTTGAATTTCACACTATGAGAGTTGTCCAATTGAGGGATAACCTTCAAACTACTTTAAGATCATGTCCTACTTTTTATTGGTATTCAAGGAAAGATATCTTATGTAATTATATTCAACCATATGTACCTTGCATACTGCTATCACTGATCAAAATCAAATCATATTTTGCCACTGAGTATCCTTGCATCATGTTGTTCACTTTGGGATTCACACCAATGTCAAAAGCATCTTCAAAAATAAAAAAAATTGTTGACTTGAAAATGGCCGGAAAATTTTATACTTGTAAAATAATGGAAAAGTTTGAAAAAAGTCAAACAATGTACTGTTTTCATTGTTTTCAACTGTTAACGCCATGTTTAAAATTGCACCGCTAAATGCTCTGTTTTCGAACTATCTTGTTTTTGAGTTGTACTGTACAATAGACGCTTCCGCAAAAGATGGCCGCCGTTTTCGCCTATTGTTTTCATTAAGGATTTCCGAAAGGAATTCTGGGAATAATTTCCTTAGTTATGTTTTTACATAGCTGCAGACGTTGAATTTGTAGCTAAGGAAATTATTTCAGAATTCCCTTCGAAAAACCTTAAGAAAAACAACGGATTGACAGAACGGTTGCCATCTTTTGCGGAAGCCTCTATTTGCACAATTTTTCGTGTGAAGGGGAAGCCTATCTATAAGAGCATTGTACCATTGCAAACCCTGCCTGCATAGCCCTAGAAGTGCCACAACCAAATCTTGTGACACTATGACCTCTGTGAGTTACTCAAAACGTGACGCAATTTACTGATGACCACAAATAAGGGTGAAAACATTAGCTTAAAAGAATGGGGTGTGGAGTGAAGAAAAATAATTCAAAACCCAAGAAATCAATAAGATTTTCAAAAAACTGGCTTACTTTTAAATATTTGTGCATCAACATTTGGATAAGATTCTATAAGCATTTCTATTGTCTTGATTGCTGGATCATGGTCATTTTGAACACAAAACAGGATCTCATACTAAAAGAAAAATTTTTATAAAATGTAGTAAAAAGTAAAAAAATTAGTTATGTCTAAATACCAGCACATTAAAATTTAAGAGTTTGTGCCTGGACTCCAGGATCAGAGAACTAACAATGACTTGGCTCACCTAAACAACTCAACTGTTTTATGTCACTACTTGAAAACACTACCAGAAGATAGATATTAATATATTTATACTCAGAGGAGTGTCAGAAGAAAAGCATGCCAAAAGATGTTTCTTCTATCTTGAAAATTATCACTTTGCGAGTTTTACATGGTTTCATAGCTTTGGTCACATTTTCATTTTTGCCTGCACCATTCAGGTCTTTATGACCTAAGGACCTTCTGAATGACTGGAAACCAGCTGAGCTACCGAGTTGGTAGCTTCAGCTATTTGATTCAGAGCTAGGTAGCGTATAAGCTTTGCAATAAAAATAAAGACAAAATCACTAAAAATAAAGACAAATATTAAAAGTTTGTGCCTACTTTAGGGTATTTTAGTTCAAAAAATGATTGGAAATTTTTGTATGAATTTGCATCTTCACCAACTACTGGCTAGAAAAAGAAGAAAACATATATTAACATTTAAATAAATAAGAATTAGAATATAGTCTACTAAGGAGTGGTAAAGATAAACTAGGCTATTATACCCACAAGCAATCATTCTTCAGAGGGACATATCCAAAAATACTTCTTGACCTTCAATTCTAGGGCAACCTACCCCTGTCCATAACCCAACAGTATAGCCAATAAACTGTGATGGGTTTTTATATACTGTAAATCCTCGAATAAGCCCCCTCTGGCTTATTTGGAAAAAAAGAATTTTTTGGTGGGGGTAGAGAAAAAAGATAACTTATCTGTATTCTATAGTCAAAATCAGTTGCTTGCCAACACAGCCAGGGGCTGATTATTGATTGAACTGAAAGTGATGGGGTACTGATCAAACTTTTTAATCAGCATCAGAAAGGAAATTACCTTCAATATTGAAATACCAGGGAGATTTTCAGCTTCTGTTGTCTCTACTGATTTATACAGGTGCAGTTTCCTGGAGTGAGAGATATATATATTAGTGTAGGCACTGCTAGTCTTTGCATGATTGTTTTTCCTCCATTGAAAATGGAAAATCTCATGGCCAAGGTGAAAGGTGAAATGGTGTTTTAGCGCCAGTCGCTAGGATCTCAGTAGTAGGTTAACTAATCGAGACATCAACCCTGGCTGTGAAGCTACCGTGGCTGAACTCGAACCCTGACCACACTAACCTTCTGACACCACAAGTCAGCTGGATTACACCACGAAGCCACAGCACCTTCCATGACAGGCCATTTCAAGCCTCATAGAATTTGTTCTAGAATATCAGTCTGGGGAACAAGTCACTGGTCCATGTCAGCAATAGTGCTGCCACTTTGAAGGTGCTGTGGCATCATGGTGTAATCCAGCTGACTCGTGGTGTCAGAAGCTCAGAGTGGTCAGGGTTCAAGCCCAGCCACGAAGCGTCACAGCCTGGGTCGAGGTCTCGAATAGTTAACCTACTACTGAGATCCTAGCAACTGGCACTAAAACACCATTTCACCTTCACCTGCCAAATAATTGTTCACTTGGTTGCTTGCATAATTAAATTACTGGTGCATGAAATCTTCTTGAAATGATGCACAGCTTCAAACCAGGCACCACATTGCAAACAATGTACCTTTGTTACACAATGCTAGAAATTAAACAATATGCTATTGTTTTGGATTAAAGGCATTTGCAATCCCTTATTAGCTGTTTTTCTTTTATTTAAACCTGCAACCATAATTAAATTATTGAGAGCTTGGGTAGCAGGTGCTTGCTTCCAAATAACGACACAGCCTACTACAACACATCCATTCAATTTGAAAACAAGGTTTTCAAAGTTAAGTTCATTCATTTTATATGAGTTTGTAGCAAATATAAAGTTACGTTGCACTGAGACTTAATCTTCTGTTTTTATCATCCACTGTTAATGTCGATATTAACGGAATTTTCTTCTATATATTTAGTAGGCTACGGTAAATTGAAAGTTTTTGTTATTTTGTTGTTTTGAAAAGGAAACTTATGCGCCTGCAGGTGGTGCGTAGGTAATTCGCATCAAATATGTTGGTTATTTCGCGATAAAATCTTGATAAAAAGTATCGAAATAGGAGTCAAATATGTATTCATTCTATCTACTTGCAATTACATCGACTTTAAGAAACATTTCAACTAACCATAAAGAACTCAGATTCAGTAGTAGGCCTAGGGTAGATAGCCCAAGACTGCAAGAAGAGGGTGGGCCTAAAAATTAGCATTTCTTCACACTTACCCAAAAATTATCGCAATTAAGTGTACAGACATCATGAAAGTCCAACCAATTATACATGAAACAGAAAGGATGTCAGCTAAGCCATATTCTAGAATCATGTTTGCGTTTTAGTTTAGTTCTTGCTCAAAAACTCATCTCAGAATATCGAAAGCTTCCCACTTCATATTATTTCTTCCTTTCCCGCGACGGACTTTGACAATGGTATGATTGATTGATTCTGGTTGGTTGTTATTGTTCAGCCTCTGTTCCATGGCAAATTCCACAGCCTCACTTCTCGACAATGCTGACACGATCATGACAATGACAATGGCAATGGTAATTGCAATGGTATACATGGATGGTAGCAATGACAATGATAAAGACAATGACAATGACAATGACAAAGACAATGAAAATGATAATACCAACGACAATGACGACAATAATGGTATTGACAATGACAATGAAAATGACAATGACAATGACCATGTCAATGAAAATGACAATGACAATGACAGTGACAATGACAATGACAATGACAATGACAATGACAATGACAATGACAATGACAATGACAATGACAATGACAATGACAATGACAATGACAATGACAATGACAATGACAATGACAATGACAATGACAATGACAATGACAATGACAATGGCAATGAGAATGACAATGACAATGACAATGAAAATGACAAAGACAAAGACAATAGCAAGCAATTTTTATTTGTCAAAATAGTTCCGGGTATCTAGCCGCAGGTACACATCTGATACAATTGACCTGCAGCTTGTGCCGCAAGACTGATTTCTAGATTTAATACCCTGGGTATTCACTTACCGACCTCGGAAGGTTGGGAAGATGAGTTAACTGCATGCTTGCAGGCTTGTTGATAATGGTCCCGACGAATTTCGATCCCAAGAACTACAAACCGACCGTGAACGAACGTCCAGGAGGCTACGAAACCTAAGACTCGCGACTGGCCCTAAAACTAGAACCATGACTATGCTAGAACTTTGTCTGAAACGACCTCCCAGACGTCTAAAATCAAAACGAGAAGCTAAATCAATCCTAAAAGAAAAGAAAAAACTTTTAACAAGATCAAAAGATAATCACTACTAATCACTACTGATAACTTGATTTCATTCTATAAAAAAGTTCATCGACAGTGAAAAACAATGCCAAAGCAGGGTGTGTCCATGAACTGAATTGACATAGGGTAATCCAGTTGAATTCAAGGATTAAAACTCTGAGCAGGAGACGTAAAAAGAGCGCTTGACTTGTGAACTTCATCTTACGTTTATTTTCTCAATTTCGCTCAACTCTTCTTACTAAAAATGATACATTAGGATTTCATTCGAACAGCTTGAGCAATTAAAAGGGTTTTATTTTTGGGAAGTTAAGAAACTCTTTTTGAAAACTTCTACATTGCCGTCAAAAGTGCCTAACCTTATTAAGAAAATTGTACTATATTGAAAGTGCCGAAATTTTAGACACCCCAAAAACTGGAGGGCGGCCGACCAAAATTTCTTTTAATAATGGGTGCTCTTCTCTTATTTCTGGTATTTGTTACTTAGTATTATTTTGCTTCAGCTAACTGAATGTGTTGTTTTTAGTACTATGATAACTTATTTCGCTTATACTTTCTTTTCGTGGAATAAAAATTTGGTCCAGTGCAGAAAGTTTTCTTTAACGTCTAGTTTGCAATTTCACAAATTCACTACTCGAAATTTCTTAAAGAAGACTTCTCAACAGAAATGAGCTACCTACTACCATTTGTAGTGCACCTTATGCAATATATATACACACTTTCATCGTTTTTCGAAAATTTAATAATTGGGGGGGGGGTCCTAATAAGGTCCGTGGTGGTGGAGGGAAAACTCAAAATTAATAAACGGGGGGCACGTTTATTTGGCACCTTAGAGTAACATTGAATAACATTGATGTCCACTCGGTGTCTCCCAGTTTAGCCACCTCGGAAACTTTGTAGCGCGCGACAAAATCTGTAGCAAGAGACACACAAATGTTTCTGGGAGACAACAGAAACATTTCTTGTCTCCGCGACATGCAAATGACTAGGGGACAAGTTGCTCGCTAGTCACTCGCATGATTAGCCACCCTGGGAGGCACACCGAATACAGTGTCGCGCACAACAAGTATCCTAGTTTAGCCTTAGCTTTAGCCTGTGTTCCAGTACCCCCAACCTTTTAGTAGTAGACCTTGAAGAGTCTTTGACATAGACCAAGTACATCAGTTTGAGCTTGTTAAATATGTGAAAGACCTGTGCGCTACTTTTGCCCGGGGGAGGTACTTAGTATAATTTGGGTCCGGGTATGTGCCGCCCATATGGGTGGGTTTTGGGCACTGAAATTCTCTAAACATGGGTATGATTTTAACCAAAACTCCATAAAAGTGGGTGGCAAATTGAAGAAAAGTCGAAAGTTTAACTTTAATTCGGTCAGAAAAGTGGCAAAATCGGGTCAAAGATGTTCGTAGCACAATATCAAGCAATAAATAGGTCTAGAAAGTCTTATTATTCTCATATTCCGCTTATTTCTACTCATAAAATAGGGTCTGTTTCTGCAAAGGTTTACATTATAAGTGGGTGGGTTTCCGAAATCTGGGCGGCACATCCCCGCCCATTCATAAGCGAAGTATCCCCCCTGGGTACTTTTGTAAGACCTTAAGTAAGACCAAACTCTGAAAACAACTTCTACTGCTGGGCGGGGTCCTTTAAGTAGGGGATAGATAAGCTCATCAAATTCACTCATTGAAGTAATAACTCATGATAATATAGAGATTTGTAAATGTTGACTTTTATAAAATTTACACGATTGTTTGAAAAAGACAACTTGAAATCCAATAAATCGATGTCTGTTTATCTCATCGTGCAGAGTTTGATCAACGATTTACAGAGAAAGCAAACAAACTAGGATAAAGAGTGTGGGAAAATGAGAGTAACATGTTATTGTTAATAAATATTTACGGAGAATCAATTTTTATAGAGGAAAATTTCGAAAGTGAGGAGAGATGAAGCCCTCCTGAAATCTCATAAGCTTAGTTTCCATAACTGGTTTCAAAATTCTAAACCAATTTATATTTCAAAAAATATGTTAAAGTTTGGTTTCCAAAGAACCGTAACTTCCCGCAGTAGGCACCGGCATTTGCGCCTGCGGGCTTTTTATGCTGCCTGAGGCAATGTTTCCATAATGTTATTCATGTGTTATTCGCATGATTCCATTTTGTCATGTGTCGTTTACTCAAGCTAAGGCTAAACTAGGAGGCTTGTCACACGCGACACTGTATTCGGGGTGTCCCCCAGGGTGGCTAAAAGTTTCCGAAGTGTATAAACTGGGAGACACTGAGGGGTCATCAATATCGCGCGCGACATTTCTCATAGATTAGTACAATTTGGGGATACTGGCTTGGTTCCAAACCCTAAAACAGTTCAAATGACGCCCAGGAACTGAGAAAAAGACTGATTAACGAAATTACTGGTCTGCCAGCGTTTTCCACATGTCAGCTATGTGACCGTCTGCGGTGCACCCTAATTTAACTAGATATGCAGTTTCTGTGAAATTTCGAACCAGATTATATTAGTTGAAAAGAAAAAAGCTGATCTAGTTTCGCGAAAACATCCATATCCTGTTCCCATAATATTGCAAGGGATCGAACAATTTCAATTTGAAAGGAAAAAAAGATATCCAAGCAAGGTGGGTCAAGATGGGATCAAGATGTCGAAGCCCTGCTTATTCCGATAAGAAACTGTGGCTATTTGCCTGGCAATCGCCTCTAAAAAACACTTTGACTAAAGATTAAATCAAATATTAGGTCATGCGAGGTTGACAGAAGAAGCGATCCTGCATTTGCTGGCCTTCAACTTCAGGACTGTCTAACATCTGGTGCGTTATTGCTTATGTATTCATCAATTTCTGCATGATGCAACATGATGTTGATGATGAAACGATGCAACACTGATAATCCAGAAACTTCTCAACTGGCAACATCGAAAGTGACTGTAATTTTACCCAATTTTACAAATACATCTATGTTTTTAGCTACAAGAACAAGTGGGTGTCGTACCGCATTTAAGGTACAGCTCTTACAATGTTCGATTGTTGGATCATTTTGACCCAATACCGTTCGACTTAAACAGGGATAGCAGGGGTTGCTCGTCTGTTAGTTGCATTACCAATAAAAGTTATAACTGTATCTAACTTGAAATAGGTTTATTTTGGTCATCTTGGTCTTATTTTGTCACTTTTGATGGTCAATATGTGTTAAGACCCTACCAAATTAGTAACGTTAACAGGTAAAATCTTAAAATCGAACACTAGACCTGCATCTAACTTATAATTAGGTTTATTGCCTTATTTTGGTCATCTTGGTCTTCCTTTGTCACTTTTGATGGTCAACATTACGTCGCAAACAATTATATGCAGCTCTGGCTATTAAAAAACGACCGCTACGTAGCAAAGAAAAGGTGACTTTAATGACTTTACAAGGGGGGCATTTGAGTGACAATTCACTCATTCGAAACCTTGTACAATATTTCTGTAAATTTTATTGATTTCATAGAAATCCCTTTGGAAATCTTTTTGTTTCAACAGGAATCTCGTACGCCTTTTGAATAGTGAAATGCCCCTCGGGGGCAACTAACCGAGAGGGGACTGACAGGGGTTCTTTGGTACAGGTACCGCAAGGTTTGGTATCAAGTTCCATCCAAATTGCAGGTACCAGGTAATCCCAATTTTTATCGACGTAAACAAGGTACCAGGTTTCACCCTTTTTCAGAATTGTGCACCAGGTAGCATCCCTCTGGTACCATGGTACCACTACCCTGTCAACCCTCTCAAGCGAATTTGTACGAATTCTGCCGAATTTCGAGGCATTTTAGCACGAAATCATGGCGGTCAGGAAAATGTCGCTGTCTTTGGCCTTTTTGTCCTCTAAAAACGCAAAATCTGTTTTTATACAGCAAGAAACATCAAACCAATCGATACAAAATACGTAAAAAGGCTATTTTAAAATTGTTTGTGATCGAGAAAAGATTTACAATTTACTGTAAAAATCTAGAAAATATCTATTAAATATAGAATAGTTATGTATATAAGCAACTAATACAGATGCTATAAGATCAAAAATATCAAATATTTCCATCCTAGGAACTTATTAAATAATTATAAAGCATATACGGTTAAAAAATTTCAGCATATCAACCTACTTTTCATGAATATCAGAAAGGAAAACAGCAAAGAGGTGACAGCGAGACAGCGGTAGGGTCGTTCTAGAATCGACTGTTCCTGCATAATCGAAGTTTGACCAGCTAGAGGGACACAAAGCATTGGCTCGGAAGTTTGGCCAAGGAACTACGGTTATTTTGGACGCTGAAAAGTGCGGGGTGATAGCTATTATCAATGTACCGATGTACCGGCTTTTCGCAAGCGTACCGATCATTGTTCGTTACAATGTACCGGTGTACCAGTTTTCACGCATGCGCATGTTGTGACTTTGTTTTTCAAGTGTATCATGCACCGGATTGCGTTTGTACCGTACGGGGTCGATTTTTAGCCTGTCGTACCGTGTACCGGGTGCTCTGTACCGGCGTACCGGGAAGCTGCTGCCACCCCCCCTGAAAACGTGCCATCTGGAAGGTACCGATCCGGTTAATTTTCAGGGCTTTAAGAAACTGAGGTGCAACAACAAGAAGAGGAGAACTAGACAACCCTTTCTCTAGTGGTCTCAAAACTGAGGCAAATTACCCAGGATTAGCAGAAAGTCGAAAAACCCCCCAAAAAGTCGAATAAAGGGTCTTCTGGAACTTAAAGTTGACTTTCAAGTGAGAAGAAAGGTACTAATGCTCTAAATAAAAGGAGTATTGAGGTCAAGAAAGAGGAGCAGTTTTCACTGACTTTCAGAGAATTAGGTGACCGATTCCTACGCTTAATCCCAGGCAATTGTGGCCGGTCCAAGTTCAGGTACAACGAACGATGCCGATTTCAGCATTAATAACATGGTGCATTTAGGATTTGGTGACGGTCAGGGCCAAAGAAAATTCCTTCGAGCATCGGGTACTACCCCTCCAGCCTAAAGTAGATAGCTGCTATAAGACTGTCAGGTCAGGCCTCTATATGCTCTGTGCTAGCGTTGAATGATAGTATTGAAACTCTTTAACTAAGTAAGATGCCAAAAGTGGCTTAGCTTAAAATGGTGCATAACTTTCTGTTCTCCTCAATAACAACAAAGTAACTACCCAAAACCTGCTTATTTAGCGAAATAAAGAAAACATAAAAGCTACCCAAAATCTATTTTTATTATTTCTAATGATCCCTATGGCTACTCTTCTCATCCTAGAATCCATCGCTATCTATATTTGCTACAATTTATGGCTATATAAAAAATACTATGGAAGTCTGTTGCTATAAAACTTTGGCAACTTTGACGCCAGACTGTCTAGTTCATTAGATGAATTTGATTGGTTGGAAGCGTCTTGCTTTTTCACGTGACAATATCAGAAGAACCAATCAAAAGTTGCCTCTGATTTAAAGCTGTATTCTTTGTTCATCCTTAAGAACTACCGAACTATCGCATATATATTCTTCAATGTTTAAACGTACTTACTGTTCCCAAACTCCAGCGACCGATAAGGAGAAACCACAGAAGAATCGAAAAGCTTTGAAAATGGCGACCCTTGTGTAAAGCTTCAGAACACCTAACTCTTCTTCATAGTTGTAGAGTCTCCAAAGAGCCTCAGGGGTTTTGTCGATCTGGAGAAAACTATTAATTTGGTCTAAACAGGAGCTTTTCGTTTTAAACGGTAGTGTGTCTTTTCATATGTAAAGATAAATGATCAGATCTTGAGAAGGTTCGCGAGCATCTCAGACATTTAAAAGGTCGTTGTCCAGTGTGCTTGCGAAAGTGTCTCGTCAGCTCGTCAGATCGTGCGAATCGCCACGTGCAGCCTTCCCATGTACACGCATATGGCTTCTCCCCCGTGTGAGTTCTTTGGTGTGCTTTCAAATGCGAGCTTTTCGTGTACGATTTCTTGCAGCCTGGATGCGAGCAGAGATGTGTGCGAGCGACTGCTACATTGCGCTTTGTTGAATTGGATTCTAAGGGGTAATCATTGGCTAGCATTTGTTGTTCAGCGATCACATCTTTGCAAAGGGCGTCAAAAGTCGTTTCAATTTTACCGTCAACAGATCTTTGGCATCCGGGTAACGAAGACGGTGATCCGGCCTGAGAATTCTCCCTGGAAATAGGAGCAACTCTGAATTTCCCGGTTAATTCGGACTGCTGTTCAACCTTTGTTGATAGTACAACTTGCGGAACAACCGGAGATGGGTTTACGATGAAATTCCTTCCGTCAGTTATACAGGAATTATCACTGACGGAGTAGGCACTCGTTGAATAACATGTCTCAGCACTTGGTGTCTTTGCTATGGTCGTATAAAAGTTCTGTTTATCAGGTAGAAGTTGATAGCATTGAGTAGGGCCTATTGGATTGGCTACTGTAAGTATATACTGCGGCTGCACAGTGGCGAACGGAGCAGCCATTGTGGAATCAGTAGAAATGTAAATAGGGCCGCTAGAGTCTTGAATTGACGGGACAAATATTGGATTTGCAGAATCGTTAATGATTATTCCTTCCATTGGTCTAGTTTGTAAGCTGTTTGTTAGTTGTTGCTGATAGTTTTGCTGCAGATAAGCTACTGCGATAGGCTGCAGGGTCTGCGCTGAGCCTGCTAACAACTTGGGGTGATAATCTTCATGATAGGAACGTTGTTCTTCGTAGGTCTCCATAGGGATTTCAACCGGCTCCTGCTTGATTTTGATGGCTTTTTCATTAATCTCTTTTTTAATTTGTTTCTTTCCATCCGTTAAGAACTCTACAATGTCGACTGTGAAATTATCGTCTGTGCTATCCGAGGTCGATCCATCGCTTGACGAGGTTTCAAACTCATTCCAAAGCTAAAATAGAACATTGAAAAGCATCAGCAACAACCCAAGTTCTCAATTTCATAAAATCAAATAATTTTAAATCTATAATGCAAATGCTAGAGAAACACTTTCTCCTAGGGGGGGGGGGGAGCAACCACAGACAACAGTGGCTTTTATATGGCGGCGTTTTCAAAAACTGCAGTGGTGTTTCAGAGAGCGATAGCGATACAGCCATAATTCAGAAAGCGATATTTCAATAAGGTACTACTGTAAAGACCCAAAAAACGTAACCAAACAGTCGGTTTTCAAAATTTTACGAAATGACGTCATTCTAACGACTCGATACCAGGACCCTTTATATTCGTAAATAGTGCCGCCAGCAGCTTCACAGAACCCAACCAACCACGGAAGCCGAGTGGTAAACAAGATGAGGAGGCCGGACGAGGGGGCGACTTTCCCCAAAGACAAAGCTTTCTTTATATTTTCTTGTGTCTGCCTGGAATAAGAGGGTTTAGGTAGCCCCATGGTCGGGCTCTGGTCCTCTGGTCCTCCGAGGCGAATACTGCAGGAATACATAAGTACCTTTCGGATTTCGGGACACCTTGAGAATGATGCCCAAAATGCCAAATTTCGCTGACTGTTTTACGTCGCTCTAATCTGCTTTAAGGCCATTGTTTGGTTATTTCCCGGGGGTAAACACACGAAAATCCAATCATACTTTGCAAATAATTTCAGTGCATTTTAAATACGTTATCTCTTCTGTAGAATACACGTTTTTTTTATAAGAAAGTTTTTTTGGGCCAGTATTGAAAGTTTCTTAGATATTTCATGCTTTCAGTACTAAAACTTTCTTGTGACTTTCTTAGCAAAAATTTTGGAATGCAGTATTTCTAAGAATGCACAGTTTAAGACACTGTATACATGGCACAAATACCACGTTTTTCAAAGAAAATAATCATTAGACTCGTTTAATAGCAAGAAGAGCGACTGAACAGAAGAGCGAAAGTAACATATAGAACATTAGGAGTGAAAGTATAAAACAGAACTTTCTTAAGTTTCAAGAATCCAGTATTCAACTTTCTTAAGTTTTTTAGATGTTGAGCACTACTTTCTTATAAACCACTTTCTTATAAAAAAAAACGTGTAGTCGACCCCCTGCATTTCTACGAACCTAAATGCATTATTTTTCAAGGCGATAAGATCTACAATGGCTGAATGCCTTCAAAACCTCTTTACGCAATATAATATGACAAATTCATCAAAATAAGAATAATAAACATGTAGACAATCAATATTGATATTAAATGGCTGAAGGGTTTGAAATATCAAATCAAATCATCTTAGAGCATTTATTATTGCAAGGCAAAACAAAGGTTTTCCTAATGAATATAACAGTAGGGGCACATTAAAAACTCGAGCAGGGGATCCCAGGGAGATTTCAAATGCAACAAAGCCAACATGCTAACGGGCAAAATGCACTTATGACTCTCTATGTTCATGGCATGGAGAGCTTCTCAAGACCAAGAGCGGAGGCTAGCCCACTCGGATACGGGTATCCCTTCCCCCTTTTCCGATTGGTCTTCCTCATTGCTCCTTCCTGCTCTCAGACAAACACGAGTGCAGACAGAGTGGGAATGGTTCACAACTCAGCACCGTCAACTATGAAGCTCTTCGAAGTTTATGATAATTTTCATCATCTTTGTAAGGTTTAAATGTTAACAAACAGATGCTCTGGGTGCTAATTATTTAACAAGATTATCCAAAAATTTCCCAGCCACTTTTTAGGGTCCTGTCAATGTCGACTGTTGACAAGAAAATCTCCAAAATTAGTAGGTAGGCATAGTGGCATAGTTGGGTATTAAAACGAAAAAAATAACACAAATTCAAGTGTTTAGTTTGGCTGCAGAAGCGTGACATAGGGGCCATATTTGGAGGGGGGGTTGAAGAGAACCATAAGGAACACTTTTGGAAGGCTTGACAATAGCACTTTTGTTAGATTAGATTCGCAGCCAACAAAACGCGTCACAACTTTATGCTTTACAAGTCTTCCATATTTGAAACGGATATGATACCTACATTCTAACACCCTAGTCTTTCAGTTCATGACTCTCAGACATCCTCTTTTTTCAATGATAACATTTTATCTGGGTTTTATTCAAAATATTTAAAATATTTGAGTAATTGCTGTGGAAAACCACATTTTAAGGGGCAAAGTGATACAACGACCGCAAAACGCCCCCCTCGGTATGTTTCGCCAACATGCACAGCTAAGTTCTGTTAAAAAAATTTCGAAAATTAGCTTCCCAGCATTAAATTCAAACTTTTAAATAATATGCAGTCAAAAAGCTAGACCAGACTGTCATATAATAAAATAGAAACAGATGGGACATTATGATAACATATGGCAAGAGGTCAATAAATAATCAATGAATAAATTCATGAACCTATTGATAATTTGATATAAATCGTCCGCAAATATATCAAAAACTCCTTTCAAAATTCACCCGAAAACCAATATATCCTGTTTTGATAAACATGAATTAAAATTGATGTAATAATTTGCAGCCCTGATGGGTATAGAATGGAGATAAAGGTGTACTAATTAACGCTTTTAAATTTTTAGAGAATTCAATTTCTGAAAAATAGATAAGTCACTATCAGCTACTTATAAATCGATATTACTTCAGAATTTGTTGAGGAATTTCTGCAAAATTCTAAAATGTTCCAAAACAAGTATTTTTGTGTTAGAAACTTTGAGAAATTCCAGGGTTTTTCCAAACTCAAATTGTTCTGCTATAGAAACAAACTAGACCCTCTTATAAATTTCTCTAAAACTTGCAAAATGTTTTTAAAACCACCTTATATCTGTTTATAATAATTTTAGAGAAATAAATCTTCAGGAATGAATGTTTATTCGTTTGAGTTTACAGAAGGGAGAGAAGCAGAAGTGATATAATATATAAAAATTTTGAAAGAATAAAAAAAGGGGAGGTTACCGTCTGAAAATCATAATTCCAATCTGTGATTTCGCTCAATGACTTCTCTCGAGGTTCTGACTTCAAAACATTGACAGTTGATAGCAATGGGTCTGCGATAGACATCATGATATATTTTATGTCAAATCCAGCTCAGTGTTCGAGTAACTTGACAATTCTCCCCAAATCAACGTCTAGTAGCTCACAGATGGCCAATCGAAGGCCCACAGCCAACGAGCTCCGGCGCACAACAGAGTTAAGACAGCAGCAAAAGAGATTAAATTTCCCATTAAATTATTTCTTCACAAGCAAAGTGCTGTTCCGTGCATTCAACTGATTTGAACAGATCTGAACCGTGAAAGCCACGATTCAAAACGTCCTCATTGGTCGAATGATCTTACAAACTCCAGGACGTCGATATCTTGTTAATGGCCAATGAGAATAGACGTTTTTGTTGTCGAATTCGAGCCAATATCAAACAGATGCCTATAGTGACAAGCCACAAGGAAACTGCTGTAATTGTTTACGTTTTATGTTATTTATTTGCCATC
Source organism: Chrysaora quinquecirrha (assembly GCA_014526335.1). Classification (NCBI taxonomy): domain Eukaryota; kingdom Metazoa; phylum Cnidaria; class Scyphozoa; order Semaeostomeae; family Pelagiidae; genus Chrysaora; species Chrysaora quinquecirrha. Next base: position 4,811,332 of record JACTAT010000039.1, read on the forward strand.
CCCATAACTGCACTTTATTTCAAAATTTGTTTGCATCTCTTTTCAGCTAATGCAAACCGTGACCATAAAACCACCAATCACCCTTTTTGTTTTTTCGTCTGTGAGAGGTTTGTGATGCAATGATTGTCTGCTAATTCAAAAGCAAAGATCAAAAGGTTTTGCTGATCAAATGATAGTTTTGTCAAGAGTAATTTCAGTTTTTAATACCCATATCCATGCTTTCTTAAATTTAACCGCTCTCCACTTCATAAAAATGCTTTAGCCTTTTGGGGGGTAAGAAGCGATCTACAGACAGCGAATTACTGTACCAGGTGACAATATAAAGCAAACATTCAGTTGGTTGTGTGGCCCCCTGTTTCCAAAGCCATGGCCTGCATTTTCTTATTCGTTGCACATAATTTCAGGGGGGATATTGTTAGGTTCTTGAAACATTAAACCAGGGGCGTCGCCAAAGGGGGGTACAGGGGGCACTGTACCCCCCCCAATGTTGCAAACGTCGGCACAAAGAAGGTCTATCTTCGAAGCATATACAGTAAATACAGTATAAGAATCGATGAAATGAATAAATCAGCCACAAAACGGAAACATAGGTGCAACAGTTGTCTACACAGCCTTGCCTAGGCGAACCCCCTGATCTAGCCTCACTCAATTTGCCCACTGCCCACATGTACAATCTTTTCAGGGGGTTTAGGAAAAAAAGAGCCTGTTCTCTACATTGTTCTCCACGTACTGTACACTCTTTTTTTTTTATAAGAATAAAGTTTATAAGAATATTGAGGCTCAGAATCATCCAATTTTTAAGAATATTGTAAGAATATGCTCAGCCTCAGCTCGCATATTTGTGCCTCATTTTTCAGCAGTTGCCTGTTTTGCAATGTTAAAACGAAACTTCATGATTGTTAAACAACATTCTTATTATTATAATAGTTGAATTTTTCTTTCGCTCCGCCATTTACTCGTAATTTTTCTTTTAACTATGTTCCCCTGAAACCATATCATGTTTGCAAAAATAAGAATACTTTAAGAATATTTTCAGGCTCAAAACGAAAATTTTTTAAGAATATTGAGGCTGGGCAAAATTTATAGTATTCTTATAAAAAAAAAGAGTGTATATAAGAAACTTGAAACCACCAAACCAAAGAAGATTTCCTGATTTTCTCAAAATATACGAGGATAAAAGTGACATTAAAATGGCACAGTAACCTCTATAAATCCATATCAAATATTTGAGATCCTTTTGAGACCTTTTTGAAAGGATTTTAGGCTTTGTATAGTGCTGGTCAAAAAGACGAAAATAGTTCTGAGGCTTTTTGTCTCCAGAAATATGATCTTCAAAGAGTTTTCTAAGTTTTATTCTAGTTAGGGGGATGTATTTTGTCATTTTCGAAAATAGAAGGGGAGAGATGAAAATTTTACAGAGCTCACGAAACGAAGGGTGCTTGGGGGGAGCTGCTAGAGGCTTTATCGACTGTATTTCCGTATTTCTGTATTTCTTGGGACAACTTGGGTTGACGAGTCCAAAGATAAACGAAGGGGGATCAGGGGATTAAACACAAGGGGATTTCTCCCTAAAGGGGGATAAATACAGTCAAACAGTAATAATAATCAAATTATGACTGCTTGAAAAAATGCAACGACTTTGTGGCATTACAATACCTACTGTATTTCTCTATCAATACAGAACAGTTATTGGAATCACATTCCTAGCAACGAAATTGGTCAATTTTCATGAATGATGACAATAATGGAAGATCTTGGTCATCTCAAATTCCTTTGACGTCATTTCACTACAAACTTATTCATATTCTCTTATTACCTACCACACCCTCTAATACATAGCTACATTAACATTGAGCGAAAGAGTGGGCGTTACCCTCAATAAAAAGAGCGTGGCTCAAAGGGGACTCAATCCCCAGCTCCTGAGGATCTGCAGATTTCCTGTAAGTAAATTTGTGGAAAATATTCAGGTATTAGATTCTCATTCCGCAGGTCCACATTCCTAAAGAATGTATGAAAAACGGAAATAACTAATAAATGTGCATCAGCAATATTCCGAGGCGGACTGGCAGCGAATCTCAAAGGGTTGCTATTTCCAGTAAAAGGGGCCTGTTTTACTATAGCAATTTGTCTTGTTTGTTACTTCTAGCGAGCTCCTCTGTAAAAAATCAATTCAAGGCAAGGGCTAAGGCAATGGCAATGCCACCCAAATCACTCCCTATTTCATGCCTAAAGGTTATCCGAGGCTATCAACACAGTAATTTTAATAACTGTTGAGGCAGGACCTAACTGAGTAGGTTAACAGGTAAACTATTGAATGTGAATAAAAGACCAGTATCTCACTCCTTATACTTTAGACACATTTTGGTACTATTGGGAACCAAAAAGACAAAAATGGACTAGACAAGCCAAATATTGCAAAAAATGTCTATTACAAGTGATATACTAGTCTTTGGAAGCTGTCCGGGTTCAATTGTTTTGATTGCAATGGTAATTTCATGAGATTGTTAGTATATTTTAGCAATATTATAACTCAGATACGTTCAGAAGAGTACGTTGAGCATTTTGATGTAATTTTATGGGAAAACACTCCATAATAAGCGCATTCCTTATATAACATTCCATTCCATCATTCCATTCCATCATACCACACTCCATGTTTTACAGATAGTCAATATATTTTATCTATGTAGAAGAAAAAAAGAAATACAATAAAACTTGAAAATACCGGCAATACAGGGTACATAATTTTTATGCAAGAGAAAACAAACTGATTCATGCAGGGGCACTCCTTTCCCAATTGCCTGTGATCGCACCCCCCCCTTAAAAAAGCAAATATATTTGGCTATCTGTAAAACATGGGCTGTGGAATAATGAAATGGAATGGGAGAATGGAATGATATACAGTATATGGAATATGCTTATTATAGAGTGTTTTCTAATAAAAAATTACATCAAAATTCCCCTCGTAGCCTTTAATTACCATGCAATTAAAACAATTGAACCCAGATAGCTTCCACACGTTAGTTTTCTGATGAAAAGTCTGTAAAACACAGAGTACTGGAATTGAATTGAACAGTCAGCTGAAAATTAAGGGATATGTCTGGACAAAATTTATATCAAAATAGCGTTTTTTTTGTCTTTAGTATGGTTAAGATGAGGAGCATGAATAGGGTTCAGTTCAGCAGGTGTCCCAAACAGACTAAAAGATTGAGTGAAATGATTTCAAGACAGATTTATCAGTTTAGCAAATTGCTGTTGTTGTTGGTCTAGATTTTATGAGTGGAACTGGGACTCTTGTAATAAGTCTACGCCAACCGCGCCTAGAAACCACAGTTTCGGAAACAGCTACAACAACTACAACAACAAACAGCTGTTTCCTCAGAGTAGTAACGCAAGCAACAGGTAGACCAAATTTGAGAATTTGAAATTACGAGAGTTTTGAACGCACAGGCGAACCTGTTTCAAGACTACAAAGATTTAGAGAATCGAAGAACTCTTTCTGAGAGATTCTAAAAAACAATTTTTTAAAATTGCCCTAAAATATTCTGACCAGTTCTTGAGAATCGTTTGAACCGGTCTGGATCCGCGCCTGTTGTTCATCTTTGACCCGAAAGTGGACCTACCAGACCCACCGATCCTGGACTTATTACATGAGTCCCAGCTATAGCAGCTTCAAGCTTTAGTTGTTGTTGTTGTCAGAAAGCTGCTCAAACTGGCATCCAACTTGTGCATATTACGCCAAATGCTGCAAAACATCGCTCAGTGCTGGAGATGAATGCTCCCCACTTGCATCCACATTGCCGAGACAATGTGGCTGAGGCGTCGCATCTTACGGTGGTTCCCGTTACAGGAAATCGCTATTCTCCCGTGAATCTTCGGCCAGCCAAGGGGGAGGGACTACCCGGCCCCCAGACCATGTGCTTACGCTTGGATATCCCGCCAGCTTCTGACCCACACACTGAATCAATTATGATATGACATCGTCTTTATACTAGCAGAATTTCTTCAAGTAATTGAAGCAATTGTGGGAAAAACTTTGTCGCGCATGCGTAACTTTTTTGATTCGCGGATGTGAAAAAAATATAAACCCTGCTCTTCGGGAAAATCAATTCCTTACGGGCGAATAAATTCCTTGCTCTACGGTAGACTCACTACACGAGTCTCTAGTTTACGCTTCCCTTATTATGATTTGTAACCACATTGAGCGATTGTAGAAAACAACAACAACAACATCGAGCGAAGTAGTGGGACTTATGTAGTGAGTCTAGCTCTAGGGTGGTGCTAGACTCACTGGTACTGAAGTACCTACCTAACCTTCTGTCTGAAGTGCCTGATCGTCAGTTACTGTATCATTTCTAGAGACTCTTGCCTCTCTTCCACTTCATCCTTCATGTTTGGTTCCGATGTTATTATTCGGCGCAGAGCTAAATGTCCTTAATAAGGAGCGTTTATAGGGAACAGTGATTTACACGATTTTAGAAGACTTATTTCTGTCTTGAAGGTCTGATTTGATCATTGTTGTTATATTAATGTGCGTCTATACTCAACAAAACTATAGTTAGCAACCTAAACAGACAATATTATAGAACCGAATAATAGACCAACATCCTACTGGAAGAGGGCTTTTCTTGGTCTTGCTAGTCTTCTTTTGTCGATTTTCAATGTCAATGTTCATGCCGGTCTTATTTTGCCATGTTTTATTTTGAATGCTCTTCAAAACTCAACAAACTTAGTTACATGACGGACTTTATTTTGGAAACGAATGGTAGACTTGTATCTTACTTGAAGAAAACTTATTTTGGTCTTGGTAGTCTTATTTTGTCGATTTTCAATGTCAATGTTCGTCATCACTCTACAAAATTAGTAACTTGACGCACTATATTTTAGAATCGAATGATAGACGTGAATCTCACTTGAAGAAGACTTAATTAGGTCCTGCTAGTCTTATTTTGTCGATTTTAAATGTCAATGTTCGTCATCACTAAAATTAGTAACTTGACGCACTATATTTCAGATTCGAATGGTAGGCGTGCGCGTGAATCTCACTTGAAAAAAACTTAATTAGGTCCTGCTTGTCTTATTATGTCGATTTTAAATCTCAATGTTCGTCAATACTCTATAAAATTAGGGACTTGACGGAATATATTTTAGAATCTAATAGCAGACGTGAACAGAGGCGGACTGGCAGCGAATCTCAAGAGTTGCTTCTTCAAGTAAAAGTGACTTTTTGGTTGCTTCACAACGCAAGTGACTTTTTGGTAATCTTGCTGAAATGACTGTTAAATCTTAAATGTGCATCAGCAATATCTGATAGGCACTGCATTTAGCTCAAAGAAGTTTTGCCCAAAGAACAGTGCAACTTGTTTTTCGGTGGGAAGGTTGTATGACAAATTCCAGAGAAAACTGGAAACTTGGGCGGGGAAGAATAAAAATTTGTCAGGGAGAGAGAGGAGAGAGAGCGAGGAATCTGTCATTGGTCGGTCACTGAAAAGTGCGCGCGGTTTTGCACTCTTATCGCGGAATGTTGTCGTTTTTGTTGTTGTTGCTGTTGTTGTCGTTGTTGCTGCTGTTGTTGTCGTTGTCGTTGTGTTGTGTTGTTGCTGATTTGTTTCGTTCATTGGTTTCGTTTCGTTCGAGCATGACAAGATGGCTGGCTGTGGGGGAGTTGCAGTGGGAAAATCTAGCTCAGATTGTAATCATTATTTGAGGAAGTGCAGTTTAGTGGTGAGACAAGAAAACTAAATTTAATTCGCTCTATCCCTAATCTTGTTGACTGCATATGTAATCCTAAAGATTTGCTAAACTAAACTTCGATTTTGTCATCACTGACTGTCGTCGTCGTCCGTCTCCACTGGCCTAGGCTAGCGGGCCTTGCCCTACGAATCCCATCCTGACCAGTGCTAAATTTTTCATCTGTTAATTGATTCAAATGCGAACTGCCTGTGCTGAGAAAGAAAGCCTATTTTCTAACTCCCCCATAATACCTTAACTTGATGGCTCTCGAGATAACACCTTTGAAAACTGCTTTCACGCCAAGAGAAACAATAGATCCATTGTTCTAAACTGGGTTACTTCTATTTTGTAAATTACCCCACCAAATATCATTATGATATATTTCATTTCTTGCAGGCTCCTTGCTGTGGCAAATCATATGTGTGTCGTTTGTGTCATGATGATAATGAAAATCATTCCCTGGACAGATACAGTGTCAAGGAAATTATCTGCTTACAGTGCAGCACAAAACAATTGGTAAAAATAATTATCAAATTCTATTTTAATTAGGTACAGATTGCTTCTCCTGATGCCCCTGATGCCCCTCAAGTGATATCAAGCCCCCAGAACCAAAAGATTATTTGCAATTGTTTTGAAAACTTTTCAACCTTTATGAGATTTGCTTGAAAGAGCACTGCTCCTTTTTGAACACCACCAATCATTGGTGGAGGAGGTAATTTATTAGAGGAAATATGGTAATGAGGTGACAAAAGTAATTAAAACCTTTTTCGTTCAATTTTTATCTTCCTTGCAGGTTTCTGAGAGATGCAAAAACTGCTTCATTTGTTTTGGTGCCTATACATGTTTGAAATGCAGAATGTTTGATGATAGGGATAAAAAGCAGTTTCATTGTGATTTGTGCAAAATCTGCAGGTTTGTGATAAAGCATTTTGCTTCCCTTTTGCTTTGATTCTGCATTTGTTTTGCATTTTGCATGCTTTTTATTTTCTTCTTTGTTGCAGTCAAATATCTGCTTTTGGCACGTAAAACTTCAAAGTTTAATTAAATGTTTTGCAAATCAAAGGAGCTTGTAGTCACTAAAGCCCCGCTCAAGTGCCTTCAACATTTCACTCCACAATGCTAGACAAAATTGAGCAATGTTGAGTAATGTTTGGAAGAGATGGCCAAATGCTGTCGACTTTCTACACACTTGCTTGATGACCTTGCCCTTGATGCTTGAAAGCTCTCGAAAAGGACCTACAACACCACTATAACAGCCAACAGCCTGGCAAAATGCACTGGACATTTCACTGGACAAAAAGTTTGGTGTTGTCAAATGAACAGTTGAGGGCTTTTGGCCAGGGCTTTAAGCACAAACACTACAAATGTGCATGCTTCAATTGAATGCTAACTGCATTCTGAGCTTACATCCTTTTATCTTGTTTTATCCATCCTGTTTCTTAGAATTGGAGGCAAAGAGAATTTCTTTCACTGCGTAAAATGTGACATGTGTTTGGCTATTCACTTGCAAGGAAGTCACAAGGTTGATCATTTATTTTTCTATTCTGGAATACTTTGTATTATATAATCTCTTCTTAACGCTGGCATAAAATTCCTACCTTCTACGACTTTTTGTTCCGATATTTGAATAGAGTTTGCAATCAAAATTTTACGTTATCTGAGTCTCCCAGTCTCTGCTAATACTCAGAGGAAGATCACCAACTTCTTCTAGTCGTCGTAATTGTCGTAATATAGGTATATTTTATCATCTCTATATGAAATGACAATGCTTAGAATCTCGCTTAGAATAGCAGGTCAATAGCTAGGACCCTTAAGCATATATTAATTGCTGTGTTCCTGCTTCTCTACTGCTTTTAAATGCACTATTCTAACAGAAGCCACATGTCCGGTGGACAGCCGGTCCCGACGTTGGACTGTACTTCTTTTCTCTTCTGTAGTGTGTTGAAAAAGTATCAAGATCAGATTGCCCTATATGTCTTGAGGTAAGGCGAACTCTATTTGATTCTTTGATAATTTTTGAGAGCACGTAATTTCAAACACTCTTAGGAGTGTCAGACGAAAAAAGCTTTTAAGTATATCTACAATTTTTCCTCCGTTTCTTGCATCTATTTTTGCTTTTCAGGTAGTTGCAATCTTCCACATTATCTCTAATTATTTCTACATTTCTTTAGTGCTGCCATCCAAACAATAAAATTTTTCGTCTTTATTAGGACATGCACACATCGAGATCTTCATTGCATGTTCCCTCATGTGGTCACATGATTCATTCGTAAGTAATTTTTTTTCAAACAACATTTTCTCGTTTAGAAGAAAAGAGAAACGACTTCGCAATTTCAGCAGCAAACAACTGGCGTGGGACAACGCCGACAACTTTTGCTTGAAAGATATGTTTTTGTAGCTCATTATTTCGACCTTCTTCTAACCAGACTCTTGGCGCGTCAGAGAGAAAAAGCTCTTTGACGCACGTAAAGTTTGTTGCTACTTATAATGTTGATGGAGTGGCGTGGCCAAGGGGATACGGGGGCAATCACCCCCAATTATGGCCAAGATAGTAGCTTTTGTATAAAGGCTAAGGCTAAGGCTAACTCTGATATAAAAGCATCGCAGAGTACGAATGGGTTATTTGTTCTTAAAACCACGCCCTAATGTTTGATCACGCCCTTTGCTCCTAAAATACTGGATGCCTACAGCTATACAACTGTTTAGATAACTCTAAGTATCATAAATATCAAGCCATATAGCCTAAATATTTTTGCTTTATTTAACAGGAAATGTTATAATGGCTTGAGGCAAAAAGGGTAAGTTTACTGTAGCTTTTTTCTTTAACTTGCAATCGCAAAGTTTATTTCATTACATCAGTCTACGTACAACTCGATTCAGCTCTACCACGAAATCGAACTGCGTATTGCGCAGTTGTTCTGCGTATATATTCCGTCGTTGTCAAGGTACAGTGGCGCCACGGTCTATCTCTAGACTCATCACACACAAGTCTCACTCTTCGCACACAGCGCACACAGCATCGGCAGCCTTAAGCAACAGCAACAACCATTTACTTACTTCAGCTATTTCAGCATGCTACAGTGGTGTTTCCACTCATCCAACTCATTGAGTCCTATGCATGCATAAGCAATGATGTCTACAATAGAATTTGAATCCGTACTCTGCGTAAATAAGTAACCATTACTTGAAAAAATTGAATTGGATTGCCTGAGGCTAAGAGTGATAGATCTGAGCGACCTATCTATATCAGATTGCCCTAAGGAGCGAAACTACGTCTCGTAGAATAAGTCTAGTCTAACTCAGCTAGCTCGTGCTGTGAAGAGCTTAGTGAGGTCTGGATTCGGGCTCCGGCTAGACATATTACATGAGTCGTAGTTTTCACTCCCTAACGTCATCAATTCAATTCATTCAAAAAATTTAAAATGAAAAATAGTTCTTGCTGTTGTTAATGGCGGGCGGGCTGTGTTGCGTGGGGTGGGGGGGCTGGAAGCGAATCTACGACTTTTGTAATGAGTCTAGGCTCCGGCCACAGTAGCGTCACAGGCAGTTCGACGTCTCGTTTATATTCTTTTGAGATCTTAGCGAATGGCTTTAGCGAATGGCGCTAGTTTAAGCATACCACTTCACCTTCACCAACGTCTGTCAATTGTTTTGTCTATTTCTGCTTCAGCAGCCTGCGTATACGGATAAAAATAACAACTGTTTATCTTTCTTTCAGCATCTTCACATGTCCAATTTGCTGTACAAGTTTCGAAGATGTTAGTTCACTTTGGAAACAAGTTGATAAAATCATAGAAGATGCCCCAATGCCAACAGCTACACATGATATATCAGTAAGGGTTTTTGTACTGTCTACTTTATTTTTTTAAGCTACCGCTCCAAATGCAATTTCTTTCGTACTCTTACCAAAAACCTGTTCTAGCTGTAGTTTTAGTTGTCTGATTTCCAGTACCCGGGAACCCCCCGGCAACATTCTATTTCTACTGCTGGCTGATGGGATTAATTTTGAGGGCTCATTCACTCAGCAGTCATTACTGGAATATCAACGTACTGAGGATGATCACTACGCGAGGGTTTTTTGTGTCCACAGTGGTTCAAGTAATTTTATTTTGAGAATGTTTCAAAAACAATGGCCGCAATTTTAGCCTATTTTTGCATGTCAGGCAATATTCTTGACATACACGCTTTTTTATAAGGAACCACTTTATAAGGAACCTACATGTAGAAGGCCCGAAAATTTAAAGAGCTTGTACTACTTAAGAGAAAATCACTAAGGAACTTTTCATTTATGAATATTATTATTACTGCAAACAATCCAGAATTAAAAAGCCCGTTCCATTAATTTGCAGTCGAAAATCACATAAATTGTACTTTACACATGTATCAAATGTTTCCTTGAGTAGTCTCGAGCTTTGCTTACACGCAAATGTCTCTGTACGGTAGTCATTAAACTGTATGTGCAGTTAAAATTAAGGAACTATTAAGGAACTTTTGGAACAACAATCGTCTCAAAAGAGGTAAAAAAATAAAGAACTTTAAGAACTAGGCCTTGAGCTAGGTTCTTTATAAAAAAAGCGCGTAGCCGAATGGTCAAGTACTGAGTACGGAATGATAAATCAAAAGGGGGGGAGCGTGACCAAGAGACTCTTGTAGTGAGTTTGAGTTAGGGGCTGATTATATGAGAGCTTTCAGAGATTATATGAGAATGAACAATTTTTGATGCAATTCTTTTTTTCAGATTTTATGCAGAGACTGCCATAAGGTAAGTGAAGTGGTTAATTTCAATTCGTTTCTGTCGCTCTTCAATTCAATTCAATTCGATTCATTTTCATTCGTAGAAATACAATTTACAATGATAAAAAGTATTCACGGCCCAAGAAAAGCTGAGCTTATCTAGCTTGGGCCGCTACAAAACTAAGAAACTTAGAAACTAACAAAACTAACAAAATATTAAATTCTAGAAATATTGATTATAAATCTCTGCCTCAGGATTTCAAACCCGAATTACAATCTTAAACTACCTCCTGAAAAGAAGGTCCTCCTTTCTACACTCTTTTTATTAGAACAGACTTTATAGAATATCGAGGCTTGACTTGCCAAAAAATATAAACACGTTAAAAAATGTCCAGCCATAGATGAAAAATAAGAAAATAAGAAAATATGAAGTGTATAGAAGATATGCCAAACTGTCATTTACACGCTTTTTTCTATAAGGAACCTACCTCAAGGCCTAGTTCTTAAAGTTCCTTATTTCTGGACCTCTTTTGAGGCAATCGTGGTTCAAAAAGTTCCTTAATAGTTTCTTAATTTTAACTGCACATACAGTGGTCATAGCACACTTGCATGTGAGCAAAGCTCGGGACTACTCTAGGAAACATTTGATACATGCTTAATGTACAATTTATGTGGTTTTCGACTGCAAATGAATGGAACCGGCTTTCTAACTCTTGATTATATGCAGTGATAAAAGCATTCAACATTGAAAAGTTCCTTAATGATTTTCTCTCTAGTAGTATAAGTTCTTCAAATTTTCGGGCCTTCTACATGTAGGTTCCTTATAAAGTGGTTCTTTTTTTAAAAAAAAGTGTGTATCGTTGAAGCAATTTGTTGTGTTTAGTTGTAGAAAAATAATTGTTGAAATAAGAACACCATTAAGAACACTCGAGCCTCAAATTATTCAGAAAACAAGAACATAGAACCTCGGCAAAAGCTATTTGGTTTTATATAAAAAAGAGTGTATTGACTATTGTTCAAATAATGCAAAAATTAACTGCAGTGCTCTGTTTGTCTTATAGGTTTCAGAAGTGAAGTTTCACGTCTTTGGACTGAAATGTGGTGAATGTGGGTCGTATAATACTTGTCAAAATTAGTACAATGAATATTTCACGTGAGTTCGAATTAAATCCTGCACTGCACAATATTTAGCTGCTGGTAAAGTATAAACAATGAAACCGTCATTGAATAATTATGAATATTATCCTGGCCTCTTGGTTCTACTTGGAAAAGAAGGGTTGCACCTGAAAATGGCTAGGCCATATTTGATACGGTGGGACACAAGAAAGTGAATCAATAGAAATGTTCCCAGACCCATTTGGTTTCTGATGGGGACGGACCATATTACTCGTACGATTAACACCATAAAAAGTATCGAATAAAGGCCTTTTCAAAGAGGTCTAGGTCGGCGCCACTTTTTTCTGGAAGATGGCGGACATCTTGAGTAATGGAATCTTCTCCGCGTGCAACGACCTGCATTGTGGTCGCTTCAAGAGAGGTAGTGCAGAAAAAATTTTTTTCGAATGCATGTTTAACTTGAGTGAACCTGAAAGAAAGGATTCGAGTCCCAGCTTATCTGCTCAAGGAGGTACACGTTTTTTTTATAAGAAACCGGTTTATAAGAAACCTAGAACTAGACACCCAAAAAGTTAAGAAACTTTTAGAACTACGAGGAGGGAGTTAAGAAACTAAAGAAATTTTTGTGTCAGTTTTTCAACATACTGATTTCACATTTGTGGAGGTAGCAATTAGTTCTCAAGCATTCCCTTGCAATTTCTCGCACCAGTGTAGCTAATTCCATGCGTTTTCTCGCACCTGTCAGCAATACTGTATCATATAGAGGGTTTTTGTCGTTTTTACTGCAATTTATTTCCATTTAATTAAGAAACTGTTCAGAAACTTTTAGAACTAAAATTGGGCCAAAAATTAAGAAACTTTTAGAACTAGGCCCCGAGCCAGGTTTCTTATAAAAAAAAACGTGTATTGCGAGTTACTTGCATCTTGTTCCCTCAGCTTCTGCCGATATTTACAACATTTATTGTCGGTCGCAGCTTCGTTTTATCTTTTTTCCTTTCATTATTGGTGAATTTGAAGAAGAATTTACTGCACTACCTCTCCTAAAGCGACGGCAATCTCTCGCAGAGAATCCATACTCAAGATGTCCGTCATCTCAAAGAAAAATGTCGCGCCGACCCAGACCTCGTTGGAACTGCAAGTAGAGTCAGGATATCAGGAGTATAGTCTTTATAGAGAAATATGGTGGGAGATTGACACAATAAGGATGAGTCTTGAACCTTGGAACTTTGGCTTAGTCCAGCAGTGGTACCTACTGTGCCTCTGAGCCCATACCAATCAGGTACTACGGCTTGTATTAGCCGTTTATGATGCAACTGTGACTTCTGCAGGGCTCCAAGAAAGGAATAGAGATCGGGAACCCAAGACCCGCATCGAGGAAAATCATAACGCTGTTGAGGATGAGCCGATGATTTTGACAAAATCTAGTCCAGAATTGATAAGAATATGTTTCAAATTAAAATGAAGTCTTTCTAGATATACATGTTAAGTCCCCTTATTTTAACCCTAATCCTATCGGGGGGTTGGAATCCGCCTCCCCCTCAAGCTTTTCTTGGAACTGTTTTGTTATGCGATGGATGTAAGCTTCCGAACCACGCTGACTTTAAGCCTATATGTATAAGCTACAATGTGATATAAAAAAATTCCCAAAATGATAACAATGGGTCGCTTGACAATGCCTTATATGGAAAGCGGTCATGACAGAACCACATATAAATGCCAATTTTTACCAGTAAATCTTACTGACTAAGTCTTTGCAAGGTAAGAGAAAATAGTTACTAGTAACAAAATGTAAAGAAAGTTCCGGATTTCTATTGATATTAAGGTAGGTCAATTTTTGACCACCGTCGATAGCATGTTTTGATTATGATGTCACAATGACGTCATAATAGAAATGGGAGACACCCAAATTACCAACATTACTCCTAATACATTGGCCAATGCCTGTGCCAAGTTTGATTGCTCTAGCTCTACTGGACAGCAATTTATGGAGGGGGTGGAAACCACCCCCCCTCCCCGGCTGTGTTAGATAAAAAAAGCCCGGTAGGATTAGGGTTAATAGGCCTAGTTTAGACAGCGCATTATGGGCGCGGCGAATTAAATTCAGCTTGCATCACGAATGATGCGCTGTTAGAGCGCTCTAAACTACATGATGGATTTAGACAGCGAATTTAATTCAGAGCGCATTAAAGGAAAAGATATAATTCGCTTGTAATTCGCTTGGAGCAGCGCATTATGAGCGCATTTAATAATTTAAGTCGCTTCAAAAAGTGGTTGGTTTATACAGCGCATTATGAGCGAATGAAATTGACACTTAGACAGATTTTTAGGCAATAATTTAATTCGCTGCGCCCATAATGCGCTGTCTAAACTAGGCCTTATTTGAGGAATGATAAATGTTTTATGCTGAAAAAGGAAACGTTTCGTGTTCTCCAGAAGCTCATAAATGATTTGGAAGATATTTCACAAGATTTTCAACTAGTCAGCACTCGCTGCGGCTTGTTATCAACACGGAATCTCAAGGAGTATTTAATGTCCAGGACACTTGCAGTTTCAGACAAGATTCGATCAGAAATTCAGAATTAACGAATGCTTATTCGGTGTTTTTGTCTGGATTTAGAATAGGAGGGTGCTCATTCGATCGGATCAGCTGAGATTTAGAAAAACCGATTCCTGCCGATCGAGAATTTTATCAGAAGCACATGGAAAAACACGAAAGCTGACCTGTGTTTGTTGGTCAACAGTCCATCATCAAAACAGTTCTAACGGTCTTCGAGTAATTTAGTATTTGTGTTAGAGTTGACAAGATGGATCAAGGAAAACAGAATGTTGGCAAACAAAAATCTATTCGAAAAATGAATCGCATTTCAAAATCTTACACTGATATCAGCTCTCAGATTTCAGGTAGCTCTGGACGAAGATTCAAGGACAAAACTGGTCATCACCGATCGATAATTCAGAACCTGCCATCGAAAAAATCGACTATGATTTCCTGAGAAATCTGCTTGGAGTTGGAGGTAAAATGGGAGAGCGAAAAAGAACAAGCGGGGAGAGATTTTTGAATGATGAGTTGAAAGAAGCAGTGTTTAAATTGAGAGGAGAAGTTGAGAATCTTAAACTGGAAATTAAGGATAAAAATTGGTTGAAAACTCTTGAAGATTTGGGGGATATCCGTGATATGAACTTGGATTTATTGGAAGCTTTGTACATGTTACGAAATGCGTACAAAAGAGGATGTTTTCAAGTACAAATCAAGTACATAAGGTGAGAATAGTACATTAAATTTTAGTACATCTATCTAGTATACCTACACACCTGTGCAGAAGATAATATTGCTCATTTTCTTTCCTATTTTAGTGCTCTTTTGAACGCAATAAAAACATTTTCGTTGCTTGTCAAAAGCTGAAGGAGCTCCTATCTAAAAAAGCAGTTTTTCTCAGATTTTTAATTGACATAATGGTTTATTTTCATAATAATCTAGAGTAGGCCATGGCCTAATCTCAGTTGGTTGCTGGGCTTAAATTTTAAAATAAAGCACATGGCTCAGTGACCCAGAAACACAGATCGTAATCTTTTCATTGTTTCTTCAAAAAAAGAACCACCATGTGTCACGGTTTTGATAATTACGCTGTTTCCTCAACTCCTAGAAAGCCATTTGGTTGCCATTAGTCGCCATAGCGTGACATTATCAGTTGCCCCTCGAGACTGCGATTGAGTTGTACATTCACCAGAATTGCACAATCAGAGAAAATTATTCTGTAATTTCAGTCATAAAAATTTTTACCCATCCCCCTACCGTCGTTAGGAGTTTCCTAGACACATTTCCTATTAGATGCGTAAATTAAATTTTTAAATGAGTTTTTGTGGTGAAATTATTAGAAAAGTATAAGTAAGCGGTTGCAAGAAGGCAGTCTTCAGGCGGCAGGAATGCCAGGTGGTCGCACTGAATAGGCGGTGAAATGGGCGGTCGTTTCGGCTTTGATTGAGCAAAGCACCCAAAGTCTTAGCAGGGATTTCATTTGAGAAAAATTAAGTAAATAAGAGTTTTATTGATTTTTCGCAATATTTGTCGGAAATATAGCTTATTAACATCTAACATACCAATTTTTCAATTCGAGAGTTTCAAAAATCTTGCAGAAATGTTACCTTGGAAACAACTTTTTCCGAGGCCGCCTAATAGAAATTCCTTGTTTTGGAAACACGAGGCTGCGAGGAAGCACCGCTTTGATGGCGAAATTTGCCTTCTCACTCATCGCCCTCGCCTAGACTTATGACCTGAGTCGTAGTTATTGCTGTTGAATTGCTGGACGCTCACTGAAGCGAACAGCAACAGCATCAATTCAAATCAATGTGAGCGAAAGTTAGGGACTTGGGACAAGTCTGGTCCTCGCCTTTTAATACCCCTGCAAAGGAGCTAGACTTGGATTTTATGAGGAAGGTCGGAAACTTCCTTTATTCATTGTCTGACTGAAACGTCTTAAGCCAGATTTGGAAATTTTTCTTTTTGGAAACACGCTGTGCTTTTCTCATACGTTTTTCAATTAGCTCGTACATATCCCATAAGGTGAAGTTGAAATTAAGTATGCCCTTCACCCTTTAACCACAACTGCGCAAACTTAATCAGTCTTTATTTGTCTTTTGGACCAAAAACATTTATCAAACTTTACAAGTAAGGCGGGTTTGTGTGATGGGAAATTATATCGTGTTTAATTTCTCGTATCAAGTTTGCCGTTTTTCTTGCTTTTTCACGAAATGATGCAGAATTCAGATGGTTGTAGATGGTGGAGTTTAGGCCTAATGAAATTGGCGCAATAACGAAATTGTTTGGTTCACTCAATCTTGATTTCAATCTCAAATTGGCTTTCTTTACGCTAAAGTCGCTACTTGCTGGGCTGGTGAGTTTTACTGCTTTTAGCTAGGCCACATACGATGATTTTTCTTACGTTCCATCATAGTCGATGTTCTTTATTTAGAGCAACAGGCTTCGTCTTCTGCTCGGATTGTTTTCCTTTCCGTTCCTTTCCTGAATTTTTGATCTTTACATTTTGCATTGCACATGATGTTTTCGCGATTTCACACACATGGAAGTTGGCGTTTCACCACGGAACACAATTCTAAGTTGGATTTTCAGTTCCACGCAAGAAATCGTTATTTCACTACAATTCGTGCATCCATGTTGTACTGTTAGACAACAAATTTAACTGGAATTAATGTCTTAGGGGGAATGAATATTCTCAGGGAAACTGGTTACTAGTTCTATCTCATGAACCCCTGCAAAGCCGTTGCTCAGCATGGGTGGTCCACTGAGTCGATGCTAGACTGTTGTTGTTGTTGTCCTAGGTAGATAGATATATTACAACGATAGAAATTGCCATTGTGCTTGAAAGTTAGACGTGCAATGAGTCGGATCTCGCTTTATTCTTCGACAAAAGGTCAAAACAAATTAACTTAGAATTTCATGCTTTTAATTTTGGGTTCAGGAGAAAGATACGGGACAACCTCTTTATCGCTATTGGTCATGATAAGATCAGTTTGTTTTCCAATGATGTTTTTGCGAAAACATGAAAATTTGTTTCATAGGATTCCACGTCTCGATTTTGCAAACTTCACCATGGTGGTGAGTCCTGTCGGAATTGTTTTTCGATTGACGTGGTGTAAAAGCCAGACCAAAAAACCGGAGGTTTTAGGTTTTCTGGACCGCAGGAGCTACAAAGCGCCCGTTTCATTCACATGCATACATTAGATTTGCGATTTTGTGGTGTGAAGGATATAGAGTAGACTTATTACGAGTCGTAGATAATCATGTTGAATTGAATTGCTGGTCGCCGAAGCCGTTGCGAGAAAAAGAAATAATTCACTTCAATTTGAGTGAAAGTAAGGGACTTGAGTAAAGAAAGTCAGGGACTTGTGTACTAAGGTCTCCCGTTGGCCTGATGCGGGGTAATGTTGACAAGCAATGAAGATGTCTTTTATGGTAGTGTGGAAGGCACGCCAAAGTGTTGGGGGCTGCCTTGGGTACCTTTAGTAATGTGGAGAGCTGTATAGGGCTTTCTTTATATCGTGGACTATGTAGTGTGCAGGGTTGAAATTAGGACCTCATTCTCAGAAAACTAAAATTTTTGCCATTATTGACACTAAAATCACAAAACCACTCTTTCTATCTGTTTATGTACGTACCAGTTTCACTTGAGACAGGCATTAGGCATTCCCTGTAAATAGCCAGTTCCAAGATGGACTGGGATGCAGACCTCTCCGGAAGAGAAATACGTCAAAGAACAGGATTATCCGCTGTGCTGCGCAGACCTTATACTTCTTTCTCCCGGCATTCCCCCCCCCCCGCAGGCCTGCATCGCAGACTTGTCCAAAGAAGAAGTAAATACCGCAACTGTTGAAGGTCCTTCGATTTCCTGAGGGTCTTTTGTTGTCCAGGGTCCTCTTGTTTTCTGGCTCCTCTTTTACACCATGCCCTGGGTTTGTTTTAGTCAAATGATTACAGACAGATGTGATTAATAAACTGCGAATCACGTCGTGATCTGAAGTTAAAAACAGTGAAAACCGGAAATCACGCCCCGTGGAAAGGTCAAAATTGTGACTCTCAGACTTATCCGAAAACACCGAACTGAGGTTCACTTTTGTGCCAACATGGCGTCGGACACTGATAAAGTTGCTAAGAAAAATAAAAGAAAATCAAATCTTTTTTATATCAGCTGTAATTTTATTGATGCAGTTTCTTCGGATGATTGCAATGCATTGAAATTTGCATCTAATACCGATACTATCACAGTAAATGTGGCAGATAAAACTGAGGACGCGAGTGTTAAAGATAAAAACAAGAAACGCAATAGGAAATCAAAGTTATTTTATGTGAGCTGTGACTACTTAGATGTTAATAAAATTGGTGAAAAACATACAGAGGTATTTATGCTCATTTGGATTCGATATTTTAATTAGAAACGTTGACGGAATATATTGTTTCTATCTTAATTTTTCAACAGTTTTGTAGCTATCGTAATAGCGAGAACGAAAATTTTTTCAGTTTTCTAGCAAAACTTGCGCATTTTTTTCAAATTTCTTTTACTGTTGGTTAATTTTGCTTTATATAATTATTTTACTTCAGTCTTTTTGGATTATAATTAATTGTATTTATTGATTAATTAAATCCTGTGATTATTATTAGATGATATCATTACATCACAATCACACCAGGGTTTGCGCGCGTTCCACCTTAACAGCGTGCTGAAAACCATTTGCCGCAGTACCACGAGTACATGAAACTTTTCGCAATGCTTTGACCGTGTTTTCCAAGGGGCCGACGATTCACTCCCTGGAAATCCCTTGCACCTTAATGGAAATCCTATTATTTTCATGGAAATCCATGGAAATCCTTTTGTTTTATGAATAATCTCGTACCCTTTTGAAGACTATTGAAAAAGCGTACAAGATTTCCGTTAGAACGAACGGATTTCCAAGGGATTTCCATGAAAACAATAGGAATTCCGAAAAAGGTGTACGAGTGAATTGCCTATTCCTTGGCAGGGCCGTGGAGTGGATGAGCGGGCCCCGGGCTGATGAAGCCCGGACCTCTGAGCCCATTTGCCCCCCCCCCCTCTCGACGGTATGTACTGCTCCTTGGAAAACACGGCTAAAACATTGCGAAAATAAATATGCTTGAAAAACTTATTCATATCAGATAAGGTGACCAAACAGTGCGTTGGCTTTTGTTTGTTCCAGTAAACAAAACACATGTAGATATAAGTAAACAAACTGCAAATAAATATAAATTTGTTTGATTGTGTCTTTGACGAAAGTCACGTTATTTGATTAGACGGTTTACATAAACGTGAATAGGGAAGAGCGATAGATAGGATCATCGATAAGTTCTTTTTCTGGTTTCTTATCACTGTTTCTTGAAAGCTCCAGCCTCAACCAAGATGCTTTCTTAATTTCTTGGTTCAAATGGTTAGTTTTTAGGGAAATCTATGCATTCCTGGTTTTGAAATAATATGTCTGAATTGTTTCTTGATACTTATCATGTGTCGTT
This sequence comes from Chrysaora quinquecirrha, assembly GCA_014526335.1. Classification (NCBI taxonomy): domain Eukaryota; kingdom Metazoa; phylum Cnidaria; class Scyphozoa; order Semaeostomeae; family Pelagiidae; genus Chrysaora; species Chrysaora quinquecirrha. The sequence goes on from JACTAT010000039.1 coordinate 4,830,953, forward strand.
CGACTTCGGTTTTGCCTGAACTTGTTTTCTCCTGTCCTGTCCTGTCTCTTCACAGCTTGTCTTGTCTGGCTTTGTTTTGTCTTTTCTGGTCTGGTTTGGTCTTGTCAGGTCGTGTCCGATCTGGTCCGATCTAGTTTGGTCTTGCTGCTTTTGTCTGGTTTGATTAGGATTGATCAAATTTGGGATGGTCTGGTCTGTCAAGACCTGGTTTCGTCTGGTTTCGTTAGTGGTCGCCCGGTGGTCGGATCTGGTCGGATCTGGTTTAGATTGGTTTGGATCTGATATGGTCTGGTCTGGCGTGTTCTTCCGTTGTTTGGTCAAGTCTGGTTGCGCCTGATCATGTCTACCAAGGGATATTCTGTATCTGTATCTATCGAGTATTTCACTCATTCGTTTCCCAATTCCCACGTTGGGTACAGAATGCAATATGAAACAGTCCTTTTAGTTAAGTATGTCTTTGTTATGTAGCTATTAACTATCGCAATAAGTATTCGTACATGTATTTTTGAAATACGCGTACTGGTCATTTCACGTTGTGTATGAGATATGAATATTTACTATTTCTTTTGACAGGATGAAGAATTCGACCCCAATCTTGGTTTACAGTCTCCATCAAAAGATCTACAAATAAACCAGATATTTCTAGCTAGTCCTGAATTCGCAATGAATCCTTTCTCGCATCACAACCGCTGCTCAAGCCCGATGTCGACAGCAAGCCACGTTTCATCTGATTGGTCGTCTGATTTGGAGTCAACCACGTCGTCAGTTGCTGTCAAAAGGAGGCCAGCTAAGCCTCGTATTCATCTGAGCTCCGCAAGTCTTACTGAGTTGATGAATAGAGACGAGGAGGTGCTTGTTTTGCAGGCCGGTGATGCTGTTTTTAAGTCACATGAGAAGCCGGTAAGTGCAAATGATCTAGATGTTACTGCTGATAATGATGCTGTTGCTAGACCAGGTAGTGCCGATAGCAGCACAAGTTATTTGAATTGTGGGGACGATCTCAATCTTAAACAGTCTAGTGAAGAAGCAGATGTCGTACGCAAGCTATCTTATCGCAGCACGCCCCGACAGAATCATCCAGAATCGACACTCAGATGTACGAGGAATTCCGCTCAGACAGCCCAACCTCGTTCTTATTACGACCTCTCTTTCAACACGCAATGTCATCAGACCTTTACGAAGCCATCTGCAATATTCGTTCAGAACTATCCCCGAAATTGTCTCATCTGAGAAACTTAGAAAACGATTTAAAACTCCTGCCCGTCCTTCAAGTGAAGCTTGCGGTTTTGCAAGAAGAGAAACGTCAACTTATGAACATCATTAAGCAAAAACGAGGAATCAAACAAAGTGTTTCGAGCTATCAATCAAGCAACAGCTCATCACCGAATCACAGCAGAGGATCATCGCCAACAAGTTTCGTATCAGACGCTGATGACGCCATCATGATTCGCCCCAGTCCTCGTAGAGCTATGGTCCCCAAGGAGACACAAACGGATGATGCGGAGCCTCTCTTCCAGTGGCAAATGTGTCCCTATTGTCTGAAAAAGATGACGAATAATAACGAACTTATCGTTCATGATAAACAAGAAGATCTAGAAAGGGCGCCAATTGTTAAATCTCGTTGTGAAGAAGAGGTTGAGATCCCGCAAGAAGAGGTAATATTACAAGCTGTGCCCAGTGAGGATATTGTTGCAAAAGAAAGCAACCTGACTGATGCTAGTACTCAGAGCTATGTCGAGCAAATTGATGCTGGGACGGCTATGATAAAAACGGAATTTAAAGACACAGCGACTGGCGATAACCGTATTTTTCCCGATTTAAACACAGTGTCGACTGAAACGAGTGTCAGGTACTACTTAGATAAAGCAACAGAAGTTCGCCCATGCGAAAAGTCGGTTGCCGACGCCTCTGTACAGAATAGTATTGATGTAGCCGACAACAGCTGTCAGGCCGATAAACCACTCTGTGTGGACGAGTCAACGATGTCTGGGTGTGCGATTTCTGATTTCAGTTCAGTAGGACTCCAGTTATCCCCTTCAACTAGAGATGCCTTGTTTGGAGAAGACGTCGCTGTACGAGTTCATCGTGACAACGAGACACAGCATACCGTCCAAGTCATTGATACAGAGGCCCAGTGTATGAGCATCGCCAAGGCTGACGAAGGCGTCATGTGTGGTTGCGGGTTTTCTGAGTTCAGAAATATGGCGTGCGAGACTTTTGTCCCTTGTGAAGATTTCCAATGCGGAGACGGACCAGCAGAAGTCGTAACAAGCAGCGTTGCCGCTCAAATTAACGTCGAAACGTGCGATGCATCAACAAGTCCTGTGGAGCTCGATCGTCGAAACTTCTCTTCGAATTGCAATTTCGATAAAAAGGAATCAATTACGGCTGGTTTTGGCGAACATACAGTGAACGATCTTCTTTGTGACGCATGCGAAAACAGGCAGCTTGTTTCTGTTGATGTTGGATCGTATAATGTTAATGAGTCAGCTGTTTTGGAAAACAGTCCTTATTCGGTGGACTCCTTTTGCAGAACTGACGACAAGCTATGCAAGTGCAAAAAGCCGCAAACCTGCGAAATCGCACTCGGGGATGCTAACATCGATAAAGTTATTTGTGATATTTGCGAGAACAAAACTTGGAATACTATTGGTTGCAGTGACGACCGAACAGACATTACTCCTTGTGATAGATGCGATAATATCACCTTGAAATCAACTGGATGTGGCGATAACGATGTCAACGAGTTGCTATGTCAACGCTGTATCTACAGAGGCAAGATGGTAGATAAAGAGGTTGGAAGCGAAGACGTTTTCGAAAATAGATGTGAGAATTGTCATTCGTTGAGCCAAAGGTTGTCGCCCGCACAAGATAATCATGAAAAGGCATCAACGGATCTCATTTGGATGTTGCTGATTCGGATGAAGATGCTTCTGAAACGAGTTCAGTTAATAATGGCGATGAACCTGATGTGTGTAGTGAAGTTTATAAGATAATGGCGGAAAGCAATGTGAATTCAGATGTGAAACATCACCCCGTTATTTGTAATTATTGTGGAAATAAAGTTGATATAAATGACCCATCGTTGGATGACGAACTTGCGAAAATGCGAGATAATTTTAGTGCGTTTAAAGCAGAGAGGCTGGCAGCGACGAGGCCGATGGAAAATTTGGCAGATTTTGATAAAACAGAAGAGGATTTGGATGGAAGAAGTGATGCTGAAGAATCCGACTCGGAAGATGATATTGATGATGGCTACGAAGAAAGGTATCTAATTAACATGTTTTAGTAGTCTTAGTCGCCATCTCAAGAGCAGCTTTTTATCATTAACATCAACATCATCGTCATCATCATTATCATCATCAACAGCATCATCATCATCATCATTAACATCGTCTTCATCATCATCTTCAGAATCTTCATCGTCGCCACCGTCATTATCGTCATCTTTGTCATCATCATCGTTATCAGATTATTCATCATCGTCATCGTCATTCTCTTCGTCGTCATCTTCATCATCACCCCCATCATCGTCATCATCATCATCATCAATCATCACCATTATCATTATCATCATCGTCGTCGTCATCATCTTCGTCTTCATCATTCTCGTCGTCATTGCCATCATTTCATGGAAACTATCATCGCTACCATAAAAAACTGTAGTCATGCATATTTTTGTAATTTCTTAAGTATAATTGTACTATTGCAGCCAATTTCTGAAATTGGTAGCTACCATATTAAATGACTAGATTCTGTAATTCTTTCTTTTTGAAGCACAAGAAATGACATCGTGGAATCATGCAAAATGTTGCAGAATCATTTCTCGGGAGAAAAACCCCTGAAACAACAGCTTATGGTAAGCGAAATTTGCAATGTTTTTTTAAATCCTGGTGTTTAATCCTGGTTTTTTTATGTATTTCGCAAGTTCTCGTCGATTATATCAATGACTAAGTTGAGAATCGATCTCAAAATAGATGAAGAAAATAATTTTGTCTATCTATATCCTTTTAATTAGCTATATAATCAAAATTATCCCTTGTAAAAACTGTTTCCGTTTGCATGCGTATTTCTTATAGCATTTTCCAGTATGTTCATTTCTTAGTATTTTCGTCAGCATGTTCATTTCATTCAGCATTCGTCAGCATGTCGATTTCATACTGCATTCGTCAGCATGTTCATTTCTTACTGTATTCGTCAGCATGTTCATTTCTTACTGTTTACATCTGCATGTTAATTTCATTCTGTAGTCATCAGCATGTTCATTTCATGCTGTTTGCATTTGCATTTTAATTTCTTTCTGTAGTCGTCAGCATGTTCATTTCATACTTGATTCGTCAGCTTGTAGGTTTGATTCCCATTGTTTAGCATGTAGATTTCGTAGGGCATTCATCAATGTTGTTATTTCGCACTGTATTCTTCAACATGTTCATTTCATGCCATATTCAGAAATCCTGGCCTTAGCCACCCAGTTGTAGCTTTACCCTTACCTTTTATAACGTACCGTGTTCTGATATATGGTATTCAGTAAGCGTGACCTGAAGATGATAAAAAGTTTGGATTCTGAAAATTATGGAAAACAAAAATAAATGGCGTTCTCAATAAATTTATTTTATTTGTTTTTTCCAGTTGAAATACCTGGCTAACATCGAGTCATTGTGGTTCCAAACTGTGAAGAAAAAGCGAGCAAATGCAGCAGTCGTAAAAAGTTATATCGATTTATTCCAAAGTCGTATCCCCGAACTGGTTGATACAATCATTAATCTTATGGATGTTGACGTAAGTAGTGGCCTAAGTTGGTTGTCCTTACGTTCCTAAGCTTTCTCAGCTTGTTGGCTAATTTCTCGTTCAAAACTTCTATTACGTAAAAATATTCGTAATTTTGAATTCTAATTGAAAGACAGCTACTGGCAAGTACCTCCCGAAACAATAGTTATGTCACGGGGCTCCTGACTCCCGTTGTTTTTGACATTAAAATATGATGATTTAGGCCGAGAGCCACAACTAGCCACCATTTTGAGCAAGATGGTGTAATAGTTTTCGAACCTATGTGGAAACCATGCCCTCCACTGTTTAGGAGTTGCCTCCCCCATCACGATTTTCTCTGTTTCCATGACATCATCATTTGGGATTTCCGACAGGCACTTGTCTCTTACGTCCTAGCAAACTGCAATAAAAGCAGGAACATTTTTAACATACTTAGATTTTCTGACGCTCTTCAAAAAGCTCTCTTGAAACATTGACATTCTTTATAGAATTGAAGTTGATTGTTGTGATATTTTCTAATAGAGAAAGAGGCTCTTGAGTCTCATAGTGTTCACCTCAGAGAGCAGTTGATAGCATAAGGATGCACCTGTCTTCCAGTTTTTGAAATCTCAGAGTATGGGTAAACTGAAAGACTGAAATCTAAGCTAACCTTAAGTAAAAGGGTACCCTTGGCTTAATTCAAAGCCAAACACGTTTGTTATTGGAGATGACTTATGTATTCATTTAAGTTTTCTTCATTTTTAGGGCAACACAGCTCTGCATTTCGCTCTGACGTATAAGAACACTTCTGTTGTTAGTATACTTCTTGATTCAAATGTATGTCAAATTGACTTGGTTAACAAGGTAAGTAAATACTTATTCAAAGTATCAATGAAATTAGCTAGCAAATCGGAAAGAGTTGACTGTAAGTGCTTTCTGCCTTACAGTCAATAGTAAACACGCTAGCAAATCTATACGCATTACTACGTACTTCTGTGGTGATATTTTTTGCTTACTATGATGGATAAGCACTGCTGTAGCGGGTTATTATGCTTTATGTGGTGGGTTATTTTGCTTGATGTGGTGGTATTTTTTTGCGTACTGTAGTGGATTTCGTACGCAAAAAATTCCACCACATTACTCAGAAACACCACCAAAGTAGTGCGTATCCACCACAGTAGTGCGTATAGATTTGCTAGAGTGTTTTAGGAGAACCTCCTTAAAATACTTCTGGATGTTGCAGCATGATTCAATAATGACCAAATTTTTCCCTACCTTGCAAATTTTGGGAAGGAGACTAATGGACTAATGAAATAGCTTAATGTTATTTTCATACATAGGCTGGATATTCGCCTGTTATGCTGGCTGCTTTGGCAGGATTCGATAATAAAACAGATAAATACGTCATGCAAAGATTACTGAGAATGGGGGATCTTAACTGCAAAAATAAAGAGGTATGAGTTGCTGTATTTGACTTGATATAATTTGACTTCACTTCACTTGACTTGACTTTACTTCGTTTGACTTGACTTGACTTAACTTGACTTGTCTTCACTTGACTTGATCAGATTCGATTCAATTCCAGTCTGTTTGATCTTGCTTGATTTGATATTGTAGACTGGTCAGACCCCACTGATGTTCGCTGTTAGTCGTAGTAACGTTGGAATGGTTGAGCTTCTTCTTGATGCTGGTGCAGATGTCAATGAAACTGACAATGTAAGAATTCAAAATAATATCTATAGTTTAGTTTATAGTGTTTTTCCAGTACCCGGGAACATTCAATTTCTAGTCGTGGTCGGTGTGGCAAGCTTTTGAGGACTCGTTCGATCAGCAGCCTTTTTTGGAATATCAGCGCCAGACCGACCTCTTCACGTATGAGGGTGGTTGCTGTCAGAGGGCTTTTTACACGTTCTCCATGGTTATTTAAAGTCCCAATTAATTTTGAGGCAGGCCCGCCATTTGACGTGATCGTCCGAGTCACAGAGAGCAAGGTTTTTACTCCTTGTAATTTGTGCTCCCTAGCCTGGATTTGAACCGCAGACCTTAAGCACTAATGACGCAAGTGCGAACCACTACACTGCGCTGCCCTCCGTATTTGAGTTTTTTATTGCCAGGAAGGTTAAAGAAACATTTATGACCCCAAAGCTGTCTGTTAACTTTTTAGCTTCATCTAAGAACAAGATCTTTTTAAGATTGTTAATCTTGTTTTACAGGATGGATCAACTGCTTTGATGTGCGCTTGTGAAAACGGCAGTATGGCTATTGTTAAAGCATTGCTGTCAAATCCGGATTGCGATTCGACTATTGAAGATCATGTAAGTTTAGCAGTTCAAAATCTACATTTCGGTTAGGGTGTTTCCGCAGACACTCCTGCAGCTTAAGTTTTGTGTCATACATCTTATCTCCTATCTTTAAGATGTACCATAACTTAACTGAATTAAGATCTTTACTAGACAGTGAATTGATCTCGTTCCTTGAAATCCAACTAAATTCTCAAATACAAATCCACAAATGTAATTTTGACTTTGAACACATGTCACTCTAATTTCAGGACGGAAGCACCGCGCTTACCATAGCAATGGATGCGAAGAGACGCGACCTTGCACTACTTATTTATGGAAGCCTTAATTTTGACGTTCGTGGTCGAATCAAATTGACACCTTCGGTGAGTAAATGTGCCTTCGAAGTAGACTTATTACCTGAGTCGTAGTTATCGCTATTGAATTGAATTGCTGGACGCTCAAACTAACTGCAGCGAACAACAACAACATCAATTCAATTCAACGTGAGCGAAAGTTAGGGACTTGGGATAAGTCTACCTTCGAAGTTTGTTATATATTAACGGGCGCTGTTTGGTACCGCTGAAGAGGATATCGTTTTCAACATTGTCTTTAAGCGGTGGTTACCTCTTTAAAGGCCATCATTTAGGAGTTAAGAATTCTATAAGTTTGGTTTCACTGCCCTGTAGAGTCTGCCGCTTAAGTATAAGATTAATCATTCATTTGGGGAATGATCACAGAACACGAACCTACCTCAAGGCCTAGTTCTTAAAGTTCCTTATTTTTGGGCCTCTTTTGAGGCAATTGTAGTTCCAAAAGTTCCTTAATAGTTCCTTAATTTTAACTGCACATACAGTGGTCTTGACAATAAAGAGAGACATTTGCATTTGAGCAAAGCTCCAGAATACTCAAAGAAACATTGGATACATGCTTAACGTACAATTTATGTGATTTTCGACTGCAAATGAATGGAACCGGCTTTCTAATTCTTGATTATTGGTAGTGATAAAAGCATTCAACATTCAAAAGTTCCTTAACAATTTTCTCTCTAGTAGTATAAGTTCTTTAAATTTTCGGGCCTTCTACATGTAGGTTCCTTATAAAGTGGTTCCTTATAAAAAAAGCGTGTATCCCAGAGACAGACCCCGCTTTGTCGGGTCACGTTCCCTATTGGACTTTTGGTATTGGTATTGTTAGGGTCACAACAGACGTTTTGACTTTACCTGGATGTTCCCTCGTGAAAAATAAAAAAAACACTCTGATGCTGACTGTTGGAAAGATGACTCTGATGATGACTGTTGGAAAGTACAGTCGAATATACAGTTAATAAACAAACAATTGTCATCTCTCGTTTGTTTTCTAATCGTAATGTTTAAGCTTCTGGTTATACTATTCATAAAAAAAACACTGTTATAAGCCCGCAAATGTGTTATTATTTCGTCACTGGTGTCAGCATATTTTGTGAAGGATTGTGGATCAGAAAATCCTTACTGTTTCATGAGAATTAATGATCTAGTAAAAATATTTTTTGAGTTGTACAAAACATCAAAATTGCAATGAATAGCGGAATCATTTTCAAAGCTAGCTTAAAATCTTGAGCATCTAAATTAAAATTCTGTTATCTTTCTAATAACGACATTACTTTATAGATTAACTGTGATTAATTTCTCTTCTCCGCAGAAACAATCGCTTCTTGGATTAGGAACTCGAAGGTCACCGTCTCCAGTTATTGGAAAAACTTAATTATCTTGTCAAGAATGGCTATGTAAGTCACACCTTAAAAAATCTATGAAATGGTTCTTTGGCCTTTCTTGATAAGCAGACATTGCTGGTGAAAGCAAAGGTGCTCCAGTACATGCGTATAGTTCTACAGTGAGGCAGTTTGACTGATGTAACCCTAAGTAGGGCTTTACATCCAGGGACGCCGGAGCGATGGTAGGGCAAGGGGGGCGGCCAGGAACGTAAGGGCAATTGAGATAAAAAAATTAGCGGGGTTTGGTGGTACTCTCCTAGGGAATTTTTTGTGTCCACGCCCTTTAGATTGGCTTAAAATGTAACAAAAGTTTCTCAAAGAGTGTAAATAATGTTTTTATACGACAATTTTTGGCTATGTCTCCACATGTACGCATTTCGAATGGCATAATAATGGTGAAACATCGTATTTAACGTTGTCAAAGTCAATTATCATTTTACATTGAAAGGCACTTTTGCCCCCCTTGCCCCCTCTCCGGCGTCCCTGTTTACATCTATAGGTATGTAAAAGCCCTGCTATTGATGCTTCTAAATAACTTCGAGACATCGCCTGAAATTGGAAATTGATTTTTTTGTTGTTGTTTGCGAGTGTTGTGTAATCTGTGTAGCATAAAGATCTGTAAAATGTGACTTGCACACAGGAATTTTGTACTAAATTTTCCAATAATCTTTCTCTACCAGAACGTCAGATTTGGGTGGCTTAAAATTGGAGAATCCCATTATGTATGCTTGAACCATTTTTGGACCTGAGTTCAGACCACGACAAAATGACGTTTAGCTTTCAGTTCAAATATTGATCCTCTCGCATTGTTTTTGAACAGGCTAGAAGCGTTGGTTAGTCAAAGGAAAAGTCCCGAGTCTCAAAATTGCTGTGAGCATGCTTGAAACTTGTTAGCCAAAGGAAAGGCAGCAACAATGTAACTGAATACACTCAATTCTGCCATTGTAACGTCAAGTGGGAGTTCTTCATTTGCAAGAGAATAGTATGCTGAAGTCCTATATTAACCCGTTTTTAAGCTCCGTGTGTCCCTTGGCTTTAGGCGTACAACATTATGCCTAGCCAGAACATAGGTTTAACACAGTAGAAGACAAGACCAAGCTTGAGTCTAGCCTAATCTTCCAGTGTTAGACCCTCAGGATTAGGCCCTGAAATCCAAAGCTTTATCTTCGTTCTACTCGTTCTACTTAATTGGTCAATTCCAAATTTACCATTTTTGATTGGATTTTAAGACGAAGTCAATAGACAGCAGAATTTTTAGAATTTTTAAATCGATTTTTTATCATTTTATTTATGCTGAAATGCAGACGCAGTTTATGCTCTTAAGTTCAAGTAATTTGTGAAAATTCTGACATTTGTATGCCGTTCCATTCACCAAATTTATCTGATTGTATTTGATTTTGTACTACTGGTTTTCAGATATTCCAATCGAATTCACCGCTATGTCGTGAGGATTTTTTCGTGTCCTGTTCTGAAGTATTGAGGAGTCACTTTGCCGAGCTCTCATTATCCCCATCACTATTCAAAAAGCATCTTTTTATTTGCCATAACAACACGTTACTGTTTGTTGATTTTATGTCTGTAGCTGTATTTAGTCCATTCCTAATCGAAGTGTGAACGGTAATCGCCCTTAAGCCCTGCTCCGGCCAAACGATCTAACATTTTTGGTCAAACATTTGAGATTTAGTCTCCAAACATTGCTTGGAAAGCAAAAATAAGCTGAATCTGTTACACATTGTTCTTTGAAATATCTCCAAAACATTTTTGTTTCATGCAAGCAAAATATGTTTGAAAAGCGATGTTTTGTGACGTAGCCAACGGTCAAACATTTGCTTGACAAGCCATTTCAAATTTTTGACAAACAATGTTTGATCGTTTGGCCAGGTCTTACTGTCGTTGTGGCGGCACTTACTGCACATCAGTTATGTGATCGAAACGAATACTTTGTTTATCTTGCCAGCGAACCTATTTATATGGACTATTGTGATGGATACGCACTACTGTCGTGTTTTTGCTTTTTACAGTAGTGCGTTTCAACCAAATCAAGCAAAACAACGACCTTTTCAAGTTTCCACGGTATCCACAAAATCAAGCAAAAAAACCCACCACCGTAATGTGTATCCACCACCATGAGGTTCACTGGCGTGACTAATGCAGGCTACCAAAAGCCGGACTCGTCCAAACCCCGTTAGAACCGTGGAATCGGCGTGGACCCCAAGCTCGTTGCGCAGCACAAGGCAGCTACAAGACACGAGAGCCATGAGAGAGGGTAAAAAAAGATCAGGTCCAAAGGTCCTTCGATCCAGACCGGACCTCTCAATATGTCCGGTGTATTTTTGCTTGTACTGTACGCGTTTTGCTGCTTGACATTTGCCTTTTTGCGTCAAAGTGCAAAAAGGTTAATTAACTTCTAAGCCAGCACGTAATTGGTGAATACTGAAGTTGATTAGACTTTGGAACATGGCGCCATTAAACATTAAACAATGCCTTGTCAAGAGAAGAAAGGAACATTTTGGGCAATTTTCACATTGAGCTTTCGTGCTTGGTGAACACAACAAGCTGGTGCACTGTTATTCATACTCGTAAAAAGCTGCATCATTGGATCACCGAGGCTGCAGACTCGACAAAGTTTCTACAGCAAGGAACTTGGAATCTTGGAATCGTTACACTTCATCTACAGCTACAGCTTGAATTGAAATTGTAAGTCACAGTTTTCTTTTATTATATCCGATGTATTACTAAGTTTTAGTATTACAAATAAAAAAAAACATCGATAGTTGTTGTCTTTTGAAATTTTGATTTGGAACTAATTTGCTCTGATGGTTTACGTTTTGGCGCCAAATTTGAACCGATTTGAACAGCCTGCAACATAATCCATACAAGTCCATTCTTTCTGTAATTTGCTAGTATCATACTAGCAAATAACAGAACGAATGGACTTGTATGGATGTATGTATGGACAAGACAAGCAAGAGTTTTAGTTCCCCGAAATGAGATGATAAGAGTATAAGACTGTTCCACTATAAGCCAAAGATGACGTTTCGGGCAATTGGACAATTAAACACCATGTTACGTTACAGAATGCAATGCATCCTGGTAAATCTCGTACCCACGCCATCTTTCGCGCGCGTCGCATTTCGAACTGTTTGCAAAAAGGCATGACGCTAAAATAGATCAATCAAACGTAAATGCACAAGTAATACAATAACATGCAACTTATAAAAACAATTAATAAATGAGGCCTTGTTATTTTAAGGAGATTATGAGGTTCTTAGTATTTTTAATTTCAAGTCTAGAATAGAATCAAACGAACCCCGTTTTCATAAAGAGATTTCTTTCATAAATACGTGTATTCAAATGTTTTAATCTTATAAAAGTTTCATTCTGTACATTTCATTGTTATTACAAATTAATTAGAGATTTAAAACCTTTGTAGATGCATCTTTTGACTTATGTTGTCTCCGCTTGTTTACTTTGAGCATTCTGGGTAAGCAAAGCACAATATTATCATTATTCCTATCTTGGATCTTTGATAACATTTGAATAAGCCTTGCAATAGCCTTGCTGGAGTTAGGTAAACATAACAATGCAGTTTAATTTATTGGATTCAATATTGATTTTTCTGCATTCTTCTGGCATTCTTGTTGCTGCGATGCTTTGTCTGATTCAATATTTTGTTGTTTTTTAAGCATCTGCTGCTGGGTAATTTGATGATACGAGGCATGGGGCTGCACATGATACCACAGTTCGTCATCAATACAACTCAGCAACGTTATTCTCTGAACTGAAATCCTAACTTGAGAAAAAGAAAAAGTGAAATTGATTCTGCGACCTGAAACTTAACCTCAAACAAGCTAAATTTCTCTCAGGTAAGCGATATATGTTATGTCTATACACTAAATTTTAAGTGGGTGAAAACTTTGCTCTCGCCTGGAAATGATAGATGACCTATATTTCTATCTCTTTAGGTCTCTTTGCAAATTCCTTGTCGTGGGAACAAGCAGTTTTTGCATCCTCCGTCCTTCGCCTATAAGTCCTTATCAGAATTGCTTGATAGACATGTTTAGAACAGTGTACTGTACTGTATATGTATAAGGTTGAGAAGAGATGTTTGTTGTTTTGAAGCAGAGTTGAAGTAGTGTGCAGAGGAAGCTTTCTCCTCCTCATTATCATAATCTTACTTAAATCATAATCAAATCATCATCGTCATCATCACTATACATCGTAACATAATCAACACCATCACCAACACCTTCCTCATCCTAATCATTGTCATCATCATCATTCATTGTTATCATTAGCATAATCACCACCACAACAACCAATCATCATAATCATTACTACCTTCATCATAATCAAAATCACCTTCCTAGAATCAATATAACCATTACCATCATCAACTATAACGTCATCTTGATCAAGATCAACATCAACATAATCATCGTAATCATTAAAATCGCCATCATCACCATCATCACCATCATCAAGAACAATCATAATAATACACATTATCGCGATCATAATCATCAGCATCATTATCATCATCATCAAAATATACATAATTATCATAATCAACGGAATCGTCATCACCATCATCTTCATAAACATCATGATCATAATAATGATAATAATCATCATCAACAATAACATTATCATGATCATCATACTCATCAACATGATCGTAATCATCATGGGCGTCTATCGTCATCATCGTCATCATCATCCCAGAATGTTTGCTTTTAGGTCACATGGGCGTGAGAAGCGAGGAAGAGGCTCTTATCAACAAAACCTAGTCAGTTTATTCAAGAAGTTGGTTTAAGCAAATTTCTCTTTCAAATATGAAGCTTCACGACTCCATTCGAACAAACATTAATTAATTAACTCTCTCCACACCAGAGTCATAACAGAGTCAGAGTCTTACACTGAGTAAGCAATAGGGTCTCTTTTCTGGCCTGGAAGTTGTTTTGCTAGGAGCAAAAGGTACTTCTACTTCAAGTGGGGGCATGGCATCGGGAGGGGCACGTGGTGCTCCTTCGCCATTTACAGGATTTGATCAGTCAAGCTTTCTAGTTAGGATAGGAAAAATGAAAACATGTCTTTTTGTTGTTAAAAGTCCCTGAAAAGCTCCTTGAAATACTTTGACTTTAACATAAAATGCGAAGAGAATTTGATTGGTTGAAAAAACATATGACTCTTATCAAAACAATACAGATTCCAGCTTAGGGTGTAAGGGTGTACGGGATTCCAAGAAGTGAATTACATGCCTCTCTTGGAAGGTAGATTATTCTAGCGATATGTACAGAGTTTTGCAGGTTTCCATGATTCTCAGCGCTTTCAAAAAACCGCTTGATAGGATTAGGGCAATCAGTAAACGCAGACTGGCTTAATTAGCAAGTCGTCCTTTGTAAATTGAATTAATTAGATTCGGCTTTGTTTGTTTAATTTTGATTTTTATTTCATAATCAAATCAGAATATTCCGAAAAAGCGCAGATTCCTCACTTGAACAAAATTGTCGCTTCAAAGTGTGACAGATAAAAAGATTCTTCCGCGTCGCTACATCCAACCCGTTCATCTGTTATCGCCCGGTTCTTGCTCCGTGTGAGCGGTGTTTCTTTTAAAAGTGCTAGACCGACGGGGAGTGAAGAAAACAAGAAGTGACAGTTCCGTTTGGGTTACTTTGATTTGAGAATGGATACAGTATTTTTGAAAAAGTATTAATAATGGTATTTCATCTCATGCAAAGGTACCCAAAAGAGAAATATAGCAATAACCCAGTGGAACTACAAAGAAATCACTCGCTCAAGAGACTTGTATAACCTGTCAGTTCTGCTCTTCACATCTTCGCATTCAGTGATCCTGTTTTCTGGTGAGTAAATTTCTTTATCTTTGGAATTCAGTTAGCCATCTCCCTGTATCGAAGTTCATGAACAGTAGGCGCCTTAGTTTTCGACTTTTCAAACACTGACCCGCTGTTGCGGTACTGTTCTTCTATGCTATTTGTTGTAAACGTTAAACACATTGTGTATGTTTGTGTTGTACACGCTTTTTTTTTTATAAGGAACCTACCTTAAGGCCTAGTTCTTAAAGTTCCTTATTTTTGGGCCTCTTTTAAGCCAATTGTAGTTCCAAAAGTTCCTTAATAGTTCCTTAATTTTAACTGCACATACAGTGGTCTTAACAATAAAAGAGAGACATTTGCATGTGAGCAAAGCTCGAGACTACTCAAAGAAACATTGGATACATGCTTAATGTACAATTTATGTGGTTTCCGACTGCAAATGAATGGAACGGGCTTTATAATTCTTAATTATTTATAGTCATAAAAGTATTCAACATTGAAAAGTTCCTTAATGATTTTCTCCTTAGTAGTATAAGTTCTTTAAATTTTCGGGCCTTCTACATGTAGGTTCCTTATAAAGTGGTTCCTTATAAAAAAAAAAGCGTGTATATATCTGATGTTGTACTTAGTCTTTGTTTTATGATTGTATATGATGTACATTTTGTTTATGTTGCATTTGTTGTGTACATTGAATATGCTGTGTATGTTGTATATGAGTTGTATTTACGTTACAATGTTACATATGTTATATGTGTTGTGCGTAAGTTGAATATGTTATGTTGTAGATGTTATCTTGTATATCTTGTATATATACGTTGTAAATGTTCCTGGAGCCTGGCTATTATTCTTAATTTATTCTTAAATTTCAGCAGTTTTGAGCCTCAATATTCTTATCAACTATGTATTGCCCTGGTATAGCCTAGCGCATGCAGCCGATTTTTGTTGCCAGGGACGACCACAACTTTTGTCGCAAAGGAAAAATATGAATACCGTGCACAAGCAATTTTTTTCAACAGCGACATCTTCTCAATACGGTACTGTTCTTCTATGCTATTTGTTGTAAACGTTAAACACAATGTATATGTTTGTGTTGTATATATCTGATGTTGTATATGTAGTATATGTATATACACACTTGAACTAGTTCGAAAATTCATGTCTGTAGTCTGTAGATTGGTTCGTTGGCGCAAAAGGGATCTGTTACAGGAATTTCCAATGACCAAATCAAAATTTGAAATACTGCGATTTGATTGGTTGCAACATTATTTTGCCACTGATGGCCGGATAACTGATAGTTTAATCACTATGGTTTAATTACAAGACCCACTTTGTAACAAACAATTTTGACGTATGTGTATAGTTTTAGAGAACTGAGATGATTACCTCGCTTCAGAGAATCGCGTATGTTCCGTATTTAAGCGTATAAGCCAATTATTAATAAAAACAGAAACACCACAACTTCGTATTAATGTGATTTGAGCACAAGACGCTGCTAACCAAATTCTTTTAAGGCAACGTAGAATTAAATACAAAAACAGTTCAAACCCATTAACTTGATTCCCTTTAGCTGTTGCTTTGTTTCACGCCAATAATCCCATGAATACACAGAGGATAACAGGGGATATAACCTCTGTTGCGAATCAAAATCCAATTTTTTACGTTTTTTAAACTAACAAAGTATTCATCTATAGGCGTTGGCTCATGATGGTTTTCATTCTCTTTCAGCTGCACAGAAAGAAGGTTTGATACGTTCTGTTCTTGAGGTGTTGTACTGAAGTTTGGTTCTATGTTCAAGCAACCTCCTTAGGTTGATTTCGTAGTTGCTTGGGCGCTGCGCATCTGCTCAGAACTGGGATATTTCAAAAGTATGTCAAATAATATTTCCTTTTCTGCCAATCCCTACGTATGCTTCAAGCAGCATCTGACCATAAGACCCCGGTGGTGTTTGCAGGGTTGGCTAACACGCATTATGTATAAGTAAGTTCGGCTATGGCTGAGCATTGAAAATGCCTTATCTTTTTAACCGACGGCAAAATTTATGTACTCAAAACTTCCTTTGCAATTCCTTAAAAGGGCGAGTATGCTTTAGCTATACCCTCATGAAATGACTTCTAGATTTTGGTATATACAGCAATCTAGTGAGAGTTTTTACTCTTAAGTGCAAAGAGTCTTTTACAAAACTGTAACCTTAAAGTATCTTTGTTCCATCATTGTATGGAAATTATGATTTCATTTCAGTTGTGATAAAGTTAAGGGAGTGTCCTGGCTCTTGCTTGGCCTCCTATATCCCTGATTTCCTGCCCCATTTGGTTTCATCTTCATGTCATCCAAAATTTAGATGATCTGAAACTCTTGTATGATTTTTCGCTACACAGCTGCAGAGAAATGTTTTGTTTCTTACCCTTACCCTGTAAGGGTTAGAGCGTAAGGCCGTTGCCAAACGACCAGACATTGTTCGTCAAACGTTCGAAACTTGCTTATCAAACACATTGTTTGATCGTTTTGCCACATCACAAAACATTGCTCTTCAAACATTTTTGCTTGAGACAAGCATGACATGTTCAGAATTGCTGAGCGAACTCTGCTTTTCAAGCAATATTGTGCAGTAGTGTGAGATATGGCTACACGGTCAAGCGTTGTTTTTAAAGCAAATTTCAAATGTTAGGCCAACAATAATTGATCGTGTGGCTGTGGCAAGGGCCTAATGTCTGAAAGACGCTTGAGCAAAGAGCAAGGATGTAGGACGCAGTAAAACAGCTCCAAAATAAATAAATTGATTTTGCGACGTTCGTTTCCTTAAATATTCCTAGCCTTAGCAGTTGAACTGAACCCATTTGGCGTAAGGGGGAAAACCATTAGTTATATGGAGGATAGGTCTAGGATTTGACTATAGAGAAAGTGAAAGGTTCTTGCAACAACAGTAAAGCGGAATTTGAAAGCTAAAGAAGCTTAAATGTCTGATGCTAAGATAAAATAAAATCTAGAATAAAATCTCCCAAAGAATTAAGCTCAACTCAAAGAAACAAAACAAAAATTTTAAGTTATTTTCAAATTAATCCAAACGATCAGTGTAACGAAACAATTACACTCTTCTCAATCTATACGCACTACTATGGTGGAAAAGCACTATACTGTGGTGGGTTATGGTATGATGCTTGATGCGGTGGGTTACTATGCTTGTTGTGGTGGTAGTTTTGCGTACTGTGATGGATAAGCTCTACTGTTATGGGTTATTATGCTTGATGTGGTGGTACTTTTTGCGTACTGCTGTGGCATTTTTTGCGTACTGTGGTTGATAAGCACTACTGCGGTGGGCTATGATGCTTGATGTGGTGGGTTACTATGCTTGTCGTGTTGGTAGTTTTGCGTACTGTGATGAATAAGCACTACTGTGATGGGTTATTATACTTGATACGGTGGTACTTCTTGCGTACTGTGGTTGTATATTTTGCGTGCTGTGGTGGGTGCACACACTGTGATGGGTTATTATGCTTGATGGGGTGGTATTTCTTGGGAAACGAAGGATAACAGTCTGCATTTATGCATTTCTTTCCTAGGTGAACATCTCAGCCTCGTTATTAGACAAGCCAACTGGCCTCGTTATCATTGCACATCCAAGGCTCGCTGACGAATGAAAATGAACCAATCGGCTCTTAGACAAGCACTGGCCTTCTTGCGATGCAAAAATGAGTATAACCTTACCAATTTGATTTTCAATATTTCTCTTGCTGCTAATACAACAAATTTAACGTCTTTGATACCTGAATGTACGTCAAAACCTTACAAGCAACTACCGCAAGAAGGTGAACATGACTATTTGCAGATAATAGCTCGTGTATTTTACATAGTGGTACTTATAATCGGAACTATAGGCAATGTTTTGGCTTGCTATATTATAATAACACGAAAATTCATGCGGCGGATAATTCATATCTACACGTTCAACTTGGCAATTTCTGATCTCATTGTCGTGTTGTTTTATGTTCCCGTCGAAATCGTGAGAAATGAACACGACCTTCAATGGACAATGGGTAGTGCTATGTGTAGCCTTAACAACTTGGCCGCGCCAACTTCAATCGTAGCCTCCATCTGCACGCTTGTTGCGATTACGCTAGATCGACATCGTGGCGTGACAAAGCCTTTCTTGTGGCGTGGTGACTCACGCAAAGTGTTAAAGTTTACAATTCCCGCCATTTGGATCATTGCATTAGTGTCCAGTGCACCGCTGTTCTTTGTCGCTAAAGTAGTGCATGAAAATAACGCTTCGTACTGTGTCGAGCAGTTCTCGAGTCGTACAGCAATGAAGGCCTATTGGATAACAATGTTCGCTTTGCAAGTTGTTGTGCCCTTGTTCATCATAGTAATTGCCAATACCCATATGATATGGGCAATGCAGAGACTATCAAGGCAAATGCAGCAAGAGGAACAACATAAACAACACAAGCGAATGATTCGTATGGTCGTTCTTCTCGTGCTTGTTTACGCTGTTTGCTCATCACCACAACACATTGTTTTCTTCTGGTTTGTGTACGGTGATTTAGAACAACGCCACGAACTCTCGAAAAATCTCTTCAAAGCTGCAAATCTTCTAATCATTGTTCAATCCGCTATCAACCCTATCATTTATGGTACAGGGAGATCCGATTTTAAACGAGCATTCAAAGCCATTTTATACTGCGTTAAATTTCGCGAGTATCTTCCAATGCGTGAAGCGGCGGGAAAATCAGTATTAATTGCAAATGACGCGAAAAGCTCGCATATTGATCAAGCTTCCCAAGATTTTTCTTTTCCTGAATTGACTCCAAACGCTGATATCGCTAAGCCTGACAACAAGGCGTTTAAATTCATCCAATACAATATCACAGATACACCGCCAGTTAATCGAAAGGACATTTTTAATCGCCCCCAGCGCAAAAGTGAGCCGGTTGGGCCTAAGTGTAAAAACGGCTATACTGGAAATGCGAAACACCTGAGTTTACCTAATGGAAAAGTTTCTCTGTCAAAGGCTACCACTGGAACGCCTATTCAACAACAAAACGGGATAACTCAAGAAAATAACAGGGAAGATCAACTGATTATTGAAATATGCGTTGATGAATTACAGAATTTAATAAACGCGCCTGAAACAATCTTATAACGCGATTGAACTGCTGAGCTGCATATATCATGAATTGAAAAAGAGTCCAGATGAAAATGGCGATCAGGTGGAAGTCAATGGGTACTTTCGCTACCCGACTTTGCTGTTTGCTACAATAAATATTGCACGAAAAATATTAAAAAGAATGGGTTTAGCTAATTGAAAAATTATCACTGCGTTTTGTCTCTGATGAAACGGCGAATCACTGATGTATGCTTAGAGACAGGCTAGTTAAAGAGGGCGGGTGAAAGGCATAAACAACTTATAACGAGTTTTTGTCCCTTGTTTGTAGTATATTTGTATTTAAGCACTAGGAAAACCGATATGAAATCAAATAAATTTTAGAGCAATGAATTCCTTTAAGTTTCAAATCTGTATTCATGAGTACTAGACAGTCTTTTTGGTACATTTTACTGCAACAATTGCTCACTCTCCTAACAAAATGAATAATTTTTCTTTTCCTAAGAATGCATGCATGCGTAGGTCTTGTAGCTAAATGGTAAAGTTGTTCAGAAGTTCAATTCAAGAGCGATAATAACTAATTAGCAAGATTAACTACATGGTTAAGTATACTTTATGGATAACTAGTGAGTCTAATGTTTAACTACGACTCGTGCAATAAGTCTACACTGCTTCGCTTATTATGTCTGCCATCTTGTTTCAGCCTCTTATATCCTGCTGCCCTTCAAAGACACCTTTAATACCGCAAGCTTATAAGTAATTTGACTAAAGGATTGTCAAAGCATTTCCTTATTTCCTCAAACATTACCGCACGCCTATCTATTTACACAGTATCAAAATATCCTGTAAATGAATATTAGCTAAATTTCAAGGCCTTTTTTGTCGAAGATTGAGTCACATGGATAAAATTATCAACATTTGCCGTAGAAAGACTTAAATTTACAAAAGCTATATTTACGAGTTTGCGTTTCTTGACAGCTTCCTTGCACAACACACTATAACTGTAATTCATTAATGCAAGAGTCAATAATTTGATAGTGTTTTTCTTTGAAAAATAATGCAAAGAATTAGTTACATAAACCCAGGCTGAACTGTTTCCCAGCACCCAACAAATAACAATGTAACATGAGATGTGATTTCTCGCTGGGGAGTTTTGTCTGTTACTTGGCCTGACTTGGCAAGGAAAGGAAATCAACTGGAGTTGAGAAACGCTGGAAAACAGCAAGGCTTCGAAATAAGAACAACGAATTCGTCACAGGCTGCATATTAGTGAGGTTTTGGAGCAACAAGTTCTTGGTCTTTTCACAGAATTTCTTTTCATTGCTCTGTTTATCCAGTATCCAAGTTTCTTTGTTCGTTTGTATAGTCATAAAGTTTTTCTGACGTAAATACAAGGACACGCAATTCTTCGCTGCACCTACGTCCTTTCAGACGGAAATTAAGCAAAATGAGATGAATTTCACAAACTAAACGACATCATCAAAATCCTATTATGGCTGATGCATATTCAATAAACCAATAGAAAAGTACAACAATCGTTTAGGATTATTTCTTCTTGGTGTGGTGGAATGGAGTAAAAACTTGGGAAGCTCGGAGCTCTGTTCCTAGAAATGTCTGTTTTTCTTTCTGGTAATGGTAGCTTTCTAGTTCTGACGTGGAGATTGTTTTTCATGCTTTCGTGCTTTCAACCACATAGCTACAGTAAATTTTTCAGAGTCTAGATCAAGTAGCTAATGAAAATGGAAATGTTTTGAAATTGCATTAACGCTACCTGGAACTTGCACAAATTGGGGTTCGATATTCACGCCAAGATTGAGTTTAGTCCAGAGAAAAAATGGCCTTATTTTCAAAATAAACTCATTGAGAACTCGTGCACAAGGCAAACAAATCAGTCAAATACATTTATTTTTCATGAAGAAGAAAGCAAATATTGGGTCCCAGAGAGAAAGAGTTGCATGTTGATTTCAAACTTTACATTGTTTAAAGTTTACTTAGATGAAATACACGAATTGGTTTGCTCTAACGCAAAAGCTCCTCAATGGCCCTTATCCAAGCCGTGAAACAGGGTCACATTAGGGGAATAAAACTACTCATAAGTAATGGTGATACGTTATCTTTGAGCAGTAATGTTCTTGGAACGACAGCCTTGATAGAGGCTTGCAAATTTGACGATAAAGAGACAGCGAAGAAAATGGTGAAAGTGTTGTTAAAGAGTGGAGCTTGTGTGAACGACAGAGATTATTTAGGCCGAAATGCGATGCATTGGGCATGTATGGAAGGTAATGCAGAGCTTATGAACGCTCTGCTGAGTTTTCATAGGCCTAACGAACAGATTAATCTAACTATGGCGGATTTTGAAGGGAATTCGATTCTACATTACGCCGTGAAAACTGCGAAGTGTAGTTTTATTAGGCACGTTTGTAAATTATACGAAAGATATGGTGTGACTGATTGGGGCAGAAATAAAGATGGTTACCTTGCGGCTGACCTCGCTTTGAATCTCGGTCATAAGCATTGTGCCGTTATGGTAAGGAATGTCACGGATTCCGATGAACTGTCTGATCGGAGTGATGGACGAACCCCATTGAAGAAAAGAGTTCTGAAAGAATGCGAGAAAGCGCAGAGAAAAGGACGTTTCTAGAGCTTCCTTTAATAGAGACTGGAAAACTATCAATTACTAGTAAAGGGAAGCATAAAACGAAAGATGATTCGCCAGAACGGAGACTCCAGAAAACCACAGAAACAAATCTAGTTCCTATTTCATATAATCAGCGTAAAATTTCAGAGGAAATAATTGGGAAAATAACCTACAGGAATTTATTAGCGGATATGCATTTGATACAATCTATGGAATATTCGTCATCATATAGGCCGGGTGTGGATGAGAGTGTCAGATTGAAAAGAATGGAGTTGGCTGCAAAACATGTTTCCTTGCCCGTCGTGTCAAAGGTTAGCGATACACAGTCGAATAAAAAGATCAAAAAACGAACACAAAAAGATGTGCCACATTTTAGGCCAAGGAAAAAGAAATCCAAAGCAGATGGTAATAATGTGAAAAAGAAAAGAGAAGACAGAGTTTAACAAAAGAAATTTATATAAATGTTTTTTATGTTGTATTGGTTTTGCAACCAGGGTCGCAGAAGGTCGGAGACCGAGAGAGGGGGGAGAGATAGGGGAGACGACTGAGAAATGGTGGAAAAGAAGAGAACTTGTCCCTCTCTTCTTCATGTTCCTGTACAAATTGTTTTACCAAATCCGTTCATTTATCGGATGTCCAGCTTGGATGCTGGGATAAGACGAGAAAACAAAAATATGGGGATAGATATTATGACCAAATAAAAAAGGCCCCAGGCGTGGCTTGAATCCCCTTGAATTTTGAACAGCGCAGCCGCTAATGCAAGCTACCCCTCCTAAGAAAGCTTGAAGGATCTTCCTTCGCCGTTAAAAAGACATTTATCAAGTTTATATGTTACAAACATGCATTTAGACGATAAATATTGTATATAACTCCATGGGGCTCCGAGATGGGGGTATAAATCGCGCCCCTTATCATATGGTTTCTATTTCTCCGTTTAAATTGTCTTAACTTTAGAGTGGCTTTAAAAGCTGTTACAAATAAGTTTGATGTTGGGAAAATTTGAAAGAGACTATTTTAGAATTTATATTTTATAAGAAGCTTTGAGCTTTATTTTGTATAAATTGTTGACCGTTATTAAGTATCAATGTCATGGTTAAGTAAGTATGTACTTATTTCGAGGGTACATTTTATTAGTCTTATCGTCTTTTTTCCATGAAATAATCTCCTCTTTTCTTTATGAATCACATTTCAAAATCTCTTTTTACACCATATTAGCCGAAAGTGCAAGAAATTATGTCTTTTGACAATTTTGGTTTTGGGTTGCGATTTTGGACAACCTTTGGGTTGGGTTGACCACAACACATCTGTTTTCAAGTGTTTTTTTTTTATTTTTGCTGGGATCACGAAATCGAGGCTATCCTGAAGTGCCAGAAATTGGAAATCGTGAAATCGTGAGGAGCATTGATCTTCGGCCTTGAAGTTGTGATTTAATTTCGCAAAAACATAGACTGTTTTGAACGAATTCTATTATTTGATATCTTATAATCTTCATCTAAGCTCTAGCAAACAGGGGAAAAGCCTTATTTGTGTTTGAAGAAGGCACGTTCTTGGTGAAAGCGAGAATGAAACTGGAAGTTTTACTGAATGGCTAGGCCAGATTTTTGGAATCGAAGGTAAACATTTGAGGATCTGCATATATAAGGAGGATTAAAACCAATTAAAACCGTTCAGAAGAAATATGCTGCCATCTGTAGGATTGATTATCGTGGCTTTTTCATTTCTGGGTGAGTATAGTTTTTCTTTCTTGATTATAAAAGCAAAACTAAACCAAACGTTTTCTTTCAATCACTCCGCCCCTTAGTCAAGGCCTAAAGCACTTCTAACATACCGTAACCATATGGCCTTGTCACACACACTCAACTTTCGGTAATTCTGCGCGTGACTTAGTTTCATTCTTTAATATTTCACTTCAGTGAAAAATTAAGTTTATAAACATGAATAGAAATTTTATTTTGTCTTTCATTTTCAGAAGTTGTTCAACCTTCGAAGTTAAAGCACTTTCCTTTCAAAAACCTAATTAACTTCCGTTGCTTTATTTTTGTGCTTTCTTGTTTAACACAATGAAAGCAAAAGCAGGAAAAGGATAAATGCTTGTGCTAATCTTCACATTTGTAAAAGATTATGTATCTTTAAACTTAGATCAAATTACTAAGTTCCTTACACCAAGGGGTGCTTTATAAACAGAATAGCATTTTAGATTATCTTGATAGGTTAAGAGTTTTCAAGTAGTCTTAAAAGAAACTAACTAAGACGGACGTTCCCAGAAAATCAAGTGAAGAAACGTTACTAAAACTCAACAAAGATCTAATAAACTTTACTCGCTTTGTAACTTTAACCAAAATATCTGTTTATGCATTTTTACAAATATTTATTCTTTGCAAGTTAACCCTAATCCTAGACTTGGTCAATGTATTAGGAGTAATGTAACACTTTCCATATAAGGCAATAACAGTGTGGTGTCAGAAGCATTACGTTATCAAATATTTTTCAATTACTTAGCCCCCCCACATCTGAGATTCCTTCCAGCAAGCTTACTGGTTAATATAATGGTTAATAGACCCATATGAACTGCCCACAAGTCAATGTCTTGACCACTTGCTACACCAAAAATTATTTTCAAATCAGTAATTTCAGACCCACAATAATATACATGGCACTGAAATAGATGCAACAATTTCCTTTAACTATATCAAATTTTTGACATTAAAGTGTAATGGAAGAATTATTTTCTTACAGTTCATAATGGCGCAGCAGAAACTTCAATTTCAAAATTGGTAACAGAATCTGTGACAATCGATTGTCTTGCTGAAAACTCAACTGGGATTAATCCTCAGGAAATCAAGTGGAAACATGAAGGAAAGGAACTGCTCATTGATAATGTGAAAATCATAAAACCTTCAGAAAATGAAATTGAAATCAAGAATCTGGATTATGCTGATGCTGGGCAATATTCATGTTTCTATGGAAATTATTCACTGAACACAACAAATCTTATTGTTCAGGGTAAATTATTTTCATTATTCAGCCAACTGTTGCACTTACTGTAGTACACTTTCATCATTTTCTCATTCTGTTTAATGTTCATTGTGATTTGAAAACAAGAAAATGAACTTGCTCAAGTTTATATTTCATTCATACACTTTTATTGCAAGGGCTGCACTTGTTTTATTTGTAATACAATATTTTCTTTCAGGACAGCCATCATTTGCTCAGATATTTGGCCCACAAACAATCTTAGAAGGAGCAAAACTAAATATCTCATGTGCAGCAAGAAGTGTACCAAAAGCCTCTCTTTCATGGGAAATGAATGGAAAACCTCTTTCTGGAGATCCAGGGCAGCTTGCAATCTCAACTACCTCATTTGGAAATACAGTAAAAAGCACTGTGGAGATTCTGTCTGCTTCTTATCTTCAAAATGGAACTTATAAGTGCATCGCTGTAAATATTCATGGCATAATGAAGCATCAGGCATCTATTCAGGTCTACAGTGAGTAACATGTTCAAATCTCTCTAAAAATTCAGTTGATCGATTCACTAGGTCACCCAAAAGTTCCAAACATTACAGCAAAGACTGGTTCCGAATAATTGGCAGTGGCATAGCCAAGGGGGCATGGGGCAGTTTCTCCTTCAATCATTGCCGTTTTGTATATGGCGTCTGGCATATGCTGAGATAAACTTTGACCCTGATCAAACTTCAGCCCACACCACCCAACATGAATTTGGGTCACCCAACAAGGTGGCGAATCGCTGCTATTATTTGGCCCGACGTGAATGTTGGCTAGTTGGGTGAAATGTTGGCTACCTTTGGCCCGGGCTTTTGATTTACCGTTCTTCATTTACATTTGATTTGATCTTGTTGTAAAATTAATGCAACTGATTTTTTTGCAGTTGCTGCATACATTGAGGCCCAACCAAAGACTAGACATTTTGCAAGAAAAGGCACAAATATTACCTTGACGTGCAGTGCCTTTGGCAACCCAATGCCAAAGCTTTTTTGGGACAAAGAGTTTGCAAATATGTCAGACACTGGACACTTCAAGTTTGAGAAGTACACGAGTGGTTTTACTGTCACGACTAAACTTTTAATCAATGGCCTTAGAAATGATGATGGTGGCAACTATACTTGTCTTGCTGTCAATAGCTTCTCGAATGTTCAAAGGGCAGAAACCCAAGTTATTATACAAGGTGGGAAAAATTTTGAATTTTGATGATTTTGTTCACCGTTATTTTCAGGTTTGAAACCGAATTGGAACTCTTCGAAAGGTTTTGCTTGAGTACCTACCGTTTTCTTTTGAAAAGTATGATCTAATGGGGCTTCCCAAGTCTTTTGTAAAGGAGCTTTGTAGTGTATTAGATTTTAAATGGACCTTTTCAAAGAGGTCTGGGTCGGCACGATGTTTTTCTGGAAGTCGGCGGACATCTTGAGTAAGGGAATCATCTTCACGTGTAACGTCCTGTATTGCGGTTACTTCATGGGAGTAGTACAACAAATCTTGTTTCAAATTCTCGGTTATTTGGGAAAAAAATTGTGAAAGGATTCCAACCCCGACCTTTCTGCTCAAGGAGATATTTAATCAAGTATTTTCCTTTTTGTTAGTTACTTGCATCTTGTTTCCTGAGTTTCTGCAGATGTTTTCAACATTTATATTTGTCTTTGAGTTGAACAAAACTTCAAAATTGCGATGAACAGCGGAATCAATTTCGGGCATATTTAAAAGCTTTTTTTAGTCTGACACTCCTCAGAGTATGAACGTCAGAAACAGACCGAAACAATAGACTAAGGTGGAATTTATACCCAGATGCGGTTCGAAATGCACCAATCAGAAAGAACGAAAAGCTGAATTGTCATTGTGTTTTAAACACCAATCAGCTGGTCGGATACAGCGGGAAGACCAATAGAATTATTTGAAGAGTCAAACATTTATATTTGCAGATTCCTTTTCTCACTTTTTATTTTATCATTCATGAATCTGAAGCAACATTTGCGGTACTATTATTCGTCAAGCAACCAAAAAGTCGGTCGTTGCACGCGGAGGTGATTCCCTTACTAAAGATGTCCCCCATCTTCCAGAAAAATGTTGCGCCGACGCAGCCTTTGTGAAAAGGTTAATTGTATTCTTCTCAATGGTTTATTATACCATTTTCAGATACACCCATGTGTTGTCAACTATCAGCTTCAAAGATCGGATCAAGAACGTTGCAGATCACATGGAAACCGTCCTCAGATGGCAACAGCGCTATCTCAAAGTATCTTATCACCATCACAGATGTCCTATTGGCTACCTCTCGTCCTATTGAATTGCCCAGTCAGAACACATCATTGACGTTAAAGAATCTCAGTCCAGATAACTCATATGAGATTGTTATCAAAGCAATGAATTCAATTGGATTCTCGAATTCGAGTTCGAAAATTTTCAGGACTTTGCAAGAAAGTAAGAACAATCTATTTCTATTAAAGCTTCTAATATACTTCTTATAAACTTCTCATATTGTATGAGCGCACTTATCCGTCATACAGTCGCCCTGGGTGGGAAGTTTGGGACAACCCTAGGGTCCTGTTTGACTTATTACTTGAGTCGTATTTATCGCTATTGAGTTCAACTGCTGGACGCACAAACTTTGTTTGAGCGATCTCGGTTCGGTGCTAGTGTCGGTTTGATGAGCGATAACTGGGACTCAGATAATAAGTCTAGGATCCTGTACTAACTCGCTAAAATGAAAAGAGGATTTTAAAATACTACTTGGTAAACTTTTATCAGAATGCAGCTTAGAAAAACTGCTGTTTGGGTGGTATCCCATCATTTGGTCGAAAAGCCTAGGCAACCCCATGGACTTTTAACTACAGACCCAGTAAAGTTCTATCAAAATTGATCTAAGTCAAGACCTGGTGCACTAACACAAACCCATCTGTGTAGTGATAGTCTTCATTCGAATTCACTTTACGATACAGTGTGAAGGCCTTTTCATATTTCAGGAAGGAAGGGAAGGAAGGATTTTAGTTGCGGTTTCTCGGATTTCCCCACAAGTTTAAAGTTTACAAGCCTGCGATTCATCCTGCCAGTCGGGTCGGATTAACTTTCCCTTTCCACATATGTCAGGCTATATATAAACCAGGACTACACGTTTTTTTATAAGGAACCCTTGGTCTGAGTTGAGGCTGGAGTTCCTTAATTTTCCAACAAAATGAGGCTGAAAGTTCCTTATACTGTTCCTTGTCGTGGGATATGTATGAATAGTAATTTTTTCAGCAAATTCATAGAAACTATTCTTCATTTCTAACTTTAAGTATAAATGGAGTCTTTTGGGGAAGAACGATGGGCAATATATTGTACTTCTGTTCCTTTTTCGTACAAACCGTCTTGTTCTTTAAAGAAGAGTTTCTTAGTTTTTCATCCGAGCCTCCACAGTTTCTTAAAGTTCCTTAATTTTTTGGAAATTTTCAGCCTCGAGTTCCTTATAAAGGGGTTCCTTATAAAAAAACGTGTATATTTAAACGTGTATATGTAAACATCTCTTATGAATACAGAGCTTCCCTGCAGATTTTAGTTGTGTGAGTTACGTCAGTTGAACGTTCCAACAGATTAGCAAAACAAGACTGCAACACCATAGCCACTGCCTTTACTCGCTCCCCCTAGCGATGACCTGCTAGCTTACAAATCTTGTTTTAATTTTGCTTACTTAAACTTTCGTTAATGTGATATGTTTTATATTACAGACTACAAACGATGCTTAAAGGCTGACGTTAAGAACATTGGCCAGAGAACAGCCTCGGTTGAATGGAACCTCATATGCAATACAAAATGGCCGTCCAGCACACTTTATGTTGATATAACAGTATCTACAACCAGTACCATTATCTTTGTCAACAAGTACGAAATGCTTTCAACAAATCGGATAGGCTATATCTCAGGATTGCTCCCTTTCAAAGAATATCAAGTAAAAATCAGGACTATTTCGTTGTGGAGTTCTCTCGGCTGGGAGAGTGACGCTGTGAAGTTTGTCACTGCGCAGGCAGGTAGGCTGTTCAGTTCTACGTTTGATTTTTGTCTTTGGTTTATCGAAAGATTTGCTTAATCTTAGGCCACAGTCACAAAATGCCGGCATGCCTTGAATTTGTATCGGATTTGGCTTTCAGTTACAGTATGGGACTCAATCCAGTATGAAACGGTCCGCATGTCGTCTTGAAAACGATGGCGCTCTGGAGGTGTTATGAAAATCAAGACACGACGCGGCGGTACAGTGTAATCACGCCAATCCGATATATGACGCCCCAATACCTAGTTTTTCTATCGTTTTACGAAACAAATGCGAAGCAAATCTGCGAAGGAGCTGTCGTGGCGTCTCAGTGTAACTATTTTTATCGCATTGTAAACCATGGCGCTGCGCTCAGTATAACTGCTTGGCAAAATCTTACGACGGCACGAAAATAAAACGCGACGACATCATCCCGGTTAGTATAACTGGGACCTTAACCTTGGGTTTCTTACATAAAGTTTTGTTATAAAACGGCGTGTAGCTAATTTAAAGAAATGTCCTACCAAAAGTCTTTACTTTTTTTCAGCACCGTCGCCTCCTCGCAATTTGCAAGCCATCGGAAAGACTCTAACATCGATTGAAGTGAATTGGAAAGCACCTATTGAATTAAATGGAGTCATTACAATGTACGAAGTACAATATGAATACAATAAACAATTCACCTCAGCCATTGGTTTTAGCAAGACTATTGATGCAACTACAGAGCCAGAAAGATCTTTGGTGTTAGAGACTCTTATGGTTAATACAATCTATAACATCAGTGTTAGAGAAAGAACAGCTCCAGGACTTTGGAGTTCGGCTGTCTCAATTATTGCAACAACCAAAGAAGGAGGTTAGTTTGTGGTTTTTTGTTTTATTGTGATGTAGGACTGTACTCGAGTGTATGTACGTCTGTTAACAGAGTTTCTGTACTGGACGTTGCTTTATGTCTATAGCCGAAAACTACGACTCACGCAATAAGTCTAAACTAGCCTGTTCTGAGATCTCTGGACCCACTGAACAACTAGACTAACTGCACGATTCTCTAGTTTGCGCTGCCAACTTTTGATTTCTCACTCCACACTGATGAGCGATTGTAAAAAACAGCAACAAAAATATCAAGTGAAGTAGTGGGATTAAGTCTACTGACCATTCTCTTAACCAAAAATTTGAACTAAATCGACTGCTCGGTGTTACATCTTTTTAACCACATCTAGTAGAGTTTTTACCATTTTATTTCCAGTTAAATTGTCCCACAAAAAGCTCCAATTATAGCTCGAGACCTCAAGATCCTCTTTAGTGTTTACCTTGTAACGCAAACATTAATTTTTTTTGCAGCTGTTGCGCCTCGAAATGTTTCAGTAGCAATGAAGAACAACTCAACTGTGATTGTTAAATGGAACCCTCTTTCCAAAGAGGACGTAAACGGAGATTTAATTGGCTATCGTGTAATTGCCAGTGATATGCAAGGTGTAACAGTTGTTAATAGAACTGTCAGAACTAACCAATCACAGATCACGATTACTACTCTAAAGACAAGTGTTCAATATGATATAAAGGTCAGTGGTTTGACAAAGGCAGGTGCTGGGGAACAAGTTACTATGAGATTCTTCACAGCCGATGGAGGTTAGTATTTTTGCATTTTGTCTTGTCCCTTCTACCTGCTATTTTCCTTTTATCCTTTTCATACAATAAAAATTCTTACAACATATAATTCTAACCTTCTGAATAAGACTGCTTCAGGTCTGGTACGTCTTGTCTTGTCTTCTCTTGTCTGGTCTTGTCTTGTCTTGTCTTGTCTTGTCTTGTCTTGTCTTGTCTTTTCTTATCTTGTCTTGTCTTGTCATGTCGTGTCATGTCTTATTTTGCCTTTCTTGTCTGAAGCCCTGAAGGGTGAAATATTAGCAAAATTATGGATATTTAACTGTTTCTTTTTCTGTGTCTCATCTGCTGTTTTGTGTCGTTCCTCAAAATTTATTATTTCTTGTCTTGTCCTGTCCTGTCTTATCCTGTCCTGTCTTGTCCTGTCGTGCCTTGTCTTGTCTTGTCTTGTCTTTTCTTGTCTTGCTCTGTCTTGTCTTGTCGTGTCTTTTCTTGTATTTTCTTGTCTTGTCTTTTCTTGTCTTCTCTGCCTGTCTTGTCATGTCGTGTCATGTCTTTTTTCCCTTTTCTGGCCTTGTATTTTCCTGTCTTGCCTTGTCCTGTCCTGTCCTGTCTTTTTCTGTCTTTTCCTGTTGTGTCTTGTCTTGTCTTTGCCTTGTCTTGTCTTGTCTTGCCATGTCTTGTCTTGCCAAGACTGCTTTCTCTTGTCTTCGTCCTGTCTTACTAAACCTTGCCTTACCTTGCTTATAAATTGATTCAGAGAAACGACATTAAACGTCAGATAAGACACAGTAATGAAAATCAGTTGAATATCCATACGAGTGCTCATATTTCGGCCTGGAATTCAGGGCTTCTTCAGAGCGAAGTTGTGCGACACCTTGCTTAGTCTTGTCTTTTTTTTTGTCTTGTGTTGTGTTACGTTGTGTTGTCTGTCACGTCTTCTCCTTTCTTGTCTTTTTTATCTTCTGTTCTGTTTCTAATTTAGTTGAACTTGCTTTGCAGTTCCTTCGATCCCTCGTGACTTAGTAGCAACAGCCTTGAACAGCCATTCTGTAAAAATCAGCTGGATGGCCCCAGAGAAACAAAACGGCATTATCACGTCTTCTGAAATTAGATGGAAGAAAATTATAAACAATCAAAAGAGAATCAGAAGATCGTCTAAAAACAGCCAAGAGCACAGTATTGAGATTCCAATAGCATCTGGCGCAACGATGTTGAAAGCAACACGAGAATATGTCCTAACGAATCTCAGTCCGTACAGTGTTTATAACTTCAGAGTAAGAGAACGTACGGCAAGAGGCTGGGGACCTTTTACTGCAAGCATACAAATGACAACAAAAGAAGGAGGTTTGTGTTTTATCTTTTGTTGTCGCAGATTTTTTGTTCTCTTGTATTGTAAGGTAAGGGTTTGGCTAAATGCATTTCCCTTTTTTTTAATAAGCAACTGGTCAATAAGCAACTAAGAGATGAGATTTGCTCAAATTTTTGGTTGAAATAGCTTTCTTTATACAATACATCATTGCAAACTTGTCCATTACATTGAACAGCATGAAAAGAGCCAGAAAAAAAGTTTTTAGGGGGTACCCAGGCATTCTGCGAGGGCTGAAAGACCAGATGCGTTAGACCAGATACGTCATCTATAGGGTATTGGTCATGGGACATAACTGTGGTAAAACATTACCCTGTAACCCTATGTATGCTTTAAACCCAATGTGATTTTCTTCTTGTTGTATCTTAACAATGTTTTCTTTACCTGGTTGAAAAGATTGCTAATGAATGAATTTTAACATTTCAGCCTCAAGCTCGCCTGTAAACCTGACAGTCATCTCAAAAACAAGTTCTTCTATTACGATAACATGGAACTCGCCACAAGAACCCAATGGAGAAATCAAAGCTTTTACAATAGAATGTTTTCAGACGAGTAGAACATTGAAATACATTGCCAATGTCACTGTAAGCAGCTCAGTCACAAAATACGAAGGCACATGCAGAAATCTTAAGAGCAATACAGAAACAATTATACAGGTAGGCATAATTTTAAATTCTTGTAGGTACTGCTTCTACACTGGATGATTATAGAGTCAGGAAAAGGTTACGGTCACACGGTCATTGACCGGAGGAAGGTCAGTTAGAACAAAGGAAAATCTTATGCCACACCCGAAACATGCCTATTTTTCATTGTTTAGTGAGGAAGGTTTTCAACTACTGGAATTTTTGTCTGGAGGAAGGTTGAACACTTTTCTGGACTCTGGATGATTACATAAACCAGCTTCATTTAAGCCAGTTTTTATCGGTAGCTAGGTTTCCTGAAAGTCTATTATATTTTCCCTTAGGTGTTTGCAGTCAGCACTGTTAAAGGAAGAACAGGAATACTTAGAGTTAAAACTGCAGGTTCAAATTTAGATTCTTATTTGGTTGAAACTTAATTTTTATTCTGATTGATTTTGAACTGATTCGCAATAGTTTTCTTTACAGGTAATACGTTTTAAATCGTTGAAAGTGTTTTCTTTTTTTCTAGAACTTCCTGACGGATTTCCATGGATACCAATCATTGGAGGCTGTGTTGGATTTGTTTTTGTAGTTGCTGTACTAGTGACAACTGTCCTACTTTGCAGAAAGTAAAGGGGCAATTTTAATTTCTCTTTGTCTTCGTCGTAGCTTTCTCTGAGACTTATTACACTAGTCCTATTCCTCGCAAACAGCAACAACCACCTTGAAAAAACCGCAACATCCTTGTTGCTCATTACACGAGACTCATTACAAGACTCAGTAAGACTCATTACACGAGTACCACTGCTCGCAGACAGCAATAACCACCGCATCAACAACACTACTGCTGTTTGTTTAGAGTTTGAGCATCCAGCGGTTCAACTTGGTGTAGTCATATCTCTATGGGTGTAGTGATAACCACGACTAATATAATAAGTCTATGTTGCTGCTCGCATCAATGTATACACTCACTACATAAGTCCCACTGCTTTGCTCGATGTTGTTGCTGTTGTTTTTATCATCACTCAGTGTGGAATGGCAAATAAGTAGTAGGGGAGTGTAAACTAGAGACGCTTGTCGTGAGTCTAATCAATGTACTCTGAGAAAACAGCAATTATGTTGTTGTATGTGTTGGAGGTTGCTGTTGCTGCTTCTAAAAGGGTAGGAGGAACTGTAATAAGTATATCAGTTTCTATTGCTTGCTCTAAAATTAATGCTGATTTTTGATACATTATGTTTGTATTCAGGCGGCCAAAGTATGAGGAAGTAAATGAAACATTTGATGAAATTGAATTGAATGGGACAGTGAAAAGCCGACCAATTCACATTAGCAACCTGAAGCAATATGTTGATCATAATCACACTAACAGTGATCATGGTTTCTTCACTGAATACGAGGTTTGTATTGGTTTCTTATAGCCTCGTAATCACTAAGAAAAAGTGTTGTCAAAAAGCCACGGATCTTTCATAGGACTCAAATTTCATTCCTCAAGCTGATGGCTTTTTTTTGTCTTTCAGTCTATAAAACCTTCAACAGCGCATCTAACTTGGGAACACAGCCAAGAGCCTTGTAATCAGCATAAAAACCGATACAGTAATATTGTGGCCTGTAAGTTCTTTTCGTATTTTGGATTCTTTAACTATACTTTTTCTATTATGAATTTGGCTTGAACCTACTGTCCCTATCTCCGGTGGGGGTTTACTTGACTTAGCTGCAGATAGGGCATAGGGACGTGCCACCCAACAAAAAAATGCCTACCAATGTTTATACCAAATTCCTGAAGATGTATATATACCAAAATCTCAACTCATACACTACTGTATATGCTAAAATAGACTGTAATATGTCAATTCGATTCAAGTTTCACCAAGAAAAGTGAAAATAAACGAAAATAAGATCGTTTGTTATATAGCTTCACATACTGATATTTATACCCATTTTCAGAAAATTAAGACCCATGTTTCTAAAAAATAATGAAAAAAGTTACCCTTTTGAGCAGCACGTCCCAAGTACCCAAAATATATTAAGTGTCTCCCAGGCCCTATATATGCTATCCCTTTTCTTCGAATGTTGTTACCCTCTCTTTAAATGCCCAATAATCCACTAATACCTTCTTATGTATTATTTTTTCAAGATGATCACACGAGAGTTATATTAAGCCAGATTGATAATCAAGCTGGATCATCGTATATAAATGCCAATTATGTTGATGTAAGTGCTATCATATTGTTATCTGTCTTTTATCTCGATTTAAGGCTATGGGAACAATAGTTCGCACGCCACTTTTGAATATGTTGTTCCCCATTCGCGGCGTCGCTAGACTGATTACATTCCTCCCACTCTTTCGGAAACAGCTCATAACAACTACAACAACATAATCGCTGTTTCCTCAGAGTGGGACTCATAATCTATAAGTCAAAAAGTCGGCCTGATATGCCAACTTTCTGGCATATCCAATCAGAATGCAGAACAGCCCGAATCTACAGCAGTGATTGGCTTATCTATTACTCCCACCTTTTCCATCTCTAGTTTCCCCAATGGCCGCCAAGCTTCGAGCAGCTTCGCCACAGCTTTTCGGGGCAGAAAAGACAACCTTCCACCTGTATATACATAATCCCCATACTAATAGTTAATAAAACGTTCGTTTTAGTACTAATGATTTCTTTTTAATTTTTGAGAGCAAAAGTACGAATTTAGAGACGTTTTAGGGTCGGCTGTCAAGTCAAATTTTAGGCCGCTCGGATGACATAGCTTTCTCGCGTGCGAAAAGAGGAATTAATGAACTTGGATGCATTTTGGGCTCAAATGAAGTTAGGAGAAGCATTTTCTCTGTACAACTAAATTTTTTGTATGTTGCAAACCGAAAAATACAGATTTGGGCAAGTTTTAGGGTCAGTAGTCGGGAAATTTTGTTAGGCCATCCTTCACACCAGAACGAGGTTCGTGAAAATTAGGCCGACTTTTGACTGAAAGTTTATGAGTCGTAGTTGGAGCGGGGTGGTGGGGTGTGGAGGAGCGTAGACTACGACGAATGTAATAAGTCTAGAGAGACCGTGATTAAAAATTTGGTTCTTTCTAGGGTTACAAGCATCCAAGAAAATTCATTGCTACACAAGGTTTGTATAAGCATTAGTTAATACAATATTTGCCACCTCGTTAGATTTCTACTAAGAAGTGCCAAGTGTGATGTATAGAGAATGTATTACTATCTATCTATCTGTACGGATATGCTATCTACACTATACTATAGCACTATCTATACTATTTGTACTAACTATCTTTCCTTCTTTTAGGACCTCTTCCTGATACTGTCAATGATTTTTGGCGAATGATATACGAGCAGAAATGTCACGTCATAGTGATGCTGACAAGAATAATTGAAGGCAATAGGGTACTGTATGTCTGTAAATGTTACATAGATAATTGTTTAAACATCAGTTCCCAACCTCGTCCCAAGGGTGAATAGGCCTCTACGTGAAACTCCGCTGTCCATATTCGACCCTGGTATCGGCCTTGTCTACTCGCAATTTGATTGGCTTTTCAAACAATAGAAATTTTAAGTGACGTCACAGTTTCTTCAAAATTTCACACCAAAATAGGCCGAAAACTATGTAAAAAAACATCTATAAAGACCAAAAAAATGATGCTACATGAGATATTGTATCTTGCCTGACAGTTATCAATGAAGTTCTTTGCATTTCCTTTCTAAGAACATCTGCTTTCGGAATCTACATCTTGATATGATGCCTAGGCCAAAATTGCCAGTATTTTGGCAGATTTCGTTGCCGGTACCAGGGCCAAAATCGATTTGACGGTTGAGATTCGAGGAAATTCGATTTAGAGCCTGGGGACGAGGTTGGGCTTCACTTTCTGATTGTTGTATTTCGCCGTATTAGACATGATATTCACCACTTATCATGGCAAGCCTTTGATATTCAGTACACCTATATACGGAGCACATAATGATTTTTGCTCTTTTTGGCAGGTCAAATGTGAGCAGTATTGGCCAGATCATGGCGATAATGAATATGGAAATATCATCGTAACTTTAGTTGATTCTACAGAGCTAAGTGACTACGTTGTTAGGACCTTTAGCGTGAACACGGTACGTAGTTTCTGTTAAATTAAGATGATCATCATATCTTCCAGAAACTCATAGCTTTTTCTGTAGAAATTGGTTTATGTTTGCAGTATGGTATTCGTTTCAGTATTTTATAAGAATGCAGTGCTTGGCCTCTCAAAAACTTAAGAAAGTTCAGTATTGGGTGATACAAACCAAATAAAGTATTTCATTATGGATTCTTCTTGGGCTCAAGAATTTCTGTATTTGCCTTCACCGGAACTCAAAAGTTTGCAACGATGTATTTTATAAGAAAAGCTATCTCAACCAAAAAGTTTAGCAAAATTTCAGCCCTAGTTGCTTATTGACCAGTTGCTTATTAAAAAAAAGTGTATTGTTGTCTTTAGTACCCCCAATACAGCGGCCAATGTGACTTGTTAATGCATCGGCATAGTTGCTTTGAAAAGCAAGAAAAGAGCCAAAATAAAAGTTTTAGGGGGTACCAGTTATTCTGTGAGGGCAGAAATGCTAGATATTTTAAGCAACTTTGAGGGCTGGACTAAAAGTCCCGTTGCTCATAAAAAAGTGTCAATTTTTAAGAGAGTTTCAAGAAAGTTTGAATGCTGAAATTCTAAGATTGCTAAGAAAATTAAGTACTGGGATCATTCTGAACTTTCTTATAAAATGAAAAACATGAAGCCTGAAAGAGCGTGAAAAGTAGGCCGTTATAATGCAAAACTCATTCACATATCTGGAGCATTTGCTGAGACATGGCCATTAGGGAAATTAAGCTTCTGTAGCGGTTCACTGTATTTTCCACTCAGTTGATACAGTCATTGGTTCAAAATTAAAAGAGTTCATATAGGAACTCATGTTTCCTGATGTTCCTGTCTCAGCTATCAATCAATAAACTGGAACGACGTGTGTGTCATTTGCTTTTAATTTTCATATTCTTTAGTTTTTATACCTCTTCATAGTGTGCCAGTTCGCCAGTTATAGCAAATTTCAAAAATAGTTTGTATGCTGTTATTACTTTGCCTCGTTTCAGATTTTCGATGCAGATAAACCAGGCCGAGAAGTCAAACAGTACCATTATTTGGGTTGGCCTGATCATGGAGTACCAGAGTATCCAACATCAATGGTCACTTTTACAAAGAATGTCATGGATTCTGTGCCACCAAAACCTGGACCAATTGTTGTGCATTGTAGGTAAGGAAAAATCTAGGCATATTAATTTTATCAATCTCATTATTGTTATTATTATTAGTTGTAAGTCATTTGTACACAAAAGTCCCTGCAACAGAAAAAAAATTATACATAGTAATTGAATATCTACGTAGGTTACTCTAGCATTTGAAGTCCACGAGACACTAAACAACCTAAATCCTGGCTTTATGACCGACTACTTTTTAGCAACGGTAACAAGCCATTTTCTCCGTATGGTTAAACCACTAGAAATTCAAACGGCGCAAATCACAGACTATGGAATTAAACCATTGCATTTTCAAGTGCCATGAGTATGAAATTTCGTTCCTGCTGAAATAAAATCAGCTTATAGTAAACAGTTAGGGACTGGTGATGGCTTGGTTTGTGATAAAAGATCTGCATGCATCCTTCATCAGATACATCATTCTGCAGTATGCAGTAGAATACAAAACTTAATGCATTCTCTGCAGTTTGCTAAATTAGTGCTAAAACACTCTGCAACCACTATTCAACTAACAGTTATAATTACTACAGGGCTGTGCTTTCAGCTCGATCCGAACTCGTCTAAAGTGAGCCTGCGTGCAGGTTCTACACTTTTGATGAGAAAGAGTTAAGTATGCACGCAAGCTACTCTTAAGCATGTCAAAGTGCTTTTAATTACAGCGATTTGAACCGAGAAAGAGAGCTGTAAATGGATGAGGGTGGAAAGAATCTATCGGTCCAAGCCTTTTCTGATTCTTCACAAAAGGTCACCTTAGAACTAAAGAAAACCATATTTTCACCGATTTCATTTTGTGCAGTATTCAAATTATTACGTGCACTGTACATGGAGGAAGCGCAAAACTAGTACTGTATATGGAATTTCTTTCAATGTTTTTGGGCTGTTCTATTGACTTGATTTATTTTAATCTAGTGCTGGAGTTGGAAGAACTGGAACATTGATTGTTATTGACGCCATGTTGAATCAAATTCGAGATGAAAGCATTGTTGACGTCTATTGGTTTATTTCACATATTCGAAAACAACGTAATTTCATGGTGCAAACAGAGGTAGGATTTCTGTCGAAATACCATTTATTTTCTGCTCTGTCATTACCGATAACTCGAAGACTTCCTGTTCATGTTATAAATGGAATACGTACTTTCATTGAACGAGAAACGATGCTACACTCTGAGTATCATCATCATCATCATCATCATCATCATCATCATCATCATCATCATTATCATCAACATCATCTTCATCATCATCATCATCATCATCATCATTATTATCATAATCATAATCATAATCATAATCATAATCATCATCAGCATCATATCATCATCATCAACATTATCATCAACATCATCATTAGGCCCATCCATTTGTTTCCAGCAGGCTTACATTAAAATAGGTTAAAAAGGCAAAAGTAGGTCACCGTTCCAACTGCAAGATTCAACTGTTCCAACTGTTGTAGTCCCCCTCCTGAGGATCCCTGTACTTTCAAATCCTGAGCCTGTATTATCTTTCGGTATTGTGGCATCCTTATCTAATCCAGCTAGCTGGTGGTGTCAAGAGCTTAGCAAGGTTAGGGTTCGTTCCCCAGCCACGGCAGCGTCACAGCAGCCTGGTTCGAGGTCTCTTATATTTTTCTACTTCTGAGTTCCTAACGGCTGGCAGCAAGCACACCACTTCACCTTTCGACAAAAGCCCATCTGTAGTGTACTACAAAAAGCATTGGTATTTAAGAGTGAAATACTTAATATCACTCTGCTTTTCTAGGCTCAATACGTATTCATATATGATGGACTACTAGATGCAGTAATCTGTGGTAATACTGAAGTCTATGCCAAAGATATTGCTCTTAAATGTCGTTATTTAAATCAACAAAGTCCTGATACTGGTGATACGTATCTCAGACAAGAATTCAAGGTAGGTAACAATTTATTTGATCTTTAATTAATGTCTAGTTATCTGCAATGTTACAGTTCTCCCAGTGTCGTAACGGAGACCCTCTGGGCACGTAGGTGTCTAGTAACATGGGACCCGTATGTAGGGACGGCCTTTTGGAGAAATGGTAACCTTGAAAAATGGATGTTACGTGCCCCCTGGTTAATTACTGCGTATGGGATGGCCTTAGGACGCCTTTTAGCACAATATGGTCAAAAATCACACAATTCGAAAAAATTTTCGGGGGCCCTTTGTTCTTGAAATAGCTGGATTCGACTGCAAGACGCCCCATCACCTGACTAACTCTCCATTGTAAGTTTTTGAGTATGTAATGTGTATGCATGCAGTAAAATTTCTTCCTGATACGTTTTGGACACATCGTGAAAACATTTGAACACACTGTGCGGCACATAAAAGAGATATCATCAGAACAGGGCAGAGATATTTTGGGTAAGGTACAGAGATATGACATAAGAACCATAATGAACAATGTCTGATTCTCTGTCTATCAAATGTTGAAATTCTGTAGGTAAAAAAATTTATAGAGTTACTGATGTAGTATGGAATTGACTCGAGTACATGAGAATTTCAATTGTTCAGTTTGTCCATAAATCTTTGTCTTCTTGTAGCAGTTTTGCAGTTTTCAATTTTCATGAATATTATATCGATGTTTTTGCTGCCTTTTTCTAGCGTTTAGA
Source organism: Chrysaora quinquecirrha (assembly GCA_014526335.1). Lineage (NCBI taxonomy): Eukaryota > Metazoa > Cnidaria > Scyphozoa > Semaeostomeae > Pelagiidae > Chrysaora > Chrysaora quinquecirrha. The sequence continues at coordinate 4,871,806 of JACTAT010000039.1, forward strand.
GGCCGGTTTGAGCAGCCAAGAAAAAGAACTTTTCAGCGTAGCAAATCTCCCGGAAAATAAAGAGAAAAATAGATTTGTTAATATACTTCCATGTGAGTATTTAATACTGCTTCTACTGCACTTTTGTTTTGAATAATGATGGAATGCCTGGGAAGTTTCTTGAATCCTTCTTCGAGACACGGAGCATTTGCCATCTTATTGTTAGAAAGCCTACTCATCAGCCGATTTGTTTGTCTAATTTAAAATACCTAAGAAGTGTGTTCACATAGTCGATATGAGAGCGAGGCTCGAAAGGATCCAGTTTAAGATCACGGCAGCGATAATTGGACTCGTGTATGAAATATGATTTTCAGGCCCTGACCAAACGATCAAACTTTCTTGTGTTTCAAACATCTGAAATTTGCTTATGAAGCAATGTTTGAATGTTTGGCCACGTCACAAAACATTGCATGATAAGCAATATAGGCGAAGTTTGCTTCGCAATGTTTATCGAAAAAGTTTTACGCAATACAAAAAGTTCTTACGCTTGACGCAATAAAGATAATTTTTGACGAACAATATTTGCAACGTGGCCAAACGGTAAGACATTTTGCGTGACAAACAAATTTCAAATGTTTGACCAACAAGTTTTGATGATTTGACCAGGGCCTAAGTAAAGCTTTTTATCTTTGGGGGAGAGAGGTGTTTAAACAGCGTGCAGTGCTGCGGTCTAGTTTTAAAACGGTTTTCTTGTGCTTTCCTTTTCGTCTTTTAGTATGAAAAAATTTGAAATTTTGTGTTAAGACAAGAAAAGCCTTGTCGAAATATCTAACATGACAAGTGCTGTAACATTTGCAACTCAACTGAAACGCAGAAAGGGTAAAAGCTTTATTAGCAGCTGGAAGCGTGCGCTCTTTTAAGCTTTTCGCTTGCACTTTGTTATTATATTATTATTTTCTCTTTCGTAGTCAACAGAAATCGAGTAAAACTAGCATACATCTATGGCATAAAAGGATCTGATTACATCAATGCAAGTTTTGTCGATGTGAGTATAGAGATGACTTTAAATATCTATTTGAATTTTGAATCTTTCTTACCATTGCTTAGGCCCTGGCCAAACATTTTTTTGTCAAACATTTGATGTTCGCTTGTCGGGCAAAATGTTTGACCGTTTGACCATGTCGCAGAACAATGCTTTTCAAACATTTTTACTTGCATCAAGCAAAAATGCATTTGAGCTATTTCAAAAGAATTGTCGACTAATGTTTCGTGATGTGGTCAGACGGCCAAACATTGTTTGTGAAGCAAATCTTAAATGTTTGACAAACAATGTTTGATCGTTTGCTCAGAGCTATGCTTTCAACTGATTTCAAACTCATTTCAGCGTGAACGCAGTAACGTTGAAGTTATTCAATGTATGTGTGAAAATATTAATTCTGTATTACTAAGTTGATAAGCGAAATGCGTTTTTTGTGCTGTCAAGGAAATCTTAGGCCCTGGCCAAACGATCAAATATTTTTTTCAAACATTTGAGATTTGCCTGTGAAACACAATGTTTGACCGTTTGGCCATGTCACAAAACATTGCTTGTCAAACATTTTTTGCTTTATGCAGGCTGAAGGAATCCTGCTTGCCAAGCAATGTATTGCAATGTAACCAAACTGTCAAACATTGCTTGTAAAGCAAATCTCAAATGTTTGATGAAAAATGTTAGATCGTTTGGCAAGGGTCTTAGGCTTTGTAGCCATGAAGGAATTTTCCTATATGTGTTTTCTTTGTTTGAGGGAGTCAGGAATGTATATGTATTCAAGCCCGTTTCAGCCAAATTTAAGCAATTGATGAGAATTCAAATTTATTTCTTGTAGGGCCATAGACAGCGACATGCCTACATAGCCACACAAGCGCCATTAGAAAATACAGTGAATGACTTTTGGAGAATGATTTGGGAACAAAATTGTCATAATATTGTCATGTTGACAAAACTTAAAGAAAAAGGACAAGTAAGTCGACAGCCTCATCTTCAAACGAAAGCCTCACATCAAATAAAAGCCCAATCCTCGTTTGTTAAGTTGTGTAGAAATTTGATTCGGATTTTATTGTGGAGAGCAAGAGATGTAGCCTACGCGTAGGCTAGAAAATGTATGGATAGCAAAGGATATGTAATAGCAGAGAGACGTTTGTTTCAGCTAGACCTTCTTTTTTGGAAGGATAATCTTTGCTTCAAGCAACTTTATGGATTGGCCTTAAGTCACTTGACTCAGTGCCGATCCTTAAAGCTGCTTAAAGATTCTGAGCTTTTAGCTTCTATGCGTTATAAATTAAAAACCAATTGCTCATCAGTGAAGTGAAGCTGGTGAAAGGTGAAATTATGTATTGAGCGCCAGTCGCTAGGATCTCAGTAGTAGGTTAACTAATCGAGACGTCGACCTCCCTGAGCTTCTGAAACCACGAGCCAGCTGGATTTGACAACGACGCCACAACACCTTCGGCTAGCCGTACTGGTGCATCTAGAAGTGGTGAGACTGTAAGATTTAACCTTAGAGGTCTGCACTGCCAAGAGTCTTTCGATGGTATTTCTTCTTGTTCTTTGTCATAACAAGGCAAAGAATGCCCAGGTGACGCCTTTCACGTTACCTGCAAATTTGAAATGTACTTTTAAATACTTTTTTGTGCTTTACAGGAACGATGTTATAAATATTGGCCCTCGTGTGGAAGCGAGGCATTTGGGAAATTCCTTGTTGATAATCTGAGTGAAAGCGAGGATGAAGAAGGCCATGTTTGTCAACAAGAACTGAATTTAACATATAGTGAGGTAGGCCAGATTTTATTCCCCCTGTTGACCCCCGTGGAACATTGATGATCAGTTGGCAAATCAAATACAATACTGTATATTTTCAGGGGGTTCGGTGTTTTCCTACAGTCAAATTTATCAAATATTAAACTGTTTTCAGACTGGTAGATCAAGACGAGTCAACCATTACATGTTCACAGGCTGGCCGGATTATGGATCGCCAAATTCCGGTGCAGATATTATCAAACTGGTAGCCTGGGCGCGAGAAATGACGTCGATACGAGGCAATGGCCCCATTGTCGTTCATTGCAGGTACGTTTTACACTTATTACGGGAGTTGTTTATGGTTGTTCTTGTTGTTGCTACTGCTTACGAAGGGTGGGACTTATGTATGTAATCAGTCTAGGTAAGTTTCGTTCACCTGAAAGAATATGATTTCAACCCCCCTCCATTTTAAGGAGCAAACAAAGAAGCGATTTGATTTGTTAACGAAGCTCGAGATTTGAGGCAGCTATACAGCTGATTTGGACCTGCAGCTGGTACTGATACTGTATTCTACAACGAATACCACGGGTAGCTACTCGTATATCGATCTCGGAAGAATGGACAGTTGAGTTGACGTAGGCTTGTGGAAAGTATTCCCAATGAGATGACCGTGAAACCAACTACCTTATATGATCATGAAATTAGCGGCATAACCACTCGGCTACTGGCCACACCACCTCTCAGACCCTCTCAAAAAGGCCGGGGCCCGTAGATTTTTAACTAAAATTTCCATGCGTTATGGCATTGTACAACATTTGGGGAGGGGCGTCTCACCCTCCTACGCCGTATATTAGCTACATCTCTGCTTGACCGATTTTGCCACTGTTACTTCAGCCGTCTAGGGTAATCTTGAAATCTAATTTTCCAACCCCGTCTTTCAATCATTATCTCGTTACTTTTTAGTGGAGGCGCAGGGAGAACTGGCACATTTATCGCCCTTTGCATCTGCACACAGAAGCTGAAATTAGGAGGTAGCGTTGATGTATTTCAGACAGTTCGTCAGTTGAGGACCCAAAGACCTGCAATGGTACAGACAATCGTAAGTACAGAGTACAGCCTTTCTCTAGCGTTTATTTTAATATATGAGCCGCATTATTTGGTACGTAATAAGCCAATTCGAAGTTCTCTGCAAAGCAAAGAAAGACTATCGAATTCTACCAAAATATTTGATAGGATATCTTGCTTGTGGAAAACTCCATTGATATCGTCAGTTAGTCATTTCATAAATATGATTATTTTGATGGCCAAATGTTAGCCGGGGTTTTTACCTCAGCCTCGACAATATATTCGTTGTTTCCGATATTCGTAGTCTGATTAGAGGCTTCATTTTAAATATAATTTGTCTATTTTTAGTTTGGTTATGAGTCTCAAGTTTGAGCTGCTTGTTAACAAAACAAACAACTCGAGGTAGTTGCAGTCTTGCAGCGATAGCTGAGACCGACGAAATATGTCTATCCTTGACTTATAACAACAAAAGTGTCCAAATCTAGAATTTTGCTTTTTAAGCTTATGTCGACTTTGCGCACAGTCAGAACTAGCTGCCGACTGCGAATGGGCGATTTTTTGAACTAATTTGTCACTACTGACCTTTTGATCTATAAATGCTCTGGGAACAGTTCCAGAAAGTTGGGCATGTTTTACTTTTGCGATTACAAGCATTTTTTTATAAGGAAGTGCTTTATAAGGAAAGTAGTACTCGAATAGGCAAAAACTTAAGGAATTTCTAGTACTGGATTGGAGACTACTAAGGAATCTGAGTTTTTCTTTAACTTAACATTTCGATTAGAAAAGATAAAGTTCTGCATGAAAAGAGCAAGCAAAGCTTATCGCCAATGGTTTTCAAGCAGTATTCATTTCTGTTCATCTTCTGACACACTTATGACCTATATTTCCTTGACCATTGCTTGTTTTGAAAAATGACAAAGTAAAAAGTTAAGGAATTGCTAAGGAATACTGAGTAGACTGAAATTTCGCTATCAGTTAAGGAATTTTCAGTACTGAGCCTGAGCCGAACTTCCTTATAAAAAAGAAATGCGTGTAGTTGACAACTGATTCCCGTCAGTTGCAGTAGCAATAAACGCTCTTGCGACCTCGATCAACTGTATCCCATAAGTTCTGACTAGTTGTGGACATGTCGGCGTAATTTTGACGTTGCAACTAGCTGGCATTAGTTCTATCGTATTTTATGTCGAAATAAGCCCGGCTTTAGATTATCTGTTTTGAAGCTTTCTAACAAGTTTGAAGACTTCAATTTTTTACTACTGTCCATTATTTTTATTTGATCCTTGGCTGTTGGACTGTTAGCTAATATAGCTCCCCTTGTTTTTTAGGATCAATATTACTTCTGTTATCAAGCATTGAAAGATTACGTCGATTCGTCAGAACTATTCTCCAATAACATCGAATATGGCGAAACCTTAGCGTAATTACGCCACATTGTCAGGCACACTCAGCTGCACTGGTTCTTCACAGACGTAAGTGATTATATTACGACGCTGTCATTGCATGCATTCGATGACTTGTGCTTCCCAGGGACGGTTTGTCGTAAATTGGAAAGGACTTCGTCTCTTAAAGATTATTCTTCGGACTTCAGACGTTTTCCGAAATTCAGAAATCGAGTTGCGCAGTAAGAGAGTGTTGGTTAAATGTGGACCTATAAAATGCCTTTTGTGCCTTATAGAAGTTGGACCGTTTGGTCACGTCCAAAAACATTGCTGTCCAGCAATTTCGAACAACGAAGTTATTGCAAATGCGCATGCACGAACATCGATTTGCTAAGAAATTTTTCTTGGTGCTGAAAAACAGTTTGTCAAAAACAACAGAAATGTTTGACAAGCAATGTTGGAAAGGCGGCTAAACGATCAAACATTGCTTGACAAGCAGAAGTAAGCAAATTTGTGGCGTGATGTTTTCGAAAAAGTTCAAAAAATTTTTAGCATGAAAAGATGTTGAACGAGCAATGTTTTTGGACGTGGCCAAATGGTCAAACATTTTGTTTGACAAACAAATTTCAAATGATTGACCAACAATGTTTGATCGTTTGGCGAGGGCCTTAATGTTGAGACTCCCCAGGGAATAATAGCGATACAAAAAATCCGCAATTTATTGAAACTTACATTGGAGAATACCTTGGGAGACTAAAATAAAAGAAATATGTATTCAAGATATTTCCGGTCTGGTATCTACTTTTTGTCACTTTAAAATGTTTCAGTCTAGTAATTCAAAAACCAGACAGCTTTCCTCAAGGTCTCTGGTCTCTTCAATAAATGAAAGCTGCACTTGCTTGAAGAAGTTTTTAGAGAATGTTTTTAGAAGGTAAATGCATTTAAAATTACGAGTTTATTCTGTTCTTCTGTTTGCTAAGCTTTTGTTGCAATATAGTCGTTTTTCAATAAACTCCAGTTATTAATATATGCTTTTGATGTTTGATTTTAAAGACTGAAACATCCTTCCGAATTAGTCCGTTAGTTTTGTCACTAGAATACCCATAAAATGAACATTATAAATAGGCCTATTACTATTAAATTAATTGTCATTCATCTACCCTGCTTTTTGGTTTCAGTCCGTTCTTAATTGTCTGGCTTTGGACCTATCTTAGCGTTTTTTAAATTAATATTTATATAGTTTTCGTGCAAACCTATTAGCTACTTATCCTTGACTTCACTAGACGGCCTGGTCAAACGATCAAACATTGTTGATCAAACATCTGAAATCTGCTTAGACCCTGGCCAAACGATCAAGCATTGTTGGTCCAACATTTGAGATGTGCTTTACAACAAATGTTTGAACGTTTGGCCACGCTCAAAAACATTGCTCTTCCAACATTTTTTGTTTGCGTCAAGTTGGACTTTTTCAAAAACAGCACGCCACAAATTTAGTTACTTTTTGCTTACCTTGGCAATGTTTTTGGACGTGGCCAAAGGGTCAAACATTTGTTGTAAAGCCAATTAAAAATGTTGGACCAATAATGTTTGATCGTTTGGCCAGGGCCTTGCGTCGAAAACATTGCTCTGCAAACATCTTTTGCTTGAAACAGGCAGAAAATATTTTCCAACAACTTCGTTCCCAATTAAATTATTACTTTCGACCGAACAACAAGTTGTCAATGTCAGTAAATACCTTATCTCCATAAAATCATAGCGCGTTAAGGATATCTGTTGTTGTTGTTGTTAGCTCAGCCCGCAACAGATACCCTTGGGACCGGTTGACAAAATTTGTCAGTTTTGGCTTGGAATAATTAGCATAAATTATGTAAATGATTCCAGTCCGTGGCTGTGGCGGCCACAGCTCTCCAACTCATCAATGAGTTTTGGAAGCTGTACAATATTTTTCCTTCGGTTACACTTGCTTTCAACGATTAATTTGAACCAACATGAAAAGAAACATGCTTCAAAGAAATCAGTAGAGAGAAATCCATGTTAGCAAGCGCTTGCTGTGGTTAGAAGTTATCATGTTTGTTAATTTTGGAAATTTCACCGCGAGTTTCTACACAAGTCAGGAACAAATCTTATTTCGTGAATTGGTTAGCTAGATTTCGACTCATTATTGCCACCAAACTTCAGTGCTTTCCTCTTTTACAAGTATCCTAATATTTCAGGTAAGAGTAATTTATTTGAAGCCGGTAGATTTAAATTGTTAAAGATTTAAGTTGAATCATACATAGATATTTGCTGCAAAGAAGTTTGGCTTTGCGACTGCATGAATGAGATTTCCCAACTTTTGAAATTGTGTTCAACAAATGTTGTAAAACTGACTTGAGGAGAAAAAGTTATAGCCAAACCAATGTAAACAATCTCATTTTCTTAAAGCAAATTTTACTATTTTAGTTCACTTTGACTTCTTCAAAATTATTTTTCTTTTTATTTCTCTTTACCTGCTTGCTCAAAATTTTACCGCGGAAAAGCAAATTTCGAGTTGCTTCAAACTTTCTATAATTTCTCCGTGGAGTAGTTAAACTATAATTCGTTCTTTATCTTTCCTTTTCTGTATATTCTTTCTATCCCAGTTCAGTTCATTTTAGCTGTTTTCTTTTCGGGTAGGAGTGAAAATGCCCCGGGCCGCAGCAGTTTTGTTTTTAAATTTCTTTCATTTGGCGAACGCCATTTCTAATGTATGCGGACAAAATTCTATTGTTTGTTCTTAGCCAATCAGAATGCAGAACAGCGAAACCGGTTCCAGGGTCAAATGGGGCAGCGCAGTGTTCACGTAGAGGTCCTATTTGCCCTGGGTACGAGGTTGTAGACTTATTACATTCCTCCATCTATTTCAGAAACAGCTGGTAGCAACTGCAGTAGTATTTCTGTTCTCTAAGAGTGGATGTTGGTTGTGTAGCGGCGGTCGTGGGATGTAGAGGAGAGTAGATTACGACGAATGTAATAAGTCTACCCAAACACTCGATAATGTTAGTTGTTGAGAAAAGAGGACTGAAACGAACAGTATTGAAAATTACATGGCTGTAGCATATAGTGTGACGTTTGTTAAGTTAGTTTGTTTGTTGATGTTAAGAGCATTTCCTGAGAGAATTCGTGCTTCGTGAAGAATAAGAATTTTTTTGCACTAGCTCGACGAGCGATTTACTATTTTGTTACGTAATCGATAAATCTAGGCTTCAAGGGTGCTAATTGAATCCGTACGCGAACTTTTACCCCTTACGATTCGTTTCAGAAAAAAACTATCGCGCTTCATGTCAGTTTGCTCAACATACGGTTACGTTTCACCCTGCTACACCCGGTTGTCTTTGCGCTCAACGCTGTAAATTTCTGTTAAAGACGGGGGCAACTTGCTATTGCGATTCTTGAAATTATGATCAGAAAGTCACTTCGGGCATGAGTGAACTACTTGTCGCATGTGACCCGCACGTTGGACAGAATGACGTTGCATCTTTTAAATAATTTTTCCAGTTTTCGTTTTCTGCTGCCTTCAAAGGATCTACCAAATCATTATAAGGATCGTTCTGATTGATCTCTCCTTGAGTCCGAGGCAGATTTAAAACTGGTTTGTTTGGTCGTATTCCGTGATACGTAAAGTACTTTACAATGTCTTTTGATAGCTTGGCGAAAGTCGAGCGTATCTACAACGAAAAGGACATAAATTAAGCTCTAAAAATATCTACAAGAACAAGTTACAAAATAAACAAAAACAGTATTTTAAACTAATTTCACAAGAATGCATTTTTAAAATGGACGGATCCGTTTTTTCAAGTTCCCTTGTCTTGCCGGGGAGGGGGGGGAGGGTTAACAATCTTTTATTGTTTTAGAAGAGACAACAGAGACCATTGATTTTAGGTAATGGGTAGATGGCTAGCAAAGTTAAATGTTTTATATAAACTTACCGATTGTAACGAAAAATGAAGATTTTCGTCTGAAAATGCAATTGGATAAATCATCGCTCTACCACACTTTCTCATTACTGTGTCCTCGAGAATCTATAAGATGATGCATTTTGTTAAATCGTATTGTGCGATTAGCGATTGTATCATCTAGTGGATGTACACTCATTTTTATAAGAAAATTTTTTCCACCAATTTTGGTAGGGTTTCTTAGACTTACTAGCTAAGTTTTAATTGTCGCTATTGAATTGAATTGCTGGATCGCGCGATAATTGGGACTCAGGTTGGTATCAAGTCTTAGGGTTTCTGAGGTTTTAACACTTATAAGTTGCAAAACAGTCTTTTCACGAAGAGTTTCTTGATTTTCACGAAAAACATGTGCAGTTTCTTATAACAGGTTTAAATAATGGGTTTAGAGTTTAGACTACCGGCGAAACTAAATAGTTTATAGTTCAAATGCCATTTTGAGAATGGTGATACCAAAAATGTATCTGACCCCCGTAATTTGCCTAGTCCATGGGTTTAATAAAAGCAAACTTACACTAAAGTAATGTGTTGTCTCCATTCTCAGTGGTCCAAGGCAAGCTACAATTATGCTGATTGGCTCATCACTGCACGTGGTAAGTAACTCAAAAAACTCTTCCATATCGTTCGAAATCCCATCAGTTAGAATCAATGCCAATGTAAAGTGCTGTGAATCCTGACTGACTTTAGGCCCTAAATCTTCTCTGATTTTTTCCAATACAGGCTTGAACAGCGTCGGTCCTGAGAGTTCTATGCACTTTAGATTTGAGCGATATTGATGAACCAGCTCCTAAAAGAAGGTGAGTGGTGGTTAGTCTTTATGGAAAACTCTAGTCTGTTAGCTCGCGCTAAGGCAATAACAAACCTCGCCCGGCTGCGCTAGAATAATTTACTTTTAGTCTAGTCTTTAAGTTTGGTGTACAGTAAAGGCCCATTTCCACTTCGTTCGCATTCGCTGTTCGCTGTTCGATAGCCATCAAAAAATGGCGAATGCGAAGCGGTTTTGATTTCTGCTGCAAGTTAAGTTCAAGCTTTCGAAAAGTTTCACTTTGTTTATCACCTAAAATTGAACACAAAGGCTGTATTCTGTTCGCTGTTCGCAAGCGAGCGGCGAACAGCAAATTCGCTAGCGAACAGCGAATGCGAACGAAGTGGAAATGGGCCTTAACAATATAAGAAAGTCGCAAGATGGTAATATTTCCTACTCGCTTTGTGAAACCAAGCGTAAAGGAGCTCGGTCACGTACCAGTGGTATATTTGGTTTTAACATTAAAGATATGGTTAAAAAGGTTTAACTCTACACAGACTTTTATATAAGGGAAAGAAGTGCTCCTAAATTTTCAATCTTAATGTGGAGGGTTATCTTGAAGTAATGTTGAGGGCTGTCATCAATTCAGTAATGTGAAGGGCTATCTTGCAGTAATGTGGAGGATGTTCAGTAATGTTGAGGGCTATGTTACAATAATATGGTGGATGCAGAGTGATGGAGGGCTATCTTGAAGTAAGGTGGAGGGCTAACATCAGTAACGTGGAGGGATATCATTAATAATGTGGCTATCTTCATGGCTCATCTTCACGGAATAATGTGGAGGGCTACCTTGAAGTAATGTAGAGGGCTGTCATAAATTCAGAAATTTGGAGGGCTATCTTCGAGTAATGTGGAGGATGTTCTGTAATGCGGAGGGCTACAGGGTTATCTTGCAAGAATATGGTGGATGCAGAGCAGGGAGCCCGATGCAGAAGAGGGCTATCTTCAGGACTCATGTTGGCCTCTATTCTCCAGCATTACCAACTAAAAACTTCTCCAATTACCTCTATTGCATTTTGGCCACCAACAAAATGACGTTTCAAACTATTTCTTTGCAATGGAAAGCATGACATATTCGTAGCATCTCCATTGAGGATTCCAGCAAAACCAAACAGTTTATACCGATTGCTTGCATCATAGTATGATAACCATGAGCCAATACCGTGTAATGCTTCTTCGTAAACATTCATCTGTTGAAAGATGATAGCAGTCAAAAGAGTATAATAAAGCCAAAATGATACAAGAAACTATTGCTGGCTAAAAGATTGAGTCTATCAAAAACATTTTACCTGAAAACCCGGGGGGTATATGCCTTATTGATGGACGGAGATAGTTCGCCGAGATTCTATAGACTAACTCACTTATAATGTAAACACACATGGTTTGTTTCTACGTTATAAGTGGATGGTCTATAAATTGTAACAATCCCTTTATTATGGGTAATAATAAGCGGAGTATGAGAGAAATTAGACTTAATTAATTCTTGAAATTGCGCTGAGAACATATTCGACGCGATATGAAAACCATTCGGGCTGAAATAGAGAAAACTTGGTTAGCTTTCTTCACCCCCCCTCCTCTAAATTGTGTATTTTGTGTAGCATTCTTTTCAACATGGGAAAAATTGGGTTACTGCAGTTTTCCTTTGTCCTTCAAGTTTTAAGGGAACATACCAAAGAAAATATACATCACCCAGATGAAGTTCTTTTTGTAAAGTATATAACTGACCTTGAATTCACTGATACAGTGCAGCGATGATTCGTCGTCGATATCTCCATTTGATGAAGAAAAATCTATAGCAGTAACGAAATTAACAGCGCATCCTCCTTTTACATAATCAACCAGTGAAAATTGCTCTTCTGGCACACATTGTAGGATTCTAATCATACTTTTGCCCAGTGAATCATTTCGGCCTCGTTTTGAATCAACTGACCACGATCTACTCAGACCTTTTCGTAAAGGCAATGTTTTGACGTCACCAATCCTAAAAGAATAGAAAACCGAGTAATCAAGAAAGCAAGCAAGCGAGCAGGCAAGTGCAAGCTTTCTTTATTTGTCAACCTATGTCTACGTTTCTGACTCGTAAACTGCCGATGTGAACCCGCGGCTTATATGCCCCAAGACTGACATTCTCAAACAAATACCCTGGTTACTTATATACCGAACTAGCAAGCATTGGGAGCTATGGTGGCTGTAGGTATGCGGAGAGTGGCCACAGAATAGGAATTCCTATTCTGTGGAGTGGCCCCGACGAGATTCGAATCTACGATCTATCGACTGTGAGATTGTGCTCAGCAAATGGTACCGTCAAGGGGGATCCTGTGGGGTGAGAGGTTCAAGCTCGGGCTGTGAAGGGACCCGTGAAAATTGAAATCCTCATAATGCTTCCCGTTAAAATCTCGTAAATGTTCGGGCACGATACCTCCGCCCGCTCTGCCAGCTTTGCCTCTCGACGGCCCTGGCACCTCATCCTCCCATCCAACCACCGGGCTCTTTCTTTACTTTAACCAAAAAATCAAAAATAACAAGAATAAACCAAATGCTTAAAGATTAGTGGAATAAGAAAACATTTCTAAATCCTTGAGATAGCTGATCGCATAAATCATATACACTAGCACATACCTACGTGTCATACCAGCATAGGAGGTTTCCGCCATACCGATACAGGCATGATCACCTTTGTTATTGAAATTGAAAACTTTAATCTGGATGCCTTTCTCGTCTTTTCCATTGCACAGTTTCTGCAGCGAGATTTCAAATGGTCTCCAACTAAAAAAAATCAATAGAGGATTAGTAGACCTTATTCTGTTTCTTACAGAAAAATAAGCAAATCAAATGCCTTCATGTTGTGGCAACAAGCAAGTCCCCTTGCATCTTTTTATTCGGTAGCCTCCGTTACGATGGTTGCTAAGCATAAGTGGCTTGACTTCCAGGCATGTGGCCGGTATCTTTCTGAAAGAGCAGCAGAGTTGGTGGTAGCATAAAAACGTTCATGAACAGTGTCTAACTGACGCTCGGAGGCATTGTTCACTGTGCGGTTAAGTGCGGTTGCTATCATTACTAGCCATAGAGCTTGTAGCTTGAGAGAAAGTGTTTGGCCTTAGCGCTTCCCACGCTTCTCCGATTCCAAGCGCTTCCGAGACCCTTTCTTTCGAAGCTGCCAACAACGGACATCCCTTCTCAAAAATACTCAAACTCTCGATATTTATCTTTATATTGTCGAGAATTCAATTAATTTTTATAAGAGCAGCCTTTGTAAGAAACACCAGGATGAGATTTGGGTCATTTTTTTCTGTTTTCTCGAAAACTACTTGAGGCTTAACTCAGCAGAGTCTACCAGCGTGAAGGCTCTAACTCAGAAACGCACTGTAAACATGTTTTAGATAAGGGAAGGAGGTGACAAAGGGCAGGGGAAACACGTCAGGCACCGAGGACGAGTCTACGCCCTATATATATGTATAGCGGATAACTGGAAAAAAGATGGTATTTCGATTTAGTTAATGGCTTGCTACGTATACAAAAGTGTCGAAAAATATTCTTATCAACAGTAAGCTTACTGATGCTTTACAGTGCGGTCGGTATAGGCACCTATTCTGTGGTGCGGTTGCTAGCTTTGTCAACAAAGCAACAAAGACGTTGGCAAATTGAAAGAAAGCGCTTTGTCTCAGCGTATTGCCCTATCACCTGAGCGCTTCTCCACTCCAGGTGCTTATATAAGGTATTACCGAATTCTTACCGAGGTTCTGAATTTCTGAATATGACTTCTGATCGATAGACTGGATGATATCTATCGTCTTTCAACATTCTTTCCAACTCAAAATACGCATCACATTTTCCAAATATGTTCAGTCCTTTTTGGAGAGTTTCAACGCACTGAAACAAAGTTTAATATTTGTATTTATTGCTTGTTCATCAATCTCCTCCACAGTCACGTATATCCTGCCCCGCTTTGACTTCTTATCCTGGAATTGAAGGTTGTATCCGTCAGACGTTTCTTGAGTTACCAAGCTAAACAGCCTCGTTTCTATGGATCCAATCAGCTGATGCTTATGAAGGTCTTTGGAAGTGAGGTTCTCTGAATCAAACACACTGAGTTTCAGGTTTTGATGTTCTTGGCTGTTTGTGTCCAGAATAAATGTTTCGGTGAACTGTCAAAATAAACATTGTACAGTATTAGCTGATGCATTTCCCGATGCATTTATCCGTCAGAGAAAGCGCAATGTAAGTGTAGTTGCTCGCTGAGTACAAGCAGCTAAAGAGCAGTAGCTAGTGCAGTCTTACATCGTAACTGCAGCTGATTTACCTCGACTCTTTGCCTTATAGTCCAAAGCCTTCAAACATCGAAAATGCCCCAAAAACCACCACAATAAAGCGGTCATTTACAATTGCCGTACTTTAATGGTTTGCGTCAGGAAAAGAATAAGAATGAGGCTGTTCCTCAGACCTCAATCTTGCATAGCAAATGTGAAGAATGCATAATATAAAAAATGGCACAAGTATTCGGAAAATGTTCTTCTCCCCTCCAATGCCGTAAAACCGGGCTTATGTGGACATTGCGAACAGTCAGGACTTGCTGCCGGCGATTATCTCCCTAATTCATCGCAATTGACCTGTCCACATACTGTATGCGCTCTGGCAACTAGTTTACAACATAGTTCCTTTTTGATGGCAACTAGTCGGTGTACATTTCCACAAAGTTGGGCATGTTCCACTTCTGCGATAAGCTGACAATTGATTTCCGTAAGCCGCAGTCAACGTGAGCGCGTTTTTGCGACTGCGATCAATTGCATCCTTTAAGTTCTGACCAGCTGTTGACATATCGACTAAAGTTAGCAGTTACAACAAGTCGGCGTTAGCTCAGTCGTATCGTAGGTCGACATCAGGCCCTGTCCAAACGATCAAACATTGTTGATGAAACATTAAAAATTAGCTTGTCAAGCAAAATGTTTTACCGTTTGGCCACGTTACAAAGCAATGTTCCAAATGTTTGACAAACAATATTTGATCCATTGGCAAGGAGGAAGACGAACAAAAAAGAAATGTACATTTCTAAGAAATTAACCTCGAAATTGACATGTCTATTTGTGAAATGAACATTGCCGCAGACGTTTCTAAAGTACCGTATCAATAAATGATTAAAACTATGTTTGGGAAGGAAAACTGATGACTTTATGCTGGAAAAATGCGAATTAATCTTATAATACATGCAATGCCTACCTTTGGTTTATGGCAATTTGGAATGCACTCAGTCCTTCCGTACTCAATCCATTGCCCATACCTCTGTACATACAGCACGCAGATGGGATCACTGCTGCTAAAGGCATCCATTTTGGGCAGTTCATCACATCTGACAAATAATTCCAATTTTCCACTAGGTAAAGGCTTAGAGGCATTAGCAGACCTGGGCCTACTGTTTGCCAATGGACTTGCAGGTCTTCTTCCGTTTGCAGGGCTGGAGGGTCGTAGAGGTCGACGTCGTAAGGAGCTTCTGCTATCAAAAGTCTCTGCGCCTTCTATTTCACCTGTTGGGCTTTCGACCAAAATGACATTTTCTTTATCATGAGACGCATAATTGAAGACATTTTGTGGACTTGCTTGTGGAGAGTACATCCCTTGCTATATGCAAGTGACTGGAAATTCTCAAAATTTTTCACCACGAAGTTCAACTTCAGCTTTCACCGTGGTAACGTGAAACCAAAGAAATATGCAATCCCTGTTTACATAGCTGAAAGGACACTAAATAAAGAATACTTTTGTACTCGAAACGTATATATTGACAGAGAAAATACCGTGTTCCAGTGGTTCCAAGGTTGGACAAAAATATACCAAGTGTACAGTAGTCCAAGTTTACCACCTTGCTTTTCTCTGTCTCGCAGGGGCGCAAATGAGGGGGGGGTGTGGGGGGGTGTGACACCCCCCCCAATAATTTTGCCAACCGGTCCCAGTAGCTACTTTATAGTGATAAAGTCGGTCCCGATCCGGCTCTGAACTAAATTATTTCCATTTTCAATAGTAATAAACAGAGTTGTACCCGAAACCCAAAGAAAAATCGGTAAAAAATTGCTCTCATGCAGATCATTGAACATTGAACTTAATTCACCACGCTGTTTTGCATAGCAGGAGATAGTGATGATGTTTTCTTGAAAGAACAAATTAGCAAACAAAGGGCCAGAGCAGCTAGGCGGGACAACTTTCGGCCAATTGCAACCCAATCCCTTCATGACAGTACAATGTATTGGTAGTCAATACTGCCGTTAGTCAGGAGATGCCTAGCTGTACAACAAAGACAAGTTGTGTCAGCCATTTCTGGCCTTATTTTTATGTTTCTGGACAATTCCGGGCGTCAGGCGACAACATCGACATAAATTTTGACAAAACTTGTTGTTTCTTAGGTTTTCTTCAACAGCTGGGCTGCGCAAAAAATACATTAAAAGAGTCCTGAAATGGTCACCAGAGCGATTCTAGCAACCCAATTTTTCAAAATTTTCCGGGGGAGCATGCCCCCGAACCCCCCTAGGTGGGTGCGCTTTTCGGCACACAAAGACCAATACCCTTCGGTCCCACTTCATGACACCCCCCCAATAATTTTTTCGATTTGCGCCCCTGCTGTCTCGTCTGTGTATGAAGTATTAAAACTTACCTACACCACACAATATTTGACTTGCACTTGATTTCATTTGTTTATGAATAAATGATAGAGCGATATTTAATATCTTCGATCATCCCACGACACCTGTCTATATTTCCATGTGAAATTGACCATCACCACAAATCGAAGAAAAAAGCGTTGTAATTTCCAAGGTTACAGTGCGTATAACAATAAAACCAGAGCTTTGATATTCCAGTTTCACAACCTATCTCGGTTGCTACGGTAAATGAAATGACTGTGAGTTAATCTGTCGATGTTGTTACAACAACACAACACAGGTCATTTCGCTCTTCCGCTATGAGATGGTTTCGCATTTATCCGTAATTTATCACGAACGAATCAATCCTATCCTTCCTTATCTCAAAGCTCCAAAAATTTCACTTCAAATTTCGTCTGTGATTATACCTGATGAATAAATTCCACCACAAAATTCCATTTTGTGCGGAAATATTGACTTTGCAATAACATTTTCAAAATGCCCAAGGTGACGTCTCATTGACCTATTCATTGCTTTGTATCACGCAAGTGTCCGCATTGAAAAACCAATCAATGAATTGAATGGAAAAAAATACATCACACGCTTGAGATATATCCTTTCAGAAAAAGATTAGATTCTGCGGTGAAGTCTGTGAGAGGACGACACGGAGGAGAAAGAAGATTTTCGGTGGAGAGGAGGACTGATTATTTTTCCATGCGCAACGGAGCGGCTATTGTATTTGCATTGTTATTTCTAACGATCGCTTGTAGTCGCCCCACATCCGAGAGAGCGCGGAACGGCGCTCCCTGGTTAATCCAGCTGGCTGTGTCATAAGGAACAGTGACCTCGAATTCGAGCAACAGTCAGAGTCACGCATTCATGATAAGAGCGGCAAAGAAAAGGTCAAGCTCTGTCTCTGAAGTTTATCTATAGATCCTAGCCATCCTAGTGACTTGAATATAACGAAAATTGAAATTAGTACTTGAAAATTATTTGCATACAATGTTCAGCCGCAAATAAATAAAAGATGCATGTTTGACAAGTTTACAGTTTACAAAGTGAATGAAGTTTATGGTATAAATTATAAATATAGCTTAAATATGTTCATGAAAAAGAAAACTTCAGTTTTAGATGTGGGGCTAACTTACAGGGTACCAGAACCTCAAAATCACAGGGAGTGAAAATAATAAATGTTTCTTAGGCATTGGGGCCAAAGGGCCAAGCCAGAGGTGCCAGAAGCAAGGCATTGGGGCACCAGGCATCAGGGCAGAAGCAACAAATTCAGGGCAAAACAATAGGAAAATCAAAGAATTTCACAATTTTTATGAGGGCAAGGGGGCAAGGGACCCCACTGCCCCCATGCTTCTTCACATGTTTGAACTAATATCTTTGGTCTTCTGTTTGGGTGGACTTCATAGTCATGAATTTCTGTAATTTCAAATTCCTTGAACTGATCTTTGATATTCTTGAAGCAGTCTTTCATGCACTGATCTAGAGGGTCCTGGCGACTCAAGCAATCATATTTTTCATCTTGAATAAATGGTAGCAAACATTGCTCAAACATTTGGGGTATGCTTAAAATGGCAAATGCAAGGGTGTCTGCATTATATGGCAGCTGAAATGCTGGCTTTACTGCATCATTGTACCATTGGATCTGTATGGAAATATAAAACAATGCTGAGTTGAGTGGAGGTGTTGTTATTTATTTTAGTGTGCTGTGGACTGAGGTGTGTGGTCTGTGCACAGAGTTTGAGTCAGTGGTTTGAGTTTATTCCTGAACACGTCTTTGGGCTTTCTGGAAGGTGTACATAAATTCTCCTAACAAAGTGTGGCATGGCTTTGTGGTCCTTGTCATTTTTTCAGATTTTGTCTTTTGCCCTAATGTTGCCCACTGGGCTCATATTTGCTTAAAACTTCTCTATTCAATTAATTTTTTCTGCAAGGAAAGGGGGTGATTCTTATTATTGCTACTGCACACCAACCAAACCCCACACCCCACACTCCCAAATGATGGCCGTAGTTTTTGCGTTTCTCCATTGATTTGTATTGTATGTCGCACATTCACGCAGCACGCGGCGCGCACACGCCCACAAAGTGGTCCGCAAAAGAAGCGGCCTAGAACGGCCTATGGCTTTGTTTGACTAGGCTCACCTTGAAAGGATATGCTTCTAGCCCAATAGGATCTATAAGAGCCTTTATCTTTTCATGGAGATCTGCTACACTTACTGGAGAGAGAACTTCCACAGTCATTTCATCTTCAGGTGTTGAGCTCATCGTGACATTTTGCTTCTAGCCCAATAGGCTCTATAAGATGCTTTTATCTTTTCATGGAGATCTGCTACACTTTCTGGGAGAGAGAAATTCCACAAGTCATTTCATTTGAAAATGTTGAGCTCATCGTGGCATTTTGTTTTTTGGAGGGTCAACCTCGCTGAAAAATTTTGGCCTAAAAAAGGCCTAAAGCAGCAGCAACGCTCGCGTGCCTAGTAGCCTCCTTACCTATGCTCAGTGGACAGTAGCTGCAAAATTGAAATGCGGAGCAGGGTTAGATGCCAGCCAGCTGGGTATGGATATTTGGGAGTCATAGGAATAGGCCTATATGAAAAATTGCCGGCAGAGAATGTGCATGCAGTGTCTTGCCTCACTTGTTTGGCACGTGCGCACCCAAGTTTTTCAATAGAGCAAGAACAGGTTAACAATAGGATGAAATAATAGAAAGGGGCTCTTGTACACCCGAGATCTCGTCTAAAAGGCCACGCTCTGCAATTTGGTGTCTTCTCTTGCAGCTTTCCATTCAAAAGACGTTTTGCCCATCCAATCACCTGATTCACCCAAATTCCCCCGTTTGCAGAGTATGGCTTTTTCCAATGAGATCTCGAGTGTGCAAGAACCCCTTTCTATTGTTCTCTCCTTTTGTTTACCCTATTGTTCTATTCAAAAACTCGAGTGTGCAAGTGCCCAACTCTGCAATCTGGCAAATTCCCTTTTCGCCCAACTTGCTAAGAAGTTTTGCCCAAACCATCATTGGCATTGGCCCAAGCCTGAAATGACACTGATAAGTTCTTTCTTGTAGCAGTAGTAGTAGGCATCCTGCCGTCTCGGGAGACGATGGGTTAGGCCCTGATTGATCAGGTAATTTGGTAGGGCAAAACGACCAAGAATGTTGGAAGAAAAGACCAGCTTGGGTGAAAATAAGTTGGGCGTAGAAGAAGTTGGGTAAATCAAACTGATACAATCTTGCTAATGAGATCAAACTTTCCTTTTCAGCATCCATCAATGCAGTGTTTCATATATTTAGCTATATTTGTACTATAAGTCATAATGTTTGCCCATCAGAACAGTACACCAAAATGCCTGTGTGCACCTAAGGGATGAGGGTTACACTTCTTAATGATGAAGAAAAGCATGGAAGATTTAATTTGACAGGATTTACAGTATTATTATATTGTGTTGTTAAATTTTAATGTACTTTTCAGGAAGCACGTAAAATTCCAGCATTTATAAATGAAGCACCAACCCAAGAAGAGATTGACGCCTCACCAGCACTTTCAGCTTTGCAAGCTTTGAAATATGAAGAAACAGATCCAGAAGGTGAGTGTTTTACCAATCCTCTCTGAAAGATGCTAACGGAAATAGGTATGAAACATACAGAACTAATGTATATTCATTCCACATGGGACTTAAGTACTTAGAAACTTTAGTACTTATCCTTGAAAGCCCAAAGGGTATTGTCTCCAAGCTATTTTTTGCTCTGCCCATTGTATCTAACTTTCTGAAAGTTTCTACTGAATGTTAAGGAGGTATTGTTTGCATTAGTTTAGCTCTGAAGAAGCCCTGAGTGCCAGGGCCTAATATTAACCAATTAATGGATATTTGACTGTTTATTTTTCTGTGTGTCTTCTGCCATTTTGTGTTGTTCCTCATTCATCATTTTATCGACTTGCTTCAACACAAGCATCTTAGATCCAGCGGAGCCTGTTGCCAGTCCTTTTCTTCGAAATAATATTGTTTGAATTATTTTTCATTGTCCATAGAGTCTGCTAAAGCCCACAAGGAAGATGGAAACTACAACTTTAAGCACGAAGAGTACAAAAAGCAATCTTGGCATATAGTGAGGGTCTAAAGCAAAGTTTTGAAGATGTGGACCTCAGAGTTATTCTATTCACAAACAGAGCTGCTGCTCATTTCCATTTAGGTGAGTTGATAATAACAGGCTGCTTTTGATTACCCATATTCACAAATGTGTACTGTATAATCTATAATTTTTGAGTTGTACAAAAATTCAAAATTTGATAAATAGTGGAAACAATTTTAGGCTTACTTAAAATCTTTTGTCTAACGCTCTTCAGAGTATGATTGCAGAAACAGACAGAAACAATAAAATAAGGCAGAATTTATACCCGATGTGGCTCGAAATGCACCAATCAGAAAGAGAAGCTGAAATTGGCATTGTGTTTTAAACACCAATCAGTTTGGGGACTAATTTGTCTCTATTATTTGCTTGCAGAAAATCACAGGAGTTCTCTAAATGATGCAAAAGAGGCATTGAAGTTGAATAGAAAACACAAAAAGGCATTGATTAGAGGTATTTTTGATTCAAACAAACTTAGTAAATATCAGTTTAAGTAAAAGATAGCAGTTTCTTAACCCAGAAGAATTGTACCAAATTATTCTCTTGATAACAACTTAAGCCATCCTTATGTTAATGTCCACAATATGATAGAACTGGATGCCAAATAGTTGCTTGTAGCTGCTGATTGCCGTTGCAAGAGCGATCATGTCGACTGGGACGACCGGAATCAGTTTTCAACTTATTGCAAAAGTAGATCATTTTAAACTTTCTGGAATTATGTACTGATTTGTTGTCCTCAAAAAGGAACTAGTTGCAAACTTGTTGCCAGAACGCTTAGGGATATCAACAAGTCAGTTGCGATAAATTAGTTCCAAAAATTCTCCGATTAGCAATTGGTAACTATTTTCTGACTATGTGCAATGTCGATATAGGCCTGGCTTTAAGCTTGATATAGGCTCCATGTGATTTGAAGATTAAGTTTATATGCTGTTTCTTGCAGGATTCTTCTCTGTTCTGCTTTTGCTCTAACACTCTTGTTTTTTCATATCAAACTCTTTTTAAGAATCCCAGACCCACCGGAAAAATGTTAATTTATTTTTTGAAGATTTTGAATTCTTATATTCAATTCAATTTTCAATTCATTTTTATTTGTAGAAATACAATTTACAATAATAAAATGTACTCCACACGGCCCAAGAAAAGCAGAGCTTATCTTGCTTGGCCTAACAAAACTAACAATTATTAAATTCTAAAATACTGGTTATAATCATAAAAAAAAAGGTTGCGCATAATAATAATATTAATTGATATCATAGTTTCTTACTTGCTTTAAGTATAACCGACTAACATTAAGGGATAACTTAAAATAATCAATTTTCCTAATATTCTGAAAAAGGGAATAAGGTTTTCTCATCTCTGTTCGCTGGTCATTTTTGTTCTATATTAATAGCTTTCAAAAGTTAGGTTCTTAAATTTTTTGCTAAAAGCCTTTCCATTAGATGTTAGTTTTAGTGACTCCGGGAGGTTATTCCAAAGTCGAGCACCCATATTTCTTATCATTTTATTTCCCCAAACTTTGTTGAATCGAGGTTGATATAAGGTTCATAATTCACAAGAGAGCCTTGCCGACTCTAGTACTCAAAGCAACGGATTATAAATAAGGTTAAATTTTGATTTTTTATGCTATTCTTGTTCTTTCTGCTTTCTTGTAGCTGCCATGTGCTGCTTCGAGTTAAAAGTCTTTGAAGACTGCATCAGATTTTGTGATGATGGGCTGCAAGTATCTTTTCATGATAAAGTATTTACAACTTTATGCTTTTTCAACTTCAGGTTTTCAGGGCATATGTCAATTGATTGATTTTCCAAATCGAATCCAGTGCTTCCAAGATTATCCATACGTCGTTTGACCAGCCTACGATCCCTTCGATTATTCGGTCACCACTTCTAGCCACTGCTATAGCATGCTAGCTATACGCACTACAGTGGTGGATATGCACTACTATGATGGTAAATTATACCACCACATCAAGCATAATAACCCACCACATAAAGCATAATAACCCACTACAGTAGTGCTATCCACCACAGTACGTAAAAAATACCACCACATCAAGCCACCACAGTAGTGGTTGTGCATATAGGGACTTCGAGAATTAATTCCCAAAAAACGGGAATCTTCCCGAAAACAAGCGAGGATTGAATAATTTCTCACAGACCTCTCCTTTCTCTTGATCTTGAAATGGATATTATATATGAGTTGTACTCATCTGAAATGATGTGAACTGCTTGATGCTCATACTACTGTCTGACTGAGTTACCCTTGTTTGAATACTTCACGATCTTGGATCTGCCTTTTAAGTTGTCTAAAGTTATGATATATGTCCCCGTGTTGTCTTTTCCGTGTTCTTGCTTAACTAAGTCCAGGTTGATCCAAACGAAAACAGGATTCATAATTTACGGACGCAAGCATCGGAAGAAAAAGTGAGTTCCTTATTTTATAGAATAGGTACAGTTGGACATTCGTGTTTTTGGAGGTATCCGTAGTTACAGTGTAACAGATTTTTGTATCATTTCTAGAAAAAGCAAGACAGAGATAAAAGAAAAACAGAGAGGAAAAACAAAGCCATTTTCGAAAAACAAAGAAAACTTGTCAATGCGATACAGGTATCTGGTGAATTCATTCCGACCTGTAATCCCAAAATTCAACAAAATTTTTGACATCATTTCGAAAATCTAGCTTCACAACCAGGGTAAAGGTCTTGTAGTTCAACTTCTTCTGAGATCCTAGCAGCTGGCACTGATAACACTGTTGAATGTCACCGCCTTCACAAGAATATAAGGGCTCTCGGCCAGAACTTTCTTGAGTCTCAAGTTGAGCACTTCTTTCTTGTAAACCACTTTCCAATAAAAAACTAGTGATTCAGATAATCTGCTCTTTCTCAAATACTAACTTTTTCATCTAGCATTCTCTTTGCTTTTTCTGTTTTAGGAACGTGGAATAAGCATCGAAAAGCCAGCGAAATTTGATGATTATGATGATGATGAAAACTCAGAACTTGAAATATTCCGCTGGATCAAAGCAGCGGCCTCAGATCAACCACAACGTGACAAAATATACTTAGATGACAAGAATGAACTGCATTGGCCGGTATATTTCTTATATCCTGAATTCAACCAATCAGATTTCGTAGAAGATTTTCATGAAAATCACAGGTGAATAGATTTTATAGATAGGTCGCTCAGAACTACCATATTCCCTCGAACAAGCGCCCTCCCTCGAATAAGCGCCCTTTTTGGTTTGAGCTACCCATTCGGTTGGTCTCAGACACTCCTTTGATACTTTATGTGCAAGCTCTTGATGGGAGGAATCTTTTGCTGGTTACTGAAGAGCTTGCTTTTTGTCAGAACGTTGGTTTATTCATCGTTTATTTATTCATCAGTAACTGCTCCTTTTTGAGACGTCTTTTTAATTACGCGCCGCGGGCACTTAATAGAGGAAATACATTTCTTAGCGTATAAATTACCGTTATAAAAACTGAAGTTCCCACGAACCGATAAGATTGCAGATTAAAAAAATACTCCGCTATCATTGGTGTCCACAGAAGATTGATTTTATCCAGGTTTTTGTTTCGAGTTTGATAAGTCCCATTCTGAGCATTAGGCCATCCAATTCAATTTTTCATGTAAATAGTTTTTGCTTTTGCTTAAGGCTGCCGATGCTGTTTGCGAAGAGTGGGACTAAAGCTTATGTAATGAGTCTAACAGGTGAATACCATGTTTTTTGAGAAACGGCCTAAGCACTAGAGATCGAGGAGGTGTAATCTAAAAATAAGTCGAGAATACCGTTTAACAAGCGTGTGGGTCCAGCCATATTCATTGTAGCCTATACCTTGTTCAGAGTTTTCTATCTTTCAGAATACCCATGAGTAGCTAATTTTGTATTTTTCCAAGATTTGTTGATCACTTGATGGTTATGTTCGACGAAAAGTGTCTTCCAGACTGGGATCAAAAGAGATCGTATAAATGGAAAAATCTTAAGGTATTTTTCTTCTGATGATTTTGTTTGACCATTTGTAATGGGTTGATTTTTACAGATTACAATTTAATTTCTCGAAACTTGTTTTCTGCATCTTTATCTTATAAAAGACTTGTGACTGATGTACTCTGTAATTATTGACTATTGATATATGCAAGAATGTCGAAACATGTTTCAAAACATACAAAATGTCCTTTTTTTCTTAAATTTACCACTAGTGCTATTTCTACGATCTTTTTAGATTTACTTTGAAGATAAGCAACGAGAATTACTAGTGAAAATTCATACTTCGAAAACGTTGAAAGAAACTCTCAGTGATAAAAGGTAATTAATTACACTCCTTCATTCGTGTTTTTTTTTCATGCAGGCTCTTAGCTACCTAGAGATGTGCAATTTCCAGCTAACTACGATCAAACATTGTTTGTCAAACATTTGAGATTTGCTCTACAAGAAATGTCGGACCGTTTTGCACATCACAAAACATTTAGAAGCAGAATTCTTTCAGTAATGATTTTGTAATGACTCTAAAAACATTTCATGCTTGAATCAAGCCAAAAATGTTTGACCATCAATGTTTCGTGATTGTTTTAAAAAGCAAATTTCAAATGTTTGATGAACAATGTTTGATCGTTTGGCCAGGGCACAAAACATTGCTTGACAAGAAGAATTCACTCAGCGACGATTTTAAAAAAACTTCAAAAACATTTTCTTCTTGCATATAGACAAAAATGTTTGATTAGAAATGTTTCGTGATTGTTTTAACAAGAAAATTTCAATGTTTGATAAACAATGTTTGATCATTTGGCCAGGGCCCAACGCAAGTTCAAGATCGACTCTTCTTCTGCTCACTTCTGTAATTCATGTACATTTTGATTCAGGCTATTGTTTCAATCAATTTTTCAAAACCAGATGTAAACGAAGTTAGTTATTTGACTTGATCCCTCAGCTGGTCACCCATTTCCGTTTCTTGCTGTTCATTCTATATATGAACAAATGTGTAGATGCATGACTCATCCATTCATCTACATTCTATTGTTTCTTGAAACCATTGCTAATGCGAAATCATATGTAAACATTACGCTAAAAACCTAATTATGATCTATATGTTTATCTATGCATCGCTAATTTTCAGCTTTTAAAGAGCAGCTTGCGAAGTTTACGGTTGCACAAGTTTTTATTTATGGCCCCTTGGAGCGTTTGTTTCAATGGAATTATCTATGAATAAACGTTAGTTTTCCTACCTTCATAACGAATTTCGGTAGTTAGTACAACTTCAGTATTCGGTGTCATTGGGTTTCGCTAATTCGTTGAGCTGCAGTGGCCTAGATAAGACAGAGGACGAAAATTTGAGATACAAAAGGGGGGATCAAAGAAAATAAGGGTGTTGTTTGAAGAAAATATAAGCGAATCGAACTTCAATAGGCTAGTGCCATTTTGGTGTTAAAAAGTATGACCCCACAAATTATAAAATTTTCAAAAAATGTACCCCTAAATTTATACAATATACCTAAAGAGATATCCTGAATTTTATTTTTGCAACAATATAAAGCAAAATTATGGTGTTGACAAAAATGATACCTAAATAGGAAAACTGGTACCCCAAGATTTTTCCCATCCTTGAAAGATACCCTAGAAATGGCACATCCCGTACCTCTACATTTGGGAGTTACCCACCTATCCCCATAGGATTCGAATCCTACGACTTTTTGCATCAGATTAAGGCTTAATACAAAATCCATCTTCTCCAGCGATGATTGGAGGGGTGACTGACCTCGTGCCCCCTTGTTTAAGTCACTAGTTAACTGGGGGTGGTGATGAGCGGGGGAGGTGAAATGAAAGAGCGGTTGTAGTGCTGTCTCATCAATTTTATCCATTATTAAGGACTACTCTGGTCTCTATCTAAAAACTGAAAGCGCGAATTTCAATTTTTCCTAGGTTCAGGGTGATCAATGGAGCACCAACATTCTTGATAGTTTCATCAGCCTCGAAATTCTTCAATGACTTTTCAAAAAATGTTTCCATAGAAGATTTTTAGCGTCGTCTCGTCAATAATCATGTATCATTTAATGGTATGTCAACTTTGAACCTATTTTATTATGCAATTCAGTATGATTTTTGAATGAATTTTCTAGCGAATATTACTTTGAGTCATTTAATTGGAGTTTAATACCCCATTTATATGGCAACAGAACCGATGGGTTTTCCGGGTGGATCTGTTCTCAAAAAGGTCACGATCGGCTTTTGGTTTCAACGTGTATGCATGCATCCGTTCCTTTTTGGGAACGGGGTCGTGTCTTTCTTGGTACGCTGACACCGTTTACACGACAGAAAAAAGATACAGATCATAAAGATCCGTACCTGTCGGTACAATATGAGTACGACTTTATTGCGTATACACGAGTACCGGGAACGGATCCAAATGGATTCACTTTTCTAGCGTACCCAGGAAGATACGACCCCGTTCCCAAAAAGGAACGGATGCGTACCTACCCGTGTAAACGGCAAGCCTATCGTGACCTTTTTGGGAACGGATCCACTCGGATCTGTACCCGTATAAACGGGGTCCAAAGCGAATCCATTTGGATCCGTTCCTGATCCGTTCACATGTAGACACAATACAGGGCAGCAAAACTGGTGGTCAATCACTCAATTTTTACGCATTGACGTCTGCACTCCATGAATCTATCTTGAGCTTCGAGTAATTGCTTCCTGTAGATTTCCAAATGTGTTCAAGGGTGTACAAAGAGTGATAAAGTTGTCAATATTCTTGGGAAACGCAAATATTATAAAACTATTCTAACGCACATTTGCTGCCACTTTTAAGGGTGTTGTCTGAAAAACAGTCTTGGAGGACTGCCCTTTGTTTTCAGCATGCTTCGCTTACAGGAGCTATCGCTCTTTTTTGATGCAGGGCCTCGCAAACTTTCTCTACATCCCTAAATAGATATAGTGCGGGGTGAAGGAACCGTTAATGTTTAACGCTACAGTGGTGTTTGAAAGTGCTGTGACGTCTTTGTCTAATCCAGCTGACTCGTGTTGCAAGGAGCTGAGCTAGGCCGGGTACAAGCCTCGCCTACGGTAGTTAAACCGCCATAGGGTCGAGGCCCTGACTAGTTAACCTACGACTGAGATCATAGCGTTTGGTGCTAAATACACCATTTCACCTTCAGCTTAGATCCTCGTATTATTCTTTTGACTAAAGTAATACGTTTTCTGGATAAATTTCTATTGACTGGTGGACATTTTATTTGCATACTGATAAAGCTCAATTGCTTGAGATCAATGCAATAGTGAAATTAAGTTAGCAATCAGCAAAGGCGAACGAAATTTGTTTGAATCTTCAATTGTAACAGTTATGCTTTATCCTGTTAGCTCATCTCAACATTCTGGCCACTTAATCAATTTGCTTTCTTAGTCACTGAAAAGTAGATTGCTAGCCTTGATACGGAAGCAATGAACTCGGTCACATTGCCTTAGCAATCAACATTACTGAGCGTGTTTTGTTATTTTCTGACATCTTGCACATATCGCTTTGTTCACGCCACAAAAGCTACAAAAATTTGCGAGTTCCATGCAGCTTCTTAGATTAGGTTTTTAGAAATATTAGACTTAACTTGAATAATTAATGATGTTCTATTACAAGCAGAAGGGCATATGTTCGACTTTATTAAATTCCATCAAAGAGACGACTGCTCAAACATTATCATATAAAGACGTGTGCGCAAAGATCAGGAAATGTGCGTCCACTGTTCATGAACTCGTAAGTTCGAGGGCCTTTTCCTTACTCGTAAGCATCAATCGCTACTTCGCTACAGCTACGCTTCAAAATGCCAAGAGCATTCCTTGTGAAAAGATTCGACAAACCAAGAGAACAGCAAACTGAAGATGTAAACAACAACTTAGGTAAGTTGTGAGTAAATATTATAGGCTATGAAAGATAATTATCTTTGCTCTTTTTAATTGATCTTCTGCGCTTTTATTGACTCCAGTTCCGCGCTCTCTGCTTTCTTATTAGACTAAAGTGAATTTGCTTGCGCTTGATCGCTTGCCCTTTTTCGAAACGCTAAGACCGAGCGAGTGTTTTGCTTTCGCCGCGATTGATCCTAAATTTTGCCCATTCATTTCTCAATGCTGTGTTTATAGAGTTTCTGCGCTTTTAGTGACTGAAAGTTGCGCGCTCCCTGCTTTCTTGTTAAACCAAAGCGAATTCGCTTGCTTTCGATCGCTTGCCCTTTTGCGAAACGCTAAGACGGAGCGGGTTTTTCGCTTTAACCTTGTTTTCGCTGCGATCGATCCTAAATTTTGCTCATTCAACTCTCTGCTTCAAAAAAGGCCTGTTTAAGGCTGTTCCTGTGTGACCTTCCTAAATTTCCTGTCTTTAGATTCAACAGAATTTGTTCCACTTTATTTTTCCGTCTTTTAGCATTAATCTTGGGGCGAGAATTACCCGTTTTCACTGTTAGGATCTCCTACACCTGAAAACAAAATAGAATTTCTATCGCGCCTACTTTTGCTCGGTTTGAAGCAACATTTCATAGACATACTACTTCATGTAGGAAAACACTAAGAAATCGGCAGTTTGCAATGTATTTTCCAATGAAAAATTTGCCATAGCTCGCTATTAATCTACTAGCTTGTAAAGTAAATTGTTAATGGCTTCGTGTAACTCGCCCAGGTCTTTCTATATCTAACTTTTACGAGCATTGTTTTGCTACTTGATTTTGCAGACTCTAAATTTTAGCAGTCTCAAAATTCATCTTTGATCTCAATATTCATCATTCCCGCTAACAGCCCACTTGTAGCTACACCGTCAAGTCTTCTAATTTCTCACAAAGCCTATCAAACCTGTAAGTAGTACTGCCCTTTCAAAGGGTCGTGGTTGGGTACTATATGTGTTCAGAAGGGAGTTCTCAAGGGCCTGCTTGACAGGTAGTTCAGTGCTTAACTTTGTAATTGAAAATCCGAAGCCTTTAACATAGACTGTGAGTTCTTCGTGGCGTATGATCTTTCACATGCTTGCGATATACTTCGTTATCAGGACTTTAGAGAGCTCTTTGTTGCCGAAACGTCATTTTATTTCCATGTGATTATCCTTTAGCGTGGTGCTGAAGGCTTAGCTAAGCATCTGGCTCTGTCAAGCCCACCTATATTATCGACGCTTACCTTTGAAGTGAGTAGTAATTCGATTGAATTCTCGCTGACAAAACCTGCTCGATAAGTAGGATTCGAATCGAATTTCTTTGAATTCAAGGGTCGAGAATAAAGTCGAAAATTCGATTTTGATATGAGCGTAGCGGGACCCGTTCAACGTTTTACCGCCCCGTTCACTCCGCGTACATTTGTTGTAGATCCGTCCCCAACAACGATAAATTATTCTAACGCTTTCTTCTTCCTCGGCGCGGAATATTTTGCGCTTTACCGTCTAATATTTCTAGGCCCATGTGAGAGGACTTAAAAGAACTCATGGAGTCTGCGCTTAAAACATCAGATAAATCTAGAGAGCCCTGGAAAGATCCTATGCACCCCCCTATGTAGATTTTGTGTAAGAACAACCTTCACAAGAAACTGGCTGAAAATAGGGTCGAGCTGTCTAAAGTTAAAGGGTATGGCCTCTTTGGGAAGCCTTTTTGCTTTTTGATAAGAGTGTATACTTGAAGCACACTCACCTTGAAGGGCGGCAATTTTGGAAGATAGCAATCGGATCATTAATCAAGCGCTTGCTTAGTAATCCCGTCGGAACGCCGTTAAACAGTGCTGGACTGACCCGTTTGGACGGGCCTCTTTGCTTTTTGATAAGAGTGTCTACTGGAACAAACTCCTAGATAACTCAAAGAGCGGCAATTTCGGAAGATAGCAATCACAAACGTTCACCAGGCGCTTGCTTAGTAATCCCGTCGGAACGTCGTTAAAACAGCGCTAGATTGATACTATTCCACGCTCTTTCGCTGTTCATATTTACTGATTCAAAAGTAAATTTGTTCAATAAAAGCTAGACACAGTTAAGTCATTTCCTTTCAATGCTACAATCAAGCTTAGATGAAATTACAAGAGAAATTTCTCAATGTACATGTCTACATGAAATATTGATCACAAATTCTTAAACACAAAAAGAACAATCTATACAGTCGAACAGAGGAATTTAACCAACACCTGCCTTCGACGTAATTACTATTTCGACGTTTTCCTTTCCTTATCAAAGATTCGTGCACTAAATGAACATTTTAGAAAATTCTATGTAAACATAGCGATAGAATTAGGAAATTTAGTCTGCATGTGGAAATTGTCTGAATGTCTTCCCTTATTTAAGCCTTGAGGCATATGTTGTGACTCAGACTAACGCGAAGATTAAAACGTATTGCGCTTTTTATTCGGACCTCTGCTCATGCTTTGTAATAGAGTAACACAGTATACAGTATGATCTTTATAACACTTCGTATTTCGCACATATCTACAGTGGAATCTCCATTAACGGACATCTCTATACAGCGGACACCTTCGAATAATGGACAAATATCTTGGTCCAAAACTATATTTTCTCTGTTTAAACAAACCTCTCCTTACAGCGGCCACCTCTCTACGGCGGACTACATCAGGTGTCCGTTATATCGAGGTTCCACTGTTACTGCAGTATCTATCTGGAAATCATAGGGTAGGGTATGCTAAAGTTATTAGATTGCTTTCAGTCAGCTAAAATCGGGGACTTGACTTGTTCAGGCTGCTGATCGCCTGAATCTAAATTAACTACACCTTTCATTGAAGGACGAGGAAATTACCAGGGCCGTCGCTATGGGGGGGTGTGGGGGGTGTGACACCCCCCCCCGGGCAAGTCTTCTGTCGGCAAATTTGAGAAGAACGGGATCAACTTATACAGTGTATACAAGAATCAAACTGGCAAATGATTACAATGTTGTTGTTCAACAGCTGAAAAGGTTGTGTTTCACGGCATTTTAGAGTTCAAAGTTCCAAAATTTTTCCGGGGGAGCATGCCCCCGGACCCCTCTTGCATGTGGGTCCCCATTTCTATATGATGTTCTATGATTCAAGCATAATATTCCTGGCCTGACGGTTGTGTGCAAAGCATGGGAAACAAAAAGAAATTCGTCAAGGAAAGAGCAACAGCCAAGCCACACCCATCTCTAAAAGGCCACGCCCATTTTGTCGGCAAAATGCCCAGCTACACCCCCCCGGTCGTTGAGTCCTAGCGACGGCCCTGGAAATTACGCGACCACCTTTCCTAAGATTACTCTGTTTTTTAGCTCTCGGAAAGCTAAATTGAGCGTGTAGATGGTGTGTATGATGGTAGCTGGTGTACTGCGCGCGAGTAGATGCTAGAAGTGGATGGTGAGCTTTTGATATAGGATATCCCCTAGAAATCCAGCTAGATATACTTTATGTATACTATATGTCCTAAATATCATTTCTAGGCAACTTGCTAAGTTTGAAGCATTAGTTGCTCGCTGGCGTAGGGCAATTTACTAAGGTTGGAATCTGTCGTTAGTTGCCCAAACGGCTAGGCTTATACTAGGAATTCAAAACATTCGTGTAGCTATGGCTTTTTATGAATAGGAAGACGCTTCTCTGTCCAATATGTTAACAAGCCGCCCCCCTCCCCCCATCCACTGCATGGCTTATTTCGCTATTATTGTAACTCGTCAGTTACGTATGAGAATTTAACTTTTCGCATCATTATTATTGATTCTCTTTTTCGCAGATCCTAAGAGCTCATGCGACATCAAACGCGATACGACCAGCAGTGATGAAAAGCCCCACGTGTTGTCAGATGGTCAAGTCGTCAAAGGAGCCACTGCTAGTCAAGTTGGAAGCATGTTGTCGCGCATCGTTTTGGATGACTGTGTAGGCGCATCAAGCAACAGCGCATATGGAAGCGAGGCTGGGTCTGAAAAGTACGAATTATTGGAGTTGGAGAGCGAAAGCGAGTCATCAGCGTATTCGGAGAGTTCGTCATCATTGTTTGCCTATGGGGAATTGGAAGAGGGTTGTTTAGGTTGGAAAGAAGGCGTGGCTGATGGTGCTTTGGGTAGCAATGCTTTTAGATATATGCTGCAACATACAAGCCATGGCTATAGTAAGGGTGGAATGCATTACTCTAAAATATCGAACGCATTAGCCGAGGAAAACATGGATTTAAAGCCTCAATTCCAATGCAATCAATGCGATAAGACATTCAAAACAAAATATACTTTAAATATACACCGTAAAATGCCATCTCACACGACGCTGAAGCCGTTCGTTTGCCCCACGTGCGGCAAAGGATTCCGCTTATCAAGTACACTGTGTCGCCATAAGATCATCCACACCAGTCAACGACCGCACCGCTGCAGCGTCTGCCAGAAATCGTTCAACCGGTCATCAACGTTGAAAACCCATCTGCGGACGCATAGTAACGAGAAGGAATTCGCGTGTGATATATGCGGTAAAGGTTTTCATCAAAAGGGAAACCTGCGGAATCATGTTTTGATCCATACTGGTGAGAAACCGTATGAATGCAGTGTGTGCAAGAAATCGTTCAATAAATTGTCGAATTTGAAGTTTCATATGCACTCGCATACTGATCAAAAACCCTACAGATGTCGTTTTTGCAAGGAAACTTTCTGCAAACGAGGGGAATTGAAGACGCACATTGCTCGTTGCAAGAAGGCCAGCCATGACAGTAACTGAAAAACTTCATAAAATCATCAAATAAAGCAAATAAATTTAAGTAAACAAGAAATATGTAAAAGAACACACAGATAAACATAAATAGGAAAAAACACAATTCATTGCAAAAAGTTAGAAATGATATAGATTAATGAAATTATAGAATTAAAACCAAGCAAATGTAAATAATGAAGAAATAAATTAAAGAAAAGGAAGACAAACAAAAATAGAGATTAGAAGAATAAAGAAAAATAAAACTGAACAACCAGATAAACAAAAATTAAAGGTACCCATTAGCCATGTTTGAAGAATGAGATCAGCTAAGATCAGCCTGAGATAAGCCTAAACATTGCAGCTTGCAGTGTGGATAAATCTCCACAATTGTTCCCTGTGATTCTAGCTGTTTCAGGCTTTGTTCCTGCTTTCCCCCACAATCGTCATTGATCCCCATTTAGTTTCAATTTGCTCTCGCTTTTTTGCGGTAATTTCCTTTTTTCTGAGTTGTTCCTTCATCTTCTTCAGTGATTCCCTGTTTGTTCCACCTTGTCACCTCTCGTTCTCATTTATTCCCACCGATTTCTACTTTGTTCCTTTTGTTCCCTCCGATTCCAAGTTATTCCCACTTTGTTTCAGCATGCCCACAATGGTTCCATTCAGTTCCGTTTATTCCCACTCATTCCACGAGTTCCCAGCTTTTCTGTTTGTTCCAGATTTTAGCGCATGCTGGCTAATGTTTCCTAATGAGTTTGTTGTTCAAACTGATGCCAAATTTCGAAGACTCGGAGCAACCTCTTCGATTGTTTTGATTGTATGCATTTGAATTGCAATTAAAATAATTAATCAACTCAATGATTGTTTAAATTGTGTGCACAGAGAATAGAAATTCCGATCTTATTGTTACAACATTCCTGATTCCTAGGTAGGTATATTTCATCCGGTTTGCCGAAAACCCCTAAATCATGTTTGAATTCTTCAAACATAATAAAGAAAATTTCAATGACAAGTTATTGTATGAAAAACGTGCAAATAAACAAAAACAAAATAAAATGATAGCAAAAAAATCAATATTTTCCAAATTTATAAATTAGCGTAAATAGAAAGATTAAAACAACCGTGGATAGAATGTTTTTGGAATAATGTATACTTTTTGTGTTATTTGAGTAAACAAATAAAGTTATTTATTAAAGCCACGGTATTGACAAGTAGCAAAATTGCATTTTTCGATGGTGTGTCCTTTTGCAGTGCAGTGCTCACTTGCAAGCCACAGCGCAATGTCGTAGGTTATAGATTCGACTGTCGAAACCTGGCGAAATGGGCGTAATTATACCATCTCCCTATGCCCATCTGAGCGATCAGCGATCGCTAGCAAAAGGGTTAAACCCCGGTGAAATAAGGGAATTGATCTTAGGATCATGCATGGAGGGAGTGGCAGCTATTTGTTCCAGATCTGAAACCTTGTTAATCTTCTTGAGAAATGAGATTGCGTTGTTAAACTGCTTAGAACATTTGGGAAAACAAAACGTTTGGCCGCTCGTCACTCGTTATCTCTCTCGGGCGTGTAGCGCCGTTTGTATTGGTGTCAAAATCTCATCGAGGACGGGGCTCGAGCCCCAGCTACGGTAGCATCACAGCCATGGTCGAGGTCTCGATTAATTTTGAAGGTGCTGTGGCGTCGTGGTGTAATCCAGCTGACTCGTAGTGTCAAGCTCAGCGTGGCCAGGGTTTGAGCCCAGCCACGGTAGCGTCACGGCCAGGGTCGAGGTTTCGATTAGTTAACCTTCTACTAGGATCTTAGCGACTGGCGCTAAAACACCATTCCACCTTCACCTAATCAATATTACTTATTAAATACACTATACACCTTCGTCACGTTACTCTACAAGACTTCAACTGCAACTCATTTTTCAATGAGAATACTTGCACTCTGTTACTAGAATGATTTTCGAAATGGCAGATTTAGGTGAACAGTCAAGTCTTTGTCGATCTCTTTTTCGAACACCATTCTCACGCAGCTGTGTTTAGCTAAAAACCACATCTCATGCAATCATCTATGGTAGATCTCCCCACTGTGCTTAAAAATAGCTTTAATTACACTTCAATCCCTTCATATCCTTTATCATTGATCAGATGTTTATACCTTATACTTCTTGCTTCAAATGACCAACAATTGAAATAACCGAGCGATCCTATTCGTGGTATTACTAGATTAAACATAGCTTGACTACTTTTCGACCCTACGTGATACTTTTGTATGATTCTTAACCAATCATTTGTATCTTTAATCAACACTAATTTCCTCAGCCAGTCACTTAACTAACATTTCTTTTGCTCAAACCATCTGCTGCTAGTTGTCCTTCCTTTCACAGAATTTTAATCATATGGTTAATGAATGAAATGAATTAGAGAATTCGATTTTTTTTCAATGTACAGCAATGTAGACAATATGTAAGTTTGACTTGACGATTAGTGTGGCACAGTATCTCCTCCAATAAACGCTAGTGTTTGAAGCTTCCCTTACAATCCAATTTATTGATTAACTTAAAACGGCAACTGATTAGAATGAAAGCAGCCCCTCCCCCACCTTTTAAGAAGAGCGTATATTGAAAAGGAAAAGGAGGCGGTTATACAAGTTGTTCAACGGCCATTTATTCGAGGGTTAAGTGAAGGTGAAATTGTGGTTTAGCCGTATTTAGCGCCAGTCGCTAGGATCTCTGTAGTGGGATAAGTTATCGAGACCTCGACCCTGGCCATGAACGCTCGATCGATAGAAGGGCCAAATAAGCATCGGCCCCCAATATGTAAATTACGAGGTCACGAGCCGTAAGAAGACAATTATGCGCTAAGATTTCTCGTGTCATAAAATCGCGCATGAAAAATGGCCCAAATAACGCAGGGCCGCTTGGGGGCCTCTATTCAGACATCTTGTACTGTATTTGGTTGGAGTTATCCGTAGAAAGGTAGTCGCTTCAAATTAAGAGCGTGTTCTTCTTAATCTCGAAAACCTTTCAAATTTTGAAAACAGAATGCTTCCAAAAGCAGAATCCATGATTTTTTCAAGAAACACGAATTTTGGACATCTGAACCTTCTGCTTGCCTCGTCCCCAGATCCTTTTGTGAAATGTCTCCTGCCAACTGGTATTAGCCTACGAGTAGACCCAGACTTCCAAGAGCGGAAGACAGGGTAGACGCGTAGTCTGGGTCTACGCGTAGGCCAACTGGTATAGGTAAAATTACAGTCTGGGTCTACGCGTAGACTAACTGGTATTGGTAAAATTACAGTCTGGGTCTACGCGTAGACTAACTTGTATAGGTAAAATTACAGTCTCTTTCGACCTTCAAACCGAGAATCTCTCGAAAGTCTCGGAAACCTTCTGCTTTTGATGACAAAAGGTTTTGGAGAGCTCCAAAACCTTCCGTTTTCAGAAGAATGGCTTCGAAAAACGCACATTCAAAAAAAGAAGGCTAACGAACACGCCCTAAATTGCATGCAGATCGCGGAGTGCTAGAATATAGAATATAGCATAGCGTTAGACCTATTACCTTCCTCCCACTCTTTCAGAAACAGCTTCTAACAACTACAACAACATACAGCTATTTCCTCAGAGTTGGAGCGGGGTGGTGGAGTGTGGTGGAGCATAGACTACGACGAATGTAATAAGTCTAGTATAGCGTTATCGTAAATGTCTTTTACTGACCAAATGAAAAGTACATACGGCAGTTGGCCTGTTAAGCTTTGCTGGCATTTTCTTGAATTGATATGGATTAAGCAAAAGTATGGATTGATTAAGGAGATGATCTCCTTGTGGTTGCCTGATGATTGCAAATCTGCAGAACACCTTGTGTTTTATCACGTTGTGATCCAAAGTTGATCATTTTATGTCGTGGGTTTTTCTTTACGTTAAAAGCCGAGGAAGATTCTTATCCACAGTGAAAGCTGCTGTGAGAATTCCATGTGCGTCTTTCTGCATGCATTTGGTAGCTGAGAAAGCAAATTAGCAAAGCTGTTTGTAATATAATAATTATCATAAGCTATAAGCATAATCTGTAATATGCCACGCAATCAAGAAATTTCGCGCAAAAATTAGGCTTATGTCGACCTATGATATGATAGAAATAACGCCAACTAGTTGCAACTGCTAATTTATCTCGACATGCCAACAAGTAGTCAGAACTTATAGGTATACAGTTGATCGTGGTCGCCAGATCGCTCATTTCGACGGCAACTGATGGGAATCTTTTTGACGGCAACTTATCGACGGATAGCTCCAGAAAGTTGGCCATGCTCTACTTCTAAGATTAGTTGACAACTGATTCCCGTCAGTCTTCACAGAACTAATCGCAGAACCAATCGCAGAAGTAGAACACGGCTAACTTTCTGGAACTTATATCGACTAGTTGCCGTTAAAAAGGAACTGTTTGCCAACTTGTCACCAGAACGCTTATGTCGACAGATTCGAGGGCAATTCACTCCTTGGCCCGTTGCAAAGCCACAGATTTTAGCGCATGCACAGGCGCGTTTTAATTGAATAGCAATAAGCACTGGAACAAAGATTGGTTGAAAGCATTCATTCTACAAAACCCAGTTTCCACTACAAATAGAAGTCAATATCCTTTTACAATAACATGAGCCTGAGTAGGGCCTGGTCCAAGCTCGTACAACTTGGGCTTGGTTTTTGTTTTCTCAACTTTGGCATTGCCCGCTTCAAAACCGCTACCAGTTAATCGTTAAAACCGTAAATCCGCACCGAAATCGCAGATTGAACAACCGTAAAACCGTACTTTTTGAAAGTTAAAAACCGTAAACCCGCTCTCGAAATGTCGAAAAACCGTCACGCCCGATGACCCCCTCTTTATTATTAGGTAAATGTTTTAGTGTCTTATGAAAGTACGAGTGTTGCGCATTATTCTGAAAATTTTTACATCTTAATTGAACTTTTACAAATTCAATTCAGGGACGCCTGCACTTATGGAGGGCAAAGGGGGCAAAGATTTGAAGAAGGGCAATTAAGGGGGTTCGGGGGCGTTGCCCCAAGAAAATTTTAAGTGACCACGCCCTTCAGAAGCCTGGAAAACGTGGGAAACGCCCTTTAAATTTTTTCATTGACAATAAAACTGTTTAAGATTTACTCGCTTTTGCAAGAGCAATCTTTTTTTATTTGAAGAATTCTTATGCATTTAAAGTTTTAAAGTTGAGTAATAAGATGTTGCCATTGGTTTTCGAAAAATAATTTTCTCTGTTCATTATTTTTTTGAAAAATTACGGGCGACAAGTTTCAAATCGATTTTCCCTCGACCCAGAAACAAATAATGAAATAAATATATTCTAGTCCTTTCTTCTATTCTACAATCCTACAATATTTATTAGACAACTTTAAAGTTATTTTAAAAATAATTGTTGTCGCTGAGGGCACATCTTGCCCCTCCTTGCCCCCCTTGGATAAGGGCAGGAGGGGCAGTTGCCCCCCTTGCCCCCCCCCCCCACCGCAGGCGTCCTTGATTCAATTCCGGCAATTTCGTGATCAACTCATTTTGCAATGATGTTATATCTAATCCACCATCCCTTTCAAACATTGTTCAAGACACGTGGGCCCTAAAAGATTGTCACTGATGCAAGCAGAATTGTATAAATTTGTATAAAAATAAAGCAAAAATAAGCAGCTGGCCCCTGCAAACTATTTAGAGTATTACTCAACATAAGGCAGCATTTTAGAGCTTAATATCCAGAAGTAGACATGACATTTATATTAATGAGTTTATCAGTTCAGTTATCTCGATGAAAAACTTTTCTTAACTTTGCTGTTTTCGTTAACAAGGTTAATACAGTTGTTTTGGAAATACAACATGCAATCAAATGCGCAACTCGATGAAATTACGCGCTCTGTATCGCCTGTCCATGGCCTGTCCACCTGCCAAATGATAATGGATGGATTAATGTTGTGACTGTGACCTCATTCGTATGCCACTTGAGTAGGATGTAAAGGAGGTGGTCTACTCCGGGAGGCGTCCTACTCCAGTGACGTCATCAGTGACGTCATCAGATCGCGCTATAGTGCGACGGTTTTTAACCGGTTTCTCCAACCTCGTTTTCAAGAGTCCCAGATCCTGGCGCACGCCGCTCCTACTATCAGTGACGTCATAAGGTCGCGCTATAGTGCAATGGTTTTACAGAAACCGCAGATGTTAAATAATAAAGAGGTTCAATTCATCAATTCAATTTACCAATTCAATTCAATTTAACAATACAATTCAATTTAGTCATTCAATTCAATTCAATTTAACAATACAATTCAATTTAGTCATTCAATTTAATTCAATTCAACCATTTAATTTACGACAGCAATTCAATTAAATTCAATATTTAATTCAGTCCAATAGTTCAATAGTTCAAGCCAATTCAATTTATAACATTCATAATTTATGACATTCATAATTCAATTTATAACAGAAGCAATACCTAAGAAAAGCTATAACACTATAACTTCAACTCAGTAAGTACTTTACAGGTAAAGTCACTTGTGTCTCCAGGAATAAAAGGCAGAATCAGAGGTCTACCTACAGATAGCGTTAACGACGGAACACCTACTAAGAACTCACCCATTCAACACCACCCGTCACTCCTGACCATCGAACGCTATCTGGCGGTATCTTTCATTTCAATACACAGAAGAGAACTGGGGCAAGAAACGATTATCATCAAGAAGACATGTTATCTGAGTACCAAAAGAACGCTCACGAAGAACTTTTCGATGGAAAAAAGTTTAAGTCAACACCAAAGCTAATACCAATTCATTTTAAATGAAGATGGTATGGAAAGAAACATTCATGTTTAATAACATGAAGGTATGCTATCAGAGCACCAATTGAACACCGATAGAGAAGAGACAGAATCAGAGGTCTACCTACAGATAGCGTTAACGACGGAACACCTACTAAGAACTCACCCATTCAACACCACCCGTCACTCCTGACCATCGAACGCTATCTGGCGGTATCTTTCATTTCAATACACAGAAGAGAACTGGGGCAAGAAACGATTATCATCAAGAAGACATGTTATCTGAGTACCAAAAGAACGCTCACGAAGAACTTTTCGATGGAAAAAAGTTTAAGTCAACACCAAAGCTAATACCAATTCATTTTAAATGAAGATGGTATGGAAAGAAACATTCATGTTTAATAACATGAAGGTATGCTATCAGAGCACCAATTGAACACCGATAGAGAAGAGACAGAATCAGGGGTCTACCCTCAGATAGCGTTAGCGATGGAACACCTACTAAGAACTCACCCATTCAACACCACCCGTCACTCCTGACCATCAAACGCTATCTGACGGTATCTTTCATTTCAATACCTAGAAGAGAACTGGGGCAAGAAACGATTATCATCAAGAAGACATGTTATCTGAGTACCAAAAGAACGCTCACGAAGAACTTTTCGATGGAAAAAAGTTTAAGTCAACACCAAAGCTAATACCAATTCATTTTAAATGAAGATGGTATGGAAAGAAACATTCATGTTTAATAACATGAAGGCATGCTATCAGGGCACCAATTGAACACCGATAGAGAAGAGACAGAATCAGGGGTCTACCCTCAGATAGCGTTAGCGATGGAACACCTACTAAGAACTCACCCATTCAACACCACCCGTCACTCCTGACCATCAAACGCTATCTGACGGTATCTTTCATTTCAATACCTAGAAGAGAACTGGGGCAAGAAACGATTATCATCAAGAAGACATGTTATCTGAGTACCAAAAGAACGCTCACGAAGAACTTTTCGATGGAAAAAAGTTTAAGTCAACACCAAAGCTAATACCAATTCATTTTAAATGAAGATGGTATGGAAAGAAACATTCATGTTTAATAACATGAAGGCATGCTATCAGGGCACCAATTGAACACCGATAGAGAAGAGACAGAATCAGGGGTCTACCCTCAGATAGCGTTAGCGATGGAACACCTACTAAGAACTCACCCATTCAACACCACCCGTCACTCCTGACCATCAAACGCTATCTGACGGTATCTTTCATTTCAATACTCAGAAGAGAACTGGGGCAAGAAACGATTAATATCAATGAAACACTGATGAACACCAATGGAACACCGATAGAGAAGAGACAGAATCAGAGGTCTACCTACAGATAGCGTTAACGACGGAACACCTACTAACAACTCGCCCATTCGACACCACCCGTCACTCCTGACCATCGAACGCTATCTGACCATATCTTTCATTTCAATACCCAGAAGAGAACTGATGCAAGTGTTGTTCAGAAATATTGTATCAGTTGGAAAAACATATAAAGCTGAAACAAGTAATAAATTTACTGACGTTCCAAATGATTTTGGAAAACGGCTTACGAAGTTGCGATACTTGCGTCTCAACCACAATGAGTTGAAATCGCTGCCTAAAGACTTCGGAGTGGCGGTATCTTTCATTTCAATACACAGAAGAGAACTGGGGCAAGTGTTTTCCAGAAATATTGTATCAGTTGGAAAAACATATAAAGCTGAAACTTGTTCAACCAAATTCCAAAAATTAACAAATGGTCTATTTGACGAGAACCGGGGCTATATTTTTGGAGTCTAAATTGCAAGGGAAATCTAGAAATCTAGTCTATATTGTATATAAAAATCACGATTCTGTTGAACAATGGAGAGGGCAAGCTGGTAATTAGACGATGGTTATTTTTATTCACAACCTAGAATATGGGTCAACTGGAGCAGCATTTTAATGCATCTATTCAGTTTAAATAATAAAAGACATCCTAGCATGGAACGGGATCGAGTCAGTGTTTTTAAAGGTGGACAAGTTGAACGAGACCTGTATGGGCGAATCGGGATGGTCAACCTAAATATTAAAGAATTTAAGACGCCGAGGTAACATACACACAACCCTCTAAAAGAACTACAAGAACTACAAGATTAAAAC
This sequence comes from Chrysaora quinquecirrha, assembly GCA_014526335.1. Lineage (NCBI taxonomy): Eukaryota > Metazoa > Cnidaria > Scyphozoa > Semaeostomeae > Pelagiidae > Chrysaora > Chrysaora quinquecirrha. The sequence goes on from JACTAT010000039.1 coordinate 4,914,112, forward strand.
TAAATAAATAAAACTAATTATATTAAGTTTTTACCTTTTAGAAATTTGTAATGTTCTTGTAGTTCTTCCAGTGGATCGTGTGATGTGACCTTTGGCGCCCCAAATTCTTCAATATTCTGGCTAGCCATCCCAATTCGCCGACAAAGATCTCGCTCGACGTGTCCACCTTTGTAGTATACAATTCGAACATCGTTCCATTCTAGGATGTCTTTAATGATTGGCCGTGATTCGTCACATTTAAGTGCTGCTCCTTGGGGCTCATATTCCAAGCCGTGAAGGTTATGATAACACCATGTGTAAGCTCCCCTCCACTTGGGCTCCAGCTTGTTTTTTTCTATACAGGGGACGAACTCTCGGATGAAGCTTGTTTTACCGTCATCCAATAATATTGCTATTTTTCTTGTACACTGTGTGTGATCCTGTTTTTCTGTGGGTGCACCCAACGTCTGGATATACTCAATGTCCATCAAGGCTATTCTAGTCATTCTAGAAAAACAAGGTGGAATAAAAGACGTTAAAAAGTGTCTGAAGAAAGTGTTTAGTGGTTTGAGCGCTCATGTAAAACTAAACAAAAACCAAAAATTACATACCTTGTTTACAATATTCGATGAACAACTAAAAAATAAAGAATCAGAAATTTAGTTGAAATAATTGAAACGAAGAATTGAAGCCAAGATTCTTAGACCCGGTCGGGTCTCGAAGCTTCCTAAGTTTCACGGCTTTTTCAACAAGTTTTGACCGGGTAAATAAAAATAAAACATCCTTAAATAAGCAAGAAACATTTATTATAAGTTTAAATGATAAGAAAACTACATTTCTATGAAAAAGTAAGAGTTGAAACGAAGAATTGAAGCCAAGATTCTTAGGCCCGGTCGGGTCTCGAAGCTTCATAAGTTTCACGGGTTTTAGAATAAGTTTTGGTCAGATAAATAAAAATAAAACATCCTTAAATAAGCAAGAAACATTTATTACAAGTTTAAATGTTAAGAAAACTGTATTTCTAACACTTTTCTGAGAAAAAGTAGAGAAAAGCTAAAAGCACTCACCGACTTTGAGAAAAAATTTTCCAAGACTGTTTGCATTTGCTGACGTGACGCCAATTCTAATTTTTCCGCGATAAAATCCTCGTCACGTGACGCCTCGTTTTTGAATGACTTTCTGAAGAAGGATAGATCTGATTGGTTGATTGACCGTGGTTCCAACTTACAGCGATTTGATTGGTTGAAACTCTTGTTTCTAAGGTTTCTATGAAGAAGACTAGGTCTAGTTTACAACGATTTGATTGGTTAAAACTCTTGTTTCTAGAAAGTGCTGAAGAAGACTAGGTCTAGTTTACAGCGATCTGATTGGTTGATTGATCATGTTTCCAACTTACAGCGATTTGATTGGTTGAACGTCTTGTTTCCAAGGTTTCTTTAAAGGCTTGTAGAAACACACAAAACCGTTGAGTTTGTTGTTTTTATTTTGCTTCAACCTACGGCTTTTAAAATGTTAAATTCAATTAACGAGACAGAAAATGAAGTTGGTGATTTACATGATGCCTCTATCTATTTGAAAACTATTAGAGAATATACCAATCAGTTAACAATTAGTATAATAAAAGAAGCGCATTCCTTTATCATATATGAAAACTATGGCGAATTTGCGCAAAACCCCCGAATAACATGTTTCAAGGAAGAATACTTTGAATATTGTAAACCTGAAGATATTGAGAAAGAACTTGCTAAACTCTTAGATGATAGAACTATTCAACCTCATGAATTTCTGCGAAAGTTTTTACAAATACATCCTTTTCCAGATGGTAATGGTAGACTGGCGAAACTCTTGTATTGTTTCCTGTCTAATAAATGTGTAATATGGGAAGATCAAGAAAAGTATATAAAGGCTTTAAGAAAATCTGATAAAAGTTTACAAGAATATCTTAGTAATCTAACTTTTTCCAGCTTAAAAATAGTATAAAAGAGATGTAGTTTCTAGAAGATTCAGTTAGTCATAGCAAAAATGCGTCTTATTTTACTCTTACTGACATTTATATTATCCGTATTAAGTAATACATCTTACGGATTTATCAGAGGATATTGTAAGCATAAGCGTTGGACTGGATGTATTGGTAAAAGACTATCACCAGCTCGCTTAGAGAAATAAAACAGTTATGAATACCTAAGTCATCTCAAATCTCTTATAAATACAATGCATGCACCTAGTAATTAAAGATGGGTAAGCGTAAGAGGCTGGATAGAAAGAAACAGCGTACAAAGCGACGACGCATAAAGAGAATTAGAGGTAAAGGTCTTTTTAAAAACCTACAAAATTGGATCGTCAAAACAGCGATTGGCATTACACCATTACCAGGCTTACAGCGCGAATTGAAACCGACAATTAGGAAAAAGGGGTGGAAAAAAGATAAACCTTTACAATTTATCCCTAGAGAAGTCTGGAGAGCTGCGGGGGTACCAAAGAAAACGCTAGATAAATTCGCATATGCTAAAAAATCCGATTTCAAATAATGGCATCACTAGCAGGAACTATTATTGCTTCAATGATTATTGATGATATGTTAAAAAATGATGGTGGACAGGAAGCAACCGAGTTGATGGGAGGTGGCTATAAAAGGAAGTCAACATTAGAAAATTCTAGAAAGATGGGGTCCGCATTAGCGCGAGCAGCAGTTAGACAAGCAATTAAGCAAGGAGGAAGAGCAGTGACTAGAAATATTAGCAAACAAGCCGTAAAGAAATTCGCGTTAAAGGAGCAAAAGCAGCTGCAAAAGGCGGTGCCATAGCTGCAACTGGTTTAGGTGTTGAGACTGGTTTAAGAAAATTAGCTGGCGGCGGTGTGAGAAGAAAGCGTAGAAAGCGACTTAATGGTGGTAGGAAAACAACCAGAAAACATAGACGAAAGAAGAGAAAACTCGCTAATCTGAACTAAATAGTATAATATTTGCTATCTAATCTGACGTTACTAACTGTTAAAATTAAAGAAATCAAAATGACGTAATCTGTTTCCAACAATGTAACTAGAAATGACGTAATAATCCTGAATCTTTGGTTAGAACATTCCAGAAGTTTCCAGAAAGTTCCACAAGATTCTAGAAACGAGAAATCCTGCAATCTGATTGGTTAATTATGATGGCGTAATAATTCGAACGTCACGTTCGATCAAACTATAAAACCGATGCGCAAAATCAAATCAGTTCAGTTGTAACAAGTCGTCGTAGAGTGCGGAGCTTAAAAAATCACTAAAGAGTCATGGCTACAATTTATGAACTTAGAGATGAAGAGGACCTAATCAAGTCATCATTTGCTGTTCAACCCGGTTCTAACAAATGGTTGTTAGTGGTGAAAGATACAACAGCAGCAGTTGCAAGATACAATGGCTGTGCTGAAAGATACCTAAAAGGGGCATCTGTAAGATCAATGGCTATTTCTCATGCAGCACTGACTCGTCTCTTGGAAATAGTTGGTGAAAACATAAACGATCAATTCCAGTTCCGCGGAGAAGATGCTGAAAGTCTGTTTGAGAAGAACAAAGCACACATTCAATCAAAGCAGTACTTTGGCAGAATCACACAGTTTCTAACACTATACACTGAAGTTTTGAGCAAAGAAGAAGCGTATGAGGATAAGCTGGAAATCTATTTGCAGAAAAATGGTGATTTCCCTCTACGACTCTGTCTTGGAATCCGAAGATGGAAGAATGAGAAGCCATCAAAGACGGGAATAAATCTGAAAGAAGAAATGCTGAAAGCATTATATGAAAAGGTTGCTGACCTGAAAATGCTTCCACAACCATCCCGGAAAAGACCAGCGAGTGATGATGAGCAGATTCAAAAGAAGAAAAAGAAACAAGAAGAAGAAGATTCGACAAAGATTGATGTTCAAGTGCAAGAAGCATATGCCGAACTTCTCCTGAAATACATTTTCAACAAAGCAAAAGAGTATTGTGAAAAATGCACAACTACAGAGATGTGGGCAAAACAAATTGATGCTACTGGTCACAAGCAAGATTGCATGATACATAATGCTTTTAGATTTCTAACATTTCACATTAGCTATGTCAACTCCGACATGCTGGCTGAAGGGAAAGAATCGTTTAAGAAATCAATGTTTGATGAGCTGAAGAAGAAGAATGGTCGACTGAATCAAACAATCAAATTCAGAGTTGAAAATCTGCATGATGAATTATCTCATCCAAGTCTCTTCACATCAATGTACCTGTTGCAAATATTGAGCAGAATAATAAACAATTTAATCATGGCATTTGCCTAGACTGAACGTTGTTATTCATGAGATGTTTAAAATTAGTGGACATTAGTTTGATGTTATAGATATTAGTTTGATGTTGTAGCTAGATGTAAAGAATTTGTTATAAATAGATGTTGTCTGTTGTATGAGATGTTTAAAATTTGCTATAAATATGAGTTATGATTTGAGATTTAAAGCACCTTTTTCTTTGATTTTATCTGGAGTAAGCGGAAGCGGTAAAACGACTTGGGTAGAAAATCTGTTGAAAAATTATAACAATATAATTGATAATGGCAGACAATATCCCAATCTTATGTGGATCTCGGGAACAAATCAACCGGAATTGTTTGAGCGCGTTAAAAAAAGTTTTAACGGGAATTGTAGATTTATTACTGAGCTACCTGAAAACTTGTACGAAGAAATCGAAAGATCGAACAAAAGATTAACTATTGTTGTCGATGATTTAATGCATGAAATTGCCAACTTTAAAGATTTGGGAAAATTGTTCACAAAAGGAAGATCTCATCTAAACATCAATGTAATTGTTATGATGCAAAACCCTTTTCCAAGAGGAACAGAAATGAGAAATTTAGCTCTCAATACTCAGTATCAAGTTCTTTTCAAGAATCCTCGAGATAGAAGTCAAATTAGATTTCTTGCACGACAAATTATGCCCTCATCTCCAAAAACATTCCTTGACATTTACAATGATGCAACAGCAAGAATGTACGGCTACTTACTTTGTGATTTCACACAATCGATTGGAGAAGATATGAGATTTCGCACTAATATTTTCCCTAATGAAGCTCCTTTAGTGGTGTACAAGTCTAGAAAAGGTTATAAATAGAGATCAACAATTCTATAGGACAGCAAAATGGATTCTTTTGAAAAGATAGTCATGGAGCCAAGCAAATCTGATGATGAACCAGTGAAGAAAAAGCCTAAAAGGTTATAAATAAAGGAAGAAAGTGCAAGAAAAGAAAGCGACGAAGAAAAAGTGTACAAATGTTAAATTGTTAGAATTGTTAATTGATTTATTATGAGTTTAGAAAAGTTATATTCTGATCCTTCTGTTCCGGGTTCTCTCGGGGGTTTAGATAAAGCGTATAGAGAATTCAAAAAAGTAATTCCTAATTTGAAAAGGAAAGATGTTGAAGAATGGAGTAAAACTAGTCTTGCCTATTCGCTGCACAAACCAAGTAGGAAGAACTTTAAACGGGAGCGGATACTAACCAATAACATTGACTATTTGTGGGAATGTGATCTTGTTGATATGACGCATTTGAAAAAAGAAAACGACAACATTACATTCCTCTTGTGCTGTATTGATACTTTTAGCAAATATGCATGGGTAAAGCCTCTAAAAAGAAAAACTGCAAAAGAAATTGTCAATGCGTTTAAAGAAATTTTATCCGAAAGAAAACCTAAAAAGGTACGATCCGACAAAGGCAGCGAGTTTATAAACAAAGAATTCCAAGCTTTGTTGAAGAAAAACGATATTGGATTTTACACAGCAAATAATGAAGTAAAGGCAGCAATTGTTGAACGCTTTAACAGAACATTAAAAGGACGAATGTATAGATACTTTACAGCACAAAATACGTTGAGATACATTGATAATTTGCAAGATTTTGTCAACTCATACAATAATACATACCACAGATCTATTGGTATGAGGCCTTCTGAAGTCAACCAAGACAATGTCGACACTGTTCGAAAAAGATTGTTTAAAAAAGAAACCAGAAAAAATAAAAAGCTTTTCAAAACTGGAGATTATGTAAGATTGAGTTTGAAAAAGAGAATGTTTAAGAAAGGTTACTTGCAAAATTATACTGAAGAAATATTCAAGATCAGTAAAGTCTTTAAAGAAAGATATCCAGTAATGTATGAAATTGAAGATCTACAAGGTGAAAAGATAGTTGATCGTTTCTATAAAGAAGAGCTACAACGTGTGTATCTTCCAAAAACATTTGTTGTCGAGCAAGTGTTGAAAACTAAGAAGAAGAGGGGCAAAAACTTCTATTTAATCAGATGGAGAGGTTATCCTCCCCAATTTGATGAGTGGGTAGCTGAAAGTCAATTGGAGACAATATGATTGATGAAGAATTCGATTTGGTTCTTCCTTCGGGATTTGCTACTGATAGAATGAAATTAGTAGATTTCACAGTTGATTTACCTCACGTATTTCAATTAAACAACAAGAGAAAGTGGGAAATGGCATTGTTACAAATGACGTTGCCAGATAGAGGAGAAAAATCACTACAAGATCAATATTGGTTTTCAATAGAAAATGAATATGTAACAGTCACAGATGAAGAGGGAAAATTGATTAATTGGGGTATAGATGACTTTTTTCGTGAAAAAATCTACCTTGATAAAGAAATTATTGAAACACGCGATAATACTCTCATGTATTATGAATTCAAAAGGCTTTTCAATGATAGAGTATTGAATTTCCCAGAGTTTGGTTATGAGTTGAAAAACATGTTATCAGTATCATTGATTGATGGAAAGATACAGTTTGAAATGAAAGATGATTTGAAATCATTGGGATATGGAACACATCAAGGTAAAACGATGAAATTTACCAGTGCACTTCTCATGAAATTTTCAAGACCTTTGGCACATTTCCTTGGTTTGGAAGATCAAATGAATAACACATTGCCAAATGGTTCAACATTGAAATACTTTGAATACAAGACTTCTGACAGCATACAACCTCACCAGGCTATGTATCTGATTGTATATAAGAAGAAGGCAGATGGTGATCCGTTAACTGGAGGAAAGATCAACTGTTTGAGTAGAATAAAGGATGGTGTTCATTTAAATGAACATACATCTATAAATATAGAATGCGATCTATTGGAAAGTAACTATCTTGGTGGTATTGAGAAAAGGCGAGTTTTGAGAAAACTAACATTTTACGATACAGATCTCGATACATATGTTAGATATTATGCTCCAAAGAATATAATTTTCACACCATTGGAGAGGTTGCAGTTTCAACAAATCCCAATAAGATTGGTAGATGATGATGGGAATCTTATAAAATTAACATCTCTCTATTCCGCAAAGCAATATATTGGAGAAACATCACTAACAGTTAGAATTAGACCGGTAATATGAATGTAACTTTAAATAATAGACATGTAATTTTGTTAATCCACTTCCAGTGGATACAAGTTGAAATGTAGCATGATTGCTTGTACGCTATATCGAAAAGAAAAAGATGAGAATGAAAAAGTGTTTGCTGTTTGTTGTGATTTCATTATAAGTAAGGATGCTGTTCCTCTGTTGGGTCTAGTTATTGACGATTCACAATCGATTCATAGATCAACTATAAATCCTGCATCGTATAGAGTAACAAGATCTCATATAAAATCATTTGATATTAAAATCATCAAATGGGAAACGTTGGAAGATATATCGGATAAATTTGAAGACAATTGTCAGATTGACTTGTTTTTCAGCAAAGATGATTAATGACTTTTATCTTACATGTACCAACGATTCAGATTCAGCAATAAAACTTAAAGAACAATTACATTTACATGGAAAATGGGAGGTGGCATTGGTGGAAATGGTCTATGAACTGAGCGATAGATTTGTATTTAATCCCGCAGAATTCAAATATGGAAAATATGAACCCTGGCGAATGATGGGATTTTTCCAAATTGGTACCGACAAGGTTGGTTTTGAAGATTTGAACGTGAGATTGGTAATATCTGATGAATATACAAAGAAATGGAATCAGGCAGCTGATAAGCGGGAGTATTATGTACGTCTTAGTCACTTTATTGGTGAAATCTCAGCTGGAGATGACGTTCATAAATTAACAATGAGAGAAATTGTTTCAATTATGAATGAAGACATTCGCTCACAAGAGGGAAGAATAAAAGAATATGTAAAAGAATTAGGTTTGCCTTACGAAGATCTGCCACAGTTTTCAATTGTAGATTCAAAAATCAAGATAACCTTTCCAAAGTATGTTAAAAGAGTTGCATTGGGAAAAGATTTGTGCAAATTGTTTGGTTTCGTTGAAGCTACAGAAGAATATAACAGAAACATGAATAATGTTTATTACAGAGATGTGAGATGGACACCATGTCCATTTACTGGAACTTATCTAGACAAACCATTAACAGATTATAGATTCAATGCAATCGAAAGAACGACTGATGTTGTGGGTGATGAACATTTCCAAGTCAATGCAGAAGGGAAGAATATGTTTATATATTGCTCTTTGTTAGACTATCGAGTAGTTGGAAAAATTAGCACGCCACTGCTACGCTTCATTCCGTTGAAAATTAACAAGCACGTTGTAAATTTTGTGGAATTTGAAAATTTGTTCTACTATCCATTATTGTACAACGATATCAACGAATTTACTATAAAAGTCTACAACGAGTTGGGAAAAGAGATACAATTCTACAAAACAAAGACAACATTCTTGCTACACTTTAGAAGAAAACATGTATGATTTCCCAATTTACAAATCAACTCCGTATTTTTACACCTACCAGCGTGGAAGAGGAGTAGGTAGTATTTTCAGGAAAGCCGGATCTATTTTTAAAAGAGCTGTTAAAGCTGCAATGCCAACAATAAAGAAACAAGGTGTAAAAGCTGCTGAGAAAATTTTGAAACCTGTTTTAGAAGAAGAAGGAGAAAAGGCAGTTAATCGGATATTAGCTGGTGAGAATGTTGGAGAAGTTGTAAAAGATACTACCAAATCTTCTATGAGAGGAATTAAAAGGAAGGCTACTGAAGAAATCGCCGATGTTGTGAAGAAATCTGTCAAGAAATCGCCTGCTGGTAAGAAATCGACTGCTGGTAAGAAATCGCCTGCTGCTGGTAAGAAATCGGCTGCTGGTAAGAAATCGACTGCTGGTAAGAAATCAAGAGTTCGTCCTAAAAGATCTATAAAAGAAAGCACCATGAGAGGGATATTCATACCTAAGCAGCCGGTGAAGAAGAGAAGAGCTAAGAAAGCTAAGAAACCTGATTTGAAAAAAACTTTGTTGAAGAAACTGTTGAAGAAGAATTTGCAACAATGAGCATAAAGCCAGAATATACTGAATGTCCTAGTGAAAGTTTGGATTTATTCTGTCCACCAGTAATTCAAAACGATGTCAAGTATTTTAAAGATGTTGAATATTTTCCACAAACTGCTGCTCTCAATGCCTCAAAACAAACTGTTGTGTTTGACATTCCTGCTCAGCCTGATCATATGATTGACTTGAATCATTCTTATTTCGTCTCGACTCTAGCTATTAAAAGAGTCGATGGAAGTAATATTGGAAAAACCACTGCAGAATTTGCTGGAGTAATAAATAATATTGGTCAATCCATGTGGAAGCAGATAGAGTTGGTTTTGAATGACACTCCCGTCACAGAAGCAAATGGAATGTATGCCTATCAATCTTACTTGGAAACAATTCTGACGTTTGATGAAACCAGAGCTAAAAACTATTTGAAAATGACAAACTGGGTCAGTGATACGATTGGGAAAGAAAATGTTGGTTTTCCAACAACAGCAGCCACAAAAAATCTGGGTTTAAATGCAAGATCTGCACCATTTGACGAGAGTGAAAAGGTTAAAGTGTTGACAAAACCTCATGTCAACATTTGCAATCAAAGCAAATACTTGCTGCCTGGTGTTCGTCTTCAATGGCGATTGAGTCCAAACAGTGATGTGTTTTGTTTGATGAGAAAAGCTGGAAACACTTCGCGCTTATACATTTCCGAAGTGAAAC